>OZ014520.1:263625832-264225832 GCA_963966055.1 Lathyrus aphaca | reverse complement strand
ATGTCTGTTCAACTAGCCGATCGCTCTGTTAAATATCCTGTAGGCATACTAGAAAACATCCCAGTACGTATAGGACAATTCTATATTCCTACTGATTTCATAATCATGGACATCTCTGAAGACTCCACTACACCTATCATACTAGGAAGACCATTCTTAGCTACCGCCGGAGCTATAATAGACGTAAAGAAAGCAAAGCTAACCTTTGAAGTAGGTGAAGAGAAAGTTGAATTTATTTTAACACAATTCTTACAATCACCAGCTATAGAGGATACATGTTATCTATTGGACGTAATTGACGAATGTGTAAGGGAAATGGAAATGAAAGAAACTACCTATTCTGAAATTATGAAAATTCAAATCCCTCCGATTTTCGAAGATGATAATTAGCGTGAACCATATCAGGATGATAGTCTAAGCGAAAGTTTAGCACTTACACCGGATCCCATGCCAAGTAAGAATAAACCTACATTAGGGTTAAAAACTTTACCTAAGAACCTAAGATACGAATTCTTAGACATTGAATGTACAAGACCAGTTATAATCAATTCCAGTTTAGGAACAATTGAAACAAAGAAACTTTTAGATGTCTTAAAGAAATATCCAACTGCATTAGGATATAACATATCTGATCTCAAAGGAAGATGCCCTTCAATCTGTATGCATCGTATTCTGCTAGAAGAAGATTGCAAAACCTCCAGAGAATCTCAAAGAAGAATTAACCCAATCCTTATCATTGTAGTAAAGGAAGAAGTTAAGAAACTACTAGACGCCGGAATAATATATCCAATCTCTGATAGTAAATGGGTTAGTCCAGTACATGTAGTACCAAAGAAAGGAGGTATCACTGTTGTGAAAAACGCTAAAGGCGAATCGGTATCACAAAGAGTAGTGACAGGACATAGAGTGTGCATCGATTATCGTAAACTAAACAAAGCCACTCGAAAAGATCATTTCCCACTACCTTTTATAGATCAAATGTTAGAACGATTAGCCGAGCATTCATATTTCTGTTATCTTGATGGTTACTCAGGATATTTCCAAATCCCTATCCACCCAGATGATCAAGAGAAGACCACATTCACATGCCCTTATGGAACGTTCGCTTATAGACGAATGCCCTTTGGATTATGCAACGCTCCTGCAACCTTTCAAAGATGTATGATGTCAATCTTTACAGATTTTATAGACAACATCATGGAAGTGTTCATGGACGACTTCTCTGTATGCGGGAAAAGTTTTGAAGGATGTCTATCAAATTTAGAAATGGTATTAGAAAGATGTGTAAAAGTAAACCTCGTGCTTAACTGGGAGAAATGTCATTTTATGGTCAGAGAAGGAATCGTACTAGGACACGTTATATCCGACAAGGGAATTGAAGTTGATAAAGCTAAGATAGAAGTCATAAAAGATCTTCAACCCCCTAAAACCATTCGAGAAATACGAAGTTTTTTAGGACACGCCGGTTTCTACCGACGATTCATCAAAGATTTCTCGAAAATCACTAAACCTCTTACCGGTTTATTAATGAAAGACGCTGAGTTCATATTCAATGAAGATTGTCTTAAAGCATTCGAAACTCTAAAAATAGCCCTCATCACCGCACCAATCATGCAACCCCCTGACTGGAGATTACCTTTCGAAATCATGTGCGATGTGAGTGACTATGATGTAGGCGCAATTCTAGGCCAGAGGAAGGAAAAGAAACTTCACGCGATATACTATGCCAGTAGAACCTTAGATTCTGCTCAGATGAACTACGCCACTACTGAAAAAGAATTGTTAGCATTTGTCTTTGCGCTTGACAAATTCCGTTCTTACCTAGTGGGAGCGAAAATAATCGTTTACACAGACCACGCTGCTATCAGATATCTATTGACTAAGAAAGATGCTAAACCAAGACTCTTGAGATGGATTTTACTCTTACAAGAGTTTGATCTCGAAATAAAAGATAAGAAAGGTACTGAAAACGTCGTAGCGGACCATTTATCTAGAATAGAAGGTATTAAACCAGAACAAGTGCCGATTAACGATGATTTTCCGTATGAACAGCTGATAGCACAAATAGGAAGCGACCTAGTTCAGTTAGACATAGATGAACCAGAACCCGTGGAAACAATCCAAACAATTGTAGGACTGCCATGGTACACTGACATTGTCAACTACCTAGCTGCAGGAGCTCTTCCACCTGATTTAACCTATCAGCAGAAAAAGAAATTCTTTCACAATCTCAAACATTACTATTGGGATGAACCATTATTGTTCAAAAGAGGACCCGATGGAATCTTTCATCGATGTATTCCCGAAGAAGAAATAGAAGATGTCATTGCTCATTGCCATTCATCTCCTTATGGTGGACATGCAAGCACTTCCAAGACCTGTGCAAAGATCTTACAAGCCGGCCTATTCTGGCCTAATTTATGGAAAGATGTCCACATCGCTGTTATAAATTGCGATCGGTGTCAACGCACCGGTAATATTTCAAGAAGAGATGAAATGCCTCAAAAAGGAATATTAGAAGTAGAAGTCTTTGACGTCGGGGAATAGATTTCATGGGACCATTCCCATCATCTTTCGGTAATAATTACATACTCGTAGCTGTCGATTACGTTTCAAAATGGATTGTGGCTATAGCTTCTCCTACAAATGACACACGAGTAGTAATAAAGCTTTTCAAAAATATAATCTTTCCCAGATTTGGTGTGCCTAGACTCGTCATAAGTGACGGTGGCTCACACTTCATTTCAAAAATCTTTGACAAATTACTATATAAGTATGGAGTAAGACACCGTGTGGCAACACCATATCATCCACAAACAAGTGGACAAGTCGAAGTCTCTAACAGAGAAATTAAACAAATCTTAGAAAAGACTGTCACAATATCTCGGAAAGATATGTCATATAAACTTAATGAAGCTTTATGGGCTTATATGACAGCTTACAAGACACCCATAGGAACTACACCTTTCAAATTAGTATATGGAAAGTCTTGTCATCTCCCGGTAGAACTAGAACACAAAGCATATTGGGCGATCAAAACTCTCAATATAAACTATAATGCTGCAGGAGAAAAGCGAATCCTAGATATTAACGAATTAGAAGAGTTAAGGTTAGATGCTTATGAGAATGCTAAGATATATAAAGAAAGAACTAAGCGATGGCATGATAAACGCCTATCTAGGAAAGAATTTAGTGTGGGAGACGTTGTACTCCTCTTTAATTCAAGACTTAGGCTCTTTCCTGGAAAACTAAAATCTAGATGGTCAGGACCCTTTGAAATAACTAGAGTGTTCCCGAGCGGAGCAATAGAAATTAAGGGTAGGAATAGTGAACCGTTCACAGTAAACGGACAACATTTAAAACATTACCATAAAGTTGAAAATAGAGATTATGCAAATAGTTTAAGACTTTTAGAGTTGTCCACTAATTTCCCTGATTAATCTACACCTAAGCATTACGTCAAGCTTTTGACGATAAAAACAGCGCTTAGTGGGAGGCAACTCATTTAATCATTTAACCATTTTGATCATTTTATTATTTTATCATTTATCATTTTATTTGTTTTGTCATTTTATTATAGTTTTATTTCATTATTACTATTATTGCTTTTATTTATGCATTTATTTCCTTATTTTCCTTATTTTAATTTTTAAATCACTTTTACAGATTTTCTAAAGTCTTTTCCACTTTCCTTCTCCCCCTGATTTGTTTCCTCCGTATTTACACTAACTATGGCTAACCAACCAATAAACCTTATGGAAACCAAATTTAGAGGTAGGAACCAAAGAATGAAATTTGAAGAGTTATCACAGAGACCAATGGATTTGACTCTGTACCCGGATGATCTGACTATGGAAACCTTAGGTATACATGATAGCATCCTATACTTGTTTAACCGACTTGGATGGGAGAATGCACTGATTAAACAAAAGTTTGTGACTTACCGCGAGCTCACCCTTGAGTTCCTCAGCTCCTTAGTTTACTTACCCGAGCGCGGTTTTGGATTCAGGAAAGGATTTATCAGTTTCCGCCTATTTGGAATAGAATATGACTTTAACCATAGAGAACTAGCTGACTTATTAGGATTCCCTAGTGGACCCTTTGCTTTTACTACCACACAGGTAGAATTGATGGACATTGAGCTGGATTTCTTTTGGGGAACCTTAACCAGAAATTACCATCCTGAACCAAATAACATGAACAATGATGAGATACATAACCCTGCTATCCGCTACTTCCATAAGATCCTTGCCCACACCTTCTTTGGAAAAGAAGAAAACCTTACTGGAGTATCTAAAGATGAGATATTCATTATGTCATGTGTGACTAATGGACAGCCAGTCAATGGTGTGCCTTTCATGATGCAAACCTTCACCCAAATCCAAGAAGAACTTGACCTACCCATATTAGTAGGAGGTCTTGTCACCATGATTGCTGATGCCTTAGGACTTAGATACCAATTACACAGGTGTAACCGCTAAGGTACCATCCGTCCTATGAATCTTAACTTTTGCTTTAACCGCCATATCATAAGGAATTTAGGACAACCACCTTTCGAGTACCTAATCAGGAATGAAGTAGTAACTCTGTTCACACTTCCAAACCATGCTAGAGTCAGTGTTCATAATAAGGATAATTGGCTTTATGAGCTTACCCCTCCTGACTATCCATCTACTCCTGAAACACCTCAATCCTACAAGATAAGGGACGATATAATGACCGATGTAGAAAGTGACCCTGAGACGCCTCCTGGTTACCATGACATTGACCACACTGATGAAGTGATTGAAACCCCTGAAGTGAATCAAGTAGAATATGCTGACAACTTAAAGAAAATCATGAATACTCTTGAAGTTTACCAAGCCGATATAAATACTGTTAAGGATGAGATTAAAAGCATGTGATTGGACATTATAGGATTAACTAACATAACATGTGAGCAATTCTACCACCTGAACTCTGCAATCGAAGATTTGAAGAAGCACTTTTGAAAATGCTGTAGTGATCTAACTTATTTTATCTATTATTTTCGTTTCTAGTTAGTTTAACATTTCGCAAACATTTTCGTACTTTATTTTTATTAATGTAATTTCCCTTCAATTATATCAAAAGCAAAACACTTCTAGTTTTACAAATTTTTCCAATTTAATCAATTTTCTATGCTTTCAATTCATTTCCTGTTATATTTAAATTGATTAATATTTTATATAATTTCTCATGTGATGAAATTTAATAAATTATGTTGATATTATATATTATATATTGTTTGTGTTTAAAATAAAATGAGAAGTGATCATAAAAAAAATAAAAATTGTATTGAACGTGTGAGAGATAATGCATTCTGGAAGAAATTATTCTAAGTTTTAATCCCTCACGGTCGTCATCACCTTCTAACGATCGTGACAAGCTAATTAGCGCGCCATGACCGTCATCCCCCCATCACGACCGTGACGACCCCTGTTATAGGAATTCTGAGAAACAGAACTGTTCTTCTTCGAAACCTCCTCTTTTTCAACTTCCACAACATTCAAAAACCCCCCATTATCTCTTCCAACTCCCGTAACCTCCCATTACCCAAATTAAACTCCATTAACCTCTCCATTTACTCCAAACCTATCACATTCTCATCTTGCACTATAATCAGAACCAATTTCTTCACATTTTACACTTTTCTCACAAAACTCAAAAACCTCTCATCTCCCATTCCCGTTCTTGCATGCAATGGAAGAAATTCAGTTTAGAGATGGTGAGCATGGAGAAAATCAGAGACAGAAGTTCATCAGGTTCCAGAATCGAGGTGTTCAACCCACTCGATATATCAACACTGAATGTTTGAGGGAGTTGGGAATGCTCAACAGTGTGAAGAACCTGCTTCGGAAGGTTGGTTTGTGGCATTTGTGCAGTCAACCCCAGCCTACATTCGAGATTATGACATTGGAATTTCTGAGCTCGTTTCAATATATCACTCCTCCCGGTTCACAAAGTCAACTCACCGGCGTTGCTAAGTTCAGATTGCTCGGCCGGGAGTTCGAAGTTACACAAACAAGGATTGCCGAACTGCTAGGCTTCGATCACGACAATGATGCTCATCTCCGCGTGCCGGATAACTTCAGTGAAACCGCTTTCACCTTATGGCACGACATCACCAACACCCGTGTGTATCACGGTGGGAGAACTGACTTTAAGTAATGTTGCGGATAGCAAGAGTCGCCACCGACTTTTATTTTATCCATAAGGAAAGGTTATAAAAGAACAGGAAAGACCTTAGAGAATATTTTGGGTCCGGGGGGTAGGTTATGAAAAGGGAAGGTATTAGCATCCTTTTCATCCATGGTTATCCATGGGCTCTTAGGTACTTAAGCTCACTTTAAATTGTTTTTGAAATTGTAGTGTGTGAATAGAAAAAATTTCAGAATAGTTTAATAATAATCCATGTATGGATGTGTAAAAAACTTGTTTGAAAATTTTGTTAGAATTTTGTTTAAGTGTGAAAAAGTTTTGAAATGAGCAAGTACCTAGGAGTAACCTACCCTAATGTTTAAGGTCTTTCTTATTCTTTATTCTTTCCTTAGTAAGACTATCCCTACTATTAAGAAGTAGGTAGTCCTTACTTTGGATGTTAAGGGACATGTGAGGGACAATTTGATTTTGAAGGCAATAGTGGGGTGTAATAAGCACATATAAGGGACTATCATCATTTATTCGAAAGGGACTCGATTCGTAAAGGCAACCATAAGGGACTTTGATGATTTTTTTTTTTTTGAGGGACTTGCTTTATACACCCCATTTAACCATTATTCGTAGGCAACTTGAGGGATAACCTTAGAAAGTGAGACGGCGATTAAAATCGACTTACGTGTGTGACGTGTTTAATTTAATTATCTTATATTAAAAATTATCTAAATTTATTTTAATATTGCATACATGTTGTTTGCACTCCCTAATTACTAACCATAGCAAAAATAATTAAAATAATTACAAATTTACATCCAGGAGCATTTACATAATAATTATAAAAATGAATAGCAAATAAATAAATATAATAGCAAGATATAAATAATAAATAAATAAATAAGCAAATTATAATTAGGGGGTTAGCAACAATAAAATAATAATAATAATTTAGAAATAATAAACAAGGTTAGAAATATAAAAATATAATAATAAATAATAATATGGTTAGTAAATAAGAATAAACAAAATTAATCAAAATATTATAATAAGAAATTAACAATTTTTAATATAAACAAAAAAAAACAACTATGAATGAACAATTATTTTAATTTACAAATTATTAGGTTATATTTTAATTATAAAGTTACTACAAAAATCCAATTATTATAAACACAATTATTTCTAAACAAAAGTTATAAAAAAAATGTTTATAAGTATATTTACAAAATTTATAAGAATTATAGTAAACATACATATATAATAATTATATTAGAAAATAACATTGAAAAAAAAATAGGATTAGATTTGTATTAAAAAAATATTTTTAGAATTTTATAAGATTAGGGTTTTATATTTTTTAGGGTTTATAAAAAAAAATAAGACTTAGCTATATACAAAATTTTCTAATTTATATATACAAAAATAATGAAACATAATTTAAAAAATATATTTTTAAAGAAAGATAACATACATATTTTATGATTATTTTTATTGTTTTAGAAACATATATGATATATATTTAATTTTAATATTATAGTGCTTAAAAAACAAATAAAGGGAAAAAAATATGGAAACTTACCTGGCTGGGGTTTGAACCCAGGCCAGCTTGATTTCCAGCAAGCATAACAACCACTAGGCCACTGGCGCGCAGGCAAGAGATGAGAGACAAAAATTTGTTTTGTTCCTTATGATGCAAAATCCAGAAAAATCAAAAAAAAAACAAAAGGCCTGGGGTGGGATTTGATCCCAGGACCTTTATGCTTTCAAACGCGCGCTTCACCACCCGGCTGGAAGAGCCAATCTGTTAGCTGAAGGGCCTTAATGCATAATATATTATATCTTCTTTTATCCTGAAAAAATAGAACAAAAAGAATGGTACAGGCCAGATTCGAACCCATGCCATCATCCAACAAACCTGCAGGCCTTACCACTGAAGCACACATGCGCGTGTGATAGACAATCCAACAACAAAAGATAAAATATTTAGTTTACATTTGAATTTTTCAAACGCGCGGGAGGAGGTCATCCCCTACCTCCAGCACTGCAAATTTTGCTATGAAAATAGCTGGGAGTTTTCCTGCGAATTCTTCAAGCTTCTTGACCTGCGAAAATCAAACTCTCACCAAACAGTAACGATTCATCAAATTGGTTACAGTTTTATGATCCTTGGGTCTCATGGAACACTTCCATGTTCTTAGAATTTATTTAAATTCATTGAATCATCAAGCCCTAACTTCAAGAGCTAAACCCTAACAATGGCCGAATCCTTATTAGGTCACGAAAATCCAATTGAGTTGTCCAGAATTGTTCTAGGGATCAAAATAAACACATATCAACCATCAAAAACAATTTATAATACGTATATCAATGGAATCGAAAAAATTTATTTTAAGACAAAGATGAGTTCGGGTAGAGCAATATGATGCACATGAGATGCATATGAGTGATGGTTCATGATCAGAGAAGTCCCAGGAAGCTTGCTATGTGCTTGCTTTACCTTCAAACGGCTTAAATCCAAGAATCCGAATGTGACTTGTGGAGAGGTTTTTGAACAATGGTGAACTTACTCTTGGGCTGTGGAAATCGTGAATGAGGCTAGGGTTTGTGTTATGTATATATATGTGGATCATTCTAGGTCAAAACATTGATTAATTTTGTGGAAGAATTGATTTAAAAAGATTAAGAAAGATCATGCCATGAAAGTTCAATATTTTGTACCAATGCCTTCTATTTTAAGCCAATTCATATAATTCTTGCATCAATTTGTTCTATATTGACTTTATGACTTTCTAGAATCAACAAACCAATTAAATCTTCATATTTAATATTTTATTTAAAATTTAAAATGATTTTAAGAATAAAAAATCATAATAAATTAATTAAATAAAATAAAAATTATGAAAATATTATGGAAATTTCGTGCAAGCTATTATGAAGTGGATTGGGTCACAATTTGGGCAGCCCATTTGGAAAGAAATGATTTTGAACCTCCATTTTCAACATAAACTATCACAAAATTTCCTAACTTTGCAAAGGCACATCTCCCTCAATTTTAAAGGTATGAGGGTGTTATTGGACTTTTTGGAAAGCTTGAAGAGTCCTTTAAACAACCCCATTGGTTTCAGGTCCATATCATTTACCAATCTCAAGTTATGCCCTTTTGAAGTTGTTGACTTTTTGTTGACTTTTGAAATGACCTATAATGTCTTAGATCATATCTTTCAAATGAAGCATTTTTGGGCTTAACTTTCAACATCAAAGTTGTAGAGAATTCAATTTCCTTCAAAATGAGCTTTGGATGGAGACTTGGTGATGAAGTATGTGAAAGTTATGCCTGGTCAAAGTTCAGTTGACTTTTACTGAGGAAACCTTAATTTAGAAACTCCTGGTTATTGATGATCTGGAATCTCCTTGATGAATCATGATCAACCCTTGATCAAATGATGAATTTTACTTCATATACTTGATGTTGGCAAAAAATCATGAATTTTGACTTTGGTTTGACCACAGTTGACCTCAGTTTGACTTTTTAACTGTATTGACTGATTTTGACTTATCTGATCATCTGACTGAGCAAACTTTTAAGAAAAGTCTTAAAACTTGTCATGGGGGTTCTTACACACATATAAGATGTTATGAAACTCACTTGAGGTATTGGAAGTCCATTTAGCCTGATTAAAGTCAAAACCCTAGTTTTGGATGCACTGCTTAGGAGATGCATTGTCTGAGGGAATTGTCAACTTCTTTGACCAATTGTGAACTTTGTGAACCTTGTGAACCTTCATAAAATGTCTTGTGATACTCATGAGAGGTATTGTGAAGCTTGTGAACCTTGTGAACCTCATTAAGTGGCTTTGGTAGACCTCATAAACCTCAGGAAAGCTTTGTAACCATTGTGTAACTTGTGAACCTTGTGAACCTTCAAGAAGTAACTTGTGGACTTCATGAACCTCAAGAAAGGTCTTGTAAATGTAGAGAAACTTGTGAACCTTGTGAACCTTCAAGAAGTGACTTGTAGACTTCATGAACCTCATGAAAGGTGTTGAAAGCATTGTGGAACTTGTGAACCTTGTGAACTTTCATAAAGTAACTTGTAGACTTCATGAACCTCATGAAAGGTTATGCAAGTGTTGGAGGACTTGTGAACCTTGTGAACCTTCTTAGAACACAAAGTCTTGTATTGTGAGGGCAAATTTTGGGGTGCAACAGCTGCCCCTGTTCAATTTTCTGAAACCTGAGGGGTTAGATTGGTATATTTGCCAGTCGTAACCTGGAAGGTTGAAGGGGATTGAACACAAAAGCCCAAAAATTTGCACTCACCAGTGCATAGAGTGATATTGATGATTGGTTGAATATGATTGAGTGGGCTTAAAGATGCCACTAGGGGAAAGTTCTTCAGTAGTATAATGAGAGCTGTCAGGAGTCTGGAGTAATATTGATGTAGCAGCATGTCTTCATGAGGATAGAGAAATCAATAATGATAACCCTAAAGCAGTCTTGAAGTAATGATATGACTCCAGGAGGATAGAGCAATGGATAAATCTAAGGCAGTCTTGAAGTACTGATTTCAGGAGGATAGAGCAATGGGTAGCTCTAAAGCAGTCTTGAAATTATAATGTGATTTCAGGAGGATAGAGCAATGGATAGCTCTAAAGCAGTCTTGAAGTAATGATATGACTCCAGGAGGATAGAGCACTGGATAGCTCTAAAGCAGTCTTGAAGTACTGATTTCAGGAGGATAGAGCAATGGATAGCTCTAAAGCAGTCTTGAAATCATAAGAAGCTTATCAGGAGGATAAAGTAACCCTGAGGTGACAATAAAGCAGTCCCAAAGAAGCTCATCAGGAGGATAAAGTAACCCTGAGGTTACAATAAAGCAGTCCCAAAGGTCATAAGTTCGTTTGTTGAATAATTAACCTGAAACAAAGTAGCTTTTGTATAATAATATTAGTCTATGCATTATGTATGCATGTATGATATGATGCACCTAAGTAATGTACTTTGTATCTATGGATGTATATGTTATGGTATGATGTAAATGATGTATGTATGATATGATACTGCCGGAAGCGTCTGGATATCTTCGTATAACAACTGCTGGCCAGGGAAAATAAATCCCGATTCGTTGCTGAAGAATATATAACCCTCCGTCTGCTGGGGATAACAGGGTATAGATAACCTCCTGTATGCTGGGGATAGTAAGGTATATATAACCTTCCGTATGCTGGGGATGGTAAGGTATATATAACCTTCGTCTTCGTTTGGTAGTAGGATAAGTATAACATCCCGTCTTCGTTCATCGTACCCTTATTGGAAAGTAATTTCCCGTACATCCGTATGAGGATAAAAGAGATGGATATAAATTCCAGGGGAGATTAGACTTTATGAAGATGGATTAGTCCTACTGAGGGTTTGTAACTGTCTTGTAAGGTGAACTGGCAAAGTTTCGTTGAAATCCTTCCCTCGTTCGTCCTTAGTAAATACTATTACTGCATTTTCATGCATTTCTGGTAAACATTAATCATATTAAAAGCATACATGCATTTCTGGTAAATATCAATCATATTCAAAAGCATACATACATTCAAACACAACTAATGGACGTTTCGCTTAGGTAAATAGGGTAAAAGTAAATCTGGATTCAAAAGATGGAATTTATTTATATCAAAAGTGACCCATACACGGGTAAGTTTGTACAAGGAGACATAAACCCTAGTAAGAGGATTTTGCCATAAAGTTTTACAAAAAGAATCAGCTATGTGGGAAATAATCCTATTGAGTTTCAATTCTACTATTGCCATTCAAGTATCTCATCTTCTTGCTGTTGAGACGGAAACGATTGAATTGAGCTTTATCTGTTTGAGCTTGAGTAAGTAGTACAACTGGTTGCAGTTTCATGAGTGATCCAAACGAGACATAGTCATACGCTTTAATCCCTAACTTTTGCCTGGATTGCCCTTTCAGGTTTTCAATCCACCGGGATACCCTTTTTTGCCCAAGCCGCCTTTTCAGGTTTTCGACTTGCCGGGTGTACATCTTTTTATATATATCCCTAATTTTTGCCCAAACCCTTTTGGTTTGCCGGGATGCCCTTATTTTTGCCTAGGCATGTCAACCTAGCGGGTCTCTTTTTATGCGTAGTATTTTTTAACTATGTCTGCGTTTACAGGCTGTGGGAAGTCTTCACCATCCATTGTAGTCAGTATCATGGCACCTCCTGAGAATACTATCTTGACTACAAATGGTCCTTCATATGTTGGAGTCCACTTGCCCCTAGGATCACCCTGTGGTAATATAATACGCTTGATTACCAAGTCACCAGCCTGATATACCTTTGGCTTAACCTTCTTGTTAAAAGCTTTGATCATTCGTTTTTGGTACATCTGGCCATGACAAACTGCTGCTAACCTCTTCTCATCAATCAAATTTATCTGGTCCAGTCGAGTCTGAATCCACTCATCTTCATCCAAGCCTGCATCCTTCATAATTCTCAAGGAGGGGATTTGAACTTCAATGGGCAGAACTGCTTCCATACCATAGACTAAAGAGAATGGGGTTGCCCCTGTTGAAGTACGTATTGTAGTACGATAACCATGAAGAGCAAATGGCAACATTTCATGCCAATCTTTGTAGGTAACAGTCATCTTCTGTACAATCTTCTTAATGTTCTTATTAGCAGCTTCAACTGCTCCATTCATCTTTGGACGATACGGAGAAGAATTGTGATGCTTAATCTTGAACTGAGTGCAGAGATCAGTAATCATAGTGTTGTTCAGATTAGAGCCATTGTCAGTGATAATCCTCTCAGGGATACCATACCTACATATGAGATTATTCTTAATGAACCGAGCCACAACATTCTTAGTCACAGATGCAAATGAAGCTGCCTCTACCCACTTCGTGAAATAATCAATAGCCACCAGGATGAAACGATGCCCATTGGAAGCAGTAGGTTTGATCTCACCAATCATATCAATGCCCCACATGGCAAAGGGCCAAGGAGCAGTCAACACATTCAATGGTGATGGAGGTACATGAACTTTATCAGCATAGATTTGACATTTGTGACAAGTTCTGGAGTGTTGATAGCAATCAGCTTCCATGGTAGACCAATAGTAACCTGCTCTCAAAATCTTCTTTGCCATGGTATGACCACTAGAATGAGTGCCAAAGGTCCCATCATGCATCTCTTCCATAATCTCAGTTGCTTCCTTCTTATCCACACAACGGAGCATAGTTGAATCATGATTACGCTTGTACAGAATGCCATTACTCAGAAAGAACTTAGCAGCAAACCTTCTCAGAAACTTCCTATCTTTGACAGATGTCCCTTCAGGGAATTCCTGAGCTTCAAGATATCTTTTCACTTCATAGAACCAAGGCTTCTCCTCTGCCCCTTCAGTGTCAATCTCATTGCAGTATGCAGGCTTTTCAAATCTATCAATAGTAATCTTGGGAGTTTCATCATCCCAACTGATCTCAAACATAGATGCCATGGTGGCCAATGCATCCGCCAGCTGATTCTCTCTTCGTGGAATATGTCCAAAGGTAATCTCTTTGAAATGTGGGATCAAAGACAACACATGCTCTCTGTAAGGAATGAGATTATCATGCTTGGTATCCCAATCTCCTTTAATCTGACTTACTATCAGGGCTGAATCTCCATACACATCAAGGAACTGAATCTTCATATCAACAGCAACTTTAATACCCATGATACATGCCTCATACTCAGCTATGTTATTGGTACAGTAGAAACAAAGTCTGGCAGTAATCGGGGTATGACAACCTTCAGGGGAACTAATCACAACACCAATACCATTACCATGTGCATTAGAGGCACCATCAAAAACCATAGTCCATCGGGATCCTTGTTCAGGTCCGTCATATTGTCCAGGTTCTTTGGTAACAGTCATAATGTCTTCATCAGGGAACTCAAAATTCATTGACTGGTAATCATCTACTGCTTGATGAGCCAAATGATCAGCAACAACACTTCCCTTAATGGCCTTCTGAGTAGTATACTGTATGTCATATTCTGTCAAGATCATTTGCCATCTTGTAATTCTTCCGGAGAGAGCAGGTTTCTCGAATATGTACTTGATTGGATCCATCTTTGAAATCAATAAGGTAGTATGGGTCAACATATACTGTCTTAGTCGGCGAGCAGCCCATGCCAAAGCGCAGCAAGTTTTCTCGAGCAGTGAGTATCTTGTTTCACAGTAGATAAACTTTTTGCTATGGTAGTAAATTGCCTGCTCTTTTCGACCAGACTCGTCATGTTGCCCCAACACACACCCCATTGAATTATCTAGCACTGTTAAGTACATAATCAAGGGTCTTCCATCAACTGGTGGCATCAAAATTGGTGGCTCTAGCAGATATCTCTTAATTTCATCAAAGGCAGTCTGGCACTCATCATTCCATTCCATCACTTGATCTTTCTTCAACAACTTGAAGATTGGCTCACAGATGGTAGTTAACTGGGAAATAAATCTTGCAATGTAGTTCAATCGTCCCAAGAAACCTCTAACCTCTTTCTCAGTACGGGGAGCTGGCATCTCTCGTATAGCTTTCACTTTTGCAGGATCCACTTCAATACCTTTTCCACTGACAATGAAACCCAGGAGCTTACCAGATCTAACTCCAAAAGTACACTTGTTTGGGTTCAATCTCAACTTGTATTTCTTCAACCTCTCAAACAACTTGTGTAGATGATCAAGATGTTGCTCTTCATTCTGAGATCTGGCTATCATATCATCCACATATACCTCTATCTCATGATGAATCATATCATGAAACAAAGCCACCATAGCACGCTGATATGTTGCCCCTGCATTCTTCAAACCAAATGGCATCACCTTATAGCAAAAGGTGCCCCACTGTGTCACAAATGTTGTCTTCTCCATATCTTCAGGTGCCATCTTGATTTGATTGTAACCAGAGAAACCATCCATAAAAGAGAATACCTTATGCTGAGCAGTGTTGTCTACCAAAATATCAATATGAGGAAGTGGAAAATCATCTTTGGGGCTAGCTTTGTTCAAATCTCTGTAGTCCACACACATACGTACCTTACCATCTTTCTTAGGAACTGGTACCACATTTGCAACCCACTGAGGATAAGAAGTCACTGCTAAGAACCCTGCATTGAACTGTTTCATTACCTCTGCCTTGATCTTTTCTGACATTTCAGGACGCATACGACGAACCTTCTGCTTCTTTGGACGACAATCTTCTTTCACTGGCAAACGGTGAACCACAATGTCTGTATCCAACCCTGGCATATCTTCATAAGACCAAGCAAAGATCTCCACATAGTCACGTAACATCTGAATCAACCTGCTCTTGACACTGTCCTCTAAATCAGCCCCTACCTTGACCTCTTTTTTGTTTTCTTCAGTTCCCAAATTCACAACTTCGACTGGCTCTTCATGTGGCTGTATAGCTTTCTCTTCTTGTTGTAACAACCTAGCAAGCTCTACAGGTATTTCACAATCGTCCTCATTTCCATCTTCAGTTTGATAGATCGGATTCTCGAAATTGTAACTGGCAATAGTAGAACTGTTATCAACAGGATCCAGAGTGGATGAGGATCTGCATTTAGTGATGTGGGTGTGTGTAAGAACACATAGCTGATAAAGCAAAAATAAAGAAAAGAAAGACAAGGAACACAATATTTACTAAAACGAAACGTCCACTGATTTTATTGAATGAAGTATGCAAATGAAATGACAGCCCGTAACAAGCACACCATTGTGCCCCGGGTAAGGCACATGGCTGGAAAGTTTTATTGTTCAAGAAATTACAAACTTAAAAGCAACAACACAGTAATAGTATTTACTCCTGACTAAAGGAGATAGGGATAACATCTTCAGCTTTCCAATTATTGAGTCCAGCACCCACAGTAGGAAAAATCCAAGCATCCGGGTTATAGTCTTCATCTTGATCTCCCACAGCATTGATAACCCCTTGATTGGTGATACGAGCAGCACGAGCACGACGAACAGCCTTCTGGGACTCTGCAGTGAAACCCAAACCAAACATGTCAGACTTGTATGGAATATCAGGAAGCTGACCCCAAATAGTACAACCACCTTCATCCACCACAGCTCTAGCATCATTGAGGGAGGCCATTGCCATTGTTGGAGGTTTTCTGATGACCACAGGAACTTTCTTCACAGCAGGAGGAGCTACATAATCATTAACCCAGGGAACCACTTCAAATGACTGACACGGAGTCTCAATGTATTCACCTTCTACTTCCAGATACTTGAAAGTGTTTACATGGCTAACAAAGTATTCTTCCTCTCCAAAGACAGTAACAACCTTTCCATTCACCGGATATCTCAACTTTTGGTGCAATGTAGAGGTCACAGCACCTGCCCCATGGATCCAGGGACGACCAAGCAGACAAGAGTACGAAGGACGAATATCCATCACATAAAATGTAGCAGTAAACACCTGAGAACCAACTTTGATAGGAAGATCAATCTCCCCATGCACTACTCTTCTAGAACCATCAAAAGCCTTTACCACAATATTACTGGGCTTCAACACAGCATCTTCAGGACTCAGCTTATTCAGGACTTCCTTGGGCAACACATTCAGAGAGGAACCATTGTCTATTAGCACATGTGACAGAGTGGTGCCCCTGCATTCAATTGAAATATGCAAGGCCCTGTTATGATCCCTCTTGGCAGGGGTTAAATCAGCATCAGAGAATCCTAACCCGTTGTCATAGGTCAGGTGAGCAACACAGTTCTCAAATTGGTCCACAGAAATTGCACTGGGCACATGAGCAGACTTCAGAAACTTGATCAAGGATTTGGCATGAGCCTCAGAACACAGCAATAAGGACAACATAGAAATCTTTGAGGGAGTATGCCCCAGTTGATCCACAATGTCGTAATCACTCTTGCGAATGATTTTCAATACTTCTTCCATCTGCTTAGAAAGATCATCAGCAGCTGGCACATTAGTAGTTATAGGTTCAATAACAGGACCTTTGCCCCGAGCATCAGTGGTGGAAGTAGTGGCAGGAGTAACTGCACTCTTAGAAGCAACTGGAGGAGAGAAGACTCTTCCACTACGAGTGATTTTGCTAGATCCAGCAATATTATCAATGTCAGCAGGCACGTCAGGTAAAGGCTCCTGCTTAACACCATGGATGTAAACATCAGACCCATAGTGCCAAGGCACAGCTTTATCATATGTATAAGGAATAGGACCAGGAGTAGTAATGATCAGAGGAGCTATTCTGGCTTCAGCAACAACTTTCACAGGACCTTCAGCAGTAATCTTGATTGGACCCTGATGAGAGATTTTGATGGGCTTCTTTGAAGTGATTCTTACCGGTACTTTGTCAACCATATCAACCTCTTCAATCTTCTTACCCTGAGTCAGACGATCCACCATATCTTCTACAGATGCTGGTCTTCTTTCAAACACTATGGTATACTTATCCATGAGACGCTGAATACCATCTCTCAAAATGAAGCAACTATCCGGCTTATAGGTACAATACAAACAATCTTCACGACAACCTGGAAAGATCCCAGCTTGTACTAACCTCTTTTTGATAACAGACAATGGTGTGCTCAACTCCATGACTGAATAGACATGCAGGTCTTCCTCAATGTCTCCATCAATGGCGTTGACAGTCTTCTCGTGATTTGGCAGTGGTGCTGTAATCACATTTGGTGGATCAAATTCAATTTCTCCAGCATCAATCATATCTTGAATTTTATTCTTCAAGACCCAGCAGTTATTAGTATCATGTCCTGGACAGTTTGAATGATATGCACATCGTGCATTGGGATTGTACTTGGGAGAGGTAACATTGGGATTCTGAGGAGCTTCCCTCAGGGTGATAAGTTCAGCCTTCAACAAGTGTTGCAATGCCTGAGCCATTGACATGTTGATCTTCGTGAACTGTCTTCTAGCCCTCTGTTGGTTGCCCTGAGGCTGCTCTGTTGTTGCAGGAGTTGGATTTGAAATATGAACCGCACTGACAGACTGATGCCTTCTGTTACGATCAGGCTGACCATAAACAGCATTAGATTCTTTCTTCCCTGTGGGAGGCTTCTTTGCAGCACCTGATGAAGAAGTGCCCACATGGATCTTACCATTCTTTATACCATTCTCTACTCGCTCTCCTGTCATGATCAACTCAGTGAAGCCAGATGATGAGCTTCCAATGAGATGACTGTAGAACGGACCATTCAGTGTACACATGAACATATCAACCAATTCCCTATCAGTCAAAGGGGGTTGAACTCTTCCAGCTAAATCTCTCCACTTCTGAGCATACTCTTTAAAACTCTCTTTGGCACCCATGGACATGCTTTGAAGCTGCATGCGAGTGGGGGCTAAGTCAGCATTGTATTGATACTGTTTGTAGAAAGCTTCAGCAAGATCATTCCAGTCTCTGATGTTGACACTCTCCAACTGATAATACCACTCCAACTGAGCTCCAGATAAGCTCTCTTGAAAGAAATGGATCCACAACTTTTTGTCAGCAGTGTGAGGTTGAATCCTTCTGACATAAGACCTCAAGTGCAGCTTGGGACAAGAGACCCCATCATAAACAACAAAGGTAGGAACTTTGAAACCAATGGGTATCACAACCCCAGATATCAGACTCAAATCTTCAAAATCCAGCCCAGATGATTTCTGCAATTCCATAGCATCCATCCTATCCACCAGCATCTTGAATTTGTCTTCATTAGGCTCATGGTAGTAATTAGCCTCAGAATCAGAGTCCCCTATAGTGTTGTGGAGACTGCCTCTCTCTTTCTCAGATTCCTCAGATTCATAGTCTTCAACCTGTTCCTTGGTCTTGACAGGACCCTTGAACCTTCTTCCCATGTTGAGCAACCCAGCAGACCTTCTAGTCTTCTTAGTCTTCTTGGCCAGCAGTGCCTTCAAATCATCTTGCCCCTTGGACAGGTTCAAGATCAGCTCTTGGAACTGTGCATTTTGTGCCTGAAGATCTTTAACTGATTGTTCAAGAGCCATTGCTGAAATAAACAGCGAGAAGATGAGAAACCTGTGCACAATAATAAACCTGTGATGCAATGAAATGATATGGGAATGCATATGCAATGTTTTCAAGGACCGCAGAATTTAAATTTGCTTAAACAAATAAGAAAGTAACTTTTTATTAGTAATAACTTGTTTTGTCTTTTAGGCTTACAAAAAATGAAAGTGAAATAAGTACAAAAGATGGGGTTTTAAGTCTCCCATGGACGTTTCCTCTTTGTGTTGAGGTATGAGTTGAGGTTTCGTTCCTCGTGAAGTTGCTTTGTGAGCTCTAGAATTCTTGCTTGGCTTGCTTTGTAATGAGCCTCGAAAGTATCCCTTTGCTCCTTCAGTTGGATCCATGATCTCTGCAAGTCTTCCTTATCAGTAGGCATGTCTGGGTGAAGGATGGTATAAGCTGTGTCTCCTTCAGCAACAGGTTCCATGGTAACTGGTAGGATGGCAGGATATGGCATCATGAGTGTCTGAGCACGAGATCGTACCCATATGAGATAAGCCTCCATAGGAATAGTGTACTTAGGCTCCAGTGTCTTGCTGTCAACCCTGTTTACTTTTCCCCAGGCTCGTATGAATCTCTGACGGTAACCCTGAAGATCGTTGTCGTAATCAAACACAATGCCCTGAATCAACATGTCATGTGGACCATTACTTCGGGCGTAACCAAACTGTCGTAAAGCTAGAGAGGGGTTGTAGGTGATGCCTCCTCTTATGCCTAGTAGTGGCACATTAGGAAACTCCCCACAACGGTCAATGATGGTGACATTCTCCATAGCTCTGGAGCACCAATGAATGTCTGAGTGAGAAAGTGACATGATCCTCTTGGACCATCTGAACCCTTGCTCATTCTTCATTACTGAGCGAGGAAGGTGAGAAATAAACCACCTGGATAGCAAAGGTATGCAGCACATCAAAGTTCCTCTTGCCCTTATAGTACGGGTGTGAAGAGAATGCAGGATGTCCCCAAGCAATGTAGGCACTGGATTGTGACTCAGGAAAATGTTGATGGCATGAACGTCTATGAACTGATCTGGATTGGGGAACAATACTAAGCCATATATCAGCAAGGCTAAGATCTCCTCAAAAGCATCATAGCTCATGGCCTTCAAGAACATTTGAGCTTTATCCACTAATACCTTAGCAAGAATACCCTTGACTCCACTTCTCGTTTCTAGAACAATGTCAGACTTCTTCAGATGTAGAGCTGCAGCAATAACCTCAGGTTTAAGTTCCTTCTCCCAACCTGTGAAGGGTCTTTGATCAAGAACAGGTATACCCAGAAGCTTAGAGAACTCCTCCATGGTAGGGACCAACTGATAGTCAGGGAATGTAAAGCAGTGGTGCTTAGGGTCAAAGAACTGAAACAGGACACTCATCATATCTTCACTGAACCCTGAAGTGACCAGATCCAATAGATGACCATGTCTCTTGTTGAATCGGGAGTGATCATGCATTTGAGAAACCAACTCTTTAAGCTTAGGAGGTATCCCTACAAAGTTGATCCTGATGGTGTTTCTACGAGCAGAAGCCATGACCTGCAACAAAGAACAAAGATAAATCCCTTGGTCCTTGAAATGGTTAGGGAAAATGGCATGCTCATGATGCATGATGATGTCATGATGTTATGCTCAATCACAAACATGTGGCACACACAAACAAGTCACACCATAGCCCTAGGTTTAAAGGCTTGCATGAGGTTCAAAGGTAAGTACCCTCCCCTGAAGTTAGATGGTTCATCCTGTCCTACAAAAGTAACCATGTTCTAAGGGATCTCAATATCATTGATCCTTCACAAGGGTGGTTGATCAGAAGGCAACTTACTTGCCAACCAAAACCCTCCAAGTTTAAGATCTCAATGAGCGTAGCATCGAGTGTCAACCAACTTCAGTCTGCACCAAAGCCGGTTACCTCACTACTTTCTAAAGGCCAAGATGAGTTAACTAGGGTTCTAAAAGTTAGTTAGTGCATTGACAACATATGGCAGCCTCAATATTATCCTCAACTTGACTTAAGGAATATAAGCACCAACCAAGAAGTCGCACTAACTATGGCCACCAGATCAACCGTATCGATATACGTCGTACAGTTTCCTTGGTCTATTGCCATTTACCTAAGGTACACTAGATCCGGGTTAGGACCTTTCACACATAAGAGCACCCCAACAAGTAATATAAATCAAACAAGGCAAGCAATTCAAAGTGATCTTAATTCCTAAGGGTACCCCTCTTAAAATAGATCCCCAGCAGAGTCGCCAGTTCTGTAACACGGTGGGAGAACTGACTTTAAGTAATGTTGCGGATAGCAAGAGTCGCCACCGACTTTTATTTTATCCATAAGGAAAGGTTATAAAAGAACAGGAAAGACCTTAGAGAATATTTTGGGTCCGGGGGGTAGGTTATGAAAAGGGAAGGTATTAGCATCCTTTTCATCCATGGTTATCCATGGGCTCTTAGGTACTTAAGCTCACTTTAAATTGTTTTTGAAATTGTAGTGTGTGAATAGAAAAAATTTCAGAATAGTTTAATAATAATCCATGTATGGATGTGTAAAAAACTTGTTTGAAAATTTTGTTAGAATTTTGTTTAAGTGTGAAAAAGTTTTGAAATGAGCAAGTACCTAGGAGTAACCTACCCTAATGTTTAAGGTCTTTCTTATTCTTTATTCTTTCCTTAGTAAGACTATCCCTACTATTAAGAAGTAGGTAGTCCTTACTTTGGATGTTAAGGGACATGTGAGGGACAATTTGATTTTGAAGGCAATAGTGGGGTGTAATAAGCACATATAAGGGACTATCATCATTTATTCGAAAGGGACTCGATTCGTAAAGGCAACCATAAGGGACTTTGATGATTTTTTTTTTTGAGGGACTTGCTTTATACACCCCATTTAACCATTATTCGTAGGCAACTTGAGGGATAACCTTAGAAAGTGAGACGGCGATTAAAATCGACTTACGTGTGTGACGTGTTTAATTTAATTATCTTATATTAAAAATTATCTAAATTTATTTTAATATTGCATACATGTTGTTTACACTCCCTAATTACTAACCATAGCAAAAATAATTAAAATAATTACAAATTTACATCCAGGAGCATTTACATAATAATTATAAAAATGAATAGCAAATAAATAAATATAATAGCAAGATATAAATAATAAATAAATAAATAAGCAAATTATAATTAGGGGGTTAGCAACAATAAAATAATAATAATAATTTAGAAATAATAAACAAGGTTAGAAATATAAAAATATAATAATAAATAATAATATGGTTAGTAAATAAGAATAAACAAAATTAATCAAAATATTATAATAAGAAATTAACAATTTTTAATATAAACAAAAAAAAACAACTATGAATGAACAATTATTTTAATTTACAAATTATTAGGTTATATTTTAATTATAAAGTTACTACAAAAATCCAATTATTATAAACACAATTATTTCTAAACAAAAGTTATAAAAAAAATGTTTATAAGTATATTTACAAAATTTATAAGAATTATAGTAAACATACATATATAATAATTATATTAGAAAATAACATTGAAAAAAAAATAGGATTAGATTTGTATTAAAAAAATATTTTTAGAATTTTATAAGATTAGGGTTTTATATTTTTTAGGGTTTATAAAAAAAATAAGACTTAGCTATATACAAAATTTTCTAATTTATATATACAAAAATAATGAAACATAATTTAAAAAATATATTTTTAAAGAAAGATAACATACATATTTTATGATTATTTTTATTGTTTTAGAAACATATATGATATATATTTAATTTTAATATTATAGTGCTTAAAAAACAAATAAAGGGAAAAAAATATGGAAACTTACCTGGCTGGGGTTTGAACCCAGGCCAGCTTGATTTCCAGCAAGCATAACAACCACTAGGCCACTGGCGCGCAGGCAAGAGATGAGAGACAAAAATTTGTTTTGTTCCTTATGATGCAAAATCCAGAAAAATCAAAAAAAAAACAAAAGGCCTGGGGTGGGATTTGATCCCAGGACCTTTATGCTTTCAAACGCGCGCTTCACCACCCGGCTGGAAGAGCCAATCTGTTAGCTGAAGGGCCTTAATGCATAATATATTATATCTTCTTTTATCCTGAAAAAATAGAACAAAAAGAATGGTACAGGCCAGATTCGAACCCATGCCATCATCCAACAAACCTGCAGGCCTTACCACTGAAGCACACATGCGCGTGTGATAGACAATCCAACAACAAAAGATAAAATATTTAGTTTACATTTGAATTTTTCAAACGCGCGGGAGGAGGTCATCCCCTACCTCCAGCACTGCAAATTTTGCTATGAAAATAGCTGGGAGTTTTCCTGCGAATTCTTCAAGCTTCTTGACCTGCGAAAATCAAACTCTCACCAAACAGTAACGATTCATCAAATTGGTTACAGTTTTATGATCCTTGGGTCTCATGGAACACTTCCATGTTCTTAGAATTTATTTAAATTCATTGAATCATCAAGCCCTAACTTCAAGAGCTAAACCCTAACAATGGCCGAATCCTTATTAGGTCACGAAAATCCAATTGAGTTGTCCAGAATTGTTCTAGGGATCAAAATAAACACATATCAACCATCAAAAACAATTTATAATACGTATATCAATGGAATCGAAAAAATTTATTTTAAGACAAAGATGAGTTCGGGTAGAGCAATATGATGCACATGAGATGCATATGAGTGATGGTTCATGATCAGAGAAGTCCCAGGAAGCTTGCTATGTGCTTGCTTTACCTTCAAACGGCTTAAATCCAAGAATCCGAATGTGACTTGTGGAGAGGTTTTTGAACAATGGTGAACTTACTCTTGGGCTGTGGAAATCGTGAATGAGGCTAGGGTTTGTGTTATGTATATATATGTGGATCATTCTAGGTCAAAACATTGATTAATTTTGTGGAAGAATTGATTTAAAAAGATTAAGAAAGATCATGCCATGAAAGTTCAATATTTTGTACCAATGCCTTCTATTTTAAGCCAATTCATATAATTCTTGCATCAATTTGTTCTATATTGACTTTATGACTTTCTAGAATCAACAAACCAATTAAATCTTCATATTTAATATTTTATTTAAAATTTAAAATGATTTTAAGAATAAAAAATCATAATAAATTAATTAAATAAAATAAAAATTATGAAAATATTATGGAAATTTCGTGCAAGCTATTATGAAGTGGATTGGGTCACAATTTGGGCAGCCCATTTGGAAAGAAATGATTTTGAACCTCCATTTTCAACATAAACTATCACAAAATTTCCTAACTTTGCAAAGGCACATCTCCCTCAATTTTAAAGGTATGAGGGTGTTATTGGACTTTTTGGAAAGCTTGAAGAGTCCTTTAAACAACCCCATTGGTTTCAGGTCCATATCATTTACCAATCTCAAGTTATGCCCTTTTGAAGTTGTTGACTTTTTGTTGACTTTTGAAATGACCTATAATGTCTTAGATCATATCTTTCAAATGAAGCATTTTTGGGCTTAACTTTCAACATCAAAGTTGTAGAGAATTCAATTTCCTTCAAAATGAGCTTTGGATGGAGACTTGGTGATGAAGTATGTGAAAGTTATGCCTGGTCAAAGTTCAGTTGACTTTTACTGAGGAAACCTTAATTTAGAAACTCCTGGTTATTGATGATCTGGAATCTCCTTGATGAATCATGATCAACCCTTGATCAAATGATGAATTTTACTTCATATACTTGATGTTGGCAAAAAATCATGAATTTTGACTTTGGTTTGACCACAGTTGACCTCAGTTTGACTTTTTAACTGTATTGACTGATTTTGACTTATCTGATCATCTGACTGAGCAAACTTTTAAGAAAAGTCTTAAAACTTGTCATGGGGGTTCTTACACACATATAAGATGTTATGAAACTCACTTGAGGTATTGGAAGTCCATTTAGCCTGATTAAAGTCAAAACCCTAGTTTTGGATGCACTGCTTAGGAGATGCATTGTCTGAGGGAATTGTCAACTTCTTTGACCAATTGTGAACTTTGTGAACCTTGTGAACCTTCATAAAATGTCTTGTGATACTCATGAGAGGTATTGTGAAGCTTGTGAACCTTGTGAACCTCATTAAGTGGCTTTGGTAGACCTCATAAACCTCAGGAAAGCTTTGTAACCATTGTGTAACTTGTGAACCTTGTGAACCTTCAAGAAGTAACTTGTGGACTTCATGAACCTCAAGAAAGGTCTTGTAAATGTAGAGAAACTTGTGAACCTTGTGAACCTTCAAGAAGTGACTTGTAGACTTCATGAACCTCATGAAAGGTGTTGAAAGCATTGTGGAACTTGTGAACCTTGTGAACTTTCATAAAGTAACTTGTAGACTTCATGAACCTCATGAAAGGTTATGCAAGTGTTGGAGGACTTGTGAACCTTGTGAACCTTCTTAGAACACAAAGTCTTGTATTGTGAGGGCAAATTTTGGGGTGCAACACCGTGCCACAGCCTTTCAGAGCCTGAATGCTACGCATATCCACAACCCGGCGATCAGATACTTTCATCGCATCATCTGCAATACCATTTTTGCAAGAGAGAGCAACCACAAGCTCAACTCCAAGGAGCTCTTGTTCTTGCAATGCGCCTTAAATGACGAGCGCATCAATGCTGCCTCGTTCATGTTGTCCCATATCCAGTCCATAGCGCAAAGAGGCGCAACCCCCTTCTACATAGGCGGCATTGTCACTACCCTCGCCATTCAGCTGGAGCTTGGTGACTTGGTCATCAATTTGCCTCGCATAGCCGCAGAGTTACTAACGAAGAATTATTGCAGGTCCGCCCACTTGATTGCTTAGAGAGAGGATGGCAGGTACAACCCTGTTATCCAAGGCACTGTTTATCACCACATCACATTGTCGTGTCGTGACCGCATCGATCCGTCCAACCGAGCCAACTGGCTATTTGCTTTACCTGATGCTGCCGACCACGCCCCCATTATTGATGAGCAGGCCGATCCACCAGTGGACGAGATGCAAGACACCATGGATGCAGCTGAGCCTGTCCAGGACATTCCTGAGTCCTCCACCCGACAACCTCCTGCACAGGAATTCACACTTGAGGACGTCCTCCGGGCGATTCATCAGCAAAACCAGATGAATGCTGCACTGGAGCGAAGGCAAAAAGAGCAACATGACGCATTACTTTCAGCTGTTGCCGCTAACCAGAGGACGACTGATGAGAAGCTCGGAGAGATCTTTAGCGAGCTAGAGTCTTTGCGAATTGATATCACTGCTCTCACCGGCACCGGTTCTGATCCTGAAGCGACTCCGACCAGACGCTCCCGCACCAGAAGCTGAGGCCGTGGTCATCAGCAGCCTTAGTTTTAGTTTTTGTTTATGTTTTTCCATTTCCGTTGTTTGTATTGTACTTTACCCGCTATTATATCACAACATTGAGGACAATGTCTGATATAGTGTGGGAGAGGTACCTTTCATTTTCCGCATTTTCCCTTTCCGCATTTTCCCTTTCCGCACTTCCCATTCCGTTGTATTTCCTTTTCGTATTTTAATGAAACAGAGTATTATTTGTGCTATTTCTTTAGTTTCGAATTTTCCCCGTTTATTTAGCCATACCGAAAAAAAAATCTTTAATTTATTCTTCGCATTACCCGACTTACCTACGAAATCATAGTTAGGAAGCTGAGAACGATTCAACAAGATCAATACAGTCTTGACACCTTAGACTTCCAACTTAAGCATTCCGTTCCGATAATTGTTACGACTACACCTTAAGTTTCAGTTCAAAAGTAACCCCTAGAAGTTTATACTAGCAGTCAGCACCGTCTGAACACAAACCACGTGGGGAGCCGATGAATATAAGTGTTTGATGCCTAATCTATAATGATCCTTCATATCTCGATGCAAATGAAAAGAAATTGCACCAAAGTACACGGTCGCATATAAAATATGAGAAGGAGTCCATTGCGGGTTGGTTCAGAGGTACTAGTTCTGAACTTGGTAGGGCGTGCTACGGCTCGATCCCCCACAACCTCCAAATCGGATAATGTATATAGGGTTACCACATTCGTGTACCAGACCCCCGTGCCTATAAAGGATCAAAGTCACTAACCGGCTACTCCACTACGTGTGTGCTAAGGCAAAGGGCTTAATGTGATTGCGCTAGAATGAAACCGGGCGAAATAAAATCGAAAGACTCTAGATGGAATCGTAATGCAATTACCGAATGTTTCGTTTAACGGGAAGTCGACGACTTAGCTTGTTGCTTGTGTCATTAGTGTATCGTTAGTGTTTTATTCTAGTACCGGTTTATCTGACAAAACGATCCTTCGTACGGTTTGTTATGTGTGTGCGTCGATGAAAACTTGTCCGACAATTTTCAACCGACTATTTGCTTGAGGACAAGCAAAGGTTTAAGTTTGGGGAAGTTTGATAACGAGAAAAAGTATCGTTTATATTGCTATGTTTCAATGCCGTTTTATCGCACAATTGCCGTTTTAACACCCGATTCCTCGAGTTTTCTTTGTCATTTTGCAGGTACATCATATACAGAGCTAAATCATGAGCCACAAGTGAAATGAGCAAAAACAACCATTAAAAGATGAAGAAAAGAGGAATTCTGCATAATCTGCACTTTTTGTAGCAGTCACGATCGTCACCTAGGAGTCACGACCGTGACACGCTAAAATGAGCAGTCACGGTCGTCACCAGTCCCTCACGACCGTGACGCGCATAAGACACGGGAGACGAGCGTGACACCCTTGTCACGAACGTGACAAGGGGAATTTAGGGTATTATGCTGAGACTTGGTCATGTACGTGTGCGCTATGTGAATTCCACCTTCCTATTTTCCAGCAGACCAAGTATGTCAACTATTCCCTTGATTTTCTTAGCATCTACGAGGCCCATGCACCAATTCCAACTACCAAGCCCAAATTGCTTCCTATAAATAGCTTAGTTTCAAAGAACAATTCACAGAGTTTTGATTTTAATTTTCCTGCGGAAGCTCTGCCGTATTTTTCATTGCACCCTTTATTTTTCCAGCATTTAATTGTTCTTGCTTTAATTTTCTGTATCCCAACCAACCATATAACAATTTCCAACATTAGGAAATTGTTATAATTTAATTTGTTTCAAAACCTTCAGAATTCTTTTAGAAATTTTATTTCCGATTCCGGTCCGTACTCCGAGCTTTCCAGATTGTGGAAGAAGGAGTCTAACATTTTAATTGTTATTCAGGTTTTTATTTAAATTGCATTTATATTAATTTTAAGTATTTATTTTTCTGTTATGCATATTTTATTTTGTGTTTTTCTGTCTCTGTCTGGTACAACAATCATGAGTAGCTAAACACCTTAGGGCGGTATGTAATTAAAATCAACTAAATCGGTAAAATCAATTATAGGCTTAAAATAATTAAGAGCTTAAAATTCTGGCTGAGACTTTTTATTATAAAATCAACCTTTTTGTTACGAGAGTAAGGAAAGTGTATTAGGTTAGGTCAAGACCACGAGAGTGTGAGATTTCAACCAGATAGCTAAAGTTAGGCATTTAATTTAAACACAGCGAGAGCGCTTTAAAATGAATTAGAATTATTAAGTTTTCAAAAATTATTTCTAAACACTTATGGGCTAGCGAGAGCAGGCATAGGGCTTTAGGGGTAAGATCTGAGATAAGACCACGAGAGTGTGAGTTAAAGATATTTAAATTGGTAACCTCTACAGAATAGATTAAGTGAACTATCCTTATAAGCCTAGGTTAGATTGACCCGCCTAAGTTAACATAATTACATACCGACCGCCTTAGTATTATTTTATTAAACTTCAATTTAATTTCCGCCTTTAATCTTTAAAAGCAACCAAAAATCGTGACAACCCTTCACCTTAGCTAAACTAGTAAATCCTCTAGCACTAAGTAATCATAAAGTCCCTGTGGATCGATAATCTTAAATATTACTTCGATAGGCTGTGCACTTGCAGTTAAGATACCGCTAGACACATAATTAGAGTACGTCTTTAGCCCATCAGGTGTCAGGAATGCCAAGTACATGCAGGTATACCACATGTCCCTGCAAATGAGTTGCATTTAATTATAAAGCCTTGGCCATTCAGGGGTTAGGCTTTAGACTTAATTGGAGAAATTTGACCAGCTTCTTCAAAAGGACAGAAGTACATCTTAGTTGGAATAAATTATTTCACTAAATGGATTGAAGTTATACCATTGGTAAATATGGACCAGGAGGCAGTTATAGAGTTTATCCAAAAATATATAATCTATAGGTTTGGAATACCAGAAACAATAACTACTAACTAAGGATCTGTATTTACTGGAAAAGATATGCAAATGTTTGCAAAAGAAACAGGTTTTAGACTCTTAACTTCAACACCTTATTATGCCCAGACAAATGGACAAGTCGAAGCAGCAAATAAGGTTGTGATAAATTTGATTAAAAAAAACACATAGGTAGAAAACCTAGAAACTGGCATAAGACGTTGGATCAAATTTTATGGGATTGTCGAACGTCTCCCAAAGAAACAACAAACTCTACCCCACTCAAATTGACTTATGGACATGATGCAGTGCTACCAGTCGAAATTTATTTACAGTCGATACGAGTTCAAAGGCAACATGAAATCCCATCAGAAATTTATTGGAGCATGATGATGGACGAATTAGTTGACTTGGACGAAGAGAGGTTTCACACGTTAGTATTGATAAAAAGGAAAAAAGAAAGATTCGAAAATTTTTACAATAAGAAAATGAAATTTAAGACATTTTTAGTGGGTGATCTTGTTTGGAAAGTAATTCTTCCTATGGATCGAAAAGATAAATTAATGGGAAAATGGTCTCCCAAGTGGGAGGGACCTTTCCAAATTTTAAGAGTTTTTGAAAATGGCGCATATGAGGTCGAAGAGATAGACAGAGATAAAAGAATACAAAAGATAAATGGCAAGTATTTAAAAAAGTATAAGCCAATATTACAAGAAGTTAAAATAGAAATGGAATAATTATATAAAACAAAACGATGTGTTTCGCCAAACAAATGGCGTCAATGTCATTACAAAGAAAGGGCTCAAAGGTTGCCAGTGAATAAAAGACCTATTTCTATTACAATTTAATCTTTAATAAAATACTCTTTCAGCTCTTCAAACTTCCTCTTTTGGATCTGAAGTCGACATTCGCAGAGGCTTTTGTTATGAGAAAGGTTGTCGATCTCCTGATTCAACTGTTGATCTTTGTCTGCATGATGGAATCCCACTCTAATTTTATCGTCAATCTCATCTTGCTTGTGTTGCTAAAGGTTGGCTTTACGGGTTTTTTTCTTGGGAAATCTTCTGTTGAAGATCAGCTATCTGCTTTTCCAAATTCTGGATATTAGTATCGCATTCAGCAGCGTCCTTAGAATAAACTTCTGAAAGTTTTTATAGCTCTGAAACTTTATCATTTGAAGCAGCCACATCATCCAAATCAGCAGTTTGAACCTCAGACTTTGAAGGGATTTATTGGGAGAACTCTTGACGATTCAAATCTGCTTTCACCAAGTCAATCATGTAGGTTAGATCCATCACCAGGCGACTTTCTTCAGCAGAGGCTTCCAAGACATTTACTTGCTTAAGGAGTTTCTTCAGGTTGAACTGGGCAGTGGGATTTTCACCCAAAACCTTGAATAAGTCCATACCAAGTATTTTGGTTTTGATTTCAGTCATGATGGCATCAAGTGACCTAACCTCAGAAGTGGCACCAGAAGTGGTCGAACTGCTGTAGGAAGGGTCATGAAAGTTGTAGCGAGCACTGAGCATAGCTTTCAGATAGTCTAAGGGTTTTTTCACCTTCAAACTCTCAAGCTCCTCATGAGAGAGACTGGTCGAACCAGTTGATGGAGAAGTTCCTTGAGTCTGGGCAGGAATTGGTCGAGTACTTTGCCCTGAAGTCGATTCAGCATCTCTTTGTTTCGACTGATTCTCATATACCTCAACAGCTTTCTCTTCATTACTTTCTCCAGCTCCAGCAGCTTAGTCCTTTTTCTGATTACCCCCATCCTCAACAGTTTTTCCTTCATTAACATCTTCGACCTTATCATCCAGGAGAGCATCAGCATCCTTTTTAGTATCTAATCCTGGATGAAGAGGAGAGTTTTCATCAGATTGGTCACCCATATTGGTGTCGAAATCTGTTGTGGTTTGTGGTTCAGGTTCGTTATGGGTGGCAAACGGGCATACCCGCCCCGTTTAGGCCCACCCCGCAAAAGCCCGCAAAAAATGGGGCGGGGCGGGGCGGTCAAAATTGAGTATGCGGGCCTAAAACCTAAGCCTTCCCCGCAAAAAAGTGAGGGCGGGGCGGGGAAAGCCCGCGGGCATTGCACTTTTTAAGCATAAAAATACAAAAATTTAAGTAAATGTGAATGCCCGCAAAAGCCCGCGACAAAAACGGGGCGGGCGGGGTGGACACTTTAGAGGGTGAGGGCCTAAACCCTTGGGCCACCCACACTAAAGTGCGTTCAAAACGGGCATGCCCAACGGGCCAGGCCCGTTTTTCCACCCCTAAGGTTCGTCATCTTTGGGGTCAGCCTCCTCTTGGAATTTCTCTGACAAAATTGTCTCAGCTAGAGGATTGGTTTTTATTTGATATACTTCTGCCCCTGACTCTTTAGTCGAACCCCTAGGAAAATCGGGAGTATAACCAATGGCCTTAAAAGCAGAAGTGCTTTGGAATTGTGGTGCTTCTTCTGTTGCAGGTTGTTCTTCGACCATAACCTAGACGTGAGAACAAGCAAGGTCAGAACAAAAGAAAATACAAGTAAAAGTGAACTCCGTTTGTCAAGATTACCTGAGGAATCTCAGCATGGAAACTAGAATTCCCACTCTCTGCATTTTTTGTATGAGTTTTGGTAATTGGACTGGTGGGAGGAGTTCTCCTGGATTTGACAAGAGACCTTTGGGAGGCGAACATCTTGATCTTCAGGGCTTTCTTCCTTTTAAGAGGTTGTTGTTCTGGAGATTCGTCCCCAGATTCTTCAGTAATCACATTTGCCTCCTCTTGTTTTCTTTTTTGGGGAGTTAGTGGTTTTCGATTCACCTAATACGCCAAATAGAAATTTATTTAGTATGGGAAAAATAAATCTACTACATAAAAAGAGAAAGGTTGATGTTTTGTTGGAACCTTTTTTGCAGTAGAGGTTGGTTTTTCGACCACCTTCCCAGGGCTACGTTCGACAGGGGCTTTCTTGGCAGTAATCTTGATAGCTAAAAAACAGAGAAATAGAGAAATAAATAAACACAAAAGAAAAACACATAAGAATAAAGTTAGAACGAAATAGAAAATTGTGTTTTCTTTAACACCTTCAAGTATGGGAGATTCCACGCGAACGTGTTTTATGCCAATATGAAGGTGCCCTGGGAAATTGTCCAAATGATACTTAGTCGGAACCACTCGCTCAACAGGTTTTTTGCAAGATTCACGAAGCAGCTTCAGATTAGATCCACAAACGAACCAGTCTGAAAATGGAGGGCTCAATGCCACACCAAATTCAGCAGAAGGTAGAGGGGGAAACTTTGGTGGATAATAGCTATACGCCAAATCATAACGTATTTCTGATCAAACATACGAAGGCAACGTCAGTTTCCCCAGTTTTTCTGTAAATTTTTGTTTCAAAGTCACTGCTGCTTCGCCTATGGTTCGACTAAGATCATTTGGTATGTAAATGGTTTCAAAATACTTTTGAAATCTTTGGATTTCTTTAATATGTTGTTGAGTACCTTTCTTTGTTCGATCCTGCACAAAAGCAAAAGCGTTTGTCGGAAGATTTATAAAGGCTATCACATCAAAAAATCTGGTGAGGTAATAATCTTTCCATCAAACATCAAATTCTTGAGTAAAGAGGAAAGAAGGTCAAAAGATCACTGGTCGAATCTCCAAGGTTTCATCAGTAAACTTCTCCGACAACTCCATGTTTTTTTCTGCGTTGTTGAAAGAATTGTGGAAAATGATGGAGCCTTTATTTGGGTAGATGGATTTTGGTTTTATTTGAATCAACCCAAACTGTTGAGCAACAAGGTTAGGATGATAGACAATGAGAGCAATCTTGGTGTTGTTCATATTATGGTGGGAGAAAAGGAGCCTCGGTGCCAAAACTGATTCCCAGATAACCAAAAAGGTATCTTCATCTTTTTTCATCTCAAAAGGGAGTTGTTTAGTGAACCATTTAGGCCCAAAAGTCTTGTTGGCGAAGGGTGCCATGGTAGAGGTAAAGTTGTAACTTTTGGAAAACATCATTATGTAATTTGTGAAAGAGCGTCGAATGCTAGTTCCCTCATCAGATGGGGTTAGTTGTACTAACCTAGGCCATTCGAAGGTCCTGTTCTTCACTCCTTCTTCATCCACCTTGTTCTTGACAAGAAGATCAGTCTCAAAAGTAGCATTAAGCCATAGTTGTAGGAGCCAAAAGGATCCTGCCAAGCTTAATTTTCCCTTTTCGTTGACAGTTTTCAGAAATTCCACACCCTCACTAAGTGATTCGTAAAGGTTTGCTAGAACCATTTCACTTAAACAAAGGTCATTCCCAGCATGGAGTTGGTTAGCAATAGTGAGGTATTTCTTGGCAACTTGAAGGGAACGGGAACAGAAAACAAACTTCGACAATCAAAGGGTCAAAAAGGCTATGTGTTATATATCAGAAACTTCAGTGGTATCTTGGTCATGATAGTGAGCTATGAATAGAAAATATGAGGCAAAACTAGTGTCGAAGGCTATGGTATTGTTATGCAAAACTGTGGGGTTGAAGTTTATTCCTACAGGGCTAAGGCCAACTATGGCAGCTATGTCGAAGAAGGTTGGTGTGACCATTCCACAAGGAAGGTGAAAGTTGTTATAAGTGTTATCTCAAAAATAAAAGGAAGCTAAGATCATGTTTGGGCAACAATTGGGGCCTACCTTCGACATTTGAATCAAGTCGAAAATACCAATGTGTTTCCAAAATTTTCCTTTGATTTTTTCGACTTTAGTTAACCAGGCTAGGTAATCATAAGGGTCTTTTGTTAAGGGACAACTCCTAAAAATTCTAGTTTGGTTCAAGTAAGTTAAATCTATTTCTGCAAAAGCAGATGCATTTTCAGGATTCTCAGTGGACGTTCCATTAGGTTTGGATCTTACCCCAACACCTATGGGTCTTGAGTGGGAATATGTGGGAAAGAACTCTTTTAAACGAGTTTGATTGGTATTTGGGTTAGGAAGTGGACCTAACATTGCATGGCAAGTACCAGAAATAAAAACTGGGATTAATACCTGGGATTGATAAATACTTGTTTTCTCTCTTTCATTTGGAGGCTCAAGAACATACTGATTGTTGCCCACAGTCACTGGTCCAGATAATTTGTGTGCTGGAGGAAGAGAATTTGTATCTTTAATCTTCTTGTTGCTTGAAGACGCCATTGTTGAGAGCAAGGAAAATTTGTTTTCAGAGAAGATGAATAAGATTTGGAAGTAGATTGTGAGGAAAATAAGTTCAGAAGTTAAAAAGTTTCATAAAAGAAGAAACTGAGTATTTATAGGAAGGTGATGAAAGCGTTTTATTGATCATAGGATACATGTAAAATTTAAACGATGATGGTGAAAGGTTAATGGCAGTTGAAAAAAACTCATGATGGCCTAGACTTAGGAGGTAGTGGAATAATTATCTAGAACGATGATGATGAAAGTGTTTGATTGATCATGGGACACATGTAAGATTTCAACGATGATGGTGAAAGGTTAATGGCAGTTGAAAAAAACTCATGATGGCCTAGCCTTAGGAGGTTGTGGAATAGTTATCTAGAACGTGGGCTGAGTTGACATTTTGAGAAAAGATATGATGATGAAGATTTCTGGGATTTTGAAATATCTAACCTTGGAAATGATGAAAATAAAAAGTTAATATGGCGTCAAAGCAATTCTCGACAACAAATAACTTTTCTCCAAAATAGTCGATAAGACCTTTGCTGGGGGACAATTTGTAGACACATATTTTCGACACCATGATTTGAAAAATAAAATTGTGTTCTTTGACAGAGGAAGAAATTCGACAAGGGAAGAGAATTGAAGAAATATACTTGAAGAGATATTTCGACAGTTTTTTAGTTGATATGTTGTCTTCGACAGTTCGATAAAAATTAGGTGACACCTGAAGCGTTCGACGTTTCGACAAGGAGAGAGGATGCATTGTTTCTACAGATTTGGTTGATATATTATGTTTGACAATTCGACAAGCCTGAAGGGACGCATCGCTTCGAAATTAAGGAAAAATTCAAATTCAGACAGTTATTTCGTTTGGCAGAAGGACGCGTGGAAGCTTTTGAGGAAAGGCGAACATGCAGAAAGCCAAGTGTCATTAGTCTGAAGATTTTTCCGTTGATAGCAGTTATTTTATTTGTATATAAATAGGATATTGTTTTTTAGATTAGTGTGTGCAAAAACTTGTACAGAATTCCTGCAAAAATACTCTAAAGTCTCGTGTGAGAGAAAAAAAGTTTTATCTGGAAAATGTATGTGTGAACAACACCATTCATTTTAGTTTTTATCAAATTTAAAGTTTTTTAATTAATTATTTCCTTTACATTTACTAGTCATTTATCCTTCGTTATTTACTTTATGTACATCTTTACTTTTGTCAAATTTACTTTAAAAACTTTTACTTAAAATAATCAAAATCATTCATATATGAAAGACATATCCAATCAAATCAAAGATCAAAATAATTCTTACTCTAAGAGTTTAGGATTTCATCAAAACTTGCACATGTGTCCTAGGATTTGTGTGGTTGGTCCTGCAAGTAAACCAATTCAGTGAGATTGGAAAACCAGAGGTTGTTCGCCAAATTCGACAACGAACAAAGAGGCACACGATCTGTTGAACAACATCTATAGTCTAGTACAATAACAAAACTTACACTTCCTCGCTGAAAGGGTACTTCAGATTGAAGAAAATTTGTAGTTCTTTTATGGGGGTATTTGAAGTATGTATTGGATAAAAGTATAATGAGTGTAACAACCCCAAATGAATTAGGGTTATCACGGACTTAGTATTTGTTGAGGGTTAGATATAGCTCACACTAGGATGGTGAAGAACTTTATATGGTGGTTTTCTCAATGTATACGATATTGTCTTTCTTATCATGGTGACCCATTATTTATAGCCACTGAAGGTTGTTAATCAAGCGATTCCTGTCTCCTGATTCTATCACAAACTTTAAGGGAGTGGGTAATTGATACCCAAAAATAATGGGAATACTTATACACCACAACTTCCAAGGTATTAATGCTTGACCCAAGACACACGTGTAATGGACAGTGAGCATGAGAATGGGCGACTAATTCAATAATGGTGGTCAAACTCGATGAAGGGAGCTCAAATTAGTGTATGAGAGACACTGGAAGGACAATACTCACATCTCACACCTTTTCCTCATGACTTCCTTAATTATACTATTACATATTCCTTCAAGTATAAAGGCTTACATAGGCTAAAATGTTTTAACTGTTTTCCTTCAAACCTTCTGAGGAGCCCGACCAAAGTGTCTACCTTCATTCTTAGGTGAGGATTGGCCATAACCTTCCCGATGATGTCTAGTATGACCCTTCGAAAAGGACATGTAAAGTCCCTCTAACAAGACTATGTCGAGTCCCTCATAGGAGACTATGTTTAGTCCTTCTAACGAGACTATGTTGAGTCCCTTAGGAGAGAATATGATGATTCTCTCAGGAAAAACTATATTGAGTCCTTCTAATGAGACTATGTTGAGTCTCTCAAGCGAGAGTATGTTGAATCCCTTTGGAAAGACTAAGTTGGGTCCCTCTAACGGGACTATGTTAGGTCTAGATTTCCTTTATGTATGCGTGAAGGGGCGGCAAATATTTTTTTATGGTGAGTTTAATTTCCCACGGGCAATCATAAACTCCTGTCTTTCAGAAGCCTTTTGTTAAGGGATACACTCCAATGATTAGTAGGTGTCTTTATAAGAGGCGAAGATCTCTCTAAGAGATCTAGCAACATGGTTACCCCATAGGGAAACAAGGATATTCTCGTGGAAGACTAACATTATAATTATCCCGTAAGGCAACAAAGATCTTCTTGTGGAAGTCCGACAATATAATTACCCCGTAGAGTGTCAAGAATTTTCCTATAGAAGGCCGGAAAAATAATTACCATGTACGATGAAAAGGATCTTCTTATGGAATCCTGCAAAATAATTACCCCATATGACAGAAAGGATTTTCGCGTGGAAGTCCAACAATATAATTATCCCATAAGGAGGGAATATGGAAGGATCTTCTTTCCAGTAATATAATTACCTTGTAAGACGACAATGATCTTCATAAGTCCATTAATATGCTTTGACAAGGAAATAATTAATTGCAAATACCATCATCCATTACATGAGTTTTTGTACATGAATGGTTCACATTATATCCCTTAACTATAATAATATCTTAGGTTGGTTGAATTCCAAGTTATAGGAATGAGTCACCCATCCACTTCCTTGAGCTTGTAAGCTCTGTTAGGCAGCTTCTGATAGACACAATAAGGCCCATCCTAGTTAGGATGTAATTTTACCTATTGGGAAGATACCACAACCTATCATACTACTAAATTACCTCCTTGCATCTTTCTTTGTATTTCCATGGAATTATACTTCTTGGCTGCCATCCTCTTGGCAACGAATTTTTGGAGGTGGATGATATCGCTCATTTAGTCCATTAGGTTAGTGTTGCCTCTGATCCGTTCATCATTACTCTCCTTACTTAAGTGAGAATGTCAACATGTGGTTGTGTTGATTTGGACTGGCATCATGTTGTCCACCCTGTATACTAATGTGAAATGAGCTTCTCTAATGGTGGAATGAGGGGTTATGTGGTACATCCATAGTACTTCGTAAAATTTCTCGGCCCACAAACCTTTTGGCCTCATCCAATTTCTTCTTTATACCTTTCAATATTATCTAATTGGTTGATTATGTTTATTCGTTTTCCTATGGGTGAATGATGGATACAAACTTATTTTGTACCTTCATCTCTTTTTAGAAATTAGTCACAACAATAATGGTGAATTACGTCCCGTTTTCTAAGACAATGACTCCTTGTAAGCCAAACCTTCACATGATTGTCAGCCAATAAAAGCGGTGAACTCTTTATAATATTAGTTTGGACACAACTTATGCTTTTATCCATTTTTTGAAGTAGTCAACTCCAACAATCGAGAGTTTTAGTTTACCTAGGGAAAAGGTCATACTATATTCATATCACACTGATAGAAAGGCCAAGGCGTTGATACAAAATGAAGAAGCTCAATGGATGCTTGGTGAAGGTTGGTGTGCGTCTAGAATTTATCACACCTCTTGACGAAATCTATGTTGTCCCTCATTAGAGTGGGCCAGTACTATTAACAATTTGTGGGCCAATACTCGTCCCCCAATATGACTGCCATAAACTCCCCGATGAACTTGGGCTAAAACTAGAGAAATTTACTAATCCTCTAAACATCTCGATATGGGACCGATTCTTCCCATTTTATATAGTCTTCCAGGTATGAGGATGTACTTTGTCACATTCTTACAAACTTTCTTTGCTTCAAGATTATCTTGTGGTAATTCGCTTGATTATAGAGAATAACTTACGGGAGCCATCCAGCCACCAGCCAGGGAGACATCGATATAATCCACCTAATTTGATTCTTTGATAGGAATGGCGATTATTTCTTGTATCAATGTGCAACTAAATCCTGCTTTCTTTGAAATACCTTGCTTGGACAATGGTATTCCCTAAAGTTCTGCTCCCTAAGTACATACTTTATCTCAATTTTTTTGAAACGTTTAAACAAACCATGTACCTTCTTTAATTATCTAACGAGTTAAGGCCTATTCGTTTGATACTTATTGAAGACTTGTCTCACCACTAACTGGGAATCTTTTTTGGGTTGAAGGGTTAATGTGTCTACTTCCAAGGCAATTGTCATGTCGACAATGAGGACTTCATTTCAACTTGATTGTTACTAGCCTTGAATTCAAACTTCAGCGACTGCTTAACCAGTAATCCTCTAGTCCTTCTAATACAATCTTGGTGCCACTTCCTTTGATGTTTAATACTAATAGGATCCAGGTGGGGGAAACCTCCTCACCTATGGGTGTGCTGAACTGCACCAAAAATTTCTGCAATACATGTGATTTAATGTTACCCCCTTGGGATGTATTAAATGTCATATTCGTACAACTTGATGACCCATGATACAAGTCTTCCAGTTAGATTTGGCTTTATCAGAACCTGGCGTGCATGATAATCTGTCTTTACCAATATCCGATGTCCTTGAAAATAAGGCCTAAGCTTCCTCGCGGTTAACATTATTGCCAATTTTAGTCTTTCTATCTTTGGATAGCATAACTTTATGCCTCTTAACACATTTCTTATGAAATAGACAAGTTGTTCTACTTTATCTGTTTCCTGGACCAGTACTAAGCTCAACGCCTAATCATTGACATATAAGTATATAGATAATTGAGAGTTTGTTGTTGGATGTGTCAGAATGGGCGATAACGTTATGAAATCCTTCATCCTAGAGAATGCCTCCTCACATTCATTGGTCAAATCAAACTTCTCCTTCTTCTTCAACGTGTGAAAAAAAGTGGAAAGACCTGTCACCTGTACAAGAAAGAAATCGAGAAAGCGCGATTAAGCGTCAAATTAGTTGTTGAAACTTCTTGATATTATAGGGGGCTTCTCATGTTTATGATGGCTTGACATTTATTTGGATTCTCCTATATGCTCCTCTTGGTGAGCATGAAACCTTATAAATTTCATGCATGTACACGAAATAAGTACTTGGCTGGATTAAGGCACATGTCGTAACCTCTGACGGATCCTAGGATATCTTTCCAGCCTGCTGCATAGTTTCCCCTTTCTTTATGTTCATGATCATGTCATCAATGTACACTTCTGGTTGTGTCCTATATGCCTTGCGAACACCGCATCCACGAACCGCTGGTAGGCGGTGTCAATTTTTTTAAGCCCTAAATGCATGATGTTGTACTAACGATTACAATGATTGAGCATGAACTTCATCTTATGTATGGGATCCATTTTGATATGGTTGTACCATGAATATACGCTCATGAAACTTAAAGCTTTTTATCCCAATGACCCATCAATTAGGCGATCTATATTAGAAAAGGGATAAGAATCATTAGGGCATGTTGCATTGGGATGAGTGAAGTCAACACACATAAGGAACACAATTTTATATTTGTTATAAAATAGACACTTGTTAGCTTCTGAACTTCTTTGTCAATGACAACCCTCTTTTCTTCGTCAACCTTGCATTTTTTCTGGAAAATAACCAGCTTGACCGAGGGATCTATGGCGAGTCAATGAGATATCACTCTGGTGTTAATATCAAGCATATCTGAAGGAGCCTGAGTGAACATGTCAACCTTCTTTTGAAGTAAGGTGATCAAGTATTCATCTTCCGAATCGAACAATGAGGTGCCATGACGCGTGGACAGAAGCGCCACCAACATATTTAAGGCAGGTCTTCCTAGGATTATGTTATAGGGGACACAATATCTACTATAAGATATTTTACTTCGATGGCCATATCGCTCTCCCTCGAACCTATTATAGTCTCTAGGGGGACATAGCTCTTGACATGCATTTGTTCGCTTAATAGACCTACCAAAGACCCTTAGAAAAATTTGATATCCTGAGGACCTATCCAGAGTCCCCAGAAGGTACTCCAAAATAGAATATCTGCAAAGTTGCCATGATCGATTAACACCATTTTCACCTCCCAATTAATATGTTGGATTGTGATGACCATACGATCATTATTATGAGAGAGTGTGCACACGTCTTCTTTCGAGAACGTGATTTCATGCTTCCCGTCCATGTTAAAGATGTTGAGGGCTTTTAGAGGTATGTTGTCTACTGTTAACACTAGTTGGACGTACCTTCTCCGGGAGAAGTTGAATTCCCCTCCTCCGATAAAACCTTTTGTGATGGTGTTAGCGATTTTCTTGAAGCTTTGCTTGAACATCCTCGTGAAAAGATAGTCAGAGTAATTTATAGTGAAATGATATATATATATATATATATATATATATATATATATATATATATATATATATATATCCTGTCAGTTTTATCGAAATCTCATGATAGACGTCAATTATACTTAATAAAAATACAATGAACGTAATTGATGAATCAGTTGGTAGTTTATAATCAATAATCAATTATTTTATCTGTTTCAAACTGATTTTCATTTTAGAGAGAAAAAAGTATTTTAAAATAAATATCATTCTCAATTTTCAATATAGAAATTATTATTATTTTTCATTTATATACTTTAATTATTACTCTATACATTATTTTCAAAACATTAATAAGATTAATTTAATAAAAATACAATATCTTATATCAATATTATTGTATTCTATAATGCTTAAAAACCTTAAAAGATATTTTGAAACAAAAAGAGTATAAACTACCAACTAATTTATCCTATATGAATAATTTTTACCAAAAAGATCCTCAATGATTTAGGTAGGATGAAATTTACTTTTTCATTTATGAAATCTATCATGTACGATCTATTTGCCAGGCCCACTCCACAGTAAGTCCCCGTATCAATTCATAGCGGATTTTTTGTATTTTATTTCCGGGGGCAAATATTAATAACAATATCTTGTTTTCCAAAACACAATAATTTATTCCTAGAAAAAAAAAAACTCTTGCTTGAAATTGGAATAAAGATCATCTCACAATCATCATCTTCAATGGTTGGGCAAGCAAAATAAAAGACAAAGAACAAGTTTCAGGCTTTAAGAGTTTAAGATCCCATCACCTCACTGTTAGTTATTACAGTCCAAAAAAAAAACGAATCTCATCGGAAAACGAGTAGCGAAAATTTGAAAAGTGGAAAATAAACTTCAGCCAGCAAAGCACAGAGAGTTCAGAGTTTGATTTGTTTATCAATTACATCACCTATGCACTTGACTTGACTCTACTATCTCGTTCTTTAACTTTCAAGGTACTCTTTCTCTCTCCTCTTTCTCTCTCATGGCTCTTGGTAAATGGTTCATATTCATATTCATATTCGCTTCTTTCAATAATGCGCAATCGTTTACCATCTTGATAATTGAGATTTTGTTAGTATATCCAATTTGTTTGATTTTAGGTTGACAATTTGTAATCGTAACAGAATCAACGCCGCCGAAGTTGTATCTCGGAAGAAATTTTTTGTGTGATTTGAAAATTGAAATGTAATGTGTATGCAATTTTTGAGAAGCGGATTAGTTGAAATAGGAATAGCAATTATTGTTACACTGTGTGCAATAATGTGGAAGTTTTTTTTGTTTGTTTCAATCGTGACGGAAACAGTTTAATTTCGCAATTATTTTTGCCTTGGTTGATAGTTTCTGATTTTTTTAAGATTTATCAACCGACTCCTCTGTTTTTTTATATACTGTTTGTGATTTTTTTATTAAGGAAAGTGATTTTTCTTAATTGAAATAAATATTGCAAGTTGTTCTATATAAAGACTTTTTTGGCTGGATGGAAATCTAGTCAAGCTTCTGTTCTTCAATTTTGTGTATGTTTGATTGGTTATATTGTTTTTATCTTTTTGTTTCTTATTATTTTTATCACTTTGATAATTTCTTGTAGTTGTGGTTGTTTACCATATTTAACAATTGTTAAGGATTCTATAAATTAATTTTTTTTTTCTCTATGCTATGAAGCAAATTTGGTTTCTTGAACGTCTTTGTTTATTTCTTCATTTCTATGGTGTGATTGTGGATGTCTTAAGGCTTGTGTAGTGATAGGTTTCTGATTTGTTTTATTTTTTTGACTTCTCTTTTGTAGCCAGAAGGACGAAAAGTTTTGAAGGTCAATCTCTTGGTAAGATTTCCTATCTGCAACCGTTATTGTCTTGTGGCGGTTGAGAATTTGGGGTAGTTATAATTCTGTAAGGAAATTTCCTTTTGATCATTATGCATGTCTGTCTCTGCGGCTACAGCTGATGGTTTGGATAGAACACATTCTCTTGATGTCTTTTCTAACATAGACCATATATCTATATTGACAAACCGTGAAGCTGTCCAGTCTACTGAAATTGCTGGTTTTAGAGTTGGGGAAATCTCTCTTCTTAATGGTGAGTCATATTCTGGTTCCCTTCTCGGCAACGTTCCAGAGGGTCAGGGTAAGTATGTGTGGTCGGATGGTTGTGCATATGACGGTGAGTGGAGATTGGGGATGAGAAATGGATTTGGGAAAATACAATGGCCTTCTGGTGTATTGTATGAAGGTGAATTCTCTGGTGGGTATATCCATGGTACTGGAACATATATTGGTCCGGAAAATCTGACTTACAAAGGTCGATGGCGATTCAATCTTAAACATGGTCTGGGTTATCAAGTTTATCCTAATGGAGATATATTTGAAGGCTCTTGGATCCAAGGAACTCCAGAGGGGCCAGGCAAGTATACTTGGGCTAACGGAAATGTATATTTGGGAAATATGAAAGGTGGGACAATGTCGGGAAAAGGAACTCTAACCTGGGTAAGTGGAGACTCATTTGAAGGAAGCTGGTTAAACGGCATGATGCATGGTCTTGGGGCATATACTTGGAGTGATGGGGGCTGCTATGTCGGGACCTGGACACGGGGTTTAAAAGATGGCAAAGGAACCTTTTATCCAAAAGGAAGCTGTCTTCCATCTGCACAAGAAGTATATCTCAATGCATTAAGGAAAAGAGGGCTATTACCCGATTTGAGAAAACAGAACCAAGTGCATATTCATCATGCCGCTTCAGTTGATATGGGGGGCGGCAAAGCCGGTGAGAACCAGAGATCAGGTGTTTCATCTGATAAGCTTCCCACAAGAAACCTATTAAATCTGGACCAATCTCGCAGCAAAAATGTTTCTCTCGAAAGGCGGTGGAGTCTAGAGGTAGCTATTGAGAAAGTGATTGGCCATGATTCACAATTAGCTTCAACAGATTCAGTCTTCCAAAATGGAAATAAAGAGGTTAATGAAAAGATCCCAATTTTGGAACGTGAGTATATGCAAGGGGTTTTAATAAGCGAGGTAGTTTTAAATAATAGTTTTTCATCACTAACTAGACGAGCAAAGCAGCTTAAAAAAAAGATTGCTAAGGAAATCAAAAGACCAGGGGAACAAATTATTAAAGGCCACAGGAGTTACGATCTGATGCTTAGTTTGCAGCTTGGGATAAGGTAAAAGACACTATCTTGACATTTTGTACAGTTAAGCTGTTTTAGTTGTTTTCATTTATAACAGTGCTACAGCTACATGATTTTGCTTCCTACAAGTTTATTTTTTCAATTTATTTTAATGAACATAAAATTTTCAAGATGAAACCATGTTGGAAGGAAGTCATAAAGTCATACTTATTTATGAGAATAGAGTCGAGTATATCTTTTCACTGATCACAATTTTTATATTAGATCATCTCAGACATGTTTTCTGTATTTCTTATCGATTTTAGTGACATGAGGGAACCATATACAATGAAAGAACTAAAACGTGTCCAACTTTAGAAAAAATGAAGTAATTCGGGAATATCAGTAATTTCTTTTGCATGGTTTTCTGAAAGTAACTTAAAAACGGGCTTCAAATGGATAGGTATACTGTGGGAAAGATCACCCCAATACAAAGACGAGAAGTTCGGGCATCGGATTTTGGTGCCAAAGCAAGTTTTTGGATGAATTTTCCTAAAGAAGGTTCTCAATTGACACCTCCTCATCAGTCGGATGATTTTAAATGGAAAGATTACTGCCCTATGGTGTTCAGGTTAGTTGAAACTTTTTTAGGCATATTATTTTTTATGTGACCGCTGTTTCATTCATCGACTCAGCAGACATGCATTTAAACCAAACCTTGTTTAACAAATCACTCCTTGCCACTCTTATGGATTGGTTGGCAGCATCAGGCTATATGACTAGTTCTATTTTCATCCAAATATAGTTTTTTCCTCTTAAAGTAACTACTGAATTTTAATCTACCATATTGTTTCTATAATTTTCCTATGTTTTTCGATATTAGTAAAGGGAAAAACAGATGTGCACACTAAATTTGTACATCTGATTTTGAATATTCATTTCAAAGTACAATGCCTACTGACAGCTTACGGTGAATACAAGCATGAAATAATTATTCAAAATTGACTCATAATTGTGTAATTGTTTATAAAGCCACGTCGATTTCATGTTGAATCCTTGCTTCAACTACTCAAATACCTCTAGCGTATGATGTTGATGTGAACTTCATAATATTGCAAAAAAAAATCTTTTTTTACAATTGTGTTTACATACATGGTATGGAAACACTATTAAGGCCTCTGTTTTGCTTTCTTTCTTTCTTTCTTTCACCTTTCATATGCTTGTTATATATGACCTTGTGACCTGTTGCAGAAATTTGAGAGAACTGTTCAAGATTGATGCTGCAGACTATATGATGTCTATTTGTGGAAATGATGCTTTGAGAGAACTATCTTCTCCAGGGAAAAGTGGTAGCGTCTTTTTCCTGTCTCAGGATGATCGTTTCATGATCAAGACACTGAGAAGATCAGAAGTTAAGGTGTGTTAATTTCATGTGGATCTTGTTTATCAACTCTTGTTGCAGATATAGATATATAAACTTACTTGGAGATCTGTTTCCAACTGGTTCTCTTTCATATTTCACTATACCTGGGTGTTGGTTATCTGTGAAGCACGGACTTTGATATAGACACCACACAAGTCACCAATTATTTATTTATTATAACTAAATAAAATATGAACATTATTTATAAAATATCTAAATTTGAGACACTTGTTTGATTTGACTGACATTGACACGTGTCGTATGGGTTTCACACACCAAGGCGTGTTGGAAGCAGTGAAATGGATAATTCCACTGGTGCTCACGATTATCAGTGACATACTTGCAAAAAGAGCTGATGACATCATTGTGCTCAGAATGTCATCAAGTGCTACATTAACTTCATACATATATTAAGCATAACCTTAAATAGAAAATTACCATCATTTTTACATAACGTATGTGTCTGTCTTCCTTGTTAACTTAAATGCAGTTTTTCATATGCACATAGGTCATACACATGTATTGAGAGGTGTTCACAGACAGAAAAGTTGTCAGTGTGATATTGCCTGCCTCATTAACCTGAACGATATTTTAGTTTCCCATTTTCTATATCTCTTTTCTCTCTCTGATAAAAACTACTTTTTCAATCCAAAAGCTAATATAGAAAATTGAGTTTTTAGCTCAGAATGTTGATACAACTTATGGTGTTGGTACATATGTTTAGTAATGATACTTTAGGGTTCACATGTTCTTGTCTATTTTTCACTTTTTGATATAAAATAGAAAATGTAGTGACCGTAATTTGTTATGTAGGTTCTTCTAAGAATGCTTCCAGATTATCATCATCATGTGAAGTCATATGAGAATACACTCATTACCAAATTTTTTGGTCTCCACAGGATTATACCTTCAAGTGGTCAAAAGGTGAGCTCGTTTATCTTCAACTGGTTCATTTTCTTGAGTATTTATCAATCACTAATGTGAATTGCACCTTAATTCTTGCAAATCAGAAAGATCTAAAAAATGAAAAAATTTATAAAGAAAATGCACTACATCAAATATTTGATCCTATCATCACTTGTATCATCAAATATTTGAACCTATCATCACTTGTATCTTTCATCCCAAACTACTTAAACTTTATTTTCTTTAATTTGGAGGCCAACATTTATATATGATTTTCTATCTTGCAGTTTCGCTTTGTTGTAATGGGAAATATGTTCTGCACAGAACTGAGGATCCATAGGAGATTCGATTTAAAAGGTTCATCTCTTGGACGTTCTTCCGACAAGATAGAAATTGATGAGAATACCACTCTTAAAGATTTGGATTTGAACTATTGCTTTTATTTGGAACCGTCTTGGCGGGAATCTTTATTAAAGTAAGTGGCATTTAACAAATATTTTCTTTAGTCTTGCGTTTCAATTTTTGTTTTTGATGTTAAAAGAAAAGATTTATTCCTAGGATCATAAAGAAGAGGAAGACAAATTACTCTCCTTCAACATTACTAATGGTCCATTAGTGTTTGTTTGAACTTCAAAGGTTTTTCTGACAAGTGTCTTACTCGTTCTCTTTTGCAGGCAGATTGAGACTGACAGCATGTTCTTAGAGGAACAGCACATAATGGACTATAGCCTTCTTCTAGGTGTTCATTATCGAGCTCCTCAGCAGCTGCGTCCTCCCGCGTCCTTCAACCATAGTACAAGTTTAGAGGGTTTGGCAAGGCTTGCAGAGGAAGGTGGGTATCATTATTTGGTCTATCATTATTTTTCAAGTTTCAGCAATTATTTATACTGTTGCATTTTTTCTAGCACGATCTCATGGAACTGATTAATTTTGGTAATAAACTACAGACCCTTTAGAGGATGAAGTATATAACTATCCACAAGGTCTTGTTCTGGTCCCTCGGGGAGCAGACGATGGCAGTGTTGTTGTCGGGTCACACATTAGAGGTAGCCGATTGCGAGCATCAGCTGCTGGTGATGAGGAGGTGGATCTACTTCTACCTGGTACTGCAAGGTAAGAATTTTAACCATTTCACTTGGGATGATGATCATATTGATCAAGGCAAAACTGTTCTTAAGTGCACCCGTTGTTATGCAGACTTCAAATCCAGTTAGGTGTGAACATGCCAGCAAGGGCAGAACAGATTCCAGGAAAAGAGGATTCGCAAATGTTCCATGAAGCTTATGATGTTGTACTTTACCTTGGTATCATCGATATACTGCAAGATTACAACATGACTAAGAAGATTGAACACGCGTATAAATCAATTCAGTTTGATTCATTATCTATCTCTGCCGTGGATCCTACATTCTACTCACGGCGCTTTCTGGATTTTATCCAGAAAGTGTTTCCATCAAATGTGGCAGGATGAAGTTAGAGTTACTTCATCCAGATACTTTATTCACAATGTATTGTTCTTTTGTGCATGCTTTGTAATTGTTTAAACATGTATTTTTTATGTTAATAAATATGTTAAATTTTGACTGTCTTTATTATTCTATTTTTATTTTATATTTATATTAAAGCAAAAAAAATCAGTTTAGACACTACAGTTTATACAACTCTATAATTTGTTACTTCTGTTGATTATGTGTAGCTTCACTGTATTCGCATGTCTAAAGTAATGCTATTTTTTTTTCGTTTTAATTTTAATTTACTTTAAAGAAAGTAGTTTTCAGCCAGTAAGGTGAATTTTTAAGTGGCAATGTATGAAATAAATTATAACTTACATGTTTGTTTCAGTTAAAAAGCTAGTGTTTGTAATAGCCGTCTATAATATATATATTTTTTTTTTTTATAAGCAAGAAATTATATTAAGCGAGATCAAAGAGTTCTCGAATCCACTTACAAAAAATAAAGAGATTAAACTCAATAAAAGAAGATTACACACCAATTAAGCTCTACGATAAAAAATACAAAAGATCCCTACTAAATTCATAAAAACTATAATTGATATTATGAATTTTTCCGATGAAAGATCATCTTCAAACTAACGCCTTCACATTTCAAACGACGTCCATAATGTTCCAAACTTCATTCCTAAAAATGATAGAATTCCTCGATGACCACAAATACCAAATGGTCGTCAACCAAATAACTCATTCCTTCCCCATTCACCCTTCTCCGCTTGCAAAAAGAACATCACTTAATAAAACTCTCCTTCAAGTTATTTGGAACTAAAATCAACTCAATCGACCACCTCCTTCCAAACCACCTTTGAAGCACTACAACCCAAAAAGATATGATCCAAAGATTCATAACCAACTAAACAAAAAACACATTTTAAATCACTATCAGAAAAGCCCAACCCTCTATAGGAAAGAGAATCCTTCGGTGGTAGTCTATTCAAAAAGCACCTCCAACCAAAAGCTTTCATCTTAAAAGGAACTACCATCTTCCAAATAAGAGAAAATGTTCCATAAAAAATACCATACAGACCAAAAGGAATACGGGATAAAGAAAGAATAGTATAAAATGAACTAACAGAATAACACCCCGACGAACAAGCCTTCCAAACAACCGAATCCAAAGTTGAAGGGTCTGGCCAAAACTCCTCTGAATCGGATCGCATTTGATGAAGAAAGGTGGCAGCCCCTCCATCCACAACAACCCCCACACCGAAATCCCCCCAACTCAATTCTTCGTCTTGTCATCCTCTCATACAAGCAACCGGAGTCTCTTTAAGATGAGATAACTCATAAAGAATCGAAAATTTATACTTTAAACTCATATCATCCAGCTAACAAGCAAGCCAAAATGAAGAAGTGAAACCATTTCCAATTGTATATCTACAATTAGAATGAAATAAATTTTTTGACGTACCTTTCTCCAACCCCATGATATCTCTCCACCAAAAGGAGCATAAAGACCTTTTTTTTTATAACAAAAACCAGAATCCACCACTCTCAAATTAATGTCTCCATACCTCACCTTAAGAACTTTATACCATAAAGCTTTATTTTTCACTAAAATCCTCCATCTCCATTTATTAAGGAGAGCTAAATTAAAATCATATACTCTTCTCAAACCAAGACCACCTTTATCCACCGGAAGACACATCTTTTTCCAATTAACCCAATGAATTTTCCTCTCAGCCTCCAACCCACCTCCAAATAAAATTGGATCGAAGTCTAGTAATTTCTTTAACCACCTTCACTGGAGCTTTATAGAAACAAAGTGAGTCTTCCCCCAAAACTAAGAAGCTGATTGTTCCAACAAGAGAGCATCCTCTTCAACTTTAACACCAACTCCGACCACAAAGCATCACCGTTACTTTTAAAACCAATAGGAATGCCTAAAAAGGTGAAATAGCTATCCCCTCTTCTACAAGATAAGAAAAAAGAAGTCAACTCCAAGAAACGAGGATTAATATTAATACCAATAAGTTTACTTTTATGGAAATTAATGCCCAAACCGGACACTAATTCAAAACCCCTCAAAACCGCTTTAATAGCCCAAGCATGCTTCCAACTTCCTTCCCCTATCAACAAAGTGTCATCCACAAATTGAAGGATATCAATCACAAAATCTCTCTTTTATGTTGAAACTCTCAAACTCATTATTCTCCACCGACTTTGGCATCATCCCCTTCAACCCTTCCGCTACTATCACAAAAAGAAAAGGAGAAAGGAGGTCGCCTTGTCTCAAACCTCTCTCGACAACGAATTCCTTCATAGGACTACCATTAACCAACACCGACATTTTACTAGAAAAAATAAGAGCCTCCATCCATTTCATCCAAACCTCCCCAAACCCAATTTTTATTAACATAAATCTAAGAAAATTCCAACTAACCTTATCATAAGCCTTCTCAAAATCTACTTTGAAAAATAAACAATTTCTTCCCTCCTTGTTAGCAAAATCCACCAATTCATTAGCAAGATTAGGGCTCCTCGTAACAGTTTGAATAAAAGTTAAGTTAAACGGTAAAATGGATCGGTTTTGAGAGATTTATAAAAATATGCCAAGATTAGGGCTCAATAATCCGCTTTATACGTATTTACTCGATAAAGTAAGTGAATATGCTATGGTGATAAACATAATCATATATCCTCTCAATATGTTTATCTCTAACACATATTGTGAGATTTACCACTTTGATCCGTAAATGATCTCTCACTCTAACTATCAAAATGGTAACATTCAAAGCTCAATACTTATGAACATCAACTCAAATAATTGTCTCTAGCATATGTTTGTTGATGGATTAAAACCTAGGTAAATATTTAGAACATATTTCTCAATCATGAACTAAAACAAAAGATAAACCATAAAAGCAAGGTTTTTCACCATATATTCATCATCCACATGTTCAAAAGCTTACATCAAATGAAATACATACAAAAGAGAAGACTATCTACCTTTAATATTAACACAAAAGTGCTTAGCTATCCATAGACATGGTAGCTTGCTTGACAAGTAAGTAACAAAGCTTTTGGAGCATCAATCTTCAAAGATTCAAGGATTGAAGCATAAAAGCTTTGAAAACTATTAAAAATAGTAACAATGGAGTTTTTCTCCTTAAACAAGTTTCTAGGTTACAAGAGAGTAGTGTGAAAAGTGATGGATTTTACAAAACATCTACCCAATGTACTTAAGTACATTTTCAACCCAGAAAGTAGCGTCGGGCGATGCTTTGCTGCGTCAGCCAGTGACCAAAAGTGAAGCCACGTGATAGGAACAGTTCCAACTGGGCCATCCAAAATATTTATCTCGGTCGGGTGATACATTCTTATGTCAGGTGAAGTCTTCACGATCGGGCGAAGCTTGAAGAGGCGCAAAATGCAACGATTCTATACTTTGAGATGAAATGATACATTTGTTGTGCCTTAGTAGCGCTAGGCGATGCTTCCGAGGCGAAGCACATTACAATTCTGGAATTTGGGTCGGGCGAAACAGCATTCCTGCGCCCTATCCCCGTCGGGCAGTGCAAGAGGCTTAAAGCGCGACACACGAGTTTTCTACTCTGAGCGCTTCCTTGTGAATCGAGCTATGATCTTTTCACCTAAAATGCTAAAAAAATACATGAACACATTAAAATACCTAATATTCACAAAAATGCAAGAATCACTTAATAAATAAGTTATTTTCTAATTAAAGCGATTAAAAGAGCTTAAAGGCATCAAAATAAATTATGAAATTAATCATTTCTTGACACTTAACATAATCATGAAAATCGAATTCATCACCTTCTAGTAAGTTTCCCTATCATTCTTCAAGCCAAATGACATCACCACTCATTTATAAGTGCCTAAGGCTCTTGGACATCGAAATGTCGTCTTCGGCACTTCTTCATATGCAATAAAAATGTGGTTATAACCAGAATAACCATGAAGCATAATATGATATTTGAAACCCACAGCTGAATCGACCAATATTTCGACGATAGACATTGGTTATTCTTCCTTTGGGGTTGTTGCGTTCAGATCTCTGAAGTCGATGCATACCCTTAAATTTTCTTTTTTTTCTCTCAATCACTAGAGCAATATTTGCAAGCCATTTAGCATACATTATTGTCCTTATGAACTTACTTTTCAATAGTCTTTTGATCTCTTCCTTTGAACTAGCACGCTAAGCGCGCCTTCAGCGAGCACCATGGACCAGAAGAAGTAGCAATTTGGGAATTTTGCGCTGAGACCGTGCTTGGACTGCACTTAACATGCTAGTGTGATATTTGCTGCCTTTAAACTGATCACACTAAGCGCACATTGAGGCCGCTTAGCATGGTGCCACTTACAGGCACTTATAGGAACTTGTATAAAATGTTTTTTTAGATATTTTGTGGGATTGTACTTTCATTTCACATTTTCTGAGTTTTAGACTAAAAATATAGGGTTTGAGCTTAGAGAAACTTCAAAGAGCAATGATAAAAGTTCTACCGCATGAATCTTCAATCTTTCGACTTTGATGCTCGTAAATATTTATTCCTTTTTTGCAAAGTAAGTCACCATGGAAATGGGTGGCTAAGCTCTCTTTTGTGTCAAGATTAGAGGTAGTTAACCTTACTAGTATGTATTTCTTTTGATCTTTTGTATGTGAACAAGGTAATAATCAATATATGATGAAATGATTTTCTTTTCTTGAGTTTGTATGGCTTAGATTAAGCTAGGAAATGGATTTTCTAAACCTTGATCTAGCTTTTTTATCTATTAATGACCAAGTACTAGGAAGAGACTTGTGAATAAATATTCGCTTTGTATTGATCTTCATGATTATTGTATTGATTGTTATTTAGAGGAATCACTTAATGATTAGTACAATGGCACTCATGAGTTTTACTTAAAAATGAGAGTTATTGAGAGGGTGCGTGATTGTAATGATCGTAACTAAGTTCATATGCTTGATTAATTGAATATATATGAAAAGGTTAGCAAACCCTAATCTTGGCATACTTTTCTCAAACAAAAATACCTGAAGTTGAAGTCTCCACTCCATTCTTCTTATCTTCCAGGTACTTTGGGCAGTTTCTGTAACACCCTTCTACCCCAAAACAAAATATTTAAATAATATCAGAGTAATCATCTAAAAAGGGTATCACATATCATCATAATTCAACACAAACAGTGTCATGTCCCGTAACACGGGTTAATCAACATCAAGAATATCATAAATCATTTCGCAGCGGAATTTAAACTTCATAATTCCAAACTTCATTAGTTTACTTCAAAAACATAATTTTCACCATCCTGAATTTAACATCATAACATGGGAAAACATTTATCCAAATAATCACATAACTGAAAACAGTTTAGCAAATGAAAACCCATCCCAATGTTACATGACACAGAGCAAGACACATTTACCAGAACCACTTCTAAGGAACACTAAAACACGCTCCACCTGTCCCACTAAGGGGGTGTGGCGCAGGCCACACCTTACAAGGCACATGGTGGCGCAGGCCACAAGGTGGTATAGGAACTATGGCGCAGGCCATAGGTAATAGTGGGGGGGTGGGGACCACAGACATGGCGCAGGCCATGTTGTGTGTGTGGGGAGTTTCATTATTTGATTATTTTAAATTCTTTTATTTTGTTTTATTGAAATGTGAGATTAATGAGTATTATTAATTGATATTAAAAAGCATTACTAATATTTCTACATATAATTTTATGTTTAAAGGTAAATCATAGTGTTCTAATAATGGAAAATCATACTGTACCAAGTGAAATGTTGATACGAAGCTGTATCTATTAATAATGCAGAAACACATATATCAGTAACTAGTTAGGATTTTGGTAGAAAATGCAGGCTTATAATTTGACAGGAACAGTAGCCGTAGACTATTTTCTAAGACAGACTAGTTTTAACGAAATTTAGAAAATTCTGGTTTGTAACAAAATCGTATTAAACGCATAAAAAAATGGAAAATAGTGTTGAATCAGTCGGTTAGCCGAATTAAACGGAAAAAAACTTAGTTGCCCGAAATTTAACGAAATTAATTGGGATAAGTTGGGTAGATTAATATTTGATTTTATTTACGTTGTTTTGTCGAAAACGTATTGTATGGTCGATTTGCATGTATAACTAAGTTGTTGTATGTTTCCGGTTTACAAAATGATTCTAAGTTGTTATGTTGGAGGCTTTTATGCCAAAGTTGAATATAAGTTGTTTATGCCGTAAAAGTTGTTGTGTTGTTCGTGTTGCTATGTTGTTTACGTTGTGAAGTTCTATATGTCATGTAAATTCATATGCATTTTGTCGGAGCCGTTGCTCACACCACGTTGGCCTGGATTGGCAAAAAGTTGAAAGTTGAAGGCTTATGCCTTGATGCCTCGATAAATTGGCAGATTTTAAGTTGGGAGTTTTACTCCAAATGGTACCACATGCATAACTAGTCGAGTCTCATTAAAGTTGCATACTTGTTGGTTATTGTGTTGATATTTGAGTTAAATTGTGAAGTGGTGTTTGTTACTATCCTTAATCGATGTATTGTTTTTCATATACTAATTATAATAATTGTAACTCACCCCTTCTGTTGAATGTTGTCCTTATGTGACAACGTGCAGGTAATCCTGAGAAGTAGCTGGTTACCGTTGGTCGAGTCGGTGGTCAGTCGCTCTGATACGTAGCACTCGGGGGGATTGTCGCGTGTCTGCTTTGTTGATCTTTTAGTTATTACTGAATTTTAATTGTTTGAAGGATTATAGTTGTTTACTCCTTATGTTAAGTCGTTATTATGTTGCTTAAAGATGCTAAGAAGTATTTTATGAAACCGCTGCGTAAGATTTTATGAAGTTGAGTTATTGGAGTGAATGACAATATTTTGTCGAATTAAGAAAAAGTGTTACGTATTGTTATGATTTCCTTAAAGTGGAAATTGTTTAAAGTTGAACATGTAATATTCCATTTGTAGAAAATTTTTCGACTCTGATTTTGTTGTTATAATTCGTGGGTAGAAAATGGGGTGTTACAAGAACCACTTCTAAGGAACACTAAACCACGCTCCGAGACTCATGAAAAACTCCTATTGCACTGCAAGACTATTCTTCGACACCTGCAAGTCACCCACGAAGGAGGCAACATTTCCAAGCAGGCAGGGTGAGTAATCATAATATATCATAAACGTACAAGAATATAGAACATAAATAAATTAGTGCAACATATCATGACATCATCAACTATAAAATTCAGCAGCAACAACAACAACACGAACATGAAATCAAGCAACACCAACACAGTCATGAAATTCATCCAGAATATGCAATTCTAACATCCTGATATGCAATATGCATGTGGTACCATTTTCATCGTGAGATGGATACATGACCATCAACCCTCCACAAAGGAGCACATCGTAAATCATCGAGACACTTCAATCCACACAATGTGATTGAAGCAAATAAATAGACCGAAGCCCCATCGTGAATGTTATGAAATGTAATGATGCGCTACATCGTAATTTCATCAAAATAATTCGCATAATTCATTTCAATCAGCAAAACAACCATCAAATAATCATATATATCATTATGACATTACACCCAGAATACTGGTCCTATAACCACTCCGACACATCAAGAATTAACCCGTACCCGGTAAATTATGAGTCAATTACAAGGTTATTTCATAAATTCATTTATAAAAACTATTGCATTTTTCTCATTTTTATTCATCAAAATAAAGTTCAGTTTATGCTATTTCCGACGCTTCAAATGGAATGCGAATCGGATTTACGGTTTGAAAGTTACGGATTTTTCAAGAATTAAAATTTGTCATCCAAACAGTGTTAACCGGTTAACCCATAGAGTTAACCGGTTAACCCATAGAGTTAACCGGTTAACACCTACGAAATTTCCAGAAATTCACCAAAATTACAATGGTTAACCGGTTAACCCATAGCGTTAACCGGTTAACGCACGTTTTCCAGCAGTTCTCTGCTATACAATTGCAGACTGCATCAACACCAAAAACCCCCAAATCCCATTACGGGTTTCACCTCAAAACACTCAAAAACCATTCAAAAACATCAATCAAACATCAACAACATCGAGACAACAAGTTATACAATCAATTATATGATTCAACACATTTTTATCACTCTAATTCATCAAGATTTCTCTCATAAACTCCACCTAAATCAAAAACCCCTAAAACTCATAAACTCATACAATCTTAATCTATTCATAGTCTAATTCCTACACATTTGCGATAGATTATAACAACTCCCCATACCTTAGAGAATTTCACCGCTTTACACTCTTCTCTGGAGTTCTCCACAACCTCCTGACTCTGAGCTTCCTCTTCTGCTCCCTTTTTCCTTCAGAGCACCTCTTTTCCCAAAAACACGATAATGTTAGAAAACTAATCTATTCCCCTCTTTGGATACATTATCCCAGTTAAGTCTTTTCCCACTTTATCCTCATAATTTTCACAAAAGGCCCACCTTACCCTTTTCTTTAATATATTTTTAATAATAATAATAAAATAGTATAATAAAACACTATTTATCCTTATTATATAAAAATACTCTTTTTCTCCAAAATTCTCTAATTAATCCAAACTCTCCAATTTTTCCTAAATTAATTAAATAAATGACTAAATAATTAAACTTAGATTTTCGGGGCGTTACAACTCTCCCCTACTTAAAGAATTTTCGTCCTCGAAAATTACCTGAAGTAAATAGAGTCGGATACGACTCCCTCATCTGATCTTCCCGCTCTCAAGTCCAACTTTCTCCAGCTGGTCCTCCCCACAATACCTTCACTAAAGCAATTTCCTTGCCTCGTAGTTGCTTCAATTCTCTACCATCAATCCTCACTGGTAAAGCTTCAATTGTCAGATTATCTCTCACCTGAACATCATCTATCTGAATTACATGCGACGGGTCCGGAATGTACTTCCTCAACTGCGATACATGGAATACATCATGTAAATTCGCAAGAGAGGGAGGTAAAGCCACTTGATAGGCCACTTCCCCTATCCTCTGCATAATCTGATACGGACCGACAAAACGTGGACTGAGCTTTCTAGACTTTAAAGCTCTTCCTACACCAGTCATATGAGTAACTCTTAAGAACATGTGATCTCCCTCTTGGAACTCAAGTGCTTTCCTTCTCTTATCGTGATAACTCTTTTGACGACTCTGCGACGTCTTCATCCTTTCCTGAATCATTTTCATCTTTTCAGTTGTTTCTTGGACAATCTCTGGCCCAAACACTAAACTCTCTCCTGACTCATACCAACATAATGGAGTACGACAACGTCTACCATACAACGCCTCATATGGAGCCATCCCGATACTAGCATGAAAACTGTTATTGTACGTAAACTCGACCAACGGCAAATGACTATCCCAAGACCCTCCTTGATCTAATACACAAGCTCTCAGCAAATCTTCTAAAGATTGGATTGTTCTTTCCGTCTGACCATCCGTTTGCGGGTGATAAGCAGAACTCATCCTCAATTTGGTACCCAAGGCATCCTGCAAACTCTTCCAAAACCTCGACGTAAACCGCAGATCTCTATCCGATACAATACTTGAAGGTACACCATGCAACTTCACAATTTCCTCAATATAAATCTCAGCTAACCTTTGCATGGAATGGTTAATCTTCATCGGCAAGAAGTGTGCCGACTTAGTTTACCGGTCAACAATTACCCAAATAGAATCATTACCTCTAGCAGTCTTAGGTAACCCAGTCACGAAATCCATGGAAATACTATCCCATTTCCACTCAGGAACATTCAATGGTTGCATCATACCTGAAGGTCTCTGATGTTCTATTTTTGACTTCTGACATGTCAAACAAGCATTTACAAATTCAGCAATGTCTCTTTTCATACTCGGCCACCAAAACAACCTGCGTAAATCCTGATACATCTTCGTAGCACCAGGATGAATACTCAGTCGACTCTTGTGCCCCTCTTCTAAAATACTCTTTTTAATTCCTATAATATCCAGAACACATACTCTATCTCGGAATCTCAAAACTCCATCTTCATCAACTCGAAAGTCACCTGCATTACCTTGATCAACCAACATCAATTGATCAACTAATTTCAAATCAGATTTCTGACCCTTACGAATCTCTTCCAAAATTTCACTGGTCAGCTTTAACATTCCCAATTTCACACTATCAGTAGTAGTTTCACACAACAAACTCATGTCTCTGAATTGCTCGATCATTTCCAATTCTTTTACCATAAGCATCGAAATATGCAACGACTTCCTACTTAAAGCATCAGCCACAACATTTGCCTTACCCGGATGGTAATTCAAATCAAAATCAAAATATTTCAATAATTCAAGCCACCGCCTCTGTCTCATATTTAACTCTTTCTGATCAAACAAGTACCTTAAACTTTTGTGATCACTGAATACTTCAAATTTCGAACAAAACAAGTAGTGCCTCCAAATCTTAAGCACAAACACCACAGTTGCTAACTCTAAGTCGTGAGTAGGATAATTCCTATCATGAACTCTTAACTGTCTAGAAGCATAAGCAACCACCTTATTATCCTGCATCAAAACTCCACCAAGACCCATCTTGGAAGCATCACAATAAACTACAAAGGACTCATCTAGATTCGGTAAGACCAACACTGGCGCGGTCGTTAATCTTTTCTTCAGTTCTATAAAACTCTTTTCACAAGCAACATCCCACACATACGCTTGACCCTTCCTAGTCAATTGCGTCAACGGTAAAGCTATTTTAGAAAAACCTTCAATGAACTTATGATAGCAACCAGCCAACCCAAGAAAACTACGAATTTCTGTAGCTGACTTCGGAGTCTCCCACTGCAATACCGCATCAATCTTTGAAGGATCCACCGAAATTCCACCACTTGAAATTACATGGCCGAGGAAACTCACTTCCTTTAACCAGAACTCACACTTAGATAATTTAGCAAATAATTTCTTTTCTTTCAACACTTGCAATACAACCCTCAAATGCTCGGCATGCTCCTCTTCTGATTTAGAATATACCAAGATATCATCTATGAAAACCACCACGAATTTATCAAGATACTCATGAAAGATCCTATACATATATTCCATAAACACACTAGGCGCATTAGAAACCCCAAACGGTATCACCGTATACTCGTAATGCCCATATCTCGTCCTGAAAGCTGTCTTCAGAATATCATCAGCTTTAACTCGAATCTGATGATAACCAGATCTCAGATCAATTTTACTAAAGACACAAGCACCTACTAGCTGATCCGTCAAATCATCGATCCTCGGAAGTGGGTACTTATTCTTGATAGTCACTTTATTCAACTGTCGATAATCGACACACAATCTCATACTACCATCCTTCTTCTTAACGAGCAACACCGGAGCACCCCAAGGAGAAACATTGGGTCTAATGAACCTCTTCTCTAACAATTCTTCTAATTGTTTCTTCAACTCATTCAACTCTGAAGCCGACATTCTATAAGGAGCCATCGAGACAGGACTCGTACCCGGCACTAAGTCCACAAAAAAATCAATTTCACATTCCGGTGGTAAATCACTTATATCACCAGGAAACACATCTTGAAATTCACAAACCACAGGCAACTCTGCACTGACAGTCTTATCATCAACTCGCAACGATGCAGACACTGTAAACATCAAAGCTTCATCCAATACAAGTTCATCCACTTGCTTAGCAGATAAAAACATCAACTCACCATTCTCGCTCAATTCAGGGAACTGCACTGTCTTACTATAACAGTTAATATGAACATAATTGAATTCCAACCAGTTCATACCAAGGATAACATCGATTTGGTGTAATGGTAGGCACACCAAATCCATCACAAAATTCTTCTCAAAAATTGTCAAAGGACACTTCAAACAAACAAGCATGGTAGTCACAGAACCATTAACAGGAGTCTCTATTATCATATTACCGTTCATATTAGACAACTTTAAACTCAATCTATTAGCACACTCAAGAGAAATAAATGAATGTGTAGCTCCAGTGTCAATAATAGCAATCAACTCAGTATTATTAATAAAACATGTACCTCTAATCAAGTTGTCCTTCTTTGGAGCTTCTGAACCAGCTAACGCAAAAACTCTCCCAGCATTCTGAGCAATAGCAACATTCTTCTTTGGTTTCTGGCATTGGGCGCTGATATGCCCCTGCTCACTATAATTGTAACAGGTTGGGCCCTCATTAGGACAATCACTCATCTTATGCCCAAGCTTGCCACAACGGTAACATTTCATAACTCTGGTGGTACACACATCGGCCTTATGACCTGTCTCTCCACACTTGTAACACTTAACAGGTACTTTAGCAGCTCCCCTACTTTGCTTCTTCTCATCAGATGCCTTCGGCTTCCCTTTATCACCAGTAGTCACATAAGGTTTCCCTCTATACTGACCCTTGTCTTTCTTCTCGCTCAGCTGTTTATTGTGAGCTGACCGAGCTCGGCTATCATCGTCATAAATACGGCTTTTATCGACCAGCTCTGCATATTTGCGAATTTGTTGGCATCCAATTCCCTGCTTAATTTCAGGTCTCAACCCATTCTCAAACTTAAGGCACTTGGAAAGTTCAGCATCTGCCCTATTGTAGTGAGGATAAAACTTCACCAGCCTTTCAAATTTGGCAGCACACTCTGCCACTGTCATGTTTCCTTGCTTCAGTTCAAGGAATTCTACCTCCAACTTACCACGAGCATCTTCCGGAAAATACTTCTTAAGGAACTCCGCCTTAAACAAAGTCCAAGTCACCACAACAGCCTCATCCTCTAGACGTTAACGGGTATTATACCACCAGTCTTCAGCTTCCTCAGACAACATATGAGTCCCGAATTGAACTTTCTACGCGTCAGCACATATCATCACTCTGAAAATCTTCTCAATTGCCTTGAGCCACTTCTGTGCGCTCGTCGAGTCATGAGTTCCTTCAAACGCAGGTGGATTATTCCTCTGGAATTTCTCTAAGGCATGAAACTCATCATGCGCATTGTTACGAGCAACAGTCTGAGCAACTGCAATAGCATCAGCGAGAGCACGCGTGTTGTTTCCATCCATTCTGCACAACACTTACCACATCAGAAGAGAATAATCGTTAAGTAAATAACGACTTGACAACTGACTGACAACAACAAGACTTGGCCGGACAGACCGACCTGCTCTGATACCACTAATGTAACACCCTTCTACCCCAAAACAAAATATTTAAATAATATCAGAGTAATCATCTAAAAATGGTATCACATATTTTCATAATTCAACATGTCACACCCCAAATTTTACCCCTAATCGCTCATATCATAATCATATATTCATCGCGTTTAGCAGGGATTTTTCCCGATTTATTTTCTGTTACTTCCTAGTTATTTATAATTCTTAATTTCGTTTCGCTTATAAGCTTCCATTTTAATTTAATTTCTACTTCTCATTTCTAACCTTTTAACTTATTTTCGTGTTTTAATTTTAATGTTAATTTTAATTTCTATCTATTTTATTCTCAAATTTTGCTAAATAAAAATGTAATTTTATTTCCAATTTCAAGGTTTTAAAAAAATATGTAATTCCATTTCTATTTTCGAAGTTTTTATTTCTTAATGTGATTTCTAGTTTTAACTTTTATTTTTAATTCATTTTTTTAGTTAGTTTAGTTCCATTTCTAATTTAATTATAATCTCTAATTGTTTGTTTCTTTTAATCCATTTTAAGTTTTATCTCTAATGTAATTTCAATTTCTAACTTTTATTTTAAAGATTTCAATTTCAATTTAATTCCAATTTCTTTTTCTTATAATTAATTTTAATTCCAAGTTTATTTATTTAAGTTTATAAGTTATTTTCAATTTTAAATTTAATTCTTTTTTAATTCATTTCTAAGTTAAGTATTATATTTAGATTCTAATTTAAAACTCTTATTTCCAATATTAAATGTCAAGTGTAAATCAAAGCTTTAGTGTAAATATGCAAATTTATTCCATAATTTTGTTCATATTACAATTGCATAAAAAAGGTGTACAAAAAAATTCTGCACAAATACAACATAGCAGCCACAAAAATACAAAATGCAACAGCTCCAAATCTGCCCCAAGACAAGCATGCAGCCACCAACAGCTGCATTTTCCTGCTCCACTCCACTGCTACAAATTCAGGCCTTGTTCCCTTTCTTGAGACCCTTCACCTACAAGCAATCACACAAATTCAGCATAAAAACATACTATAGAACAGCTACCAAAACCATAGAGAAAATCCAAAAAATTCAGCCCTCTACAAATAACAAACCAGTTACAAAACACACGGATATCAGAAAACCAACTCAAAAAAAAACTCAGCCACTAAGCACACTGTTGTATTAGGAAAACCAACTCAAAACAAAACTCAGTCTCAAAGCAACAACTCAGCCACAAACAACTTTGATTCATACAAAAAAAATCCAGCCTCAAACTCACTCAAAAACATACTACAAACTCAGCATCAAAACCCTTCAAAAACAGCCCTGCAAACACTACTATTTAGCCCTCATAACAGCTCTAAAACACAAAAAAAACCAACACTGTTACACACCAAACCAGTCTCAAAAAACAACCGAAAAAAAACAGCATTGTGACATCAAAAAAAAAATAGCCAAGATTCAGCCATACCAAAATACACAAAACCAGTCACTCGAATACCAAGACAGCCCTCAAAACCTCACTCAGAACAACAAAGAGAATTCAGAAAAAAAGCAGCAAGGAGAAGGAGGAGGCTCACCATCGCGGATCCTGCACCCCGATAACGTTCGGGTCGGTATTATTCTCTTTTCTTTCACTTTTATTTCAGCATGTTATCCATGGTTTAGTTTGCTTTTTTTTCTTTCTTTCTTTCAATCTTAACTTCATTTCAAATCTGCACAAAAATAAGTTTTATATAAAAAAAAAAACTTCAAAAAAAAACACTTAAAGCAAAAATCAACAGCAACAAACAAGACCAAGAAAATCCAGCCACTTCAAACCAAGAAACCACTCTCAAATACCTAATCCAGAAGCGCCGACCCTCACAAACCATTTTAAGACTCACAGAGACAAATCATACACTTCTGAAATCTAAGAACACAAACCACGGATCTGAGATAAACCACGAATCCAAAAGTAAGAGTAGAAGAGAGATGCGAGACGTAAAAAAAACAGAACACAAACCTGTGGAAACAACTCCAGCACAACTCTTCCACAACCAACCCTCATCTTTTCTTTACACACAAAACCTCGAACCCTACCGCTACTCCAAACCATACTTCACCTAAACACCAACCTTGAATCAGAACTTCCGTCAAAACTCCATAAACCGAAACAAACACGGAGCTGTTCACCGGCCATCACCTTCAACTTTTTCTTCTTCAACAACTCATTTTCATCACAGTTCGAAATCATCTCTATAATACCTTTCAACAAACCTCCGTCGCGAATCTGAACTCACAATCGCTAGCCAACAACAACACCCTTCTACAACCCGTTCACAGCCAAAACAATCCTTGTCAAAATCCATTATCACCAAGCCAATACTTCTCACCAAAAGCCACTGCGACTAATTAAACCAGCACCCCGTTACCGTCGACACCCGTTCGCCGACGAACCAGCCCCTGTCAAGCCCTCAATCTACAAACCTCAATATCACTATCACCACAATCCGCCAATCCGCACCAGACCTGCAAAACCAAAGACAAAAAAACTCAGTGACACTAAATCCATCAAACCAAACCAAGCCTTTATAAAAAAACTCAACTCTGAACCTACACCTCCAACAACCTTTCCGACCCTACATCATCAAACCTGCAACAAAAAATAACAACATCAAAACAGGACTATCCAACTCGAAATCGTGAAACTCATCTGAAACAACTACCATATTCGCCTGCAAATACAAATACCTAAAAACCTTCAGCCAACAGCCACGGTAAAACACTCACCATCAATCCAGTTTTTTTTCTTAACACCAAACCGTTGTCACTACCACTGAACTATCGACAAATCCACAAACACGAGACCACCTTTGATCCTTTAGCCGCTCACCTTCATCACCATTCCTTACCGCACAAATCCGCCAAAACATTGCTCACAGAATCGACACAGACCTGTAACCCGCAAGCCACCGCCTCAGACACCAACCTCTCACTTCCTAAACCGCAAACCTGTACAAACTTTAAACACAATCTTTGACCACCCTTTGACAAATCCGGAAACAAAAATAACCTGCAAAATCACGAAAAAAACGCAAACAAACAAAGAATAAGCAGAGTGAGTAGAAGAGAATAGCTAAGTAAAACTCTGTGAGATCCAAAAACAAATACCAAATCATAATCTTCCTTCAACCACTCAAATCTCCATTAAACTTCAAATAGCATTCCTTCACCAAAATAACAAAAGCCAAATCACTCAAACCATAACTCACCTTTTGAACCGAATCAAAACCTCTGAAGCCACAAACCGAAATCGCTCTTAAGAGATCTGAGTCCGTGAGCAAAACTCTGAGATGAACAAAGTCAAACTGTGAGAAACATCGTGAGGCCGCTGTGAGTGAAACGAAACAATCGAAACCATCACTAAGAGAGAGAGGCATCCGAGAGTAAGACCGAAGACAAAACTCAAAAATGCCTCAAATCATCCGTCGCCATCACCACCGAAATCCCCTCAAATCCGTCACCATCTAAGCCACTGTAACAAACCCATTAACCATCTTCACCCAAAATCGATTCACTTCTGATGAACAACCTAAACGCCGAACCAAGCCGCGAAATCCGCCTGTGAGAGAGACAGAGGGCGAGCTTTGAGAGAGGAACTGAGCGAAGCCGAGTGTGAGAAAGAGAGCGCCGCCGCTGCTTTGTTTTTGAGGTTTGGGTTGTTCGTGAAACACGACCCTGTTCCGGTCTTGTGTGTTTTGTTTTTTGAGAGAGAGAACAAGACAGTGAGGGTGGGTACTTCATTTTCGTTTCCTTTGAAACATCTGTGGAGATTTTTTTTTATTATTTCAGAATTAACACTTTTCTCTATATTTGTTTTATTCTTTTTTTACTTTTTGTTTTGTATAAGTTTTGATGGGTAACCTGTGTTGTTCAAACATATCCATGACCCAAACACTCTTATGTGTTTATGTGGGCTCAATAACCCAGATCTTGCTTACATGTACTACAGAAACAAACGGTGCACCCTCCTTGTTTTTTTTAATATGGACTCCAAAGCCTAATCATTTTTCTGATTCCTGCATACCCTATTCCGCCGATTACAATCCCTCTGCTTTATTTATTTTTAATAATTTTTCAATATTGTTTTTTTCCATAACGTTAGAATTTTTTTATTGTAGTTATTATAAATTAATTTTTATGATTTTTATTTGTTTATTAGTAACCTCTTTGCTTTAAAAAAAATGCTTTTAAAAAAAAATTAGTGAATCTTTTCCATTCCTATTTTGAGGGGCCGATGATATTACAAAAATCACGGTAAATCATTTTCGATTGATCGTGACCAATATGAGGCCATGCATTTTTTTTTATTATTTATTCTATTTCATTTATTTATTTATTTTTATTCTATTCATTTTATTTTATTTAATTTATTATATTTCATACTTTATTTCATTTATTATTAATTACTTATTTCTCGCAAGATTACACCATTTAATTTTATTTCAAAAATAATATTCCTTGGTCCAACGCCAAGTGAAATTCACTTCACATACACTCACACACGTAAGTCGGTCGTTTACGATCGCCGTCTGCACATTCCTTACACTGCACAGCTTTTCTAACTTAAACAAGTTCGTCGCACCAGGCTTGTTTTTCACCCCTGCATCCTCGATCCATATATCGAGCCGTAGCCCGGTTACTAAGCCTTTGCCTATTGTCCATTTACTTTATTCAATTTATTTATTTTTGCAAGTAGCAGCCTTTGCCTAGTCTTAGGAGCTTGCACCCTCATTTATATTCGTTTATGCTTTTAAATCCAAAAGGGAAAGACTCCTGCAGTTGACTCAATGTCATAGGAAGTTTAGCCATCCCTAGTTCCCATTTTGACCTTAGCAATCAGGTCCCCCATCCTTAGGTCCTTAGCCATTAGGTCCTTAGCTTTTTATTTTACAACTTTTTGTGACTTTCTTAAAGTCACGTGAGTGTTTGCCATAACACTTACCTTCCCCCGCGAACCTTGAGCGTAACCAAGTGTTCGTTAATCCTTAGGAGAACTACGAGTGCTCTGATTCTATACCCGATACGTAGGCATCGATGCGATGTTGTGCGAGCACCATTAGAAATAAAACCTTAGGTTCCCATAATTTTTAACAAGCAATAAATAACAATAATACAAATATTAATAAGAGGTTCCCGTAGGATACTGCGGATGCTTAGGATGCTAACACCTTCCCTAGGTATAATCAACCCCCGAACCTAGTTTCTCCTTATTTAGGGTTTTTACGATCTTTTTCCCTTTTCCCTTTGGATTAAATTAAAGTCGGTGGTGAACATAAATGTTTTGCGATTCAAGCTCACTTAATAGCTTGGTATCCGATTCTCACCGCAACAGAAATGGCGACTTCACTGGGGACACTATTTTTGAGGGTTAAGCCCACCTTGTTTATTTGTATATTTGTTGTTGTATTGCTTGTTATTATTTTGGATTTTTTTGTTGGGTGTTCCATGTGTGGTGAGATAAGTCCTAACCCGGACTTGAGTGCAAATAAGATAGGACGGTGGTATATTCAAGAAGGCTTGTAGGGAGTTGAGTCCCGACCAAGTTGACTTGAGACACCACCACTCAGCGGAGGCCTCCTCGGATGTAGTTTTGTTGATCGAGTTCAGTCGTGAAAACATTACTATATTCGACCTGAGAGCCATTAATGCTGAGGACCTTAGAACATTTACCCCCACTTGGCCTTTTTAGGGATGTAGTGCGATGACTATGAGGGTGTAAATCCGAAATAGTTGATACGCGATACTGCACTCGGATGAGACTCTCTTGAGAATATTACTGATTACCAAGTCGAGTTGGGAAGTCGGTAATATCCGAAAGATGGGACAATGATTCTGGGAACTTTTAGAACCCGTTGTACAGGTACAAATAAGCTCATAGTACATACCTTTTGGGAGGGTTGAACCTTTGACCTCATGCAAGCTTTGAACCTAAGCCTTGTTTGTGTTTGTTGCATTCACGCATCATGAAGCATCATTTTACCATTTATTCAAGGAACTCAGAAACTCTATCTTTGCAAATATCATAGGTATCATCATGAACTTTGGAAGAAGAAAGACTGTCAAGTACACATTCAAAACTCCCAAACTCGAAGACCTAAGGAAATTAAGAGATTTGGTTCTGGATCAAGAAGCCTTCATGGAGAAGCATAGGAGACTTTTAGCTTTGCTTAAGACTGATTGGGATGGAAGGTTGCTCTCTGTGATGCTCCAGTTTTATGATCCTCTCTACCATTGTTTTACGTTCCCTGATTACCAATTGGCGCCTACTTTGGAAGAGTATTCAGTTCTGGTGGGGTCACGTGTTAAGGATGAGTTTCCATTCCCTGTTCTAGAGAAGGACCCTGAAGAAGCGGAGATTGCAAAGGCGACATATTTGAGTGTTCCTGAGGTCAAGGCAAATATGACCTATAAAGGAAAGATTTTTGGATTCCCTACAAAGTTTCTGATAGAAAAGGCCAAGAATTTTGTTGATGTGAAGGATATGAAAGCTTTTGAGGCGACTTTTATTCTGCTGATATATGGAGTGCTGCTTTTCCCAAACTTTGAAGACTTTGTCGACCTGAACGCCATCAAGATCTTTCTGAAGAAGAACCCGGTCCCTACTTTGCTCGGAGACACTTATCATTCCATCCATCTGAGGAATCACCATAAGGGAGGGATGATTACTTGTTGTGCATCATTGTTGTACGGGTGGTTTATTTCGCACTTGCCTAAGTCATCTTCATTTTGGAATCTTAAGGATGGTTTGTGGTGGTCACAAAGGATCATGTCTCTTACCCACTCTGACATTAGCTGGTACAATCGTGCTTATGATGGAATATTGATTATTGATAGCTGTGGTGATTTTGCTAATGTGCCTCTTCTTGGCACTAAGGGAGGAATCAGCTATAATCCGGTTTTGGCTCGCCGTCAACTCGGGTACCCGTTGAAGGACAAACCTAAGAGTGTTGAAGTGGAAGGAATTTTCTTTAAGGATGACGAAGAACCAGAGCTCAAGAAACAGATTATGCAAGCTTGGAAGTACATCCATAGGAAGGGGAGGAGTAGCTTGGGAAAGCCGAATTGTGTTTCTATGGAACCCTATCTCCAATGGGTACGAGATAGGGCAATCAGTCTGAAGATGCCTTACCCTCGCCAGGATCCTATGACCTTCAAGAAACCCATTCTAATCTTTATGGACGATGCAGAGAAGCTGAAGATTGATTTGGAGAAAGAGATTCGAGAGAAGAATGCATGGAAGAATCGTCATCAGATCATCAGTAGTGAGAATGAGGAACTTAGAAGACAGCTGAAGATGAAGGAAGAAGAAGAGCTCTCCAGCAAGAAAAGGAAAGCACAGGAGGATCTATTTTCCTCCAGCACTCAAGAGGACACTTCTTGGAAGTCGATCGTGGATCAGCTTATGCTTGAAAGGGCTCAGATGAAGGCACAAATCGAGAAGCTCAACTTGAGGCTTTTAGGAGAATCTCCTTAGGACTTTGTCTTTGTCTTTATTAAGCTTTGTTTGGGATTTTTGAAAATGTACTCAAGACTTTGTATCACTTTTTGAATTTAATGAAATCATGTCCTTTGATTATTATGTGTTCCTTGGTATTTGCAAATTGTTTCTTAAGTTCCTTGAATAAAATTTCATTTTCGCATTGCACTCATACATTTTGCATTGCATTTGCATTTTTTTTTTTTTTTTCATGAAACTCATTCCCGTCATCTGCTCTCAATTCAGCTTTCACACTGAGGCTCTCACGCAAATACTACACTCGAGCTCAAGCCAGAAAGAGGATGGCTGAAAGAGACCTAGAGATGGACAGAGTTAACGAAGAGCTTTCTGATATTCGTGGAAATATGGGTCAGATGATGGAAATGCTACAGGTCATTCGAGCGAAGATGGATACCCAACAGACTGTGGTGTCAGAAATTGTTACTGCAACGACTGAAGTTGTCACTGCAACGACCCAGCCTACATCATCAGTCATTACCCCTGTGACCTGGCCTCCTTTTGGACTTCCTCATGGATTCGTCCCTCCTCCTCATGGTTTTGCTTCTCAAAGTTTTATTCCTTCTTCTTCAGGGTTTGCTACTCAAAGTTTTATTCCTCCTTCCCAAGGACTTACTGCTCAGAGTTTTATACCTCCTTCGCAAGGTTTTGCTACTCAGAGTTTTATACCTCCTTCCCAGGGATTTGCTGCTCAGGGTTTCTTTCCTTCGTCCCAAGGTTTAGCTTCTCAAAGTTTCGCACCTCCCTCTCAGGGCATGGCATTTCCGTTTCAAGGTTTTGTGCCTCCTCCTCAAGGGTTTGCTGCTCAACAAACTGTTCCTGTGACTAATGAAGAGAATCATGCAGTTGCCAATTTTACACAGGACATTGTGCACACCCGTGCTCAACCGTACTTCAATGACCATCAGGGGTATGAAGCGCCAGATATGTCTGAAAACGGAGATGAGAAACATGTGAAAATGCAGGAGAATTTTGATACCCTTGAAAAAAGGTTAAGAGCGATTGAAGGGGACCAGATCTTTGGTGCTGCTGCCAGGGAGATGTGTCTGGTGTCTGGATTGGTAATACCTCCGAAGTTCAAGATACCCACCTTTGATATGTATGAGGGTGCAACTTGTCCTAAGAACCATCTCCTGATGTACTATCGAAGAATGGCTGCTCAGGTTGACAATGATAAGTTAATGATCCACTGCTTTCAAGACAGTCTGAAGGGAATCTCCTCTAAATGGTATTTGACGCTTGACCAGTCAAAGATTCGTAGTTTCCAAGACTTGGCCGATGCTTTCATCCAGCAATATAAATACAACATGGACCTCGCTCCCGATAGGAGGCAATTGCTAAGCATGTCCCAGAAAGAGTCTGAATCCTTTAAAGAGTATGCTCAGAGGTGGAGAGGAACCGCTTCTCAAGTAGAGCCCCCATTGACTGAAAAAGAATTAGCTGACTGGTTTGTTGACACTGTGCGACCAGAATTCTATGAGAGAATGGTGGGGAGCATAACTGCTAGTTTCTCTGATTTAGTGGCTGTGGGAATCAAGGTAGAGCTCGGTTTGAAAAGTGGAAAGATGAGTAGTGCATCTGGCAGTTCTAGCACTGGTAGTGGAAATATTGGCAAGAAATTTACCAATAATTTCAACAAGAAGAAAGAGGGTGAGACAAACGCCATAATGACAAGTCAAAGAAGAAATCCACTTTGGCAGAGACCTTCACCTATGGCTCAACAGCAGTATCCTCGTCAACAGCAGTATGCTCATCAACAACAGTATGCCCAACATCCTTATGTAGCGGCGGTTCAACCAGCATTTAATCCACAAGTCCCCATGTATCGGCCAACTCAAGCAGTACCGATGTACCAACAAGCGGCTCCAATGATTCAACCTTATCAACCAATGATCAACAATCCGGGCTATCAACAAGCACCCAATGCTTCAGCCTACCAGCAGAGGACTCCAGCTCCTCATTCAAATCCCAATTTTCAGAACAGAAGACCAGGTGGAAGGCCTCCTAATCCTCGAATCCCTATAACTTATACTGAGTTATATCCTTCACTGCTGAAGAAGGGTTTGGTTACTCCAAGGCCTCTGGGTCCTCCACCAAATCCGCTCCCACCAAATTACGACCCAAATGCTCACTGTTTATTCCATGAAGGTGCTCCAGGGCACGATTTGGAGGGTTGTTATGCTTTGAAGTACATAGTGAAAGATTTGATGGAGAAGAATATTCTGTCGTTTGGGAATACTGGTCCGAATGTCAAAGATAATCCTTTACCCAAGCATGGGTCTATAAATGCTATTGTTGATGAGTCCGAAGAAGGTTTGATTTTCAATGCCACCGAGATCAAAACCCCGCTCAGAGACTTCCATGCGAAGTTAGTAGAGGCGGGTATACTAAAGAGTTGTCATCAGAATTGTGAAGGTTGTGTTGATAGTCCGAAGGGATGTGAATCGGTCTTAAAAGATGTTCAAGATTTGATTGATGAAGGTGTCTTACAAGTGAGTGGTCATATGAAGAGGAATGAAGTGGCAGTAATTGAACCAATTTTCAACTTGCCGGAATCTAATTCTACTTGGGTGCCAGTGTTCAATCTGCCTGAATCTTCAGGAGCTCAACCTATCTTCAATACTCCAGAATCTGTGGTGCCAATCTTCAATATACCTGAGCCAAGATTTGAACAAAGGAGTAACTCTTCCCGCTATGAAGACACTAAAGCAGTTCCATGGAGGTACGATACAGGGAAAGTTCATCAGAAGACTGATAAAGCTAGCCAGAAGGAAGGTTCAAAAGTTGCAAGTACTGATATAGCGGGTGCAAGTCGTTTGACCCGTAGTGGTCGTGTTTATACCCAGCAAGCCAATACGGCTCCGCCTAAAGAAGTCATACCAGCTGTGGTCAACAAAGATAAAGAGGTAGTCTTGGGAGAAGAGGACGCAGAGTTCCTCAGAATCATAAAGAAGAGTGATTATAAGGTGATTGATCAGCTGCATCAAACGCCTTCCAAAATATCTATCCTATCACTGCTTATGCATTCTCCGGCTCATCGAAGTGCGCTTCAAAAGTTGCTAGCTCAAGCACATGTTACGCATGATATAACAGTGAACCAGTTTGATGGTGTCATCGCCAATATCACTGCGTGTAACAACCTCAGTTTCAGTATGGAGGATCTTCCAAAGGAGGGTTTGGACCACAACCGTGCGCTCCACATATCAGTGAAATGTCAAGAGGATACTTTAGCAAGAGTTCTTGTGGATACAGGATCTTCTTTGAATGTTTTGCCGAAAAGAACACTTGCAAAATTATCTTATCAAGGGGCAGAGATGAGGCCCAGCGCACTGATTGTAAAAGCATTTGATGGGTCAAGAAGGACTGTCATTGGAGAAGTAGACCTACCAATCCTGGTCGGGCCACAGGTCTTCAAAATCACTTTCCAGGTTATGGACATCAATCCTAACTACAGTTGCTTGCTGGGAAGACCTTGGATCCATGCGGCTGGGGCAGTCACTTCTACCCTGCATCAAAAGATGAAGTTTGTGGTTGATAACAAGCTGGTAACCGTATCTGGGGAAGAAGATCTCATGGTTAGCAACCTTTCATCCTTCAGTTATATTGAGGCTGATGAAGATGCTTTGGAAACTTCTTTCCAAGCTCTTGAGATAGCCAATGCTATCCTTGTGGAAGTAGAGGAACCGAAAGGGAAGGGTATCCCATCTTTTGCATCGCTGAAGAGTACCATTTCCACCATTGAAGAAAGAAGCTATGAAGGTTGGGGTGATGTCATCGAGGTCAAACAGAAGCTAGATCGTCGCGGGTTGGGTTACAAACCAACTCATGTGAAGGAAGGAGCGTCAACCTCCGCTAAAGGACGTCCGAAGACCATCCAAGAAGTGTTTTCCAGTGCCGGTTATCAGATCAACGCAGTTGATGGAGTTTCTGAAGATGAAGATGTGAATCATCTGGTGTATCAGTGTGAAGAAGCCTTGGACAATTGGGAAGCAGTCGAGATCCCAGAGTTTTTTCCATTGTCAAAGTAATTTGTTGTTTTTTCAATGTTTTCAAGTTCCCTAGCTCTGCCCAAGGCTATGGGAGTATTTTGTAGGGCCCCTTCTCATTTTTAAAGTTATTATCAATGAAGGCATTTTGTTAAACTCTTATTTTGATCATTTACTGTTTTTCTCTCTTTTCACTTTTTAAAAGAAAATGGCAATCTTTCAAAACCAATAAAAAGCTTTTTCTCTTGCATTTCTCTATTTTCCACTTTTAATAAAAGCAAATCATTATCATATGCAGAATAAACGAAAACCCTGTTGAATCCAATGACTCTACATTCCCTCCTAACTTTGATTCGCCCATCTACCAAGCGGAAGATGAAAGTGAGGAAGATTGTGGCATTCCCGAAGAACTGGCAAGATTGGTTGAGAATGAGCACACAGATCTTCAGCCACATAAGGAGCAGGTAGAGACCATAAATCTTGGCACTGATGAAGACATGAAGGAAGTCAAGATTGGTACAACACTTGGGGCAGACATCAGGGAAAGATTGGTCAAGCTTCTCAAAGAATATGTAGATGTGTTTGCATGGTCATATCAGGATATGCCCGGCTTAGACACAGACATAGTGGTCCACAAGCTACCTCTTCGACCAGATTGTCCTCCTGTAAAGCAAAAGCTTCGAAGAACAAGACCAGACATGGCTCTGAAGATTCGAGAAGAGGTCAAAAGACAGTTTGATGCTGGATTCCTCGCAGTTGCAAAGTACCCTGAGTGGGTAGCTAATATTGTGCCAGTCCCTAAAAAGGATGGCAAGGTCAGAATGTGTGTGGACTATAGGGATTTGAACAAGGCCAGTCCGAAGGACGATTTCCCTCTTCCGCATATTGATACTTTGGTTGACAACACTGCTAAATTTGCTGTTTTCTCCTTCATGGATGGGTTTTCAGGATACAACCAGATCAATATGGATCCTGACGATATGGAAAAGACTACATTCATCACACCATGGGGCACTTATTGTTACAAGGTTATGCCATCTGGTCTCAGGAATGCAGGAGCCACCTATCAGAGGGCAATGGTCACCCTATTCCATGATATGATGCATAAAGAGATAGAAGTCTATGTGGATGATATGATTGCCAAATCACAGAGTGAGGAGGATCATTTGAATCATCTCTTGAAGTTATTTGAGCGTCTCAGAAAGTTCCAACTGCGCCTGAATCCAGCTAAGTGTACCTTTGGTGTCCGATCAGGGAAGTTACTTGGTTTTATTGTTAGTCAGCAAGGAATTGAAGTAGATCCAGATAAGGTCAGAGCAATTCAAGAGATGCCAGCTCCAAAGACAGAAAAGCAAGTCAGAGGTTTCCTTGGAAGATTGAACTACATCTCCAGATTCATCTCCAACATGACTGCTACATGTGAGCCTTTATTCAAGTTACTCCGGAAGAATCAAGCAATTGAGTGGAGTCCTGATTGTCAACTGGCTTTTGAGAAGATTAAGGTTTATCTGCAAGAACCTCCTATCTTGATCCCACCTACTCCAGGAAAGCCTCTTTTCATGTATCTCACTGTGCTCGAGGGATCTATGGGTTGCGTATTAGGCCAACAAGACGAGACTGGTCGTAAGGAGCACGCCATCTATTACTTAAGCAAGAAGTTCACAGACTGTGAGAGCAGATACTCACTTTTAGAGAAGACTTGTTGTGCTTTGGCATGGGCGGCCAGACGCCTCAGGCAGTACATGATTTGTCATACTACTTTGTTGATCTCGAAAATGGATCCAATAAAGTACATCTTTGAGAAGCCTGCTTTGACCGGAAGACTCGCCCGTTGGCACATGTTGTTATCCGAATACGACATCCAATATGTAACCCAGAAGTCTATCAAGGGCAGTGTTTTGTCTGAATACCTTGCTGATCATCCTGTCGAAGATTATGAACCTTTGAAATTCGATTTCCCGGACGAAGATATTATGCTGATAAAGGACTGCAGAGTTCCAGATCCAGATGAAGGTCCCGAGCCAGGGTCTCGTTGGAAGATGATGTTTGATGGTTCCTCTAACTACATGGGGCATGGTGTGGGAGTTGTTTTGATGAATCCTGATGGTGGATATACTCCCTTCACAGCCAGATTATGTTTCGAATGTACAAACAACATCGCAGAGTATGAAGCATGTGTTTTGGGTATCGAAGTTGCAATCGATACCAGAATCAAGATTCTGGATGTATATGGAGACTCAGCCTTAGTAATCTACCAAGTCAAAGGTGAATGGGAGACCCGTGATGAGAAGTTGATCCCATACCGTGCCCACATTGTGGAATTGATCAAATACTTTGATGAAGTCACTTTCCATCACGTTCCAAGGGCAGAGAATCAAATAGCGGACGCCTTGGCTATGTTGGCCTCTATGTTTCAAGTCAGATTTCTTAATGAAGCTCCACTCATTACAATCGAGCGAAGAACTGCACCGGCCTACTGTCTACTGGTCGAAGAAGAAACTGATGAGAAACCGTGGTTCTACGACATCAAGAACTATTTGCAGAATCAGGAGTACCCAGCTAATGCAACAAATCTAGACAAGAAGACTTTAAGAAGATTGGCGTCCAAGTTTTTCCTCAGCAACAATGTGCTTTACAAGAGAAATCATGATATGGTTCTACTCAGATGTGTGGACAAGCGCGAAGCAGACCTATTGATCAGGGAAATCCATGAAGGATCATTTGGAACACATGCCAATGGACATGCCATGTCCAGGAAGATTTTGAGAGCTGGATACTTCTGGTTGACCATGGAATCAGATTGTTTCAAGTATGCCAGGAAGTGTCATAAATGCCAGATTTATGCTGACAAGGTGCACGTACCTCCGACACTTTTGAATGTTCTGTCATCGCCTTGGCCTTTCTCAATGTGGGGCATTGACATGATAGGGGCAATTGAGCCTAAAGCTTCCAACGGTCATCGGTTTATCTTGGTCGCAATCGATTACTTCACCAAATGGGTAGAAGCAGCTTCCTACGCCAATGTAACAAAGCAAGTGGTTGCCCGCTTCATCAAGAACCAAATTATCTGCCGTTATGGAATCCCAAACCGAATCATAACAGATAATGGGACTAATTTGAACAACAAAACAATGAAAGAGCTGTGTGAGACATTCAAGATTGAACATCATAACTCTTCTCCGTATCGTCCGAAGATGAATGGAGCTGTTGAAGCTGCAAACAAGAACATCAAAAAGATTCTGCAGAAGATGGTAAAAACTTACAAAGATTGGCACGAGATGTTACCCTATGCTTTACACGGATACAGAACATCAGTCCGCACTTCAACAGGGGCAACCCCTTTCTCTCTGGTGTATGGGATGGATGCAGTTCTCCCTATTGAAGTAGAGATACCGTCTTTGAGAATCTTGATGGAAACTAAACTGGAGGAAGCTGAGTGGGTCCAGAACAGGTTTGACCAACTAAACCTCATTGATGAGAAGAGAATGACCGACATGTGCCATGGCCAGTTGTACCAGAAGCGCATCAAGAGAGCATTTGACAAGAAAGTCCATATCCGAGAATTCAAGGAAGGAGATCTTGTACTCAAGAAAATCTTGCCAGTCCACAAAGACATGCGTGGAAAATGGAGTCCTAACTATGAAGGCCCATATGTTGTGAAGATGGCTTTCTCTGGAGGTTCCTTAATCCTTACAAATATGGATGGTGAACAGCTGAAGCACCCGGTGAATTCTGATGCAGTCAAAAAATATTATGCCTAAATAAAACCCGATAGGTCGAAAACCAGAAATGGCGACCTAGGCAAAAATGGGTATCCCGGTGGATCAAAACCTATGAAGGAGATCCAGGCAAAAGTTAGGGATAAAAATGAAAAAAATAAGAGCTCGCTAAGTTGAAAACCCGAAAGGGCGGCTTAGGCAAAAAAGAGCGTCCCGGTGGATTGAAAACCCGAAAGGGCGGTCCAGGCAAAAGTTAGGGACAAAGGCATTTGACTGTGTCAGATGGTGTTTACCATTACCGAAGAACCATACTGGAAGATCGATCCAATTGCTCTTGTCAGAAGCAAGGTGTCGGGCAGTCTTAGTTATTAGGGATTGTAGTGGTCGTTGGATTCAATGTAGACCTTTCCCCATTGCCATTTTCAAACTGTAATTTCCCATGGAGTTTTTGCCATTGGCAAGCTGCCATTCTTGAATAAAATACAAACTTTGCCTATGAATTTTGTTGTTCAACCTCTTATTTTCTTTTGTTATGCAAAATGCCATCACTTGATTACAATTTAACTTTGAAAATGACAAGTTTTTTAGAAAATGTTTTTTTGAAAGCACGCTGAAAAACTTTTAAGTTTCTTTGACTTTGGAAAATTAAAAAAAGAGAAGAATCTTCTGTTTCCCCAAGAAGTCTTAGGTTGCAACAACACTTTTATACTATTATTACAGAAATCTCCATAGAAGTTCAAAACTGATAACACTCTTGGATGGATCCTTGGACCAAGCATGATTTCCAAGTTCGAAGACATCCCCCCCAGTGTTTTTCATTGTTGCTCGTCTGAGTATTGGTGTTGAGAGCCTTCTCCCTCTTTGAGTCTTGTCAAACTCTTCGTCTCTTTTGAGTCAACATTTGCATATCATGATCATTCGCATCATGCTCAATCATGCGCATTTGACATTAGCATTTGTCTTTACCCAGTTGTCGTCTGTCTAACTCCAAGTCCAGATATCATTAGTGTTCAATTTGAGAATTCATTGTTGTTGGTGCCTGCAGTTTGTTTTACCATTTGTTTTTGTCCCCAGCAATTGCTGGTGTTCCCCGTGGAATTCTGATTGTGGTTGGTTTTTGTCTTTATGACCACCAATATCTCCTTGAAGTCCAATTGTCATTGGCACAAATCTTTTGAGCAGGTCCTGAAACCTTTTGCTTTAATCCAAGTCAATTTGATTTTGTACATACTTGTACCCTTTCTCCTGATGGTTCCTGAAGGAATTTCCAGAGGTTGGATGTCTTATCTTATTTGAAAACTCCAACATATTTTGTTGTTACTTTTTCGTGTTAGCCGGTCGCTTAGAGCCGTTGATCTATCTTTGGGTGATCTACATTCTATCCCCAATGCTAGCTGGTCGCATAGAGCCGCTACTAAATCACTGTGATTTCCTTCCTTATCCTCAGCATCAGCAGTTACATTTGAACCTGCTAATTTACCATTTTGAATCTTATGTTTATCATTCTTAGTGTCAATCGGTTTTTTCTAACCTGTTGCGCATTCACTTTGAGTGTATCTTGGTTTTCTTCTGTAGTGTCAATAGGTTTCGAACCTATTGTGCTTCCCTTTGATTGTTATTTTTGTTTGTATTCTTAAGTGTCAGTTGGTTGCATCGAGCCGCTGTGCATTCACTTTGAATATTATGTTTTTTTTTCCAGTGACAGTTGGTCGCATCGAGCCGCTGCACATTCTATTTGGATGTTAGTTTGTTGTATTCTTAGTGTCAGTTGGTCGCATCGAGCCGCTGCGCATTCACTTTGAATATTGTGTCGTTTCCATTTTCCAATGATAGTTGGTCACATTGAACCACTGCACATTCTTTTTGAGTATTTATTTTGTTATTCTTGGTGTCAGTTGGTCGCATCGAGCCGCTGTGCATTCACCTTGAATAAGCTGTTTGTCTTTCCCAATGCTAGCTGGTCGCATCGAGCCACTGCGTATTCATTTTGAATATTTTTGTTGATTATTCATGATGTCAGCTGGTCGCATCGAGCCACTGCGTATTCATTTTGAATATTTTTGTTGATTATTCATGATGTCAGTTGGTCGCATTGAACCGCTGCACATTCCCTTCGAATGTTTATTTTTGTTGGTTATTCTTGGTGTCAGTTGGTCGCATCGAGCCGCTGCGCATTCACCTTGAATAAGCTTGTTGTTATTCTTAGTGTCAGTTGGTCGCATCGAGCCGCTGCGCATTCACTTTGAATATGTTGTTGCTTTTTACTGCTCACAGTCATTTGGTCGCATAGAGCCATTGGTCCACCACTTCATTTTGTTTCCTTGTCTTATTCTTAGTGTCAGTTGGTCGCATCGTGCCGCTGCGCATTCACTTTGAATATGTTGCTGCTTTTACTTCTCACAGTCATTTGGTCGCATAGAGCCATTGGTCAACCACTTCGATTTATTTCCTTGTCTTGTTTGTGTTCTCGGTGTCGGTCGGTCGCATCGTGCCACTGTGCAGTCACTTTGGATTTTATTTTGTTTTGTCTATGTTCGGTGATCCAACGCTTTGGATTTCCTTTTGTTCCCGTCTTCTGTTATTCTTAGTGTCAACAGTTACACTTGAACCTGTTGATTTATCACTTTGAATTTTTCCCGTTTTCATTTCTTTATCCCCAGTGTCTGTCGTCCCCAGTGCATGTCATCCCCAGTGAGTCTTGGCTTGTGGTCGTCGGCATTCTCATTCTGATCATTCGCATCATAATCATCATTTCATTGCATAGAGTTGCAGGTTTAGATAGATTTGTAGTCCAGCATAACATCGCACTTAGGGGCAAAATTTCCGGTTAGTTCTGTATTTAAATACCTTTCACCTTGATAGCTTGAGTGCCTATCGTCATTCACGCCATCTGGTAAAGTTATTTAAATAGGGGCAACTGTCACACCCCAAATTTTACCCCTAATCGCTCATATCATAATCATATATTCATCGCGTTTAGCAGGGATTTTTCCCGATTTATTTTCTGTTACTTCCTAGTTATTTATAATTCTTAATTTCGTTTCGCTTATAAGCTTCCATTTTAATTTAATTTCTACTTCTCATTTCTAACCTTTTAACTTATTTTCGTGTTTTAATTTTAATGTTAATTTTAATTTCTATCTATTTTATTCTCAAATTTTGCTAAATAAAAATGTAATTTTATTTCCAATTTCAAGGTTTTAAAAAAATATGTAATTCCATTTCTATTTTCGAAGTTTTTATTTCTTAATGTGATTTCTAGTTTTAACTTTTATTTTTAATTCATTTTTTTAGTTAGTTTAGTTCCATTTCTAATTTAATTATAATCTCTAATTGTTTGTTTCTTTTAATCCATTTTAAGTTTTATCTCTAATGTAATTTCAATTTCTAACTTTTATTTTAAAGATTTCAATTTCAATTTAATTCCAATTTCTTTTTCTTATAATTAATTTTAATTCCAAGTTTATTTATTTAAGTTTATAAGTTATTTTCAATTTTAAATTTAATTCTTTTTTAATTCATTTCTAAGTTAAGTATTATATTTAGATTCTAATTTAAAACTCTTATTTCCAATATTAAATGTCAAGTGTAAATCAAAGCTTTAGTGTAAATATGCAAATTTATTCCATAATTTTGTTCATATTACAATTGCATAAAAAAGGTGTACAAAAAAATTCTGCACAAATACAACATAGCAGCCACAAAAATACAAAATGCAACAGCTCCAAATCTGCCCCAAGACAAGCATGCAGCCACCAACAGCTGCATTTTCCTGCTCCACTCCACTGCTACAAATTCAGGCCTTGTTCCCTTTCTTGAGACCCTTCACCTACAAGCAATCACACAAATTCAGCATAAAAACATACTATAGAACAGCTACCAAAACCATAGAGAAAATCCAAAAAATTCAGCCCTCTACAAATAACAAACCAGTTACAAAACACACGGATATCAGAAAACCAACTCAAAAAAAAACTCAGCCACTAAGCACACTGTTGTATTAGGAAAACCAACTCAAAACAAAACTCAGTCTCAAAGCAACAACTCAGCCACAAACAACTTTGATTCATACAAAAAAAATCCAGCCTCAAACTCACTCAAAAACATACTACAAACTCAGCATCAAAACCCTTCAAAAACAGCCCTGCAAACACTACTATTTAGCCCTCATAACAGCTCTAAAACACAAAAAAAACCAACACTGTTACACACCAAACCAGTCTCAAAAAACAACCGAAAAAAAACAGCATTGTGACATCAAAAAAAAAATAGCCAAGATTCAGCCATACCAAAATACACAAAACCAGTCACTCGAATACCAAGACAGCCCTCAAAACCTCACTCAGAACAACAAAGAGAATTCAGAAAAAAAGCAGCAAGGAGAAGGAGGAGGCTCACCATCGCGGATCCTGCACCCCGATAACGTTCGGGTCGGTATTATTCTCTTTTCTTTCACTTTTATTTCAGCATGTTATCCATGGTTTAGTTTGCTTTTTTTTCTTTCTTTCTTTCAATCTTAACTTCATTTCAAATCTGCACAAAAATAAGTTTTATATAAAAAAAAAAACTTCAAAAAAAAACACTTAAAGCAAAAATCAACAGCAACAAACAAGACCAAGAAAATCCAGCCACTTCAAACCAAGAAACCACTCTCAAATACCTAATCCAGAAGCGCCGACCCTCACAAACCATTTTAAGACTCACAGAGACAAATCATACACTTCTGAAATCTAAGAACACAAACCACGGATCTGAGATAAACCACGAATCCAAAAGTAAGAGTAGAAGAGAGATGCGAGACGTAAAAAAAACAGAACACAAACCTGTGGAAACAACTCCAGCACAACTCTTCCACAACCAACCCTCATCTTTTCTTTACACACAAAACCTCGAACCCTACCGCTACTCCAAACCATACTTCACCTAAACACCAACCTTGAATCAGAACTTCCGTCAAAACTCCATAAACCGAAACAAACACGGAGCTGTTCACCGGCCATCACCTTCAACTTTTTCTTCTTCAAAAACTCATTTTCATCACAGTTCGAAATCATCTCTATAATACCTTTCAACAAACCTCCGTCGCGAATCTGAACTCACAATCGCTAGCCAACAACAACACCCTTCTACAACCCGTTCACAGCCAAAACAATCCTTGTCAAAATCCATTATCACCAAGCCAATACTTCTCACCAAAAGCCACTGCGACTAATTAAACCAGCACCCCGTTACCGTCGACACCCGTTCGCCGACGAACCAGCCCCTGTCAAGCCCTCAATCTACAAACCTCAATATCACTATCACCACAATCCGCCAATCCGCACCAGACCTGCAAAACCAAAGACAAAAAAACTCAGTGACACTAAATCCATCAAACCAAACCAAGCCTTTATAAAAAAACTCAACTCTGAACCTACACCTCCAACAACCTTTCCGACCCTACATCATCAAACCTGCAACAAAAAATAACAACATCAAAACAGGACTATCCAACTCGAAATCGTGAAACTCATCTGAAACAACTACCATATTCGCCTGCAAATACAAATACCTAAAAACCTTCAGCCAACAGCCACGGTAAAACACTCACCATCAATCCAGTTTTTTTTCTTAACACCAAACCGTTGTCACTACCACTGAACTATCGACAAATCCACAAACACGAGACCACCTTTGATCCTTTAGCCGCTCACCTTCATCACCATTCCTTACCGCACAAATCCGCCAAAACATTGCTCACAGAATCGACACAGACCTGTAACCCGCAAGCCACCGCCTCAGACACCAACCTCTCACTTCCTAAACCGCAAACCTGTACAAACTTTAAACACAATCTTTGACCACCCTTTGACAAATCCGGAAACAAAAATAACCTGCAAAATCACGAAAAAAACGCAAACAAACAAAGAATAAGCAGAGTGAGTAGAAGAGAATAGCTAAGTAAAACTCTGTGAGATCCAAAAACAAATACCAAATCATAATCTTCCTTCAACCACTCAAATCTCCATTAAACTTCAAATAGCATTCCTTCACCAAAATAACAAAAGCCAAATCACTCAAACCATAACTCACCTTTTGAACCGAATCAAAACCTCTGAAGCCACAAACCGAAATCGCTCTTAAGAGATCTGAGTCCGTGAGCAAAACTCTGAGATGAACAAAGTCAAACTGTGAGAAACATCGTGAGGCCGCTGTGAGTGAAACGAAACAATCGAAACCATCACTAAGAGAGAGAGGCATCCGAGAGTAAGACCGAAGACAAAACTCAAAAATGCCTCAAATCATCCGTCGCCATCACCACCGAAATCCCCTCAAATCCGTCACCATCTAAGCCACTGTAACAAACCCATTAACCATCTTCACCCAAAATCGATTCACTTCTGATGAACAACCTAAACGCCGAACCAAGCCGCGAAATCCGCCTGTGAGAGAGACAGAGGGCGAGCTTTGAGAGAGGAACTGAGCGAAGCCGAGTGTGAGAAAGAGAGCGCCGCCGCTGCTTTGTTTTTGAGGTTTGGGTTGTTCGTGAAACACGACCCTGTTCCGGTCTTGTGTGTTTTGTTTTTTGAGAGAGAGAACAAGACAGTGAGGGTGGGTACTTCATTTTCGTTTCCTTTGAAACATCTGTGGAGATTTTTTTTTATTATTTCAGAATTAACACTTTTCTCTATATTTGTTTTATTCTTTTTTTACTTTTTGTTTTGTATAAGTTTTGATGGGTAACCTGTGTTGTTCAAACATATCCATGACCCAAACACTCTTATGTGTTTATGTGGGCTCAGTAACCCAGATCTTGCTTACATGTACTACAGAAACAAACGGTGCACCCTCCTTGTTTTTTTTAATATGGACTCCAAAGCCTAATCATTTTTCTGATTCCTGCATACCCTATTCCGCCGATTACAATCCCTCTGCTTTATTTATTTTTAATAATTTTTCAATATTGTTTTTTTCCATAACGTTAGAATTTTTTTATTGTAGTTATTATAAATTAATTTTTATGATTTTTATTTGTTTATTAGTAACCTCTTTGCTTTAAAAAAAATGCTTTTAAAAAAAAATTAGTGAATCTTTTCCATTCCTATTTTGAGGGGCCGATGATATTACAAAAATCACGGTAAATCATTTTCGATTGATCGTGACCAATATGAGGCCATGCATTTTTTTTTATTATTTATTCTATTTCATTTATTTATTTATTTTTATTCTATTCATTTTATTTTATTTAATTTATTATATTTCATACTTTATTTCATTTATTATTAATTACTTATTTCTCGCAAGATTACACCATTTAATTTTATTTCAAAAATAATATTCCTTGGTCCAACGCCAAGTGAAATTCACTTCACATACACTCACACACGTAAGTCGGTCGTTTACGATCGCCGTCTGCACATTCCTTACACTGCACAGCTTTTCTAACTTAAACAAGTTCGTCGCACCAGGCTTGTTTTTCACCCCTGCATCCTCGATCCATATATCGAGCCGTAGCCCGGTTACTAAGCCTTTGCCTATTGTCCATTTACTTTATTCAATTTATTTATTTTTGCAAGTAGCAGCCTTTGCCTAGTCTTAGGAGCTTGCACCCTCATTTATATTCGTTTATGCTTTTAAATCCAAAAGGGAAAGACTCCTGCAGTTGACTCAATGTCATAGGAAGTTTAGCCATCCCTAGTTCCCATTTTGACCTTAGCAATCAGGTCCCCCATCCTTAGGTCCTTAGCCATTAGGTCCTTAGCTTTTTATTTTACAACTTTTTGTGACTTTCTTAAAGTCACGTGAGTGTTTGCCATAACACTTACCTTCCCCCGCGAACCTTGAGCGTAACCAAGTGTTCGTTAATCCTTTGGAGAACTACGAGTGCTCTGATTCTATACCCGATACGTAGGCATCGATGCGATGTTGTGCGAGCACCATTAGAAATAAAACCTTAGGTTCCCATAATTTTTAACAAGCAATAAATAACAATAATACAAATATTAATAAGAGGTTCCCGTAGGATACTGCGGATGCTTAGGATGCTAACACCTTCCCTAGGTATAATCAACCCCCGAACCTAGTTTCTCCTTATTTAGGGTTTTTACGATCTTTTTCCCTTTTCCCTTTGGATTAAATTAAAGTCGGTGGTGAACATAAATGTTTTGCGATTCAAGCTCACTTAATAGCTTGGTATCCGATTCTCACCGCAACACAACACAAACAGTTTCCTATCCCGTAACACGGGTTAGTCAACATCAAGAATATCATAAATCATTTCGCAACGGAATTTAAACTTCATAATTCCAAACTTCATTAGTTTACTTCATAAACATAATTTTCACCATCCTGAATTTAACATCATAACATGGAAAAACATTTATCCAAATAATCACATAACTAAAAACAGTTTAGCAAAAGAAAACCCATCCCAGTGTTACATGATACAGAGCAAGACACATTGACCAGAACCACTTCTAAGGAATACTAAAGCATGCTCCGAGACTCATGAAAAACTCCTATTGCATTGCAAGACTATTCTTCGACATCTGCAAGTTACCCACGAAGGAGACAACATTTCCAAGCAGGCAGGATGAGTAATCATAATATATCATAAACGTACAAGAATATAGAACATAAATAAATTAGTGCAACATATCATGACATCATCAACTATAAAATTCAGCAACAACAACAACACGAACATGAAATCAAGCAACACCAACACAGTCATGAAATTCATCCAGAATATGCAATTCTAACATCCTGATATGCAATATGCATGTGGTACCATTTTCATCGTAAGATGGATACGTGACCATCAACCCTCCACAAAGGAGCACATCGTAAATCATCGAGACACTTCAATCCACACAATGGGATTGAAGCAAATAAATAGGCCGAAGCCCCATCGTGAATGTTATGAAATGCAATGATGTGCTACATCGTAATTTCATCAAAATAATTTGCATCATTCATTTCAATCAGCAAAACAACCATCAAATAATCATATATATCATCATGACATTACCCCCAGAATACTGGTCCTATAACCACTCCGACACATCAAGAATTAACCCGTACCCTATAAATTATGAGTCAATTACAAGGTTATTTCATAAATTCATTTATAAAAAATATTGCATTTTTCTCATTTTTATTCATCAAAATAAAGTTCAGTTTATGCTCTTTCCGACGCTTCAAACGGAATGCGAATCGAATTTACGGTTTGAAAGTTATGGATTTTTCAAGAATTAAAATTTGTCATCCAAACAGTGTTAACCGGTTAACCCATAGCGTTAACCGGTTAACGCCTACGAAATTTCCAGAAATTCACCAAAATTACAATGGTTAACCGATTAACCCATAGCGTTAACCGGTTAACGCACGTTTTCCAGCAGTTCTCTGCTATACAATTGCAGACTGCATCAACACCAAAACCCCCCAAATTCCACTACGGGTTTCACCTTAAAACACTCAAAAACTATTCAAAAACATCAATCAAACATCAACAACATCGAGACAACAAGTTATACAATCAATTATATGATTCAACACATTTTTATCACTCTAATTCATCAAGATTTCTCTCATAAACTCCACCTAAATCAAAAACCCCTAAAACTCATAAACTCATACAATCATAATCTATTCATAGTCTAATTCCTACACATTTGCGATAGATTATAACAACTCCCCATACCTTAGAGAATTTATCCGCTTTACACTCTTCTCTGGGGTTCTCCACAGCCTCTTGACTCTGAGCTTCCTCTTCCTCTCCCTTTTTCCTTCAGAGCACCTCTTTTCCCAAAAACACGATAATGTTAGAAAACTAATTGTATTCCCCTCTTTGGATACATTATCCCGGTTAAGTCTTTTCCCACTTTATCCTCATAATTTTCACAAAAGGACCACCTTACCCTTTTCTTTAATATATTTTTAATAATAATAGTAAAATAGTATAATAAAACACTATTTATCCTTATTATATAAAAATACTCTTTTACTCCAAAATTCTCTAATTAATCCAAACTCTCCAATTTTTCCTAAATTAATTAAATAAATGACTAAATAATTAAATTTAGTTTTTCGGGGCGTTACAGTTTCTCTTCCAGTGTCCGCTCTTACCGCAATAGAAACAAATGCCCTCCTTAATTATGCCTCCACTAGAATCTAAAACAGGGCAGTATGTTTGGGTTTGGCAACTTACTTGCCTTTCCATTTACCACCCTGCTTGGTGGGCATTTTGTTCTATTTATTTCCATTACTGACCATCAGAATGAATTTCCCTTTTGACTTCAAATTTTGCTCAACAATTCTTAACATGCTTAGCAATTTAGGAAGAGATTTATTCATATCATTCATGTTGAAATTAAGGACAAATTGGCCGAAACTCTCCGGCAACGGTTGTAACACCCCAAAGTCGATTTTAAATTAATTGAAGTGTTTTCTTGTGAATTTTGATATTTATGATGTTATTTGATGTTTTGTGGAGTTTTGGGGATGGCTTAATATATTATTAATATTAGAAATATTAAGTTTAGTGAGTTTAGTTTACTATTTGAGAATAAATTAAATAGTATAAGAGGAATTGGAGGTTAATGGTATTGTGGTCTTTTGGTTGAGGATAAGTGAGGGTTTTATGAGGAAAGACTAAAAAGGTCTTAGGGTCAAGGGTGACAAAAGAAGGAAAGTTGGAGAGTACGATCATTTAGAACGATCACACTTTTGGAAGAAGAGCTCTGAAGAAGAGGAGAAGTTATAACTCAAAGGTTGGAAGGGTTTTCGAAGAGATTATCGAAAAGCTTATGGAACTTAAGGTATGGGGAGTATTTTCCTTTTGGTATTATAATGTGGGAATGAAATTGGGGGTTTTGGAGGTGTAGTTTTGGTATAGGGTTTGAATGATGATTTTGGATTTCAATGATGATTTAATGATGATTTGATGAATATAATGTTATTAGATGATGTGTTTGATGTTATTGTGAGGAATGTTGATGTTGATGATGTTTTTCTGAAGTATTGCTGTCAATTTTTTTTGTTTTGAGGGGTTTTATCACAGAGGAAAGAATCTGGAAATCGTAGAAAATCTGCAAAATTTGCGAAGCTTGCTTAGCGAGCTACAACTCACTTAGTGAGCACAACCTGAGAGCTTGGCGCTTAGCGAGCAAGATGTCTCGCTTAGAGAGCCCTAGAAAGTTTTGAAAAAGAAAAAAAAATTGGTTGTTTCGAAAATTGTTTTCTTGAGGTGGTTTAGGTCTTATACTGTTATCATGTTGTAGAGTTGACGTATAATGTGTTTTAGAGGCTATATGAGCAGAATTAGAAATTATATGATGTATGATGAGTACTTGGTTTTCCTTGAGTTATGAAGTATGAGTATATAATGTAGTGGTATGATGTTAGATTGATATGTAGTAGGATGTTCTATGAGTATGTAATATTTGGCATGAATGCGTACGAGGAATGATGATTAAATGATGAATGTGGATGCAATCTTTATGATATTTTAAGGATTATGTGTGTATATTGCATCTTGCATTCATGACATTTAATTATGATGGGACTTTGTTCCATTGGTAGCTTCGATCCTATTGTGTGGATTAGGGTGATATGATGTTATGATGTGCTCCCTTAGTGGAGGGTTGATGGCCCAGTGTCCATCCATGAGGATGTTTCGGTACCACATGCATATTAAGAGGTTGCATATCATTCTAAATGACATAGCATGATTTACATTGAATTTTGTGTGATGATGAGATTTACTTGATGTTGTGTATAAATAAGCCATGATTGAATTGTTGATGTTGTTGATGTTTTTTTAAATTCTCATTTCTATATTAGTTTATTGAATGCAAATTTACTCACCCTGCCTGCCTTCTGGTGATGGTCTATTATGCCATCCTGTAGATAATCAGGTTAGCTCGGTGCATGCTTAACTCAGAGGTAGTGAGTTGTCGAGTTAGTAAGAAGTGAAGTCTTGCTCCGTGTCCAATAACATCGAGATGGATTTTGCCTGAGTTGTTTTGTTTTATTTGAATTAAGACATTATCTCTGTGGAGTACTTTTGATTAAATGATACTTGGGATAATTGTTGAAGTTTATTTTATTAAAGACGAATTATGACATATTGTTTTCCGCTGCATATTATTCAAAAGAGATTTAAAGTGTTTTCATGATGTTATTAACCCGTGTTACGGGACAATACTCAATGTGTTGTCTGATGATGCATGAGTTATTTGAAGTATGTGACATATTTTCTTAAGTTTTACTCTGATAAATGATTAGATGTATGTTATTTGTGATGGGGTAGAAAGGGTGTTATAACGGTTCCAAGATCAAATTAGTTGCAAGCTCCGTTTTGAGGGGAAAACCCAATCTTTCAAGATTTTCCACATACCCAATCATCTTGAGTACATATGGACCTAGTGGCTTCCCTAAGCTAGATTGGCTTGGAAAATGGCTTTTGAAACTTCAAACCTCTCATGCCTTGCATGCTCTTGATATAGCATCTTCATATGTTCGATCAGATCGAATGCTGCCATGTTTTCATGTTGCTTTTGCAATTCAAAATTCATGGTATCCAGCATGAGGAAAGTAATTCATTGGCATTATCGATATGCTTCTTATAAACATCTCTTTCAGCCTTAGGAGTAGAACTAGGAGGTTCCTCATCAGAAAACGTGTCTCTAAGACATACAACTTTTTATCATGTTTGAGGACAATCCTCAAATTTCGGTGCCAATCTAGAAAATTTGTCTCAGACAACTTTTCCTTATCAAGGATTGATCGCAAAATGTTATTAGATGTGTTTGTTGTCATGGTAATCTACAAAATAGAATGTAAAGATATAAGTATCATTAAAACAACATATTTAATCAGGCCTTTAATTAAATATGCTCCCACTATTTTACTCAAAACAAATGACCCTCATCATTTGATTAGGAAAATCCTGTTGGAAGATTTTCTAGTTAATCGAGATCCGTATTTTGCTTTGTTTTAAGTCAATGTTAGGCTGATTACACAATATTCAAGTAGGAACTCCTTCCAATTGCATCAAATACAATTCTCGAATATTTCAGTTGGGTGAATAACTCCTTATTCCAATCCATCATATGGATCATTCCTAACTCTTGCTTCTAAACGTATATAATCTTATTATATTTTGTTCAGTTAAGTTTGACTCGTTGTTTTAGAAATTGGATATTACATTTATCTCATCACACCTTACTAATATAGAACATGCACCTCGCGTTAGGCGAAACCTACCATATTTGATACTAGTCATGATGAGTTCTAAAACTTGGAAAGCATAAAAATTAATATTAGCTTTGGGGGAATTTTAATTAGTTTGATCTCACAACTTATTTATCATATAAATCGTTCCTCACACATGCATTGACATACATATAATATATATTAACATATATACAAATGAAACAGTTATGGCCCCTAGCGCAATTGTTCTCCCGAGCCAATGTGAAAACTTAAGCTAAACCTAATAATGATCTTCACTTCTCCAAGCAAGATCTCCAAGGATGTCCTTCTTTGTTTTGTAGTCTTATTTTTCTTCATAATAACATATTACATAAAGGAAACTCGTTTTACATACGAGGGAGTGAGATGAGAAAAGAACTTACATGATGAAAATAAGAGAGAAACATGACACGCAAGTCGTATTTATAAAATCCAAAACAAATAAAAATAAACTAAGGCCATAACTGATCACCACAAGTAAAATAATAAACAAATTTTATTATTAATAATTTAAATCATGTTAATTAAATAAATCAAATTGAATTTTTGGCAAATTCGTAACCTAAAGCGTATAGTGTATTGACGCAACATTTGCGTCGTTTTACTGCCTACAATCGACCCAAATTATATGTTGACTGTCACCTTTTAATACCTTGTGACGACCATCACCCTTTGCCCATGACGATCATCCCACTTAAGTCTGTGACAACCGTCACACTTAAGTCTAAGACATCTGTCACACTGTCACGCTTCCCTCATTGAGATCGTCTCACTTACATAATACATGACTTTTACTGCAGACCTCATTGACGGTGCAACCCTTATGCTGTCATGAACTCTAATGCAACAATTTAATACCATTCAAACACCATGATTAATAATTCAGTATGATTGATCCATATGACATCTCTTCACCATACTAAAGTCAGATTCCGAAGCAGATGACCACAGATCACTCAAACGAATGATAATCATTACGTGATTTGAACTGACAAAATAAAATAGTATATCCAATGTATCATCTTTGCATCAAAGTTAATCATATCACATATGAATTAGATCGATCATATATGTGTAACTTATAGACGATAGATATATTGTTGCTTCACCATACTATTGTCGGATTCCGAAGCATAGTCAATATCAACCATCCAAACCGTACACAGTCTGATGCCAAAAATTCAATATCCGGGTTTGATTTAATTTTTACGTGTTTTAATCCAATTAAAACAATTACCAGACTCATGGTTTCTTAAGTGGCTCTGATACCATTGAAGGGAAATTAGCGATCTAAATGCAGCGGAAAAAAATTCCCTTTAAAGATCCTTACGAAAGGTCATGATATGTGATAGAAAGGTTACCTCTTGTGGTGATGAAACCTTTGAATCTGAATCGATGGATGATCACAAGCGTTGTACGATGAACAACGCCTCTACTCAGTCCACACGAACAACTTCCTTCAGTCATAGTGCTAGCTTATTGGATTGAAGGTTTTTGAGTGAGGGAGAGAAATAAAAGAATACGACCAGGGTTTCAACAACAACAATAACTTTTGAGCTTCTACACAAGGGTTCTATTTATAGAACTACTTGTGTGAGCTTCAATCTAAAATCCAAACTCAATAATAATATTACTATATTATTATAATAAACATAATTTTATTATTATTTTATTTTATAACTATTATAAAATTAATAATAACTATTATTATATCATATGTTAATTAAGCAAATAATACCTTACCATATTCCATATTCCATTTTAGTACACCGTACCTTACAGTGTACCTTATTTATTTTACCTCTTCTCTAACTGTCCTTATGTGTGTGACCTTGTAGGATTTTGCGACGTTGACATTTATTAAATCATATATTTAACATAATAAACAGTGAGCAGTATCTAGCAACATATCAGTGCTACCCAAGTCACAAAATTGTCATGTGATATGAAAAAACCTTTTGTGATAGTACTTGTGTGTACAATTACCCTTTTGCCCTTATGTCTATATTGAACACAAGACATATATCGTGTCATCATTGTCCAGTTCAATATTGGTCCCTTAGACATTTATCCTGTTATGCAGGATGAGCAAATTCCATCTAGGATACTCATGTCCCTCAACATGCTTTGTGAAGTACCCATCAACTGTCTTTATGATCATCCAATTACGGACAATGTTTGATCATCAATAAAGTACTTGACTCTACATCTAGGTTCCATAGTAGTTTCAGGTCGAAGGGTGATATACATCACTATCAACATGAGAGTAACTTATTACACTTTGCATAACATTCTATGTAGTACTCTCATAATGGGTCAATCCAGTATAAATATGACTCCTAATATTCACATATGTCAAGAGTTGATAACTCCTTATCCATGATCCATGAGTTGTGATCATCAGTCTATCTACATAATAGTCTTAATGCTTTAAGGCTATCCCATTTCACAATAAAGCTCGACTATGGATGCTTTAAGAATAATATCCTTATGTTTAATGGAATCTCATGATTAAGTCACACTTAATATTTCATTAAACGAACTAGATATTCTAGGGACTTTATCATTTTTGGAAAAACAAACATCATAAGGAAATGCCTTTTATTATTAATAAATAATTCAATACAAGTACCAAAAGTACTGACCTCTAGGGCTTACACCAACAGGCACAACATTACTTCTCTATCATCAACTTTGCATCGGTGGAAAAATTTGAGCAAACCTTCTCCAGCCTTAGGGTTGACAACCTCAATCTGGTTCTTACTGTCTTCGAAATCTTTCATGTTGAAATCCTTAGCGATCTTGACCATGTTGATTCCCACAGGCTCAACATAATTGGTGTCTCCGACTTGCAGCGGGTCAAAATCTATCTTCATGGGAGCTTTGCCTTTGGCAAATTTCATCCTTCATTCGTTCAAAACATTATGAACAAGTATGAACACATGCAAACATTCTTCACTCGTTTTTCAAATGGAACGCATGCGAACGTTGAATTTATAAAAGTGGAACACATAAAAGTGGAACACATGCGAACATTCTTCACTCGTTTTTCAATCACACATATACTTAGAGTTTTGCAGAATTTGTGTACAATTGCGGACCCCTAAAACATATGTAAGTATATAGTTATATACTAATATAAAATAACCGTTTAGAATGGTCAACTAGACAAAATATGCCACATCATCGACAGACTTCCAGTATCCTTGAATAACTACCTGATCTTAGCCAATTCCATTTCGATTACATAGAGAACAATTTGAGAATTCTGAATTTCACTAAGTCCCAAACTCAAATGAACCTCTTTGGTATTTTACTTATTGCAACATTCGACCAAAATTAGCACAATCCTTCGACAGGTCGAATACATCAAAAACTTCATAGTCATAATCAACCATTTCAACCTTTCACAAAAACTAATTATCACATGATCCTTCTCTTTTCTTCCATTTAATGCTCGTGTTGAAAATCTGAGATAACATCATTGTGGTCAGAAACTCCGTTCAATGATTTTTTTTACTATGGAGAAAGTAAAGTTATGTGAGGTGAGAAGCTCTGTCTCTTTAGGTATTTTGCGTACGTTATGAGTTATATTTCCTTATGCTAGGAATATAGTATTTATTGAGGCTTATGGACCTAGGTTTAGGAAACTCATAAGAAGTGGTAACCACTCTCTACCTAAACTAAGGTAGTTGTCGACTGCCTAATTCTTATGGAGTCATGGACATGACTTCACACATGCAATTATGTATTAAGTAAGCGTCATTGTCCAGATTTCTCCTTAGGGCGAGTTCTCTACTACATGAGATGACGCAATGTGGAATAACTGCTAATGATAAAGGTCATATGTCGCCCCATATGGGTCCTAACACATATAATATAAATAATATTTTTAAAAATAAAATTACTTTTAATCAATTATTAAAATTCTTTTACGGTACATTATTTAAATTGTACTTCCTCTGTCTCAAAATAAATGTCTTTTTAGCCTAAATTTTTTGTCCCCAAGTAAGTGTCATTTTAACTTTCAATGCAATATTAATTCATTTGTACCAATTTTACCCCTAATTAATATTATCTGCACTACTCTCTACCTTTATGATTATGCATGTCTAACCAATAAAATTTAAGAATATTTTTGTAAAATTATTACATTTATTCTTTTACTCATTATGTTTCTTAATCTATATACAACTACCTTAAACAACTTTTATTTTGAGACGGAGGGAGTAAGTATTTTAAACTGAGCTAGCAAACAACTTTAAATAATTCCATGATGTAAACTGCTTACAAAAACCTTTTTTAATACAATAACAACTTAAATGATTTTATTTGAAAATCTATGTTGCTTTACGTTAAAAAAAGGCCTGGCCCAATACCCGGTTGACCTATTTACATCATGGGCTGGCCCTATCGAAAAGAAAACAAAGATGCACCATTCCAAACCCTAATCCCTTTCCTTTAAATAGTTTCGTTACTCAGATCTTCATCTTCATTCCACTTCACAAAATCTACACTCCTTTGTTTTTTTTTTTAGTTCTCTAAATTTATGTAAAATCTAAACCATATGATGAATTTGGATTCTCAATCTCACGACGGTCGTCTGAGATTAACCTTGATGAATCGATCCAATATTTCTGATGGTTTAATGCGCATGTGTTTTGTATGTGTTTTTTCTTTAAAGCTATTTGGTTAATTTGCAGAACCCTTCAGTCAGTGGGCCTTCTCTTGAGGTTCTTAGTTAAAATTGAATTTAAATAGTTATTTGACACAAAAAGCATAGCCCAGCAACTTTTCGGCAACGTTGTGCTGAAATTCTTTTCAGATAATTTACTCAAATTTGTCGGCAACTATATTTTTGTAGTTGTTCATTCTTCACAAATTTTATATTTTGTTGTTTTAGCAATTGAAACAAGAAAATGTGACCATATTACCATATTTTAATTACATTTAATTTTCATGGTTGAATCAAGTGTTTCAAAAAATTAAAAAAATTAACGACTTTAATTGAATTTGCTTTAATTGGTTAATCAAGGTTGGAGTCTCAAAACAGTCTTATTTTGTTTTGTTGCTATAATCAATGGTTAATTGTTATTTTGCCTCTAACATGACATTTTTTTAAATATTTAATTTTACTATATTTTTAATTCTTTTTATTTTTAGTTTATTTTTTAAATTCCATGTGTTATTTTAAAAATTATTTTAATTGGATTGGCATTTATTCCAATACACAACTAACTAATATAAACAAGTTTATTTATAACCAAAGACGTTGTCTTTTGCAAATCAGAACTTGAAGGAACATGAATTTCAATTTATATTTATTATAGTTGCAAAAATAGGGTTTGATTGTATTTTACATTTTGATTAGGTTTTGCATTTTGATTTTTTATATAAATAAAAAATAGGTTTTAATGATGTGAAAATTATTATTTATAATATTTTAATTAATAATAAATATATATATCATGATTTATAAATAAACTATGGTTTAACTTATAACCATTGTTGATGTGAAAATCTTCATACTCAGTTTGATTATTTGTAGTATAAAAATTGAAGCGGAATGTCAATCATTGGTTATAAGTAATCAAGTTCATTTATTCTAAGTAGTCTGCGAACTCTTGGGCTTCTAGAGCACTTGTAGGTTCAGTTATGAGTAATCAAGTTCACTTATTCTATGTAATCTGCTTAATAGACTCTGGCTTGTGTATGGCTTGTGTAGGACTTGTTTGAGGAGTAGGACTTGTTTGATGATGGTGTGCACTTGTAGTAACGTTGTATGCTTTAGAGGAAACCACTAATGCCTTGAACTCAAATGAGGATGATGTTAACTGCTTTGGAGGAAATTGATGACTCTCTTTTGTCATGTAATTTCATTGAGCTTTAGTTTTTTTAATGATTAAAGATTAGTTGATGTTTTGATGTCATTTGAGTTTAAATTGGATTAGTTTATGAGAAAAGTACAAGGAAATGAAGAAATAGGAGAAAAGATTTTTAATGATTAAAGATTAGTTGATGTTTTGATGTCATTTGAGTTTAAATTTGATTAGTTTGTGAGAAAAGTACAAGGAAATGAAATATGTGCTGAAGTCCCTGAAAATTATGAAAAATAATTAAAATTATGAAAAATAATTAATTGGTTTAATCTCATAATATATTTGACATGTTTAATATAGGCAGAAATGTTTGATATAGGCAGTACACATGTTTGAAATATTTTATGAGGTTTGAGTTTCTACAAAATCTTATCATTTGTATATGGTTAGGGTCAATATCCATATAATCATTGGTTTAATCTATCAATGCACAAAAGAGTAATCGAATAAACATGCAATGTTAAGTTACTTTGCTATATATATAAGTTTTAGTTATTTTATTATAGTTTTAGATTGTACAGCCTATCACATTATAAACCAGTGAAACATACTTTCTAACAACTATACAATAATCAAGTATGCAAGAACAATCCTCTTTTAACACCAACCCTTGTGTCCAACAATATTTTTAAGTTTGTTTTTGAGAAAGAGATGAAAGATATAGTATTAATCCTTCATTGATCTTCTCTTTGAATCAAAATCACTTCAAAATATCAATACAAGTGTTCAAAGTTGTGGATATGGAATGGTATGAACACTCTTTAAAATATTTGAAATAAGTGAATTTGATTGACTAAGATTTTATGAAAGTTCTAGGAAGTGTTTTGCATTTTTAAATTTTTAGAATATATATCACTTCAAAATATCAATACAAGTGTTCAAAGTTGTGGATATGGAATGGTATGAACACTCTTTAAAATATTTGAAATAAGTGAATTTGATTGACTAAGATTTTATGAAAGTTCTAGGAAGTGTTTTGCATTTTTAAATTTTTAGAATATATATCTTTTAAAACATGTTTATGAAAAAAACAATGAAAAGGTATAACATTTAAAAAAATATTTTAAATGAAAAGAAAAAACATTTTTCAAAAGTCGTACTCGGTTAACGCCTTAAACGTTAACTGAGAATTTGATAAAATTGAATCGCTAATCGGTTAACTAATTTGGTTAACCGGTTAACACTGTTAAAAATCAGAAAAATACTAAATTTTAAAGTGTTAAACCATTTCAAAACTTATTTTAATTAATGTATGCAATATGCTAACATAAGGTAATATTATTGAACACTTGTATATCAATTAAGAGAGTTTTGATATATTTTAATTTTGTGTCCAAGTCTTGAAAATTTATGATCATTTGCATATGAAGCTTGATTCAAACAATGTCATTTCCATTGATGATGCATATCCTTGTACTTGACCTCATTGAAAGCTTGTGACTTTTTGCGATCACGGAACGAACTCGAAGCTTGTTGTCTTCATCAAAATCTTGAGGTTGAAGCATGCTTCTACAATCTCACTCTTTTTGATGATGACAATCAATTTGCGCGAAAGCTTTGATTGATGATTCTCTAAGCTTGATCCTCCCCTTAAGTCCAACAACTCCCCCTAATTACCAGAGGCAAAAAGAAAGTTCTGTACAGAGAGATGTTAGAAAAACAAGCTCTTCTCCCCTTTTGTCATCAGCAAAAAGGAAAAAGCTTTCAAAGAAAAACATAACAAGCAATATCAACATTTATGTAAGCATACAAGCAATAAGAGCAATCAAGCAAGGCATATGACACATTCATACTTACTAAAAACCAAAAATTAATGAAACACCAAAAAGTGCTACAAACGGTTCATGATAATGGAAACAAACATAATGCTGTAAACCAAAATTGCCTAAAACAATTTCATAAAAAAGAAACATCCTGGTACGCAACCTGAGATTCTGGATTTTGGAAGTGTTAAGCGGTTAACCAATTCTAGTAACCGGTTAACGGTCAAAAAATTCATTTTTTTCGAAAAATCCAGCAGCATGTTCTTGAAGAATCGGGAAAAGATTTTCACAAATTTTTTTCACAAAGTGTTAGCATATAACGTTACGCAACTTTCAATCAAAAAATATTTTGAAACTGATAAATTTTGGACATTTGAAAGTGAGAAAAACTAAAAACGGCGAAAAATGAGTGCTAGCATTATATAACACAAAAGTGAAAATAAGCATATTTTAAGCTACTATAACACATAACAAACAATTTTAAGAAAATGTTAGATGTCACCTTCATTGAGAATACCAAGTTCTCGCCGAATCTTGAAAAATTGCTCTTTAGCCAATGGTTTTGTGAATATGTCGGCAAGTTGGTTATGTGTATCCAAGAAATTAACATCTACATCTCCGTTGAGCACGTGATCTCGAAGGAAATGATGCCGGATATCTATGTGCTTTGTCCTCAAATGCATGACCGGGTTCTTTGTGATGTTGATGGCACTTGTGTTATTGCATCGAAGAGGAATGCAACCGAGATCTACACCATAATCAAGAAGTTGTTGCTTAAGCCATAAAATCTATGCACAACAACTTCCTACTGCAATGTACTCCGCTACGGCCGTGCTAAGTGCGACAGATGCTTGCTTCTTGCATGCCCACGACACTAGTGCATTCCCTAGAATGTGATAAGTACCGCTTGTGTTTTTTCTATCGGTCTTACATCCTGCATAATCAGCGTCAGAATAACCAATCAAGGAACATATACTACCTTTTGGATACCATAGTCCGACGTTTGTTGTTCCTTTGAGATACTTCATAATCCTCTTCACGGCGGTGAGATGCGATTCCTTCGAATTTGCTTGAAAGCTTACACACAAACATACACTAAACATAATGTCAGGACGGCTTGCCGTCAAATATAGTAATGAACCAATCATACCTCGATATTTTGTGATATCTATTGAAACTCCTGATTCATCTTGATTAATGTACGTTCCGGATCCCATAGGAGTGAACATCATTTTGCAACTATACATATCGAATCTTTTCAGCAATTCCTTGCAATACTTGGATTGATTGATGAAGATGCCATCCTTTGTTTGCTTGATTTGTAGTCCAAGAAAATAGTTCATTTTCCCCATCATGGACATCTTGAATTCTCCTTGCATCATAAGTGAAAACTCTTCGCAAAGATCTTTGTTCGTTGAACCGAAGATGATGTCGTCGACATAGACTTGAACCAAGAAGGTGTTACCCTTGATCTTTTTTATGAAGAAACTCTTGTCAACCTTTCCTTTTACAAATCCCTTTTCAAATAGAAAGTTGCTAAGGCGGTCATACCACGCTCTTGGTGCTTGCTTTAAGCCATATAGTGTTTTCTTCAACTTGTAAACATGTGAAGGATTCTTGAAGTCTTCAAAACCCGGAGGTTGTTTGACATAGACTTCTTCATTTATGTAGCCATTTAGGAAAGCACTTTTGACATCCATCTGAAACAATTGAAAATTCATAGAACAAGCATAAGCAAGTAATAATCGTATTGCTTCTAACCTTGTTACCGGAGCGAACATCTCATCAAAATCAATTCCTTCCTCTTGGTTGTATCCTTGTGCGACCAATCTTGCTTTGTTACGAACTATGATCTCATTCTCATCAAGTTTGTTTTTGAACACCCATCTCGTTCCCATGATATGCTTATTGTCCAGTCTTGGTACGAGACTCAAAACTTGATTTCTTTCGAATTGGTTAAGTTCTTCTTGCATTGCTACTATCTATTGATCGTCGCCTAAGGCTTCATCGACTTTGGTTGGTTCTATTTGAGATACAAAAGCCATGTTGAGACAAGCATCCTTGAGATTTAGTCGTGTTGCAACGTGTAATACCTCGAAATTTGCCCTCATTCCTTTTTATCTTAACTGGCTTATCGCTTCACATTCATCCGCATTTCTCATTAGGTCATAACATTCAATCACGCATTGCATTGGCTCCTGAGGCATGTGATCAAGGCCATACAGGATTAGGGTTTCATACCTTATTTGTATCTATCAGGGATTGAACTGATGAAGAATATTCACTGAACAATGATTCGGGATTGTGAGGAGTTTATTACGACATCAAAGTTCTTAAAAATGGATCATGTTAAAGGATTTGTTTCAAGCCAAGGGAGAATGCACAATTATTGATTTATGTATAAGGTGTCATTCAAATTCAAATTCAAGTCATCGGGATCCATCTCGAATGCAAGCCATCATCATTTTTCATATCCATTTTCGATTTAATTTAATCCATTAAACCAAAATTTAATCCAATTATCACTCTCGAGCTCACTTTTCTTAGCCCATTTCAAATCCAAACCAATGTCCTTATCCATTTTTCGAATCTAATTTCATTCATATAAAACCATTTTTTCTATACGTATTATAACCAATAATCACAGTGCCAAAACTCATTTTTTTTAGTTCATTATTCAGTGTTACTTATGTCTAATTACCCAAAATAAAGTCAAAAATCTTAGGATCCACTCCTTAATTCCATTAGCCTTTATTTTTATACCTCCACCTACTCCAAAGAGGATATGCTTTTCATATATGGCTTTTACCAAATCACAAAAGAAAAATAAAAATAAAATCTTCTCCACAAAGCTTTCATGATGATCATATTTTGGGGAAATGAATAAGGCTGAAATCATTACATATGAAAAGTTTGGAATTGTAATATTGCAAATATTAGCTTGTTGGAGTTTGGATGGGAACTAGATTTCCTCATATTTCGTTAGCTACTATTGATGCTATACAAAATCTAGGGAACTTGTATGCTGGAGGTTTGGGACCTGGAACACTCATTGGTTCTACTGCATTTGACCCCTTCCCCATTCACACTGTTTGTGTTGTAATTCCAAAAGCTTGGTAGATTGGGCACATCCGAAGTTCAATGATGAGAGAAAGCTCCTACAAATAATTGATCCTAGATTGGAGAATCAGGATTCAGTGAGGGTGGCACAGAAATCATGTAGCCTGGCTTACGACTGCTTGAGTCAAAATCCCAAAGCAATGTCGCTAATGAGTGATGTAGTCGAGACATTGGAGGCCTTATAAAGTTCTACCGGTGATGCGAACGGAGTCTCATTATCACAACCAATTCCCATGGCATAACCAACTTATAACATACAAAGACTCTATACAAAAAGACGAATCTGGATCCTTCTTCATTCACACTTCGACATTCTTCATCGATAATCCACAATCTTCATCATAAATACAGTTCAACTGAACCTGAAAACGAGGAAAAACAACAAAAATTCAGAGAGAAGTTCAACACAAAATCAGTTGCAAATAACCGAATCCTAACAACGCCCTAACAAAATTTCACCAAACAAATTTGAAAAAATGTCGAGACCAATAAATCACTTTGTATTCTTCATGATAGAAAAAGAAGAATTCAGAAATTCAGATGGAAGAGCCAGTACAAGTATCAATCGCAAAAATAACCGAAAGTTAATAAAATTCTAACAAACCTTCTTCATTGTTCAATCCTCTCCAATAAACATGCTCAGGATCATCACTCTCCTTCAACCAACTTCGTCAATCCGCAGCAGCTCGTCTTCAATAAACACCAAGGCCCTTTCAACATCCCACCATGTAACAAAATAAAAGTTAGTTACACATGAGCAGAAAAGGGAATTCAGTTACTAATCATAACTGACCAACAAAAATCAACAAACTCTTAACAGAATGAATCTAGAAACTTCACCTGAAAAGCTTCACAGAAACTGAATTCGTCCTATATAAATCAGAAGCTCCATTTTCATTTTTCTTCTTCTTCAACCTTTCTTCTCAAATTCTTCACCATTCTTTCTCTTCACGATTTTCTTCTTCTGCTTCTCTCCAATCTCAATCTTCATCAGCCCTTCCTCCATGTTCATGGATTCTTCCTCAATCTTCATGGATTCTTCCTCAATCTTCATGAGCTCTTCCTCAATTCTCAGAGTGCTTCTTTGATTTTCCTCGGTTCTTCCTCAATTTTCCTCAGCTCGTCATCAATCTTCGTCATCTATAATCAAGAATGGCCTCCATATTCTTCTGAACCAATCTGCATCAAACTGCGAATTTCAAGAATCTTCAATTACGACGACGCAGAGTCAGAGACGAAGACGGACGTAGAACGAGAAGTGAAATGGAAGCACGTACCTGAACTTCGCATCACTCGCAACATCAGCGTCTTCGTCGAAGCGGCGTCAAAGCAACGGGCGTGACATCCTTCTGATACCGTCTACGTAGCTTCGATTCACCAGGTACGAATTCAAAACCCCCATGTATATGAGATGTTTGTTGCGAATTGGTTTTCAGATTAGTGGTGAGAAGATAATAGTTTAGGTTAGGTTATGATTAGGTTGAAATCATGGGTGAAAGATGAAATGCTATTGTTACGTTGGTGATTCGCGGCGGAGGGTTAGGTTAAGGACGAGGAGGATGAAATGCTATTGTTACGTTGGTTGATTCTAAACATGCAATGTAACATTAGCAGGTACAATGATAAGGATTGACAAGAAACCTGTGCTACAATTTGCGATGTTATATGGCTTTGACGAAATCAAAGGATATTTTTGTAGATGATTTCATCATGCCTCACAACATGATTAGAAACCAATGAGTGATTTCACCAATATTCATTATGTAAGAAAATGATGAGCATAAGTTCTTCGATGACCAAATCAAATACAACATCAAATGGGTGCCATCAATTGAAGATATGGTGACTCTCAACATTGATGAAGTAGTGTATAAGAACAATCATGCATGATGCAAGTGAGTTTTAAGGGATAATAGATTAAGGAATTTTCCCAATCGCTAAAAAAATGTAACATAATGAATGCAGAGTTGTGGCGAATTTTGGAAATATTAGAAATGCTTTAGAAAAGAGGAAGCACAAAAGTTATCATCCAAATGGATTCTAAGATTATGCATAAGATACTCAACAATGAGATTTATAACATTGACACATGAACGAGCTTGGTGAGAAAAATTCGTATAATTAATGTTTAGACTAAATTATGAGCAAGACAAGATGTAATCCTTAATGTGTTAGAGTATTGTCCTATGAAAGTTTATGATTTGTATATAGCGGATATAAAAGGTATCTCCAACAAGAGGATATTGTACATATAGTTGGTTTCCGCGTTGACCATCTTCAATAAAAAAGATTACTAAATATAGCTTGAACTGTGAAAACAATTAGGCTTAAATGCATATTTGGTCCCTCTATTTTGAGGTTTTTTACATTTTAGTTCCCCCATTTTAAAAATCAGTTTTTTGGACCCTGAACTTTACCTCCCTTGGGATTTTCATGATCCCCCTCCACTTTTGCACACTTGACACGCCCGTTAATGATGTGACACTGCTACAGTGGATCCAAGTCAACTTTTTTTTATATTATTTAATTAATCTGAATTTATAATTCATTTTACAAAATATTTAAAAATTTTGTAAATCATTTTAATTTAGTTTTATAAGTACCAATTTCATTAAAACCCTAATTTGAATTTCCTTTATGTCTCTCATTTGATTTTTACTCCCACATCAAGCACTATCTAAATTAACTTGTGCAGTTCAAAGATTGATTTCTACTCCCACATCAAAAATAGTACGTAAATCAACCCATTAAATTTTCAATCACCAATCTTTGATTTTTCATGGGGCTGCTTCTTCTTTCTTCAATTACAAAACCCACCAAAGATTAAACTTTTATGTAAATCCTTGACAAGCTTTTCTTTAAACACTACACGTAATCCTTGTTAAACGTTATTCTTTAAATTTGTGTTCTTTTGTCAAGTTTGCTAAACGCTAATTTTTAAATATTGAAAAAGAAGAACATTGTTAGAAAAATAGAACACCATTAATTAGAGCCACAAATTTGTTGTGTTGGTTTGATAATAACAATATCAATCAAGTAGAACGCCACTTTAATTCACTACATACATGTTCTGCACCACGTTAATTGTATATGGGCATAATCATGTGAAAATGAGATTTAGGTTTGATTTGGTGATGAGTCAGATCCGGACTTACGATTAGTTTTTGTTTGTTTTAATGGTGTATTCATGATGAGAATGTGAATTTAGGTAGATTATGTGTTTAGGTTTTTTGGATTTGAATAACAATTTTGAAAATTGGATTTGTTCATGAACACGTTCATGGTGTTCATGAAGTGTTCTCGAAAAACACCTTCATGGTTGAAATGATTTATATTATTTGAAAAAAAGGAATACAACATCAAATTATTAAATAATTAAAAATAGTAACATGGATCCACAACGTCGTTGCCACATCATTAGTGACACTGCCATGTAATAAAAAATTGAGAGGACCATGAAAACTCCAAATGACCCCAACTTCAACTTCAGACTAAAAAGTTGGGTCTTAAAATGAAAGACTAAAATGTAAAAAATCTCAAAATAGGGGATCAAATATGCATTTAAGCCAAACAATTATTAACCATTCTTTTTTTTTTATTTATAAAAAAAACCCTTAAATAGAAAAGAAAAAAAATAGGACTCGTGTGTAAATAAAATAAATAAATAACAAAATAAGAGAAAAAGGGTAGCATCAACGGCGAGGGTAAATTCATTTTAAGAAGAGAGTCCATCAAGCGCCGCCATACAAAGTAGTGTATCATATCAATGGCAGTTCCTGGGAGGCGCAATGGTTTCAATGACGACGACGATGATGAATCCAACGGTATTTTCGAAGAACAATCTCTCGTTGTTGAAGAAACCGATACTCCTCCTCATCTCCGTGACCTCTCCCATGCCGCTCAAACCGGCGACATCAACGCCCTTCGCCTCGCTCTCGGTATCTCATCTCTTTTCTATTCTCCTTTTCTCACTTTCTTCTTCCACTGCATAATTTCGTAGTCTCTGTTTTACTTCAATATTTATTTGCCTCTCTGTTAAACCCTACTTCTCCTTTAAATAAATATGTATTCAAAACCCTAATTTCTTTTTCTGTTATGCTGATAGATACTGAATATCATATAGCTTGTGATATATATTATTTTGACTATAATTTTTAAGAGAAGGATAAAATGATGAGTGAACATGGTTGTAGCTCTATGAATTTTATTGTTTTTGATAAACTGTTTTGTTTGTATGGCAATTGATTCTTCCATGAATAACTGTTATTGTGTGTAGAGGATATGTTTTTAAATTGGATTAGGTTTGAGATGATTTGCAGAGAAAATTAAGATTATTTCATTATTTTAAATGTTGAACTTGATAATGCAATTGAACTTGATAGCGCCTAATGTAGAGAAGATGGTTGAAAATAGACTTAGGTGGTTTGGACATGTAGAGAGAAGATCTTTAGATACCGTGGTAAGGAGCAATGTAGCACTGACACCTTTGAAAAATGGCATGGTGTGTCGGTGTCGGACACCTGCACCGACACTTGTGATTAGTTTAATTTGTTCTTTTTTTCAAATTATTATCGGTGTTGTCGTATCAGTGTCGGGGTCGTGTTCACGGTGTTCATGCTTCGTAGGTAAGGATAGTAGATCAGATGGAGAGAAGTCAAATAGCTTGAGAAAGAGGAAGACTTAGAAAGACTATGAGGAGTTATTATGAAAGATCTCGAAATTAATGATTAGGATAGAAGCATGGTCCTGAATAGAACATTATGGCGAAAATTGATCTATATTGCCGAATCCACTAAGTGGGATAAGACTCGGTGTTGTTGTATAATGCAATTGGATGAACCATGAACACCGTCTAAAGTTTGGCTATTTTGATCCTGTTTAGTCTCTTTTGAAGTTTTGAGAATTGAATCATAACCACAATTTCTGGCCGATTTGATGTCTGATTTGGTTTTTGAAACATTGAATTATCTACTATAGCTTTTATGTTTTGATGTGTGAACTTAAAGACACCATAACTTGAGTATTGGGTAACTAATGGATGTCATTTTATTAATTCTTATGATGGATATTGTCGTGTTGGCATAATTACAGATAATTTGAGTGGTAGTATTGATGAACCTCTAGAGGATGGGGATAGCGCTCTTCATTTGACCTGTTTGTACGGCCATTTTGGATGTGCCCAGGTTTGTTATCTTGCTCATTCAATTTTTTTATTTTATTATTTTGAAATATGTTGTGAATTATTGATCTTGTATAATGAATGTCAGCTTCTACTAGAAAGAGGAGCTGATTTGGAGGCTAAGGACGAAGACGGGGCAATTCCTTTACACGATGCATGTGCAGGAGGTGGAATTAACTTGAAATCATGTTTTTTATGTTAAAATCTCTTTGTATTTTTGGTTGAGATTTGTGATGTTTTACTTTGAATGGCAATATCAGGGTTTTTGGAGATAGTCCAACTTCTACTTAACAGAGCTAATGACGCCGAGCATATAAAAAGGATGCTAGAATCAGTCGATTCTGAGGGTGATACTGTTAGTGTTTTTTACCCTTCTTAAAATTTGAGTTTCTATTCATGAGGCTTAAGTTAATCCTACAGATAGTACAACCTACTATAAATATAATAATACAGGTTACTTAAATATTAGTCTCATTTTTTTGTTTCTTTATGATGGGGTCAAATGTCTAGAGATACCGGCTCAATCCCAATTCCTAGTCCTATTTCATCTTTGTTTACTTAACTTCTTCTGATTTGTTTGCCTTATTTTGTGACTATTTTTGCAGCCTCTTCATCATGCTGCAAGAGGCGAGCATGCTGATGTAATTAGGTTGTTGCTGTCTAATGGTGCGTCAGCCACAAAGGAAAACTTATATGGAAAGGTATATTTGTTGCTTTTAAATAACTTATCCATTCCTTGCTCTTAAAGGAGTTTAATAACAATCCATTCCTTGCTCTTAAAGGAATTTAATAACAATCCATTCCTTGCTTGTAATTTTTGGCAGACCCCTGCTGAGTTACCTGAACACGGCACAAATGCTAGGAGGTTGCTTGAAGCTGCTGCTACAGCCATGGCAACCTAATAATTGGCATTAACATGGTGATTAGTACAAATATTTAGTATCATTTTGATATAAGCTCAATCTGTATACTTTATATTCATTTCTCCTAGTTCAGATTTATCGAGGTAATTTTATGAATTATAACTTTGGAGAGTATAAACGAGGATTCAGGGGTCAAGTCAAGACCACCTGGTTTGTTTTTGTTAGTTTACATCTTAGATTGCAATTGACTATAAAGGGATATTTACTAGTTACACGCTTAAACCTCTAGATTTACCAGAATTGAACCCACTTTGTTGGTTCCTTGATCACAAATTTGGTGCTTGTTCTTTAATTCACTCTTTAATCTTCATATCTTGTCAACATTCACATTATTCACAAATATTTCGTGAATGAAAAGTTTGGGAATGGTAAAAAAGTTCAAGAGTTGTTCAATATCCTTTTATTTTTTGGCATAAAGAATTCCCTAATGAAAGAATGTAAAGTCCAAGTTGAATGAAATCTATTCAAAAGCATGTACAAAAGACATCTTATAGAGAATTACTGTAAAATATCTCTATGCTACAGTATATCTTTCCTTTTTTAGTATTAAACTTGATAATTGATGTGATTGCACAAGGTTGTATTGATATGAATAAAATGTAAAGCTACACTGAAATTAAAGAAATTTATACAAGCAAATTGTCATCATCGTCACCAGTTCACCTTTGTTATGGTACAATTAATTCAGCAACCAAAAGACATTGGTGCCAATAAGAAACTATGGAAGATTACATAAGAGGATCAGTATTCAGTTCAAGATGTGCTACTTTAAGACTTTGTCCACATTACTGCATTTTTAGAAGCAACAACCACCATCCTGGGATGTCTGTGGTTCCTGTCTTTGCTTTAAAATATTCCTTTTCACTAACGTTGATCCTTCTTCCAACAGACTAGGAACTTCCATTATCTAAGGAAAAATGGTAACAGATTTTTCATCATGATTAGAACACTACAAATAATCTACAAAGAATTTCAACTCATGAAAGAGTATCAAAATTTCTACACATTTCTTGTTTGATTATTATGAATGAAGATGATTTTCAAAAACCATACCTTTTGTGTAAGTTCCTCAAAGCACTTGTCTACATTTTCTCGAGTTTTGGCACTGCATTCAAAAAACAAGCATCCAAATTCTTTTGCAAGTGCTAAACCCTCTTCTGTGCTCACAGCCCGTTCAGATTCCTAAAATTAGATAACAAGTAGTTACATTCATAATTTGAAAAACATTTTATTTAAGAAATATTACACACATGATGATTCATTTACTTGTGTCATATATTATCTCCATGCACAACACCAAAACACAAAACTTACCCTATCAACTTTATTTCCAACTAGCATCTTCACACAGTCCTGGTTAGTTGAATAGAGTTCCACTTCTTTGGACCACACCTCTGATAAGTTTGTAAATGTTTCTCTTCTTGTTACATCATAAGCTAAATGAAAATCAAATTAATCTTAAAGTGTAGGCCTTGAGAATCTATAACACACAAGAAAATCGCAAATCATTGTAGCATACCGAGAATAATTCCTTGTGCTCCTCGATAGTAAGAACTAGTTAGTGTTCTGAATCTTTCCTGTCCAGCTGTAATAAAAGTAGTTTATGTCAATTTGCAAATGATTCAACAGAAAAGTTCTAAGAATAACATCATCAGATTTGTTGCAGTAACTAAAAAAAGGACTATTTTCATGAACAAGAAGCTTAAGGTTTGAGTATAGAGATTACCGGTATCCCAAATAGTTAGTTTCAATCTCTTGTCACCCACCGTGAGAAGCTTGATCTTAAAATCAACACCTACATAACATTAAACAACATAAATAGATCAATTCAAAATACAAATCCGATAAAAAGCAACATTCATAATTTCATATACTTTTTTGTCTAATTCCAAACAGTTAGTTTTTTGTAACCAGAAATGAAATACCAATTGTGGGGGCAATATCTTCAACAGCGCCAGAGATAAAGCTAACAATTAAGCTACTTTTTCCCACAGCAGAATCACCAATCAACAAGATCTTGAAAGAGAGATCATAGCTACTGCTTTGACCGGAAGAAGAACTCATTCTCTCTACTCTTTGAGTGGTTTATTGAAGACAATAAAATGCAACCAAACAATGTTTATATATATATATATATATATATATATATATATATATATATATATATATATATATATATATATATATATATATATATATATACGCGCAGAAAAAGTGAGAGAGAGAAAGAGAAGAGGAGAAGCATCTTTCATAGTATATTGGTCTTTTTGAGAGAGATTGAGTGATATAGAAGCTAAAGAAAACGGCTATCTTTGCCTCATGAGTTTATAAACACAACACATCAACGTATATATTCTTTTCTTTTCTTTCCTTTTCAGCATAAAAATTATTCTGTATCTCGAGTATTTGTTTATTAAGATTTAAATAAAGTAATTAGTTATAGCTATACTATTTTTTTAGTCTTGATATATATATATATATATATATATATATATATATATATATATATATATATATATATATATATATATATATATATATATATATATATATATATATATATATATATATATATATATATATATATATATATATATATATATATATATATATATATATATATATATATATATATATATATATATATTGCTAGAGAAAAACCTTTGAATTATTTTGTAGGATTTATCTATATTAAAACTGACTTTGTTAGAGAAAAGGGATGATGATGACTGTCAATGACAATCATATATTTCACGAAGTCGGTTTGTAAATTTTAAATTACTTATATATTTTGACACTTTAAAATATTTCGATTAGTTGTATTTGTAATACTTTCTTACACTACTGATGCATTATCATTAAATATTATTTGTAATGTGAAAAATTAAAATATTTAATTTTAATCTTTGTATCAATAATATTAAATACTAAAATTTTACATATTAATTATTCATTTTAATATAAATTAATTTTATAAGAATTAAAATAAATAAATAAATAAATAAACTAAGAAATATTTGAAAAAATCAAAATTAAATATTAAAGTACAGAAACTTAAACATAAAAATAATATATTTGTAACTATTAATTGGCATAATTGCATATTTAAATATTTTATAAATTATTTTTATACATCGGATATGAAGGGTAATTTACATAATTCATAGGATGAAATGTGTTATCTGTGCTTACTCAACTTATACTATTTATTTTTATATATTTCATTGAAGGATTAATTTTTTATTATTCATTTTTATTCTTATTTAGCATAAGAATTTAAACAAATATAACATAAAAAAATGTATAGATCTATAAGTTCTGATTCAAAAAAACAAAATATTGATATTATTAAACCAAATATTATAGTATTTGAGATTTGAATACTCGACTTCACAATTTTGTATTAATGTTTGTAGATGAAGTGATAAACAAGTATGACCGTCCTCTCTTCTTTATGTCCATGTCTACAAAGGTCAATAAATAAAATGGTTGGGCATAATAAAGGGTTGAGCAAAAATTTTAGAAGATTTTTTTAATACATCTTATAAGTTTTTTTTCAGGTATCATATGAAATTATAAAAATGTCTAGTTTTCGGAAACCCATCTTTGGATATATCTATTACACACTCAACATAGACTATTATGAGTGACATCCTATAACTTGAGTTATTTTTATTTCGGAGATGTATCTTCAGAACATTTCAATATGTTAATTATTGATCAGTTCAGTAGAAATTCCAGAGATACATCTCCGAACTTTAGGTACGATATTGAATATTTCAAGCACCTTGACATGTTAGATATTTTTGAAGATGCATCTCCAGAATAATCCGATAAAAAAAACAGCTGCATGATCACACAACCATTATTGTCATTGTTGTTTTTCAACACAAACCCTTCACCAAAAACTCTTTCATTCTCAATCCATTTTTTCACTACAAATCTCCATTTTTTTGGTTCATTACATTATAGGGAGCAAAAGAAGATAGAATTTCAGGTAAGGTATCTCCAAAGCGAGTATGAACTACATTACTCAAATTAATCAAGTTTTTTTTCCCCTAAAAAAAGAGCGTTGTGTCTGGAAATGTATCCCTATAATGAGTATGAACTTGTCTGGAGATACATCTTCGGAAGTAATATGTGTTCATTTTTCAAATTCGTTTTCAGCAGTGACGCTTATATACTGTTATGATTTTAATTATTTTCATTAGATGTGGTGCACCCTGATGTTTACCCAAAACAAGTTGTTTCTATGAATGTCCAAGGTGTTGTTATGAAGGTGGTAGATGTTGGAAACCAATTTAAAAATGAGCAAGAGTTTAATCTCGTGATCAAATGCGTCATTGGATTCGTATGGAGATCTCTAAACTTGGATTTGGTGCAGTTATCAGAAGGTACAATAATGGTTCGGATAGAAGATGCACTTTTGTGACAATTATGTGCGAAAGATGCGATAAATATAAAACTTCTCTCTAGAATTTTAAAAGAGACGATACCGGTTCATAAAAATGTGAGTGTTCGTTTAAGGTACATGGTTGCATGTCGGCAAACAAGAAATAGAGATTTAATGTGATATGTGGTTTGCATAACCATGATTTGTGTGAAAAATTAGTCGCCCATCCTAGTGTATGTCGTCATGCCGGAAGAGAAGGAATGAGTTGATGACATGACATTGAATTTGGTTCAACTAAAAAAATATACTTGCAACATTGAAACAAAAATGATTCAAAAATATATCAAATATCAAGCAAGTGTATAATATCCAGTACCTTACTAATAAGGTGCTTATTGGGGATATAACTAAAATGCAACAACTCTTGAAAGTGTTGGATGACAACAGTTACGTATATAAGAGAACGTGCAAGGATGGAGTTACTATTAGAGATATATTCTGGACTCATCATGATTCCGTAAATTTGCTCAACATGTTTTCTACGGTGCTCATACTTGATTCAACCTACAAGACCAACAAGTATAGACTTCCATTATTAGAGATGGTTGGTGTTACCTCAACTGAGAAGACATACTTTGTTGGTTTTATATTTCTTGAGTGTGAAAAGAGGACAATTTTACTTGGGCCTTAGAGGTGTGTCAGACACTATTGAAGGACCAAGGTGAGATGCCTAAAGTGATTGTTACAGACTGCGAGACCGTCTGATGAATTCGATTGCAAAGGTGTTTCCTTATTCTAATGCAATACTTTGTAGGTATCACATAACAAAGAATGTGAGAAGTTAGGTTAAACCCGCGGTAGGGACATAAGAAATAGAGTCCAAAGATGAAAAAATGGTAAAGGAAGGTGTGGTTGTGGAAAAAATAATGGATGCATGGAATCATATAGTAAATTCTTCCACAAAAGAATTATCTGCTGATTTTACTATGCATTTCAGGAAAGTGTGAGAAAAGCATCCAGATTTGTTGAAATATGTTGAAAGCATAATTCTTGACCAAGTGAAGGAGAAAATTGTTTGTGCATGGACTGATAATGTTAGAGACCCTAGAAATACAATAATTGACATATTTGAGTCTTTCCACGCTACTTTGAAAAATTGATTGGGAGATAGTAAGGGCGATTTGTGTAGATACTGGGACTCTGTGAATGATATTATTCAAAACCAGTATAACGAGATATAGACATCATTTGGTCGGAGCATCACAGATTTGGAACACAGGTTTAAAGACAACACTTTATACTTAGTTGGTCGATAACATTTCTCAAGCGAGTTTGAATTATATTTTTCACGAGGCTAAATAAGTTGATAATGTAAGCTCCGATAACGCAAAGTGTGGATGTACACTTGTGAAAATATATGATCTCCCATGTACTTGTGTTATTGCTAAAAATGTGAAATTTATTGAGCCAATTGTAAGAGCAAGAGTTGTCTTTGCATTTCATCTCTATGTTTTGATGATAATAAGGAAGTATTTGTGAAATAACTATTTTATGTTCTAATGTTTGTTACTGTGAAAATCATGAATATTGAACATATTAGATCAAACAAACATTATGAAGATGTACGCAAATGATAATATGCGAAGTTACTATGTGTAACACTAGTCACAAGCATGCTAAAGAAGCAAGTATTCTTCTGTATCTTATCACAATCAGAAAGATCCAAGGATGTCTGATGTTGCTGTTAAAATTCTCTTGTGGATTATGTTCTGAAAGTGGTTCTGATCAGAAAGCGAGTGAAGCTTCTGATATGTTAATCTTCTAAAGAACTAAGTTTTGAAGACTTTGATGACTAGAAGTTCTAATGACTAAATGTCTGAAGACCAAGTGTAGAAATACTCTGAAGACTTAAGTTTTATGAAGAATAAAGCTCACTCACAAACGAGAACTTGCTTCTTCCGTCTAATGCAAGACAGTTAGCACTCGAGCCAGACGAGTCATACACTTGAGCATAGGCAGTCAAGCAGTTCACAGCCAATTTATTTTCCAGTCTCTTTGAGTCGAACTACGGTGTTCTGACTTCCTCATTGCACGAGAGGATACGTAGGCATAACTTAACAGTTATCGAACAAAAGTCTCTGTGTCTCCCCCCTCTTCCAGCATTATTCTTTTTAAGCCTCATTCCTGAGCACCTCACTTCACTTTTTGCACTGACACTTGTACATTCTTTTCCAGCTTTTGCACACAGATAACACAAACACTACCCCTTTAAACACAAATCTTTTAAGCGTGGATCCCGTAGAGTACGACGGACAATCTGGGTGCTAATACCTTCCCAGGTTGTAACCAACCCCCTTTCTCAGTTTCTCTGGTTCGCAACTGTCTTATCCATATCTTTTCTTAGGTTTATGCAGCATTAACTTTCCTTCGGGATAAAAATGCCTAGCTGGCGACTCTTTTCACTTCATCTTCATTTCTCCTTTCTCCGACCGTTCGCGCTTGTACCGGGATGCAAATCTTCGGGAGCGACACCATTTAATGTGAATTGATACACTATTTTCATGCTCAATTGCTTGCTGGTCTGGTGCAAGATTAATCGGAAAAGCTGGTTTGAACTGATTTTTTATGTAGGAATTGTTGCTGTTTTAACAGCGTTAACTGGTTAATGGATTGGTTAACCGGTTAATGCACCTTTTTCTTTGCTGTTTTTCTGCAGGATTTGACTGGTTAACCGGTTAACGCTTTGGTTAACCGGTTAACACTGATGCAGTGAGCCATTTTTGGGATATTTCAAGCATGTTTGATCCCCTTACTTGTTTTAAATGCCAAGGATCATTGTATGATAATTGAATATGATTGTTTGGGTGATTTTCTTGCTGATTGATGCATGCTTCCGTGTTCTCGACACGTAAATGCTTGTGTGTGCTACGTTTGGCATGATTGTTTGATCTTGGTTGGTGTGAACTTTAAGCATGTCATTTCCATGATTTATTGATGAATATATGCTAGATTTTGCTAACACTTGCAGGGGCTCATGGTAAGAGAAGTGTGGATGTTCATCCACATTTCAACTCTTCATCCTTCTCTCTTTTTAAGTGCTTTCTCCTTGTGCTTTTTTATGTGCCTTATGCCATCATGTGAGGCAATTCTTTTCCTCCCCCTTTAGGAGCAACTTATCTCCTTTAGAGGAGTAAGTTGCTTGCTAGCTTTCTCCCTCTTCTTGCTCTTTCTTTGGTTCTTCTTTTCTCTTAGGATAGTTGAAACCTCACTAACTTTAGGACCACTCTTTTGCATGATAACATTAGGTTTAGTCTTTCCCCATTTTAGAGTTTTACCTTTTTTGCTCCATTGGTTTCTTTCTCTTCTCATCTCAAAACAAAAACCTAAAAAAACATTAATAAAGAAAGAAGTGACTTCATGTGTTATAGCCTTATTCCATGGGGCATATGTATTCATTCCATCTTGGAATAGTGCATTTGTCTAGCATGATGCACAAGTCGGATCATGAAGTCATCTTCAACAAGAAAAACCCTAAAAAATACTTCTTCATTTTAATCACTAAAACACCTAATAAATTCAACAAGTCAATGAAATTAGGCCCTTTCCTTTGGAAACAAGTCTTGGATAAGTTCTCCTTGCTTGGTGTGCTTGTTCTATTATTCCATCTTGGAATGTAGTAGCAAGTAAACATTCCATATAAAAGAGCTTGAGTTCATTCTCTTGTGCCACACCAATAAAAAGCTCTAAAAAAACTCAAACAAACAATAAGCGTCTTTCCTTCGGGAATTCTTTTCTCAGCTCATTCGCTCCGTCCGCGAACTCGCTTCTTCTTGTCATTTTGCAAGACGGTTACGCACTCGTCGTACGAGCCTGTAACACCTGAGCATTGACATAGGCAGTTCAAGCCTTAAGACATAAGCAATTATTTTCCACCCCCAGTTAGGGGAACTACGGCGTCTCTGATCCTCATGTCCAGATGGGGTAGGGCCCGTTCGAGCACACTCTTTTATTTTCCCTACATTTCCCCCCTTTATTTTCTTTTTATCCAGTTCTTTTCTTTTTCTTCGCTGCAACTTTCATTTCTTCCCCCTTCGAAACAGTTTTCTTTGCAAGCGTGGATCCCGTTGGGTACGACGGACGATCTGGGGTGCTAATACCTTCCCAGGTCGTAACCGACTCCCGATCTCAGATTCTTTGGTTCGCAGGACCTTTTTCCTTCCTTTTCTTTTCTTTTGGTTTGTGCCGCATTACCATTCCCGTCTCTTCGGGATAAAAATGCCTGGCTGGCGACTCTTTTCTTTCCGCGCCACTTTCGCGTTTGTACCAGGATGAAAATCCAGGGAGCGACAACTGGAGACTCTACTGGGGACTCCTAACCAGAGTATCTCTGGTTCCCCTGAGAGTCAATCCTAGCGTTTGCGTGCTTCTGTTTCTTTGAGTATTGATTGTTTTCTGTTGCGTGTTTATTTTACTGTTGTCTATTTACAGTTTATTTACAGCTTTATTTACAGTTTTCAGTATTTATTTTCATGCATCATATATTACTGGACTGTCTGGCTGTGCTGGTTTCCTTTTTTCCGTGGGATTGGGAATTGTTACTGAGAGATGAGCTCGTAACCGGGGCTCGAGTGCACCATAGGACTTAGAGTGGACAATCACTTTGGCTTCATGGCATCTTGCTATGTTGGTAGTAGTGAGTTCCACACCCAGATTTGCGACCGTCTTGGAAATGTATTATGCCAGAATCTTTCTGGGGTAATACACAACCTCGATAGTTATGTGCATCTGGGGACCGATCATTGAGGACCTTTGTGGAAACATCCCTCTCCAGTGGTGACAGTGGCGTACCACATTTTGTGGCAAACCCATTCGCACCCGAGGGCCCACTTAGGAACTCGCATAGGATGGCCTGATTCTTTTATAGGAACTCAGTCAAAGCATCTGGTCGTATAACGATAGTATTGTACCCTTCGGGATGAATGTACTATTGTTTCTCGATTCCAGTGCTTGAAGCTGGGAACTTATAAAGGATGCTTGTTTTTCCCGGACTCATGCTGAGGCCTCCCTGAGTAGTACATAATGCCAAACTGATTCCATGATTTGGTCATGAGTCATTTCTTGGAAATGGTGAATGTATTATTGTTATTCGGCTTTGAGAGTCCGTGATGTTTGACCCGGAGCACACCCGTGAGATTGGGAGGGGTTTACAGGTTTACAGGTTTGCAGAAACCCTCGACCTCATCATACCTCGTTGCCAGTACAGTTCTATGATTTGATAAGGCTACATGGATTTAGATCTTTGGGTCTTGGGCTTATTTGAGACTGAATTCTTGTTCATGAGGCTTTATTCAGAGGATTTTGGTTCTTAGTCACTTAGGTCCCGTGTTCCGTATCCAGACAGTCCCGGTCGTTGATCATGTGCCTGCCTTGCATTTGCATCGCATCATACTTGCATTAACTGTCTGTGTTTCCATTTCAGGTCATCCTTCATCTCTGTACCCAGTTCTGGTATTCATTGTTTTCTCGAGATGACAGAAATCTAACAGATACCCAGAAAAGGAATGTTCATTATACTTTCCCGCAACCCGAAACTGATAGTATTCAGAAACTGGTAGACTTGATGAGTGACAAGGTTTCAGATGATTTCAGAAGCCGGTATAGGAAGATCTTGGGTTACATGGACAAACATACTGTCGATCAAAGAGATAGTCTTCATTCTTTGTTGCAGTTTTATGACCCTCAGTTGAGAATTTTCGTGTTTGCTGACTACGTCTTGGCTCCCACAATGGAAGAGATTTCTGACATCCTGAAGATTCCTATCAAGAATGGTGTTCCCTATTATGCCGCGGAGAGATGTCCCCCGTACAAAGATATTGTAGGTGCTTGTCATTTGAGTATGCTTAGAGTGAAGTTAGAGTTAGAAGCCAGTAAAGGAAAGGGATTTAATCTGGATTTTCTTATCACAGAAGCCCATGTGTTTGCTTTGGGAGGGAAATGGTTAAAGTTCAGTGCGCTGTTAGCATTAATGGTCTACGGGATAAGTCTTTTCCCAGGAGAGAAAGGATGGGTAAGCTTGGAGGCTATCACCCTTTTCATTAAAGGAAACCCGGTACCTACGTTGTTGGAGGACTTTTACTTCGGCGTTCATCACAAAAATGAGAAGAGAAAAGGGTACGTGAATTGTTGTGCTCCATTGTTTGCTGAGTGGTTTGTTAAGAAGCTTCCAAAGTCAGGACCGTTCAAAGATCTTAAGCAAGATTGGAAGTGGGCTAGGAGATTGATGGGGTTAACATCTGACGATATAGCATGGGGATGTAGCAGAAACTTGGTAGGAAAGGAGTTTATTACTAGGTGTGGTGAGTTTCCCTACGTGCCACTGTTAGGCAGAAAAGGAGTGATAAGTCATAACCCTGTGCTGTCCAGAAAGCATTTTGGTTATCCACTAAAGGATCCTCCATCAGATGAAGAAATAGCTAAGACTTTGTATTTTCCATCTGGAGATAATGAGCTGTTGGTTATTCAAGCATCCCAAGCTTGGGAAACAAAGGTTAGAGAGGGTAAGAAAGAATTCGAAAAGGTAGACCCTAAGACTTATCCCTCTTTTGCTGCTTGGATACAAGGGAGGGTTGATACCTTCTTCCTTCCGTTTTCGGTTGAGGATCCTGTATATCCAAAGGAGGTACCGGTACAAACCACTGTTTCTCTTGAAGATTACAAGAAGTTGGAAGCTTAGTTGCACGAGATTCGGGTAGAGAATTATGAAATGGCTAATTTGTATCACCGTGCCAACCATGCTAAGCAAGAAGCAGAAGAAAAGCTACAGAAGATGCAGGCTACCTTAGAAGCTAAAGAAAAGGAGTTTGCTGGGAGAGAAGCTCATTTTCAGAGATTGGGTTTAACAGAGTCAAAGAGAGAAGCGGAGCACAAGAAGATTGTGAAGACTCTCAGAGAAGCTCGTCAATCCATTGCTTGGGTACAAGGCCAAAGAGAACAGGAGCAGAAGAAGTACAAAGAAAAGGAAGAGTTCTTTGAAGCGCAAATGGCATTCAAGAAGGAAGAGGTCGAACAAGTCCACAAGATATGAAGGGAAAAGACTCAGCAATTGGAATAGAGCCGACTATTCTTGAAGGAAGCAATGAAGGAGATTGCAGATCGTAAGCTGAGAGCAGGTGTCAAGAAGAGACGAACAGAGGTGGTGACTGCAGAAGAGGAGCCTGGATCTTCCTTTTAGCTTAGGGTTTTAGTTTATTGATATTTGTATTCAGACTACCTATAGGCTTGTTGTAAGAGTCTTGCTTTATCTTTCTTTCATTTGTACCGAATTGTAACCCTTTGGGGAATGCTGTTTACGCCAATGACTCTGATTGTTGATAGTTTGTTCATGCTATGCAATGATACTTTCAAGTTACCGTTCCTGAATGAGCAAAGCTGTTTTTCCTAAGACACCAGGATCTGAATACTCCTCGAAAGAGTTTGGAAAAGTCAGTTTCAAAAAGGTCATCTGGAGTATTTTCTGTCAAAATACCAGAACTGGGGCACATTAATGCCTGGACATGGAAGCATGAATAGTTGCATTGCATGCATATAACGTGTTTGTTTTTTTGCAGGTATGTCTCCAGTGTTCTAACGTTCATGTCAATTTCAGGCACTATAGCTCCCAAGAAGGGTCAGAGACAGTCAACAGTGCACAGATACCCTACAAAGGTGAACATAGAAAGAGCAATGGATCAGATGCAAGCGGATCTGGCTGACTTAAGGACGAGAATGGACAATTTCATGACCCTCATGGCTGGGATGGGTCAAACTCAAGAGCGTCTGCGCGAAATTTTGGAAAACAATCAAGTCAGGAATAATGGGACAGCAGATGGAGGCAATCACAATGGGGTTGGCGCCCGTCACGTTGAAATTCCTGTGGTGCAACCAGGGGTCACTATTGTCAATGATGGAGTGAATAACCTGCAGATGGATGGTCAGGACGAGCAGTTCACTTTGTTGGACGAGGCAGAAGGCCAATGGGTTGACATGAATAGAAGGTTCGAAGAAATGGATGCACAGATTCGTGCTATTCAGTCTCAGAGTTCTCTAGGGTTTGTCATCACTGATTTAGGCTTGGTGCCAGGGGTGAGAATTCCCTACAAGTTCAAGGTTCCCACTTTTGATAAGTACAACGGCACGACATGCCCGAAAACTCATCTTCAGTCTTTTGTGGGAAGAATTGTTGCGCATACAGATGATGAGAAGCTGTGGATGTACTACTTCCAGGATAGTCTTGTAGGAGCTTCCTTGGAATGGTACATGAAGTTGAGCAGAGTCAACATCCGAAGCTGGAAGGATTTGACTGAGGCATTTGTGTAACAGTATCAGTATAATTTGGACATGGCTCCAAATCGTACCCAGTTGCAGACAATGTCTCAGAGTGCTAAAGAAGGGTTCAAAGAGTACGTCCAGAGGTGGTGTCAGCTTGCTGCTCGAGTGCAACCTCCCTTGTTGGAAAATGAAATGGTAGATATGTTTATGGAAACGCTGCAGGGGGTGTTTATTGAGAGACTGGCGTCATGTTCAGCAACGAAGTTCAACGACATTGTGACAGCAGGAGAGAGAGTGGAAACTCTTCTAAAAATGGGGAAGATTCAAGACACTAGCGCAAGTAGCTCTAGTGGTACAAGAAAGGATTTCAGTGGACCTCCAAGAAGAAGGGAGGGTGAGACTAATGCTGTGTTCGGTCGAGGGCGGGGCCGCGGATATAGAGGATCTTATGAGCAGGTGGCCGTTGTCACCATCCCCACGGGTCCTGTACCACAACAGCAACAACAACAATAGCCGCAGCGCAATAACTATCAGCAAAGGCCATATCAGCAAAGGCAAGCTCGTCCAGCTAACAGGGTGCTCGAGGCTATCCTAATGACATACACAACACTACTTCAAAGATTGTTGGAGTTGAATTTGGTTCAGTTGAGGACGTTAGCACCACCTCCACCTGGAGAGCTTCCAGTGGGGTATGATGCTAATGCAAGATGCGCATTTCATTCAGGAGCTCCCGGGCACTCAACAGAGAAGTGCAGGGAATTGCAGCATAAGGTCCAAGACCTGATTGATTCGAAGGCGATCAACTTTGCACCGCCTCCAAATGTTACATCAAACCCCATTCCAAATCATGGGGGGGCCAGGATAAATGCCGTTGACAGTGGCGAGAGTTTGAATTTAATCTTGAATATGGATGAAGTGAAGACCTCATTACTAGTCGTGAAAAGCAGATTGTTGAAAGGGCAGGTTTTCCCAGGGTGTGATTATGACTGCGAGGGTTATTTTGGTTCCGTTAATGGCTGTGGGGATTTGAAGGTTGGGCTGCAATGTTTGATTGACGAGGGGTCCCTACAGTTTGAAAAAGTTGCTAACAGAAATGGTTGTGTGTCTACAGTGACAATTTATTTTGATCCTGTTGAGGTTCCTGCCCAGAGAGAGCCGGTGATCATCTATGTTCTCGAAGTGAGTCCTGTGACCATTACTGTTCCGGGACCAGTCCCTTATGCTGATGACAAGGCCATCCCGTGGCACTATGGCTCGGATGTGTACGTAGAAGGTCAGAAAGTGGAGAGTCAAGCGGTGACAATTGACCCGACTGTTGTGAATGTCGGAGGAGTTGGGGGATTTACAAGGAGTGGGCGTTTCTTTGCTCCTCAAGCTCTTAAAGGTGATCCTAAATTTGAAACTGCTGCAAAGGCTAAGGGTAAACAAATAGCAACTGAAGGGGTGACAACTCCTGCTTCCGGTCAGGGCACTTTTGAAAAGGAAGTCGAGGAGTTCATGAGAATAATTAAGAAAAGTGACTATAAGGTGGTTGAACAACTGAATCATACCCCGTCCAAGATATCCATTCTGTCGTTGCTGATGTGTTCCCAAGATCATCGAGAGGCTTTGCTTAAAGTCTTGCAAATTGCATATGTACCACAAGCGATAACTGTCAACCAGTTGGAGGCTGTGGTAGGCAGCGTAAACGCCAGCCATGGGTTGAGATTCACAGATAGCGATCTCACTCCTGAAGGACGCAATAACAACAAAGCCTTACATATCACCATGGAGTGCAAGGGTGTTGTTCTATCACACATCCTGGTAGATAGAGGCTCTTCTCTCAACATGCTCCCTAAGAAGGCCTTAATGAAGCTGAATGTCGATGGCATCATCTTGCGACCTAGCGATTTGATTGTGAAAGCCTTTGACTGGTCCCGAAGATCTGTGTTTAGGGAGGTAGAGCTACCAGTGAAGATTGGGTCTCAGATATTCAAGAGTACTTTCTATGTCATGGATATTCAACCCGCTTATAGCTGTTTGCTAGGACGTCCCTAGATTCACGCTGCTGGCGCAGTGACATCCACATTGCATCAGAAGTTGAAATATGTGGTAGACGGCCAGGTTATCACTGTGTGCGGAGAAGAGGATATTTTCATAAGCCATCTATCGACATTCAAGTATGTAGAAATGGACAGGGAAATTTATGAGACACTTTGCCAAGCTTTTGAGACGGTCAATGTCAGTAATTTGTCTCCAGCAGTTCAGAACAGTGAGAAGGAAAAGACTCCTATCTACTCCTACAAGCAAGCTATGGAGGTAGTTCAATCCAGAAATGCCCAGGGCTGGGGAAAGCTGCTGGAAGTGGAAAAGAAGGATGATAAGTTCGGTCTCGGATATCAACCTGGTCAGTCCAGCTGGTCTCATGGCAGTAAGCCCATAACATTCACTAGCGCTGGAATATTAGACTACAATGATGTTTGTGCAACAAATGCCGATAGGGATAGTGACTGCAACTTGGATAACTGGATTCACCCATGCGTACCTGGGGAGGAGCTCCGGAACTGGTCTGCTGAAGATTTTGTTCAAGTTACTTGGCAGTCAAAGTAATTTTCTTTGTTTCCATTTTTATCATACTGCATGTTAAATCCTGCACTCTGCCCAAGGTGCATGGATCCATATGTAGGGCAACCATATTCTTAATGCATTATACTTTTTCCATGAAATAAAGGACATTTTTTCAAGCAAATTGTGTTCTCTTCCTTTCGTTTTAAAATTTTTCACAAAGAAAATAAAATGGCAATGTTTTTTCTTTCCATTGTTTTTGTGTATTGCCTTCTTTGAAAAACCCCGATTCTGAAATAAGCACATCTTGTGCAGTGTTGATCATTTGGATTCCTGTGACAATGTTCTTGCTATGACTATGCAAGACTTCGATAATCCTATATACCAAGATGATGAAGGGGATGAGGAAGACTGTGAACTCCCAGAAGAATTGGTCAGGTTGTTGAAACAAGAGGAAAGGGTCATTCAGCCTCATCAGGAAGAAATAGAGATCATCAACATCGGGACTGAAGATGTAAAAAGAGAGATAAAGATTGGAGCCAGTCTGCAGGCCAAGGTAAAGAAGGATTTGATTGGTATGCTACGTGAATATGTGGATATCTTCGCCTGGTCGTATCAGGATATGCCAGGGTTGGATACTGACATCGTTGTGTACAAACTGCCATTAAAGGAAGACTGTCCTCCCGTAAAGCAAAAGCTGAGAAGAACTAGCCCCGATATGGCTATGAAGATCAAGGAGGAAGTTCAAAAGCAGTGGGATGCCGGGTTCCTTACTGTGACTAGTTAGCCACCTTGGGTAGCTAACATTGTGTTTGTACCGAAGAAAGATGGCAAGGTCCGGATGTGCGTCGATTATCGGGATCTAAACAGAGCAAGTCCAAAGGATGACTTTCCATTACCTCACATTGATGTGCTGATAGATAACACCACTCAGTTCTCGGTATTTTCTTTCATGGATGGCTTCTCTGGGTATAATTAGATCAAGATGGCACCGGAGGACATGGAGAAAACGACGTTCATTACCCCGTGGGGTACATTCTGTTACAAGGTTATGCCCTTTGGATTGAAGAACGCCGGGGCAACGTATCAACAAGCTATGGTAACATTGTTCCACGATATGATAAACAAAGAAATTGAATGCTATGTGGATGACATGATTGCCAAGTCCCGGGACGAAGAAGGGCATCTGGTCAATCTCAAAAAGCTGTTTGATAGCTTGATAAAGTATAGATTAAGGTTGAATCCAAACAAGTTCACTTTCGGAGTGCGTTCCGGTAAATTGTTGGGTTTCATTGTTAGCCAAAGAGGAATCGAGGTAGATCTTGCAAAAGTAAAAGCAATACAAGACATGTCTGCACCGAAAACAGAAAAAGAAGTGCGTGGGTTTTTAGGGAGATTGAACTACATTTCTCGGTTTATATCTCATCTAACCGCCACATGCGAGCCAATGTTCAAATTGTCGAGAAAAGAGAAAACGGTCAGGTGGAATGAGGACTATCAAAGAGCCTTTGAAAAGATAAAAGAATATTTGCAGGAGCCTCCGATTCTAATGCCTCCAATTCCAGAACGGTCACTTATCATGTACTTGATTGTGCTAGAAGGGTCGATGGGGTGTGTTCTAGGCCAACATGACGAGTCTGGTCGAAAAGAGCATGCTATTTACTACCTTAGCAAAAAGTTTACCGACTGTGAATCCCGTTACTCACTGCTCGAGAAAACTTGTTGCGCTTTGGTATGGGCCGCTCGCCGACTGAGACAATACATGTTGACCCATACCACATTGCTAATCTCAAAAATGGACCCTTTCAAGTACATTTTCGAGAAACCATCATTAACCGGAAGGGTTCCAAGGTGGAAAATGATCTTAACAGAGTATGACATACAATATACTCCCCAGAAAGCCATCAAAGGAAGTGTATTATCGGATTATATTACACAATAACCGCTTGAAGACGACTATCAGCCGATGAAGTTTGATTTCCCTGATGAGGACATCGTGAACCTCCAGGAAAGAGATTGTGAGGAACCACTTCCGGAGGAGGGGCCAGACCCTGAATCCAAATGGAAGTTGATGTTTGATGGGGCGGTCAATATCAACGAAGGTGGAGTTGATGCTGTTCTTATCACTCCTGAAGGTGTTCATTTTCCCTTTGCTGTCAAAATTACTTTTGGCTGCACCAACAATGAAGCGGAATACGAGGCGTGCATAATGGGAATAGAGGAGGCTATTAATCTTCGGATTAAGACTCTCGATATATTCGGAGATTCATCCCTCGTTATCAACCAGATTACCGGCAAGTGGTATACACATCAAGAGCACTTAATTCCTTATAGGGATTACTCCAGAATACTGTTGACGTTCTTCACAACGGTTAAGCTTCAGTACATACCACGAGTTGAGAATAAATTTGCCGATGCATTGGATACACTTTCTTCATCCATCAAAGTCTTGTGTTGGAACTATGTGCCCAGGATTGACATTTCCAGGCTTGACACACCAGCTTATGCTTTCTCTGTAGATGCAGTGTCTGATGAGAAACCTTAGTATTTTGATATCAAGCTTTTCCTAGAAAAGTAAGAATACCCAGCGGGGGAATCATCCAACGACAAGAAGACCTTGAGACGTCTGGCTGCTAGTTTTTTCCTGAATACAGATGGGGTTTTGTATAAGAGGAACTTTGACATGGTCTTGCTCAGATGCGTGGATAGACATGAAGGAAGCCTGTTAATATAAGAAGCCCACGGGGGATCTTTCGGTACTCATGCAGGAGGACATGCAATGGCTAAGAAGTTATTGTGATCAGGGTATTATTGGCTAACAATGGATGCATACTGTTGTTCGTACGCTCGTAAATGCCACAAGTGCCAGATATATGCAGACAAGGTGCATATCCCTCCTAGCACGCTCAACGTCATGTCATCTCCTTGGCCCTTTTCTATGTGGGGCATTGACATGATCGGGAAGATAGAGCCTACTGCTTCAAACGGTCATCGTTTCATCTTGGTTGTGATTGATTATTTCACCAAGTGGATTGAAGCAACATCTTATGCCAATGTCACTCGTCAAGTGGTAGCTAGATTTCTAAAAAGAGACATCATTTGCAGATACGGAGTGACCGAGCGAATCATTACTGATAATGGTTCCAACTTAAACAACAAGATGATGGCAGAACTGTGCCGGGATTTCAAGATCCAACATCACAATTCTTCTCCTTACCGGACAGAGATGAATGGAGCGGTAGAGGCAGCTAACAAGAATATTAAGAAGATTGTGCAGAAGATGGTTGTCACTTACAAAGATTGGCATGAGATGTTACCATTCGCACTGCATGGGTACCGAACATCGGTCAAGACGTCAACTGGGGCAACGCCTTTCTCATTGGTGTATGGTATGGAGGCAGTCTTGCCTGTTGAGGTAGAAATTCCTTCATTGTGTGTGATGATGGTGTTGCTCCCCGGATTTCCATCCTGGTACAAACGCGAAAGTGGCGCGGAAAGAGGTTAGTGTCGCCAGCCAGACATTTTTATCCCGAAGGAACGGGAATGGTAATGCTGCACAAACCAGAAGAAAGAAGAGGAAGGACACGGGTCCTGCGAACCAAAGAGACTGAGTTCGGGAGTCGGTTACGACCTGGGAAGGTATTAGCACCCAGATCGTCCGCCGTACCCGACGGGATCCACGCTTGCAAAGAAAATGTTTCAAAGGGTGAAGAAAATGAAAACTGCTGCAAAAGAAAGGAAATGGAACTGGAAAAGGAAACTGAGAAAGGAAATGAATAATAAATGAAAAGGAAAAATGTAGGGAAAATAAAGATTGTGCTCGAACGGGCCCTACCCCGCTGCCTACGTACCTCATCGGGAAAATGAGGATCAGAGACGCCGTAGTTCCCCTAACTAGGGGTAGAAAAGAAATTGCTTGTGAATTAAGGCTTAAACTGCCTATGCCAATGCTCAGGTGTTGCAGACTCGGACGACGAGTGCGTAACCGTCTTGCAAAATGACAAGTAGGAGCAAGTTTGCATACAGAGCGAATGAGATGAGAAAATAATTCCCGAAGGAAAGACGCTTATTGTTTGTTCAGTGTTTTTTTATGAGTTTTCTATTTTGAAGTTTGCATAGGTAAGTGTACCTAAGTCTTACTTACTGGGATGCGTACGTCTCACATCATCCCGAAATGGAATGCGCAAGAGGCACACCTATCTATGGAGGAAATCCTCAAATCTAGTCCCACATGTGAAGGCTCAGACGCACTGACCTATTAAGATTTATTAAGTGTTTTTGTGATTTTTGATTAAGAAGTGTTTTTTAGCTTTTCTTTGTGAAGTAATCTCATGCTAAGACCTATCCACCACGAGGGATAACCTACACCTCGCCCCAAAATGGAACGCGTGCAAGTATCTCATAGCAAAGTCTCATGTCACATGAAAGTACTCAACATTTATTAAAGTGAATTAAAATTAAGTTTAAAGATGAGAAGAGAAAGCACCAAAAGGATCACAAAAGGCAAAAAAAAAACTAATGGGAGACTAAAGAATCCTAAGTGTTGTCATGCATGGAGATCCTAAGGTTAGTGAGGTTTAAATCCTATCCTAATGAAGAAGAAGGAAAGAAAAGAAGAAGAAGAAGAAGAAGAGGAGGAGGAGGAAGTAAGGCCTAAGCCCAACAATCACAAGGTTAGAACAAATAAGAATAAGAAGAGAAGAGATAAGATTCGGAGATATGGGAATCACATCCACACCCCTCACTTACCGGAGCCCCTGAAATGGTTAGTGAACCGCAGTAAGCATACAATAAGAACAATTAGACATTACGCAAACCAGAAATGACAATCATGAATCAATCACAATCAAAAAAATTAGTACCTAACCCTAGAACGAAGACCAATAACTCCTAATAGGATGACATAAATGCCTTCCTCAAACTATGTTAGAAAGAAAGAAGAAAGAGGCACGAAACGCTACCTAAGAAACATAACTCCAAACAAATATCAAATGACATAAGAAAATTATGTAATTAAATTTCTAAAGCTAACAACCAGCAACTAACAATGCATCAAAATATCTCACAAAAATTCACAACGAAACTCCACTAAATAATCGCACAAAGTCGCTTAGGAACAAGTAACGGAAACACACAAATACGACTTACAAAACTATGGATAAAATGGAATTAAAAATATAAGAAAAATGCTTTTGGGTACTTTTATGAGTCTACGAAATAAAGCAAAAAGAACAGAGTAAAAAAGTTAATCGAGGCGGAAGAAATAAAATCTACAATTTGATGCTTTAATGTGAAAATTAAGTGAAAAGAAAAAGAAAAGAAAATTCGAAATAAAATGAGAAAATTAATAAAATCAGGAAATAAAAATATGAAAAGTTTCTAAAATGAGTTATCAAACTAAAATATTTTTTTGGAATTTTTATAATGTGTTCTCTTATTTTTTAAGAATTAAAACTAAATTATAAGTGAAAAGAGAAAAAAAAAGACATAACAAAAAGGGAGGGGTGTATCAGCAAATCTCTATTGGGCAAGAGGCAGTTTGCAGCGCTAATGGGACCATGAAGGGTGGGGTGCGAATATCAGACTGTGATGGCCCATGCAAAACTCAATAAAACCAGTATACCACAATAAACTCAGCTTGTGTTCATCTAATTGTTTTATATAAAATAAAATAAATAAGAAAAAACAAAAATGCAAAATAAAAAGAAATGCAGCGGACGCATCAACAACATGGTTCACATAACTTGGATCAATAGGTCACTCTCCTTTTAAATCACTACAGGCCAAAACAAGCTCCAGCCACTCACATGTTGACACCTCACCATCTTCTACTTCAGGCCATGAAGAACAACAACAAACCAGTATCAAACCGAAAATCAACCTAAAACAGAGTAACTTCATCTATCCATAACTCCATCAATTCTTAATGAAATCAAAAAGTATAAAAAGCACAAATCAACAATGAAACAAAAGGGATACAATCAAACCTCTAGCTCGCACAAACAGACATCACACGCGGAGATTCGAAGCCCTAAAGTACAGATCTAAAAATGCGAAATCACAGAAAATACCAACTCTCGAAGCCTCTATTTACTTCATACAAACTAACATGAGCACATAAATCATAAAACAAACAAGAACAAACTAAAACAGAAGTAAAAGAGAATTGATATTCACCTAGTATGGAACTCTTTCTTGCGACTTTCAAAGAAACCAGAGAGTTTAAAAGCTTCCTTGTGCCTCCTTGATCCTTTGTGAGAGCCAAATAAAGGCTTATAGTTGGAGATTAATGCACGAAAATGAAAGAATCTGAAGTTGCATTTTGAACATCAAAACCTCCATGTGATGCTTTCTTTCTCTAATTAATGCTGATGAAAGAAGTACCAAGACAAGCAACTGGATATTCGACTGAAAGAAGCTATCGAGGAACCTTTTCAGATCCAAATTTTTTTTTCCGGCCAAAAGAGAGAATGGGAGTGATTTCTTAGAGTGACGAAAATTTGATTCCCAAAAAACCCAAAACATATCCTCCCCTGCTTCCTTTTATATTGGACCTCTCTTTCCTCACCATCCCCCCTCACAAACCGTGACCTCATTCTTTTTCTCTTTATTCATTTTTATCCCATGTTGGTGGCGCATGGTAGTTTGTATGCTCTTGGTGTGTTGTTGTAACGATATTCAATGATGGAAGATAATGGCAATCAGATGGTGGTTATGCTGAGTTAACGAGGGTGCATGGTATACTCACAATCCTTGTGATCCCCTCCTTTCGTGGCGTGACATGCATGTGGTAGAATGAAAAAATCATGACTTTGGGTGGTGCAAGAGAAAAACATGATGCCTTGTGTATTGTACTGATCCCTCACGTCACCACCAACTCATGCACACATGCACTTCCTTGCACTATTATTGTTTCCTAAAAAACTACTAACAACAAAAAAATAATAACACCTATACAAACCTTTGGTCACGGGAAAAAAAGAGAGGTGGCACTGTGGAAATAATAAAAAATAAAACGAAGAAAAATAATAAAAGCAAACCATTAAATAATGATGAATAAGAATGGACCAATATAAAAGTGACAAAAATGCACCAAAAGCCTAAAATGACCCACAACTTCTAAAAAATCACATCTTGGGTTCTACGAAGGCTATGGATGGGTTCTATGACTTTCCGGAAAGGGAAAAACATGCTCTTCAACTTTCGTGTTTACCGGAAAATCATTCGGAGCTTTTTCGCACATGAAATAATAGCCTGAAGTTAGGGACCAAATAATTTCTAAAAATAGAAACTTCCAAACTTAGTAACTTTTGCATACTCCCGACTTTTGACGTTTAAGCTCAACTGAAATACTCCTTGACATAATATGACCTTAAAAGTGATAATTCTGATTAAAAAACTCTGAAATTGTCATGTTGACTTTTCTGACTGCGCAGTTGACTTTCTTGCTTCACCTCCAAGCAACTGAATCAAGTCTTGACTTCTTCAGTGAATTTTTGTCTCAAACTTCATACATAAGCTATGCAGACTAAATAAAAGCCTTTTCCCTCAAGAAATGGTCAAAATTCAGAAGATAGGAGTGTCTGGCCCAAAACCCTAATCAGGATTTCCTTGTACAGGAGAAAAAAAACTGCATCTTGAACTTTTGATGAAATAACTGACTTCCTTGAGGAATTTTCTCACCAAATTTCAACTTTAGGATTCTCTTGTCATATGAGAGACTTTGCCCAAATGAAATGGCCAAAGTCACAAAGTTTCCCTGCTTGAAACTCAAACCCTAATTTGGGATCATTGTGTAGGAGCTTTCCCCCTATCTTGAATTCCCTGATGATCTTCCCATCTTCTGAGCTTTTGTGAATGAACTTGAACTTATGAATGCAATGTAGACCCCTTATAGGACTTGTACAAATCCATTGGGCCCCATGTCATGGCTTGTGATGCTTCAAGAACCTCCACAGATGATCATATGCCTAATGCTAGGTCATGAGAAATGTTATGCCTCATCTTTTAATGCTAGGATGCCAAGAATATGATATGTTCATGATGAATATGATGTGATATGATGCTTAAAATGAAGAGGGCAAATTTGGAGTGTTACAGATGGACGTAAAGCTTGATGAGGCTGAATGGGTACGTGCCCGATACACTCAATTGTGCCTAATTGAGTAAAAGATATTAACGGATATCTGTCATGGTCAGCTTTATCAGAGGAGAATGAAGCGAGCATTCGACCAACGAGTACGTACTCGGGAGTATCAAGTAGGCGAGCTTGTGCTCAAGAGGATCATTCCTCCAGGTTCAGATCACAGGGGCAAGTGAACCCCAAACTACGAAGGCCCATTCATAGTAAAGAAAGTTTTCTCAGGTGGGGCGCGGATGCTCACTACTATGGATGGAGAAGATTTCCAGTCTCCTGTTAACTCGGACGCAGTTAAAAAATACTTTGCATAAACAGACCCGCTGGACACAAAAACAGAATTAAAGTCCAGGCAAGAAAAGGGCATCCCGACGAGCTAAAAACAAAATAAAAAGCTCGGGAAAAAATTAGGGAAAACAAATATAAAAAAAAATGTACACCTGCTGAGTTGAAAAGCCACATCGGACAACTCAGGCAAAAAAAGGGTATCCCGGTGGATTGAAAACCCGAAAGGGCGATCCACGCAAAACAAGGGAATAAGCGAACAACTGCGATCCGGGTAATCTGAACCAAGTCACCGTTTCATGCAGTTTGACAATATCAGAAGGATAGGAATCAATCCTCTCATCTTCTTCGGAAAGCAAATGCAAGAACAGAAAGTCTTGAAGACATGTCGGTCATAGCAGGAAGGAAACTTATTGGAAGGCCTTGTACATTGCCATTAGGATAGTTTCTTTTCTCAATTTTTAGTAGCTACCTCTTTCCAGGTAGTTGCTTCCTGATGTAAAGCTTTGCCTATTTAGAGGCCATTCAATGAATGAATATTCAGTCATAAAGCAGTGTTGTGTTGTGTTTACTTTGTTTGCAAAAAATGTCCTGAGTTTTTGGCAAAAAAGAGCATTGCATTTGAAACATGTTGATTTTTATGAAAAAAAATTGACATTGCAGGGAAACAATTAAAAAATCTTTGAGTGTCGGGTGACAATGGATGAGTAGATTATACCATGCAAATCCCCGGGGCACCTGTGTGTATACTATTGTTGCAGGTTTTGCAGGGCGATGTTGCACTTCCCCAAGCAGAGAATGCTCCCCAAGTGAGCCGTAGCAGTGAAATCCCTAGTAGAATTTCAAATCTAATCAAAGATGGTGCTCTCCCCAAGTGGTTGTTGTTCTTCACAAGAAAGACGTGGTTTCCCCAGTAGAGTTTAGACGGAATCATCCCCAGCTGAGCTAGAGCTAGTTGAATCCTCAACGGAGTTTCAAACCCAACCGAAGGGAGTTGTGGCGGTCAGAAGATAATCTGACTGGATATTCCCCAGCCGGGTCGGGAGGTCGTCTCTTCTCCAGAGTTCATGATTGGTATGCAACCATCATTGAAATATCCCCAGCGAGTCCGCCGATTTTTTTGGCCAATGTGACAAGGGTAGTGCAGACATTTTTTCACTTTTCATTCCTCAACCAAGTGTTTCCAGGAGTTTTGATCATTTCCCCACAGAGTTAGAATTTTCAGAATTCTCTCCCCAGCCGGAGTCGTGACCAAGTCTATTCCTCAGCCGAGTCTGAAGACGGTGAATCCCCGCAGAGTTCATGTTTGGGTTTCACTCCCATCATCGAAATATTCCCCAGAGAAGCTGCCAGTCTATTTTGGCCATGTGATGATAAAAATAGTCATTCATCTCCCCAGTCGGAGTTAGGCATCATCGAAGCCTCTTGACCAGGTTCCCCTGCAGAGTTAGGATCTTTATTGCCAACCAGGGTAATCTGTTTTGTGCTCGTCTGTATCTCCTGACACCCTTCTGTGTTGGGTATCCGTTTTGTGCTCGTCTGCATCTCCTGGCACTCGTCTGTGTTGGGTATCCGTTTTGTGCTCGTCTGCATCTCCTGGCACCCGTCTGTGTTGGGTATCCGTTTTGTGCTCGTCTGCATCTTCTTGCACTCGTCTTTGTTGGGTATCCGTTTTGTGCTCGTCTGCATCTCCTGGCACTCGTCTTTGTTGGTTATCCGATTTGTGCTCGTCTGCATCTCCTGGCACTCGTCTGTGTTGGGTATCCGTTTTGTGCTCGTCTGCATCTCCTGACACTCGTCTGTGTTGGGTATCCATTTTGGGTTGCTCGTCTGCATTCCCAGCACTTGCTTGTTTGTGAAATATTCTCCCCGAAAGATTTGTGTTTCTTACCAGGCATTTGGTGCTCGTCTGCAATGTACAACACCCGTCTGTGTTCACGCTTTGTCGTTGCTCGTCCGCACTTCCCAGCACTCGTCTGTGTTCACGTCATTGCTCGTTTGCCTTCCCCAACAGTCGCCCATGGTTGGTAGATGCTAATGCTCGTCCTCACTTCTCAGCACTCGTCTGTGTGTAACATCCGTTTGATGCTCAACACTCGTCTATGTTTGATGTTTGCTGGTTGCTCGTCTGTGTTCTCCAACACTCATTTGTGTTTGTTATTTGCTCGAAGCTTGTTTGCGTTGTTGAATACTCGTCTGTATCATCCTTCCCACTCGTCTGTGTTGACTTATATCCGTATGAATGCCGATTTGGTGATTGCTTTGGTACTCGTCTGTATCGCTACTCTAAATGCTCGTTTGTGTTGGATTTATGGTACTCACCTGTATCGCTACTCCAAATGCTTGTCTGTAGTGGATCTATGGTATTCATCTATATCAACGGCTGGTATTCGTCTATATCGTCACTTGAAGCGCTCGTTTGTGTTTCTTGGATCATCGTCTGATATTCGTCTGTATCATTGACTTCTGACATTCGTCTGTGTTCTCTTGATGATCGTCCAATGCTCGTCTATATTGAAGGGGTTTGAAGTCTCGATGGTGGGATTAAACGTCAAAATGGTTACCGGTCCTGGCGTAATAGGTTTATCTGAAGGAGGCTCGTCTGTCTCAAGCACCACTTATCTACGCAAGATTCGTGAAGAGGGTTCTTCAAATCCTAATGTTGCACCTGGCGTAACAGGTTTTCTCAAAGAAGACTCGTCTGTCTTAGACCATATGTCCACAGATAACACATGAAGAGGGTACGTCTATCCTGATTATGCATGTCTATCCCACAGACTTAAGTGCATTATCGGTCCTGGCGTAACAGGTTTATCCGAAGGAGGTTCGTCTGTCTCAGGTCATATATTGCAAAATGTATGAGGGCTCGTATGTCCAGCACCTGGCGTAACAGGTTTATTTGAAGAGGGCTCGTATGTCCAGCACCTGGCGTAACAGGTTTGTTCGAGGAAGACTCGTCTGTCTAGGGTTTTCTATCCGAAGTAACAATTCAACTTGGAAGGAGCTCGTCTACTTTCTCCCCAGTTCAATCGCCAAAACGTCATTTGGTTTGGGGTTTATTTCCCATTTCTTGCATTCTCCAGCAGAGTGCAAATTTCAGGTCTTCTTGGTATTCAACCACAGTTCATCTTAAACGGTCGATAGCCGTGCTACTGTCCTTTTCAGATTAACAGTTGCTTGAATAGGGGCAGCTGTAATACCCCAAATTTGCCCTCTCTTGTTTAGCATCATCATCATATCATAATCGTCATCAGCATGTCAAGTCCTTAGCATATTGCATAGAAAAATGAAGCATAGCACTTGCATGTTCCAGCATAAGGCATATGATCAATTATCAGGGAAATTCAAAGCTCACAAAGCAGGTTACAAGGTTGACATCAGGGTCAAAGCCTAAAGAAGAGATTGAGAATCAAAATCAGGTCAAAACGGTTGGCATTAGGTGATTCCTGAAGTTTCCCACCAAAAGGAGGGAAAATTCAAAATTCACTGGCGTTAACCGGTTAGCGGATTGGTTAACCGGTTAACGACTGCGAATTTTGAATTTCCAGCAGCAAATTCAGCATGTGTGATTTGGTTCCAATTTCCATTTTCTGATTTTTATTAATTTGAATTAAAAAGAAGGATCTAGAGCACTTATCCAAGCCTAATCCCATTGCAAAATCCTAATCTCTTTTCCAAACCATAATTTTGGATCCCATGCCTAATTTTTGAGCCCCAAACCTAAACCATATTTAATCCATTTCTCTCCAAACCAAGAGGACTCTCTCTCATTTTTTTTTAATTCTCATTCTGAATTTTCACTCTTCTCACTCACAATTCTCTCACTTTTCTCTCCCAATTTTCCAAATCACTCAAAGTTCCTCTTTGAAGATCCCATAACCTTGCCTTGAGGTGTGTGGATCTTGGAACTAGACCTCCATCCATAGATTCATTGCCTATTTTTGCTGGTTTAATTGGTGATTCAGATCTGGCTTGGGATCTAGAAGTGCTTTTGGATCCCAAATTCTGCATCAAGACCTTGTTCTTGCATTTATTTTGCACGGAGTGTGAAGCTTAGCACCAGATCTTCAAAGTTTTCTGCGAGATCTATCATTTTCAGCTCGATCAACAATTACCAAAGCATACCTCATCTTTGTAGGTTGGTTAATTTCAGATCTAGCTCTGTTTTAGCTTATTTGCATGCTTGCGCTTTAGATCCGCCATGTGCTTGCGTATTTGCTTGTGTTGCTTGAATTGATTGGTTGATTTGTAACCGAATCTATGTATTAATGTTCATGAGCTTGATGATGCCATTTAATGTGAATTGATACATTATTTTCATGCTCAATTGCTTGCTGGTCTGGTGCGAGATTAATCGGAAAAACTGGTTTGAACTGATTTTTTATGCAGGAATTGTTGTTGTGTTTTAATAGCGTTAACCGGTTAACGGATTGGTTAACCGGTTAATGCACCTTTTTCTTTGCTGTTTTTCTGCAGGATTTTACTGGTTAACCGCTTAACACTTTGGTTAACCGGTTAACACTGATGCAGTGAGCCATTTTTGGGCTATTTCAAGCATGTTTGATCCCCTTACTTATTTTAAATGCTATAGATCATTGTATGATCATTGAATATGATTGTTTGGGTGATTTTCTTGCTGATTGATGCATGCTTCCGTGTTCTCGATGCGTAAATGCTTGTGTGTGCTACGTTTGGCATGATTGTTTGATCTTGGTTGGTGTGAACTTTGATTATGTCATTTCCATGATTTTATTGATGAACATGTGCTGGATTTTGCTAACACTTGCAGGGGCTCATGGTAAGAGAAATGTGGATGTTCATCCACATTTCAACTCTTCATCCTTCTCTCTTTTTAAGTGCTTTCTGCTTGTGCTTTTTGATGTGCCTTATGCCATCATGTGAGGCAATTCTTTTTCTCCCCCTTTAGGAGCAACTTATCTCCTTTAGAGGAGTAAGCTGCTTGCTAGCTTTCACCCTCTTCTTGCTCTTTCTTTGGTTCTTCTTTTCTCTTAGGATAGTTGAAACCTCACTAACCTTAGGACCACTCTTTTGCATGATAAAATTAGGTTTAGTCTTTCCCCATTTTAGACTTTTACCTTTTTTGCTCCTTTGGTTTCTTTCTCGTCTCATCTCAAAACAAAAACCTAAAAAACATTAATAAAGAAAGAAGTGACTTCTTGTGTTATAGCCTTATTCCATGGGGCATATGTATTCATTCCATCTTGGAATAGTGCATTTGTCTAGCATGATGCACAAGTCGGATCATAAAGTCATCTTCAACAAGAAAAACCCTAAAAAATACTTCTTCATTTTAATCACTAAAACACCTAATAAATTCAACAAGTCAATGAAATTAGACCCTTGCCTTTGGAAACAAGTCTTGGATAAGTTCTCATTGCTTGGTGTGCTTGTTCTATTATTCCATCTTGGAATGTAGTAGCAAGTATACATTCCATAGAAAAGTTCTAAAAGTTCTAAAAAAACTCAAACAAACAATAAGCGTCTTTCCTTCGGGAATTCTTTTCTCATCTCCTTCGCTCCGTCTGCGAACTCGCTTCTTCTTGTCATTTTTCAAGACGGTTACGCACTCGTCGTACGTTCCTGCAACACCCGAGCATTGACATAGGCAGTTCAAGACTTAAGACACAAGCAATTCTTTTCCACCCCTAGTTAGGGGAGCTACGGTGTCTCTGATCCTCATGTCCAGATGAGGTACGTAGGCAGTAGGGTAGGCCCCGTTCGAGCACACTCTTTTATTTTCTCTACATTTCCCCCCTTTATTTTCTTTTTATCCAGTTCTTTTCTTTTTCTTCGCAGCAGATTTCATTACTCCCCCCTTTGAAACAGTTTTCTTTGCAAGCGTGGATCCCGTCGGGTACGGCGGACGATCTGGAGTGCTAATACCTTCCCAGGTCGTAACCGACTCCCGATCTCAGATTCTTTGGTTCGCATGACCTATGTCCTTCCTTTTCTTTTCTTCTGGTTTGTGCTGCATTACCATTCCCGTCTCTTCGGGATAAAAATGCCTGGCTGGCAACTCTTTCTTTCTGTGCTACTTTCGCGTTTGTACTAGGATGGAAATCCAGGGAGCGACAAAATGCATTAGGATACAAATCAGAATTGGCATCAATCATGGAAGTATAACAAGCAAGCAAGAATGAAAGAATGAGCATACATGTGATCATACATTTCCAAGCAATGCACAACATGGTGTCTAAAGCATTCAGACAATTGAAACTTGCATGGATCATAAAAGATGAAGCAAAACTGAATGTGAAACACTTATTTACATGCTAATCAATGAGTTTGAACATGGCAACAACATATATAATTCACTTTATGCATTATTTCACAATTATGCACAAAAACGAGAAGTAGCAAATGTATGTGTCGAAAGGGCTCAAAACTTCATAATCACGCACCTAAAATGGTCCTGAAAATTCCCTAAAATCATGATCTAACAATCCATAGAGATTAAATAAGCAATGAAACATAAACATGCAATGAATCAAGTCATTTCACAAAACTTTACAACGTTAACCGGTTAACTCTAGGGGTTAACCGGTTAACGGTCTCCAAACAACAACAATCAGAAATGCAAAACACGTGTTAATTGGTTAACCCCTGGCATTAACCGGTTAACACTAAACAAAAGCTGAAAAATTAGTTGTAAAAAGCACTTTTAGCCACCAACCTACTTCTAAAATCTCCTAATACATCCATGAACATGCTAGCATGAAATTGCTACCTAAATATAGCCTTCTAGCATCTATTAGCGCCAAGAACTAGCTAGATTCTAGCTAATACCAAGTAAAATGAGAAAAATGCAAGCATAACAAAAGCAACGAAACAATCAAAGAATTCCATACGGAAAGATAAAGTGAATAAATTAAAAATGAATAGCAATTTCAGATTCACCAACCTACAAAGAAGAGGCTTGCTTTGGTGATTGTTGTAATGTCGATCGGAATGCAAATGAAGAGAAAACCGTAGACTTCAAGCTTAGATCTGCGAGAATGCAAAATAAATGCAATTGATGAAGATCTTGATGAACAACCACAAAAGCACTTCCAAAATGAAGAATCAACCCCAAACAAAAGCAATTACTCTGAACCTAAACCTGTGTGCTTTGTGTGATCTTGTTTGTGGTTGTTGCATACATGCACTCATTCATTCACGAGCATTGTTCTTGAGATTTCAAGGGACTCATAGGTACTTTTGCAAAATTTCAGATTTCTATGGTTATGAATGTTGAAAGGAGGAACACAAAGAAGTACAACTTCAAGAATCCTAATCTAGTAGAGTTGAAAAAGCTAGGAGCTTTAGTGGTTGACACCCAGGAGTTCCAGAAATGCTATGGAAAGCTCTTATTTATCTTGGATACCGATGTACCAGAGGGGACTCCTCCTACCTTGGCCCAGTTTTATGATTCGTTGCATCATTGTTTCACCTTTCTTGATTATCAGCTTGTGCCGACTTTGGAGGAGTACTCTCATTGAATGGGTTTACCTATTTTGGACAAGGAATTTCTTTTTAGTGGTTTAGAGAAGGAGCTTACGACCAAAGTCATCACCAAAGCCCTTTTTCTCAAAGAGTCCGATCTTAGTGGGAAGTTTCTTCCAAAAGGAGGTGTTTGTGGTATTAATTCTAAGTTATTAATGGGGAAAGCTTCTACTTATCTTACTTTGGGTCATAGGGATGCATTTGAGGCTATTCTTGCTTTGCTCATTTATGGGATTGTCTTGTTTCCTAACTTAGATGATATTGTTGATGAGAATGCCATTCAGATTTTCTTGAAGAGAAATCTGGTACCTACTTTGCTTGGAGACATGTATCATTCCTTTCATTATAGGACCTCAAAAGGTGATGGAGAGATTGTGTGTTGTGCGCCTCTTCTCTATAGGTGGTTTATTTTGCACCTATCAAAGTTCGATGTCTTCAAGGATAATAGAGAGAAGCGAAGATGGTCTCAATGGATTATGTCTCTTTCTCATAAGGATATGACTTGCTATTGTTCCTATTATGATACTGGAGTGCTTATTGATAGTTGTGGAGAGTTTCCTAATGTACCTTTTCTTGGTACACATGGAGGAATTAGTTGCAACCCTATTCTTGCAAGGCGACAGTTGGGATATTGCATGAAAGACATACCAAGCAACCTTTCCTTATCCAGTTTCTTTTTTCTTAATGGTGTAGATCATGTAGAAATGAAGAAAAATATTGCTCATTCTTGGCATGCAGTTCATCAGAAAGAGATGGGTCAATTGGGAAGACAACACCTTGCTTCCTCCGAGTGTTATATCCAGTGGGTTCGATCTAGGGCTTCCAAGCTCAAGATGCCTTATCCACCTGAGGAACCTTTATTTCCTATACTACCATTGTCCTCTTTTCTTCCTCCCATTGATGAGAATGTTGCTCTTCAAGTAGAATTGGACAAGATGAAGAAAGAGAAAGAAGAATGGCTACTTGAGAAGACGATGATGCAAGAGAAACTGAAGGAGAAAGATGATCTCATTGAGTTACTTGAGCGACATGTTACTAAGAGATCAAGAGAGAATTTATTTTCCTCTAGTACTCCATCTACCATTCCTCCTACATCCGGTGCATAGAAGGCTATTGTTGACCATTTTGTGAAGGATAAGGAAAACATGGAGAATCGGTACCAGAAAGAGATTAAGAGGATTCATATGAAGTACGAGCCGGGATTTAGACCTTCTTCAGATATGATCCCCTAGACCTAGTTTACTTTTCTCTCATGTATTAGGATTGGTGAGACTTGTACTTCACTTGTAATCCTGACTTTGATTTTAATGGGAATGAGTTTTTTTAGTACTTCAAAAAGTGTTTCTTTATAAATATTGCAATTTATCTTATAGTACTTTGAAATCTTTGCATTTGCATACGCATACCATGCATATGCCTGCATTGGTCTTGCTTCTTGAATGTTGTACAAGGATCTTATGTTGTTTCTTGGTCTTCATTCAGTTCTCCTGTCAAGCTGACTCACAAGGTTGATACTCAAGCTAATCGAAGGAAGATGTTGGAAGCCTTACAACAAGAGAATCGCGAGCTGCACGAGGAAGTTTTATCTCTGAAGGATAGTTTGGAAAGGATCACTGCCATGATGGAAATTTTGGTGGCTTCTTAGAATCAGCCACCCCCTATTCCTAACTCTCTGATATAGAATATAGTCATCTCTGAGATTGTCACTGCATCGATTCCTGCTGAAACTGTCGTTTCTCCTCGGTACTGCATGCCTCCTAGCACATCATGGGGTATGCCGGTTGATTTCATTCCTGCTGGTTATCATCCTCCTCCTTCTGAGTATGCTGCATTTAATACTCTTCAGCCAGTGATGACTACTGCACCCCCTATGATGCACACTACTTCACACCATGATGAAATGATTTACCATGCTGAGCCCAGTGAAGGCGCAGGTGTGATTGAAATACTTGATGACTTTCAAGGCCGTTTTGATGAGATACAGAAAGAGATGAATGATTTGAGGCATAAGGATTTGTTTGGTAAAGATGCTTATGATCTCTGTTTGGTTCCTAATGTCAAGGTTCCGTACAAATTCAGGTTGCCTGAGTTTGAGACGTATAAGGGAAATACTTGTCCTCTGAATCATTTGACTATGTATGCTAGGAAGATGTCTGCTTAGACAGACAATGATCAACTGTTGATTCATTATTTCTAGGATAGTCTGACTGGTGCAACCATGGGATGGTACATAAGTTTGGATAGCAGCCAAATCAGGACTTTCAATGATTTGGGAGAGGCTTTTGTTAGACAATACAAGTATAATATTGATATGGCACCGGACAGAGAGCAGCTCCATGCTATGTCCCAGAAGGAAAAAGAAACTTTCAAAGAGTATGCATAGAGATGGCGCGAGCTAGCAGCTCAGATTGTTCCTCCTCTAGAAGAGAAAGAGATGACAAAGATCTTTATGAAGACTTTAGGTTCTTTCTACTATGAGAAGATGATAGCAAGTGCTCATTTTGATTTCACTGAAATGGTGAGTATAGGGATGCGACTAGAAGAGGGTGTCCATGAGGGACGATTGAGCAAAGAAAGTAGTATTGGCTTGAGCTCTAAGAGGTTCAACTTTGGTAAAAAGAAAGAAGGTGAGACTAATGTTGTGTCTCGTGAAAGTTACAGAAGACCTAATGGTCATGAGAATCATCATTAGCAACATGTAGTTTCTGCAACTCCGATGATTAATGTGACTCCAACTGTGCCAGCAGCTCCAAAGTATCAGTCTCGTTATCAACAACCTTATGTGCAACAGAGTGGTAATCAACAGGTTCATGATAAACCAAATTTTGATCCTATTCCGATGCTGTATGCAGATTTTCTTCCATCTCTGATCGAGAAGAATCTTGTGCAAACATGTTCTTCGCCTCCAGTTTCAGAGTCTATCCCATGGTGGTATAAGCCAGAGGCTCACTGTGATTTTCATCAAGGTACCCCGGGGCACAATGTTGAGAATTGTTATCCATTGAAGTTTGAAGTGCAGAAATTGATAAGGAGAAATGTTATGTCTTTGAATGATGTTAATCTAAATGTGAAGACGAATCCGCTTCCGAATCATGGTAATACATCTGTGAACATGGTTGATGGTTGTCTGGGTTTGTTCAAGATTTATGAGGTCCGCCATATTCGAAGGTATTTGGTTGAAATGCATGCTTTCTTAAGTGAATATCATGATATTGATCACGATTATGATGGATGTTGCATCTGTTCGGTGAACCCACGTGGTTGTGTGATTGTTAAGAGAGACATTCAAAAGATGATGGATGATAAGTTGATTGAAGTGACAAAGAAAAGAGATGAGTATGATAATGAAGTAAATGTTATTGTGCCTCAGTTCAATATTACTGAGAAGGTTGTTCCTGAGAATGTGGTTATTTATTTTGATAGCCGCAAATATGTTGTTACTCCCTTGGTGATCAATTTTCCTAGTCCAATGCCGTATGAGTCTAATAAAGCTGTTCCATACCGGTATAATGCTACGATGGTAGAAAACAGTAAGGAAGTTCCTATTCCTTCTTTGAAGTCTGTGGTTAGCATTGCTGATGTGACAAAAGTTACTCGAAGTGGTAAAGTTTATGCTTCGGATCCTCCGAAGAGAGATGAAGATACAAGTGCGAGTAAGCAGATTAAGGATGTTGTTGCCTGGTCAGTTCAATTTGGTGATTCCAATTCTAAAGATAGTGAATATGAGGTGTTGAAATTGATAAATAAGAGCGAATACAACGTTACTGAGCAGTTGTTGCCTACTCCGTCGAAGATATCAGTTTTATCACTCCTAATTTGCTTTGAGGCTCATAGGCAGTCTTTGTAGAAGATTCTTGATCAAACTTATGTTGATCATGATGTGACTGTTGATCACTTTGATAATATTGTGGATAATATCACATCGTGCAATAATATGAGTTTCTGTGATGATGACTTGCCTGAAGAAGGAAGGAACCATAATTTATCTTTGCATATTTCAGTGAACTATCAGGAAGATGCTATGTCTAAAATGCTGGTTGATATTGGGTCTTCCCTGAATGTGATGCCTAAGTCGACTTTGTTGAGACTTGCGTACCAAGGTGCTCCCATGAGGCATATTGGGATTATTGGGAAAGCTTTTGACGGATCGAAGAAAACAGTGATTGGTAAAGTTGATCTTCCTATTTTGATTAGAACGTTTATATTTCAGATTACTTTTCAAGTAATGGATATACGTCCAACTGTCGCACCTCGAAAAAATTAAACAACAGAGTCGCCACCAAACTTATTTTATTCCAATTAAGGAAAAGGAAAATATCGAGAAACCTTTTTGAAAAAAAAAACGGATAGAACATGGTCTTTGAAACCAGATTCTAGGTTCCGGAGTCGATTCCGTAAGGGGAAGGTATTAGCACCCCTTACATCCGTTGTACTCAACAGGAACCTCTTAGTTTAACTTGCAATTTAATGTTGACTTATGCTTTCTATTTTCTTCGAATAATAAAAAGTAAATGCGAGCGATTCTAATATAAGGTTAATAGGAGAAATGGGTTATTTTGTTCCTAGGGTGCTCGGCAAGGAGTAAGATCCGTGTGCCTACGTATTCTCTCGTGCAATGGGAAAGTCAGAGCTTCGTAGTTCGCGGTACTAAGGTTGATCGGTTGATTTGTTTTAGTGAACGATTATTTAAATCTTTTTCTAAATGCTAAGCGTTGGCTTGTCTGCTCGCGATAGGAGGCGGAAGCACTAGCTTGCTTACGAGATAGAAACGATTCAAATAATATTCGTTTTAAGGAAAAATGTTTAATTAGATTAATGTTTTAGAAACGAAAGGGCGAATGAACCACATCCCGTGGGGCGAGCCTCAGGAGCGTTCATTCAAGAATTTGAGGAATGCTAGACTCCAGAATTTAATTCTTTCGTTATTTGATATGTGGATTAAATGTTTTAATTACGAAAGGTCGAATAAATCACGTGCCGTGGGGCGAGCCTCGGGAGCGTTTATTCAAGAATTCGAGGAATGCTGGACTCCAGAATTCAGTTCTTTCGTTATTTAATTATGAAAAGATCTTGGGTATTCGAGTTTGGAAAGGTTTGATGGCGAGGCACGGCGCACCCGACTTACATGATTTGTGACTAGATTAAAGCGATAGAATGCGAAAAAATAAATTAAAGGCAACTATTCGGAGGTGTTGGACCTTCTTATTCGGACGCGTCGAAATATAGTTCGTTTACTTCCTTAGAGCCGATTTAAAGTTGAAATCGTTCTATGAGGAGTCGAGTGTTTCTATTGGAATGCGGTAAAATAAATAAACTAAATCGGTTAAATTAAATTGCGGAAATTAAATCAGAATAGAATAAAAAATGCAAAATAATAAATTAAATTGATAATATGGCGAATAATCGAAATAAAATAATAAATAAACTAAACTAAATTAAATGGACGAAATAGAAAGTAAATGATAAATAAAAATAAACCTAACTACTTTGGCCTCATATTAATCAAGTTTTACCGATTTAACGAAATCGGATAAACTTGACCGTTTGTTATATCATCGGCCCGAAAAGAGAAATATAAATGGATAGATTACTAAATAATTATCTAACATATTTTTTAATTATATTTTTCGAGTGATAATAGCAAAGCATAATTGTAAAGAAATTAAGATAATAAAAATAATAGAAAATAAATAATGAAAATAATCAAAAAAAACTTGACAACCTAAAAAAGAAGTAATGAAGAAAAACAAAGGGGGGCAACGCTGGAATTGTGTAGGTGTGTTATAGGAGATCTGGATTCAACAATGAAAGTCCAATAACAACAATAACTTAATATTTGTATAAGTAAAAAAAATTGAAAATAAAAAAAAGGAAACGAGGTTCAACGGGTCTGTTGATCTGGATGTGTTGAATGGAAACGTAAGAACCAATGGGCCAAGCCCAAATGACCAAGGAAGGAATGATTTGTATTTTTTTTAGTTTTAAAATTCAATAATATCTTAAGAAAACAAAATCTAGAAAATAAAGTGAAATAGGTTTAACCAAAATCCATTCTCCAACACAGTTTCACGTTTCTCACAGTCAAAATGAAGAAGAAGAAAAAACAAAACAACAGGGAAATCTCAAATCACAAATTAACCTCTTTTCAGAGCATGTTACTACTTTTCGCAGAAGGAAGATCTCACAACGGTTGTCCTCTATCTCAATCGATGTCGGTGTTTTCAAATTCTAACTCTGTTTCAGGTCTCACGCCCACCTTTCGGTTGTCCTCTCTCTCAATCGATGTCGGTTTGTCTCCGGCGGGTTTGTAAGGTTGAGTGATGGTTCACGGCTCGCTCAGGTTGTAGGTCGCTGTGTGGTGGGTTTGTGTTAGCGGCGGCGGATGCACGGTGGTTCGAAGAAGACGGTTCGGTGATGGTGAACGGCTTTGGTTCATGCGGTGGAGGTTTTTGTTGGTTCATGGTGAGGGGTTATGGTTTCACGGAAGGATGTGCTTCAACGGTTCGTCGGTTTATTTTTCTGCATTTTCGAATTTTGGTTTGACAGGGTGGTGGCGAGTGGATTTTCATGGCAGATTTGGGTGTTTGGCGGTGTTTTCGGTTTCAGTTTCAGTTAACGGTGTTTTTTTTGGAGATCTATGTTTCTCGCGGGTTTTGTGTTTGGATTCGTTTCGGAAATGGTTTGGTGTTAGTAGAACGACGGAGGTTTTTTTTTTGCGGTGGTTTATTCGGCGTAGGATTTTTCGGTTTTCATCTTTTTTCTACTTTTCTTTGGTTTTCTGGTTTGTGTTGTTATGATGTTTGGAGGTTTGGTGGAAAAAGATGAAATGTGGTTTATTATGATTGTTTGAGTGCAGAAAAAATAGTGAAGGTGATGATGGTAATGATACAGTTTGTGAAGGTTTCGATGTTCTCCTCTTGATATTGTTGTGTTGAAATGGTTTTTTAGGAGATCCCCCCTTTTGCAGAGTGCAGGGTCCCTCTTAAATAGAATCAGTAGAGGGTCCTCTTGTGAATTTAATAAGTTGTATTTGTGCCCGTTTGTGGAGAAGCGTAGGGAAAGTTTATGCGTCACTTGGTCGTACGGAAGAATCCTTTAGATACGTGAGGTGGGTGGGGATGCGTTTGTGACGTGCCTGGTATATATTTTGAGGAATTTGTTTTTGCTTTTGGAGGTAATGAAGTGGGGTGATAAATGTGCTGGCTATGAATGGTGCATTGCGTATTTCTGTTGTACGAGAAAGTGGGGATGTGGCTGAAATATGAGAAAGGGAAAAAAAAGGTGGGTTTAACAATAATAATAAAGAAAATAATAATGATAGGGGTAAATAGTAATAGGAATAATAATACTAATAATAAAAATGAGAAAAACTATAATAATAAATAATAAAAAAAATAATAATAATAAAAGGAAAAATAATGAGAATAATAGTAATACTAATAATTATGATAACAAGGAAAATAATATTTTTTGTAATTTTGTTAAATAATGAGCTTAGAAGATAAAAATGCAAATGAGCTTAAAAATAGAAGATTTTTTTTTTGAGTTTTGAAAAGACATGGATAAAATCAGGTATATGAAATAAAAGGGTAATGATAAAAATTGAGGAATAAAGGACCGAAATATGATGAATTGCCACAACACCAAAACCACTTATCCACCGCGCAAATACTCCGAATTTTCGCACATATCCTGAAGAAAAGACATTTTTTTGGATTTTTAAATAATGGTTAGACAGTAAAATAAAATGGTGTGGGTAGGACAAATTTGGGGTATGACACCAACTTATAGTTGTTTCCTTGGAAGACCCTGGATTCATGAAGCCAAAGCTGTGACATCTACTCTCCATCAGAAGCTGAAGTTTGTGAAAGATGGGAAATTAGTGACTATTGACGGTGAGCAGACGATGCTAGTGAGAAATTTATCTTCTTTCATCTATATTGATCCTGAAGAAAAGTTGGGAAATTCATTCCAGGCTCTTTTTGTTGTTGATAATGCTGCTAAGAAGAGTGTTATGCCTATGTCTTCTCTCAAGGATGCTCCGCGCATACTCGAAATTGGTCGATCTGACGGTTGGGGACGAGTTATTGATGTTGTTAACAACAAAGAAGGATTTGGTATTGGTTTTGCACCAGGTGTGGCTCTCAACGACCCAAAGACTATTCAGGAAGGATTCTGAAGTGCTGGGTTTATCAACGATTATTCCGCTGCTACCATCATTGAAGATGATGAAGATGAAGAAATGCCTAATTTTGTTACACACAAAAAGATTTGCAAGAACTGGATTGCTTTTGATGTTCCTTCTTTTGTTCATGCTTCAAAGTAATTTGTTTTATTTTCTTTCAAAAATCCTTTCACTATGCCCAAGGTGAAAGTGATGTTTGTCGGGCTTTGTTTCAAATTTTATCATCATCAATAAAATGTTATTTTGTTATTTCCATGTGTTTTTCCTTTTTTGCTTTATTCTAAAAAATGGTAACCTAAAAAACCAAAAATAAAAATAATCACTATTTATCTACATGATGTTTGCACTTTTGTTCATACTCTAAAATTAAAATAAAATCATTGTGGAAATTGATTGATAAACCCATTGAAAACAAAGATCCTATGCCTACTCCCAACTTTGATTTCCCTATGTTCGAAGATGAGGAAGAGGATGTTAAAGAGATTCCTGATGAGATTTCTCGGTTGCTTGAGCACGAGGAAAAGGTTATTCAACCTCATGGAAAGTTTATAAAGATGGTCAACTTGGGTTCTGAAGATGATAAGAAAGAAGTCAAGGTTGGAGCATTGCTTGATCCTGAGATTAAGAAGAGGATGGTAGAGCTTCTTAGAGAGTATGTTGATGTATTTGCTTGGTCTTATCAGGACATGCCAGGCCTTGATACTAATATTATGGAGCATAGATTGCCGTTGAAGCCTGAATGTCCACCTATGAAGCAAAAGTTGAGAAGAACTCATCCTGATATGGAAGCAAAGATCAAAGAGGAGATTCAAAAGAAGATTGATGCAGTTTTTCTTGTGACATCTAATTATCCTCAATGGGTGGCCAATATTGTGCCCGTTCCAAAGAAAGATGGAAAAGTCTGAATGTGTGTTGATTACAGAGATTTAAATAAAGCCAGTCCAAAAGATGATTTTCCATTGCCACACATTGATGTGTTGATAGATAATACAACTAAATTTGATGTGTTCTCTTTTATGGATGGATTTTACGGTTATAATCAAATAAAGATGGCACCCGAGGACATGGAAAAAACCACATTTATTACACCATGGGAACATTCTACTACAGAGTGATGCCCTTTGGATTGAAGAATGCTGGTGCGACATACCAAAGAGCTATGACCATGATTTTCCATGATATGATGCACAAAGAAATTGAGGTATTTGTTGATGATATGATTGCTAAGTCGAGGACTGAAGAGGATCATGTTGAACATTTGCTGAAGTTGTTTTAGAGGTTAAGGAAGTTTAAGCTTCATTTGAATCCGAACAAGTGCATGTTTGGTGTACGTTCTGGAAAGTTGTTAGGTTTCATTGTCAGCCAAAGAGGCATTGAAGTTGATCCTGATAAAGTGAAAGCTATTCGGGAAATGCCTGCTCCAAGAACTGAAAAGAAAGTAAGAGGATTCTTGGGCCGTTTGAATCATATTTCGAGGTTTATCTCTCACATGACTGCCACATGTTCTCCGATCTTCAAGTTGCTTCGGAAAGACCAAGGTTGTGTCTGGACATATGATTGTCAGAAGGCGTTTGAAAGTATCAAAGAATATCTGCTTGAACCTCCTATTTTGTCTCCTTTGGTGGAAGGTAGACCATGAATTATGTACTTGATTGTGTTGGAAGATTCCATGGGTTGTGTGCTTGGTCCGCAGGATGAATCTGGGAGAAAAGAACATGCAATTTACTACTTAATTAAGAAATTCACTGATTGTGAATCTCGGTAATCCATGCTTGAAAAAACTTGTTGTACCTTAGCTTGGGCTGCAAAGCGTCTTCGCCAGTATATGCTGAATCATACAACTTTGTTGATCTCTAAAATGGATCCGATCAAGTATATCTTCGAAAAGCCTGCTTTGACCGGGAGGATTGATCGTTGGCAAATGCTGTTGTCAGAATATGATATCGGGTATCGAGCTCAAAAAGCTATAAAAAGTAGTATCTTGGCTGACCATTTGGCACATCAACCGATTGATGATTACCAGCCTATCAAGTTTGATTTCCCAGATGAGGATATGATGTATTTGAAAATGAAAGATTGTGATGAACCTTTGATTGAGGAAGGACCGGAGCCTGGATCTCGATGGAGTTTAGTTTTTGATGGTTCTGTAAATGCACGCGGAAGAAGAATTGGGGAAATGATCATTACCCCCCATGGTTCACATATTCCTTTTGCTGCAAGGTTGACTTTCCCTTGTACCAATAATGAAGCTGATTATGAAGCCTTTATTATGGGTCTTGAGGAAGCTATTGATTTGAGAATTAAACATCTTGATGTGTATGGAGATTCTACCTTGGTAATCAATCAAATCAAGGGTTAGTGGGTAACTCATCAACCCCACTTGATCCCTTATAGAGGATATCAACTTTCTTCACTAAAGTTGAGTTTCATTATGTGTCGCGTGATGAAAATTAGATGGAAGATGCTTTGGCAACTATAACTTCTATTATAAAGGTACACTAGTGGAATGAAGTTCCCATGATCAGAGTGATGCGGCTTGAAAGACCAGCTCATATGTTTGCAGTTGAAGAGGTCCATGACGACAAGCCTTGGTATTATGATATTAAATGTTTTCTCCAGAGTTAGGAATACCCACTTGGGGAATCCAATAAAGATAAGAGGACTTTGAGGAGATTGGCATGCAATTTATTCCTGAATGGAAATATGCTTTATAAGAGGAATTTTGACATGGTCTTGCTCAGATGCGTGGATAGACACGAAGTAGACATGCTAATGAAAGAAATTCATGAAGGATATTTTGGCACTCATGTTAATGGGCATGCAATGGCTAAAAATATGTTGAGAGCAGGTTACTATTGGCTGACAATGGAATCTGATTGTTGCAAGTATGTGAAAAAGTGCCATAAGTGCCAAATTTATGCTGATAAGATTCATGTGCCGCCAACTTATCTCAATATAATTTCTTCCATGTGGCCTTTCTCTATGTGGGGAATTGATATGATTGGTATGATTGAACCCAAGACTTCGAATGTACATCGTTTTATTCTTGTGGAAATTGACTACTTCACCAAGTGGGTGGAAGCGGCATCATATGCTAATGTGACCAAGCAAGTTGTGGTTTGGTTTATCAAGAATAACATTATTTGCAGATATGGTGTTCCAAATAAAATCATTACTGATAATGGTTCGAACTTGAATAATAAGATGAGGAAAGAGCTTTGTGAAGAGTTCAAGATTCAACACCATAATTCTTCTCCCTATAGATCGAAGATGAATGGGGTTGTTGAAGCTACGAATAAGAACATTAAGAAGTTCATTCAGAAGATGGTTGTGACATATAAGGATTGACATGAGATGCTCCCTTTTTATTTGCACAGGTATCGTACATCTGTCCACACTTCAACAGGGGCAACCCCTTTCTCACTTGTTTATTGTACAAGAGCAGTGCTCCCCGTCGAGGTTGAGAACCCATCAATGAGAGTTTTGATGGAAGCCAAGTTGACTGAGGCTGAATGGTGTCAGAGTAGATTTGATCAGTTGAATTTGATTGAGGAAAAGAAAATAACAACTTTGTGTCATGGTCGGTTGTACCAACAAAGAATGAAGAAATATTTTGACAAGAAGGTCAAACCTAGTGTATTCAGAGAAGGCGACCTCGTGCTCAAAAAGATCCAGTCTTTCATTACAGATTCTCGGGGCAAGTGGACTCCGAACTATGATGACCAATATGTTGTTAAGAAAGCCTTCTCTGGTGGTTCATTAATTCTTACAACTATGGATGGTGAGGAGATCACTTGTCCTGTGAATGCGGATGTAGTCAAGAAATAATTCGCCTAAAAAAATAAAAGAACAGCTCGCTAAGTTGAAAACCCGAAAGGGCGACTTAGGTAAAAATGAGTGTCTCGGTGAATTGAAAACCCGAAAGGGCGGTCCAGGCATAAATTAGAGACATAAACAAAAATAATTATCCCGGTAGATTGAAAACCCGAAAGGGCAATCTAGGAAAAAGTTAGGGATCATTGCAAGTAACTGTGTCAACAGGCTGGATCACTTGTAGTAAGAGAGGATTTCAGATTCTATCCCTCATAAGAGTTGCCCATCAAAGAGTCTTATTCACTCATCCTTGACTGAAGTTTCAGACACAATGAAGTTCAAAGTTGATAGGGAGAATAGTGATCATTGTATTTCAATGTAGCCCTTTTACATGTATTTACCATTTTTCAAACTTGTAAAGATCCATGGAGTCATGCCATTTGCTGACTACCATTCTATCAATGAATTTGAACTTTTGTCGGATTGTTTGCAATTCTTTATATTGTTTTTCTTTACAAAATTTCAATTTATTATTGATGATGATTTTTGAAACAAATTTAATAAATTTAATCTTTGAAGATTATAAAAACATTTTTCTTTTGATATGTGAACAAAGAAAGGATATAAATAGTGATTCCGGGGATGGTAAAGTCCGGATGTGTAATTTATCTCTCCCAAAACAGGGTTTGATCCGATTGTGTCTATATGGAATTCCTGAATAGTCCGGACATGTTGATAATAATGATGTTTGCTCCCCAACAACAAGCATGAACGGGGATTGTAAATGTTCCTAGTTCCAATTCCTTCCCCAGAAGAGTTGTTGGAAGCGATATTCCTGTCACTTGAGAATCCCCAACTGAGTTTTGATATCTTCCTCAGCAGTTTATCTTTGACTTGAGAAGCATTGAGAATCCTCAACTCTGTTCTTGTTCCTCAACTTGAGATAGTTGTATCCCTTAGCAGAAGTATTGATATAGCAGTCAGTTTAGAGGTTTTCTTTCACCTGATGGTGGGTATTGATTTAAAATCCCTCGTAACTGTGTTTTAGATATGGTGTTAACTTCTGATATCCCCATGTGGGTCAGCGAGTCCTAAATTTTTCAGTGATGAATGATCTCCATAGATCTTTTCCATAGATCCCCAGTAGGACTGCGTGTGATGGTTTCCAGTAGGTTCCTATATAATCTTCAACAAGCCTTGCACTCTTTTCCCAAGCGGAGCAGGAGTGGTATGATGGTTATTTCTGCAGAGTTTGATTTTTATCAAGAATACTTCTTTCCTTAGCAAGGATTATGGAAGCTTTTCCCCATCCCCAACAGATTTTTACCTTTCCTCAGCAGGATGTTATCCCTATGCAGAGTTGATGTTTGATGTTTGATACTCCAGTATGTTATGATTTATTTACACCGCTAGTAGATCTTTAACTTGTTTCCGCAAACAGAGTTACGAAGATATTTGTCCCCGCCAGAGTTTAAACAGGGACATTTCCCTCTTTTCCCCAAAGAGTATGGAACATTTTATGCTGTTGGTGTTTCTCCAGCATGTTATCCTCTCAGAGTGGAATTTCTGATGTTATCCTTTTACAGATTCTTGAAGATTGCTTTGTGGATTGGATCCCTAGTAGATGTTTCCTCAATATGAGTTAAGCCTTGTAGTAGGATTTTATTCCTTTGATGGCTTTTGATGTTCCCCTTTAGGATCTCAAATTGAATCTCCAGCATAATTCCTAGTGTTGTGGCCTTGGGACTAGCCGAGTATCCGTTTGTTGTGGTGTTTCTACCACCTGTTGCTTATCTTTATGTCTGTTTTGTCAGCATATTCATACATATATTAATACGCATATGCATGGCATCATTTTCTTGGATTTATCATTGTTCCCCGCTCTTTGGTGTGTTTTTTCGCCACAAAGTGTGTGTGTCATTTTCCTCTCAAGTTAGAGTGTTAACCTTTAAGCAGAAAGTGCTTATCCTTTCTAAATTCCCCACTGAGTTTGTTCCTCGTGGATGATTTTAATTCAGTTTCCTCCCCAGTTTATTATCTGGATGGAATTTCCCCAATTGAGATATTCCCTCCATGGGATGAGTCTTGTTGTACCGTTTCTCTCCAACTTGTTCTTGGATTGAACTTTGGTCCCCTTTGTGAGTAATATTACTTTAGAATTAAGTTATCATTATTCGATAGTGGATAATATTTCTCCCCTTCTTATTTTATTGATTACTTTGGAATTAAGCTATCATTGTTTGATAGTGGGCAATATTTTCTCCAGCTTGAGTATATTACTTTGGAATTAAGCTATCAATTATTCGATAGTGGGTAATATTACCAAGTTAATCAAGCTCATTTCTTATGCTCCTACCCAGTAAATCCGGTAGTTGAGAATTCTTTTAAGATCTATAGATTTTTCTACCTAGTAAACATGTAGTGGATGTTATCTCTATTTGTTTTGCTTCTATCTAGTAAATCGATAGTTGAGTCCATCGTTCTCCTACCTAGTAAACCGGTAGTTGATGATTTTTTTCCAACTCGATATTCTTCCTTTTTTGGACTCGAATACTTTGTTTGGTTGATTTTTCCTGGCAGAGTGTTTAATCTTCCTTGTTGAACTTTCTACCTTGATTATATCATATTTTCCCCAAGTTGAGTCAGCTATCCAGCAATTTATTTTCCTGGAAAACTGTTTTGGTGTCTGTTGTTTTCCCCACCGGGATTCTCTTCTGTGTCCCCAAGCTTTTTCTTTCCTCGGGTGGTCACATTTTCCCCACAGAGATCTTGAGTTTGCATATCATATTCATATCATATTCTCTTAGGACAAAAATTGGGTTTTCTGTATTTAAGTTTCTCCCATCTTGCAGAGACGAAGATGCCGATCTTCGTATCTCCAGATTAAAGAAAATTAAATAGGGGAAGTTGTAACACCCTAATTTTTTCCCTAAGTTTTCTTCGCATTTCATCTGCATCTGGCATACAAACAAGATCGCATTGGTTGCTCGGTTTTGCTTGGGTTAGATTTATGACTCACAGGGGATCACCATTGCCTTTTAATTTCTTTATTTGTTTATGTTTACTAACAGTTAATTAAAATCCAAAAATATTTTGTTTTCTTTCACTAACAATTTCAGGAAGAGGAACAATTGAAATTGCCAAAAGTCGAATAAAATTTCACAAAATAAAATTTATCTGATCAAGGATTTCCCAAGTTAATTGATTCATTCAAGGAATTCCAAGGTTCATGTGTTTATTTCCATGCCTTCTTTGACGTACAAAAGAATGGGGCCACAACAATCAAGCAATCATGTTTGAATAAAAAATTCAAATTTATGCTTGGTTAACCGGTTAACCATTGCGAAATTTGAATTTTTCATTCAAATTTAGCACCATTGGATCATTGATCTCATTTGGAATACTCTAGATCCATTGCCCACTGATTTCTCTACATCACTTTGATCATTTCCTACCATAAACCCTCACTAATCACCACTCTTTTCCTATCCCACCAAATTTTCAATTACCAAACCTAATTTTAATTACCAAAGCAAGCTCCATTCCACCAAATTTCCATACCTAAAGTCTTTAAATAGGACCATAATTTCATTTATTCAACAAGCTTTGGAGTGCCAAATTCACCTTGCAAAAATTTCTTGAAGCAACAAATCTCTTGCAAAACACTCCCCCAAAACCAAATTTCACTAAAGCTCTTTTTCTTTCTTTTGAAATTATCAAGAATTCACATTGAATTTTTGATTAACTTGAGCTAAACCTTCATGCTATTCTTTCCTTGTTCATAAATTGCAGTAGATCTAGCTTGATTTGGTCCAATTTGAAGAAGTGCTTTTGGTAATTCACTCTTTCCATAAACCCATACTCACCACCAACATTCAAGATGTAGATCTTTGGTGCCTTTGATTCTAGATCCTTTGGATCTTAATTGTTGTTTGATTACATGGATTTCATTGTATATTGGTTTTAAATTTCGTGTAAATTCAGATCATGATCATCAAGTGTTTGAAAAAAGGTTTTGAAAATGGATCATGCTGAATTTCAACATTTTTTCTGCTACTGGTTCAGTGTTAACCGGTTAACCATTTTCAGTGTAATTTGGTTAACCGATTAACCAACGTTAAATTGAACAGGTTTTGAAACTAGTTGCGTTAACCGGTTAACTATTTCCAGTGCATTTTGGTTAACCGGTTAACACAAGTCAGATGGTGTTTTTGGCTTATTTTAAGCTCCTTTTTGGTTCCTCTTTCTTCTTCTTCTTCCTCCTTTTTATTTATACCTTGGGAAGCACTTTTTGGAGTGATTTCTCTTTAATTTCAATGAACTTTAGGTGTAGATTAGAGTAGTTAATGTTCATTAATTCAAAACTACCTTTAAGTGGATTATTCAATTCACTTAAGGTACTTTGCATTAGTGATACATTTTCATGCTTGAATCCACTGAGATGAGTGATTGAACTTAAGGATGGAAGAATACCATGAGTGTGACTCAATTTGATATTCATCTTTAGTTTTGTGCGGTATTGCATCCAGATATCGATTCACATGTCGTTTATCTCACGTGCATTAGCACTAACATTGTTCACCTTAATTGGTAGTGGTCGGCCTCATTTGTAGGGTAATTACTTCGTAAATTACTCGGTGATTGCTTAACATAGACCTAAATGTGTCCCGAATTCAGAATAAAATATCTAATTGGATACATGCACTTTCGTGGGCTAGACCTCTTGTTGGTCGCGTAATCCTGAAGCGTTTGATCATATTGCATTAAGAATCAAGACTTATGAATGTTTGATGCGTAGGTGCTTTGGGTCTCCCAATTGCCTTTCAAATTTCATTGAACTTAATTCGGTTTGCCTTGATTAATCGCTATAGTTTAAGCTACTAAGCGGATCTAGTTGTCTTTCGATTTTGGTTGTTCTTTTGGTTGTGGTTGATTAAGTTCACCATACCATTATTATGTAAATATTATTATAATATTACTATTATTAATATTTTAGATTCTTGCACTTTAATATCTTTTGCTACTAACATTTAATTTCTTGCACTTTATTGCTTTTATTTTATTATGCTTTATTATGCTTTATCCATCCATTATCATGTTTATATTTCTTGCTCCTATTTTTGTTGTGTTGATTTTCCATTTGTCCATTTGGACACAAAAATATTAATAAAGGATTAAACCTCTAAAAACTTGTGATCTTAATCTTTGTACTATTGGTTACTATCCTTGGCTTTGGAATGGAGTTTTGGACTTAGATTTTAGGACATTTCTCCTTTGCTTTGCTCTTCATGAAGTTGGTACTTGCCTTTATTTGGCCATTTGCTAGCTTATAAGGATGGAATTCTTATGCTCATAATTGGAAATATCATAAACTTTGGTTAGATCTTTCTTCCTTTATCTCATTATTTTCTTTTTTAGGATAGTCCCTTTATCTCCACCCATTCTTTAACTTTCAAAATCTTCTCTCTTTTTCAAAGGATTCTTGTTTTCCGAAATCATCACTTCTTTAATAAATAAAACCTTGACTTTTGTCAAGTGGATTTTACCTTTTTTCTTTTCTTTTAAAACCAATGAATCTAACCATTTTGACTTTAATTCAAGAAATAAAAAGAACCAAACTCATTCAAGTTGTTTTGTGCCTTTGTGCACTTTTGTTTATTTCCTTTAAAAAAGGCGCCGATTATGAGTCATTATTCTTTAGTCGGGTGTAAGCCTTCCAATCTCCATGGTTGTAGTTTGATGTAATTGAGTCTCTTGTCATTTGTGGGCGTTTAGTGGCATACTCGTTGATTTTATCCGAGTTGGCGCCCTCCCCATAATGATGTATGAGTTCATGCCTTCATTCTCATGGTAGATTTGTTAGGCTATCCACTTGAAAATGACAAATTCTCTTCACTTAATAAAATCAATCATAACCAACCCTTTTCACTATTTGTACTATGAACTACGGGGTTTTGATCTCGCATTTCACTTTGTGGGTACGTAGGCATGAGGTGGTAAACCTTCCCATTATGTAACCTATCCCCTTACCTGGTTCTTTGTTGTGTTTCTTTAGCTTTTTGCTTTTAGATTCATTAGGATTTATTCGCTCTTTTTTCCTTTTCCTTTTGGAATAAAATAAAAGCGCGGTGGCGACTCTGTTTACTTTGAGTTAAGTTAACTAATAGCTTACACTCATGTTTTTACCGCTACAGGAAGGTATTAGCACCCCAGATCTTCCTTCGTACCTGACGGGATCCACGCTTGTTTGTCTGTTTCAAAGGTAAGGAATAAAGCTGCTGAACAAAAGTACTGATAACTGGAACTGGAATGAGAAAGGGAATTGGAAAAGAGATCGAAAAGGAAAAATGTAGGGAAAATAAAGAATGTTCTCGAATGGGCCCTACCCCAATTCCTACACACCTCATCGGGAATATGAGGATCAGAGTCGACGTAGTTCACCTAACTAAGGCGGGAACTATTTATTTGTGTTTTTTATGAGCTTGAACTACTTATGTCTATCCTCAGGTGTTGCAGGCTTGCCTTGAACGAGTGCGTAACCGTCTTGTAAATGAGACAAGTCGTTGCAAGTTCGTGTTTAGAGTGAGTAAGGTGAGAAAATAATTCCCGAAGGAAAAGACGAGTGTTGTTTGTTTACTGTCTTTTAAAAGAAGTGTTTTCTGTTTTTTGTTTGCAAAACATTCTCATACTAAGACTTGTTCATCGTGGTAGATGCCTTACTCTTTGCCCCGAAATGGGACATATATAAGTAACCCACAACAAAGTCTCATGGCGTACTGTCGCTCCCGATAAATGGGACCGGGCCCAGATAAAGGTACAGACGCGAACGGTCGGCGAGAGGGACAATGAGAACACACAGCCGTGAACTCACTGGAGAATGAAAAGAGTCGCCAGCTAGGCATTTTTATCCCGGAGGAAAGGTAATGCTGCATAGACCTAGAAAGAGATGGATAAGACGGTTGCGAACCAGAGAGACTGAGAAAGGGGGTTGGTTACAACCTGGGAAGGTATTAGCACCCAGATTGTCCGTCGTACTCGACGGGATCCATGCTTAAAGGATTTGTGTTTTAAAGGGGTAGTATCAGTGCAATTTGTGTATAAAATAGCTGGAAAAGGATGTACAAGTGTCAGTGTAAAAGAAGTGAAGTGTGATATATACAGTGTCAGTGTAAGAACTGGAATATAATGCTCAAGATCATGAGGCTAAAAGAATAAAGCTAGAAGAGGGGGAATATACAGAGACTTTTGTTCGATAACTGTTAAGTTATGCCTACGTATCCTCTTGTGCAATGAGGAAGTCAGAACACCGTAGTTCGACCCAAAGAGACTGAAAGATGAATTGACTTGTGAACTGCTTACTTGCCTATGCTCAAGTGTATGACCCGTCTGGCTCAGGTGCTAACTGTCTTGCATTAGACGGAAGAAGCAAGTTCTCGTTTGTGAGTGAATGAGATGAGAAAAGAATCCCGGAGGAGACGATTATTGTTTGTTTTTGAGTTTTCAGTCTTTTATTGTTTTTTTGGTATTTGTCATAAGAAAATGAGCTTAAGCCTAAACCAATGGATTTAGTAAACTCATCACATCTTCCCTCTGTTTAGGGGTAATGAGAGTACCTTAAGTGTGAAGTCAGATTCTCACACTTAATTACCTTTGGTGTAGGGTTAAGATCATTAACCTACTTGTGATTATTTAGATGTTTTTGGTGTTTTTGTTTAGTGTTGAGTAATGAGGTTAAGCCATAATCAAGGATTAAACAGGCTCATTACATCATCCTAATAGAAGGATAATAGATGAGAATGTTTAAGCTGAGGAAAGCTCCTCAACTTAATCCATGATTAGGGATTAAGCTCATGACAAAACAAGCCTTTGATTAAGTGGATTTTATTTAATGGTATGATGATGAAGTGTTTTTTAGGGTTTATAAGACAACTTGAGGGGGACTTGTCCATTAACACTAGGGTTAGTCCTTCTTAACCACTTAAGGAAGAATTAGAACCCTAATGCAAGGCCCAAGTTACAAGTGTGATGTCTTGATGATTATTATGTGAATTGATTAAGAGATTTAAACACATTAAGGGTTTAACACTTAGGATTAAAGTTATACACTCCATCCTAATAGAAGGATGCAGGCATAAGCTTAATCACAAAGCCTTAAAGCCTTTAGGGTTTAGTCCCTGATTATGAGATGAGAAGAGAAGACTCAAAGAAGACACAAAGGCAAAACTAAGAGGGGAGACTAATCAAAACCCTAATCATTATCATGCTTGGTTGATCCTAAGGTTTGTGAGGTTTTCAAGAACAATCTTCAAAGGAACCACCAGGAAGCAGATGAAAGGAGCAAAGAGAAGCAAAGTAACTTGCTTCACTTAAGAAGTCAAGTCACTTGAAGAAAGAAAGTAAGATAAAGAAGAATGAGCAAGCCCAATTTCAAACACATATAGAAATGCAGCAATGGATGCAAGAGAGATGAAAGGAGAAGTTATGAGAAGTGAAGGCAAATTCACTTCTCAAAGTTACTTACCACCTGAAAGGTTAGAAAAGAAATGCAATGCAATGTAAAATGAGATGAGATGACATGATGAGAAACAAAACCAGAAGCATGTTGATGATGATGATGATGCTATGGAGTGCTACAAACATGAGGCAAGGCATGGAGATGTTCATACAAGATCATGGATGCAAATGATGCAAGTTAAGGAACATGAACATACATGAAAAGTTATGAAGCATACATGGCATACAACATGGCAAACATATTATGCAATGATCAAACATGCTTTCTATATGTCTTATTATGTCAAATGAATCAAATGGATGCATAAAATGCCAAGGCAAGTCATGTTATGCAAGAGAATGCAAGAGGTATGCAAATGAAAGCTCAAATTAGGGTTTATGAACCAACATCAAACAAAAACCAAAAAACAGAAGCAAACCCTAAGATAAAAAATGGAAAATGCCACACAAAGGATCCCTAACCCTATACTAAACCAATGTCCAAAGGAGAGGTTTCAACTCTTAACCTAGCTCAAGTTATGATTTTTCTAAGTTATTAGGGTTTTTAGGGTTCCTAAACAAAAGAAATGCCAAACAAATGAAAAATGCAAAATCAAATCATGGCCATTTGATCTCAAAAACTACATGCTAAACACAATGCAATGCAAGAAGAATCAATGTCCAACTCTTCATGGATAGGCAGAAATGATTTTTTGAACTTTGGATCAAAATAATGCACAAAAATGATTTTAATTCAATGAAAAATTCTCAAAATGCATCAAGATTCAAAAAGAAATTTAGTTTGAAGGTTGGACAATGTTTCTAAATGTCTTAGGACATTTCATGAATTTTTTGGTGATTTTTAAATACCTAAAAGTATTTTTAATAAATTAATTTCCATTAATCAATTAAAAATAATCTCTTAAATATTTAAAAATACTTTTTTAATGATAAAAATAAAAATAAAAATATTTTTGTGTCATAAAAATTAATAAAACTCAGGAGAAAAAGTTTCATAATTTTTAAACCTTTTTTACTATTTTAAATTAATTATGCAAAACAAATGAAAAGAAAATGAAAATAAATGAATTTAAAATGAATTAATGAGAAGTAATCAGATCCAACGTGCCAGATTCAAAGCTACACGCGCGGGAATTGACTTGGCGCCAGATCCCACGGCCAGAATTCATATTTCGCTAATCAATGCTTAAACCCTAACCCTGCCGTTAATCACTTTCAGATGACCGGAACAGTGTTCCGGTCATCTTCTCCGTTCACCTCAAAATGCAATCTCTCTCCCCAGGCCATTTTAGAAGCTCTAACTCTCCAGAAATCATCTACTAACTATCCTAAGCACGAATCCAGCATCAAATCATGTTTAAACTCACACACAAACAAGAATCGAAGCAAAGAAATTTCTAGGTCAAACTTTCAGAACACCATAACATACTCATTTCTTGCTCATTTCAAAAAGTAAATAGATCCCAATGATCAGTGCAACATACAAAACAAGATTCTAACAAGAAAATGGAGTTCTGGAAAAAAAGTTCATGGAGTCACCTGAGATGGAGCTTTTGATTCAAGGGCTTTCTGGATGGTTCTTTGGCTCAAACAGGTCCCAATGATCCCCCTTTGAAGCTTTGCACACTTGGTTGGAGTTTAAACAGCCTCTTGAGTGAGTTTGCAGAAGCTCTGACCAAGGGAATGTGAAAATCGTATTTGAGTTATGGAGGGTTTCAGGCCAAAGTAGTGGGTGGTTTCTGGTCAGGGGAGCAAGGTGAGTTGATGTGTGGAATTTGTTTGAGTGTTTATGGCTTGTAGAAGCAGATTCGAAAGCTTTTGCTTTATGGAGTGAAAATGGTGAAATGGAGTTATGGTTTGTTTCAGGCCTGGTTCTTTGTTGGTTTAGGCTCAGTGGAACATGGTGAGGTGATTTGTGAAAATGGTTTGGATGTTTGAAGTTTGTGGAGGCAGATTCGAAAGGTTTTGCACAAGGGGGTGTTTTTGTGAATGTGGTTGTGTGTAGTGTTTCAGCCTGGCCTGGTGTATGAAATGGCTTGCCTTTGCTTTGCATAAAGGACTCCTATTGGTCAGATGATGTGACCTGCCCTTTATTGATTGGTATGGCCACTTTTGCAATTTGTCAACTCTTGTGTAAGAGAAAGTATGGGAAGCTTCTAGGCTAGTACATGGCATGGGGCTGCGCAGCAAGGGTGAGGGGAAAGGCTAGCCAAAGTCAGCATCCAAGGTTGCAAGTTGTAGGAAGTGTGATCATGAGTTTTGCAAGTTGTTGCTTTATGGTTCACATGTGATTTCCTTATCCCACAAGCCAAAATACATGAGCATTCTTGGTTCAATTCTGATTTTTATGACTTATAGAATGTTTGTGTCATGGTTCGAAATGAACTAGAGGTTACAAAAGGCATTGGTTCATGGTTTTGCAAAATTCTCATTTGAGGCATGCCTTGAAAATCAATGATTTTAGCCAACTTTGTCACACCATAACTTTTGATCCAAGAAGAGTTTGATCATGTTCTTGTACTTTTTGGAAAGGGAAAAATGTAATCTACAACTTTCATGACCAAAGTTTTTCCATTTGAAGCATTTTTGGATCAAGAATCAAGGCTTGAAAAATGACCTAAAATGAAGCATTCTTGAAAAGTCAACTATGCCCAAAAAGTCAACATTTGCAAAAACTCCAAATTCTTGATTTTTGTGGACTTCAACCTTCTTCCATGATCAAATAAAGATCATATACACTCAAAATGATGAAGATCACCCATTGGTTGGGTCATTGGGGGCCTCAGATGCCCTGATTTTACACTGACTTGTCTGAAAAGTCAACTCTTGATCAGATGACTTCCCCATGGAATTTCTTCATAAAAATTGATATGCATACTCCCTATACCATATAGAGACCAATGGAAACAAGAATGACCAAAAAATTGGGTGTTATGGCCTCTGAAACCAAAACCCTAATTTTAGGTCACCTGTGCAGTCAAGCCTGGCTCTGCTTCCATGCAAACCTCAATTCTTGTGATTCTTTTGAAATCTTGACTTTGGGAGGATGGAATATGATACAAGAACACATATGTATCCCTTTGAAGTGATTGTTGACTTTTGGAATGGCTCAAGAAGCTCTTGGATTGCTCAGATCACAAACCCTAGATGCAGATGACTTAGAAACTATGCAGTGAATCAAAAATGAGATATGAGATGATATGTTTGTGTTTATGCATATGAAGTTATCAAAAGCCATGGTGTGAATGGGTGAGGGCAAATTTGGGGTGTTTACAGCTGCCCCTATTCAAACATGAGTTAGCTGTGCAGGTTGTAAGCAACGGCTTAACAGGCAAACAAGATAACTTGTGGTTGAATACCAAAGACAGTCCAAAATTTGCACTCACAGAATGAAGAAGAAAAGGGATATAGATTGTAAAAGGAAAATAAAGTATATTGTAAAGTGTGGGCGACGGAGGACGACCGTCGAGCAGAGGACGACTGCCGGGTAAAGAGCAATAACGGGGACGGCCGACATGCTGAGAAAAGTGCCGAAAATAAAGCAATGACGGGGACGGCCGACATGCTGGGGATAAAAGGTAAAGCTAAGACGGGGACGGCCGACTAGCTGGGGAAAATAAAATTATGATGGGGACGGCCATCGGATAAAGCTGTAAAATTCTCTGGGGATTAATGAAACATGACGGGGACGGCCGTCAAGTTCACAAAGGTAAAGCAACCAACGATGGGGACGACCATCGGGCTAAAAGGAAAAGGGACCACGACGGGGACGGCCATCGGGTTAAAGAATAAATGAAATAAACAGATGATGGGGTACGGCCATCAAAGGTGAAGGACTATCACCTAGCAGGGGACGGATGCTCTGTTGGGGAATAAAGGAATTATGATGGGGACGGCCATCAAAGGTGAAGGATGATCACCTGGCAGGGTACGGCTGCCGAAAATATCAACGATGGGGACGGCCATCGGATGAGCATGATGGAGGACGACCATCAAGAGGTGGAGGCCGACCACCTAGCAGGGGACGGCTGCTAAAATCAACGATGGGGACGGCCATCGGATGAGCATGATGGAGGACGACCATCAAGAGGTGGAGGACGACCACCTAGCAGGGTACGGCTGCTCTCAGGGTTTATCATAACACAGGACGAGTGTCAGATAAAAAGAAAATTGCTTTGTTGGCGATCTACTGGGGAGTAGTAAACACGGACGAGTGTTCATATCCAAGAAACAAAAGGTATAAGTGTTTAAACGTTGTATATAGATTAAAGATGCGGACGAGCATCCCTAAGACTACGATACGGACGAGTATCGGGTAGAAACAAACTGACACATGCTCAGAGATGATGATACGGACGAGTATCAACTGGTTAACAAAGAACACGGACGAGTATCAAATCTGAAAGGACCCTTCTGGGGAATAGTAAATGCAGACGAGTATCTATATTCAGGAAGACATAAGTGTTTGACACGGTGTATGGATTAAAGATGCGGACGAGCATCCTTAAGGTTATGATACGGACGAGTATCACGTAGAAACAAACGCTTGACGTATGTTCTGAGATGATGGTACGGACGAGTACCAACGGGTTAACAAAGAACAAGGACTAGTGTTGAATCTGAGGGGATATAAAAGTGGTATATACAAGATACGGACGGGTATCTGTATAATAGCGAGTGGTGTATAGATGAGTGTTTAGCTGCTAGGGAGAGTGACACGGACGAGTGTCAAAAGGAGAAGAGTATAATATGAACAAGTATCTGATATACAAAGTCTAGGCGACTGCGCTGGGGATATGACACGGGCGGGTGTCAAGAAAGTGTATATAAGTATATGTGAGTACAAAGAGGATGTCTTTGGCTTTCTGCTGGGATATAACACGGACGGGTGTCAAAAGGAGTATATACTGGTGTTTGTGATTTGTGAGGCAACTGCTTTTGCTGGGAACTCTGGTGGGGATTTTTCTTCTGTATGTTGATGAACTGTAATCATTCACAAGTGTTCGATTCACAACATGACTTATGATTATGCTATGCTTGATTTTTGCCGTACTGCTCCGTTTTAGACGGGATGCTACGCTTTGTGGGTGAATATGATGCGAATGCTATGATTGTGCAAAGATACCAAACCGGGATCCGGGTCCCGTTGCTGCGAAGATCTTCGATCGATCTGCTTGAAATGGACATCCCAGCTGGGGACGAGATCCTTGATAGATCTGATGACGTATCTGCTTGGGGATACAGGTCGCTGATTGACGTATCCCTGCAATGAGGGACCCAGCTGGGGTTTGTAGAAGCTTTCTTCACTCTGTTGTGATCTTCTATGCGCTGCTCTTCTGGATAGAGGCTGGAGCTCTGTGGGGAGAAGACTCCTTGAATTTGGTACTCGGCTGAGGGCGAGACGACAACTCGGCTGGGGAGAAAGAGAGATCCTTGACTCAGTCGGGGATGTAGGTGCCTTCTGCGATGCCTGGCAGCTCTGATGGGGAAGTCACAAGTGGCAACTCAGCTGGGGGGAAGTCATGGGATGCAACTCAGCTGGGGAGAGAGCACTTCGGGTGTTAAAATTGAGTGTTGATTTGCCAGCTTGCTGGGATGAAGCTTACATGCCCTCAGTTGCATTCTGGATACCTGCAATCCTGAAAAGATAAAGAAACGCACAAGACAATCCCGAGGTATCCCTTACTGGGTTCCGTCATAGGAGTTTAAATATTTCTGAGAGTAAGCAAGATTTCCTGCAAGCATGTTTTTATTTTCTTAGAGAGAAACATCTTGTACTCGTGCAATCAGTTTTTAGAGACATCAGACATTCTTTGCAAAATAAAATGTACAAAACGAAACATGACTGAAAAGCCTGATTTTATTAATTCATGTGCCCTGAATCGGCAAGATACAGTCGAAGGAACATATCCCCTGAAATGAGGAGATTGCTACAAATTGAGAAACAAAATGCTGGCAGTGCTGATGACGCCTTAAAGAGCTTCCTCTTCTGCTATGACTCGTATGACAATGACGTTCTTCTCGCCTCGCTTTCTGAAGAAGGCTGATTCTGATAGAGGCTTGATCCTTTTGAAGCTTTCCAAGTTGCAAGTGATACAGACGAGTTCAGAATGCAGTTGTTCGCTTATTCCCTTATTTTGCATGGATCACCCTTTCGGGTTTTCAATCCATCGGGATACCCATTTTTGCCTGAGTTGTCCAATGCGGCTTTTCAACTCAGCGGGTGTACATTTTTATTTATTTTCCCTTATTTTTGCCCGAGTCTTTTATTCTGTTTTTGACTCGCCGGGATGCCCTATTTTTGCCTGGACTTTCATTCTGTTTTTATGTCCAGCGGGTCATTTTTATGCGAAGTATCTTTTAACTGCATCTGAATTCACAGGGGACGGGAAGTCTTCACCATCCATGGTGCTGAGCATCAGTGCTCCACCAGAGAAAACTTTCTTTACCACGAATGGTCCTTCATAATTTGGAGTCCATTTGCCCCTGTGGTCTGTATGAGGAGGGAGGATTCTCTTCAACACAAGATCTCCCACTTGGTACTCTCGGTGCCTGACTTTCTGATCGAAGGCCTTCTTCATTCTCTTCTGATACAACTGCCCATGACAGATTGCAGCCAATCTTTTCTCTTCGATCAGACTCAGTTGCTCGTATCGGGACCTAACCCATTCTGCTTCACTTAGTTTAACATCCGTCAGTACCCGTAGAGAGGGTAATTCAACTTCGACTGGTAGGACTGCTTCCATACCATACACAAGTTGATACGGTGTTGCCCCAGTGGATGTCCTGATTGACGTGCGATACCCATGCAAGGCAAACGGTAGCATCTTGTGCCAGTCTTTGTAAGTGATTACCATCTTTTGCACAATCTTCTTGATATTCTTATTTGCTGCCTCAACAGCGCCATTCATCTTCGGCCTGTAAGGAGAAGAATTGTGATGTTGGATCTTGAAGTCCCGGCATAATTCAGCCATCATTTTGTTGTTTAAGTTGGAACCATTATCAGTAATGATTCGCTCGGGAATTCCGTACCGACAGATGATATCCCTTTTCAGAAATCTGGCTACCACTTGTCTTGTAACGTTGGCATAGGAAGCTGCTTCAACCCACTTGGTAAAATAGTCGATGGCGACCAGGATGAATCTGTGGCCGTTCGAAGCAGTTGGCTCAATCTTGCCAATCATATCAATGCCCCACATGGCAAAGGGCCATGGTGAAGACATGATGTTCAAAGGATTGGGAGGCACATGCACCTTATCTGCATAGATCTGGCATTTATGGCATTTTCTGGCATAAGCACAACAGTCTGCATCCATTGTGATCCAGTAATAACCTGATCTTAACAACTTTTTAGCCATGGCATGCCCTCCGGCATGGGTACCGAACGATCCTTCGTGCACTTCATGCATCAGCAAACCTGCTTCCGTCTTGTCAACACATCTGAGGAGTACCATATCAAAGTTCCTTTTGTATAAAGACCCATCAGTGTTCAGAAAGAAACTACCAGCAAGCCTTCTCAAAGTCTTCTTATCATTGGAAGATGCCCCAGGTGGGTATGTTTGATCCTCCAAGAAGCATTTAATGTCATGGAACCAAGGCTTATCATCTTTGACAACATCTGCTGCGAACACATATGCTGGCCTGTCGAGTCTGGACACTGAAATCTGAGGTACAAAGTTAGCAGCTTGAACTTTGATCATGGATGAAATGGTAGCAAGAGCATCTGCAAACTGATTCTCGTCCCGAGGGATATACTCAAGCTTGACTGTTGTGAAGAAAGTTAATAACCTCCTTGTATAATCCCTGTAGGGTATCAGATGATCTTGGTGTGTATACCATTTGCCGTTGGTTTGATTGATTACCAGAGCTGAATCTCCGAATACGGTCAAAGTTTTGATCCTGAGGTCAATGGCTTCCTCAAGACCCATAATGCAAGCTTCGTATTCAGCTTCGTTGTTAGTGCAGTTGAAAGTGAGTTTTGCCGAGAAAGGCATGTGAACTCCTTTAGGTGTAATGAGTACTGCACAACACCACGACCATTCATGTTAACATCCCCATCAAACATCATAGTCCATTCTTCTTCCGGGTCAGGCCCTTCAGTGTGAATAGGCTCTTCATGATCTTTTGCTTTAATGAACATGATGTCTTCATCAGGGAAGTCAAATCTCATAGGCTGGTAATCATCAATGGGTTGCTCAGCAAGATATTCAGATAGTACACTGCCCTTGATGGCTTTCTGAGAAGTGTACTGGATGTCGTATTCTGTAAGAATCATTTGCCATCTTGCAACCCGTCCGGTAAGCGCCGGCTTCTCGAAAATGTACTTGACTGGGTCCATTTTTGAGATCAACAAAGTAGTGTGGGTCAACATATACTGTCTCAGTCGGCGAGCAGCCCACGCTAAAGCACAGCAAGTTTTCTCGAGCAGTGAATAACGTTGTTCACAGTCGGTAAACTTTTTGCTTAGGTAGTATATTGCATGCTCTTTTCGACCAGACTCGTCATGCTGGCCCAGCACACACCCCATCGACTCTTCTAATACTGTCAAGTACATGATCAGAGGTCTTCCCTCAACTGGAGGCATAAGGATTGGAGGCTCTTGCAGATATTCCTTGATCTTGTCAAAAGCCTTCTGGCAGTCTTCGTTCCACCTGACCGTCTGTTCTTTTCTTAACAGCTTGAACAAGGGTTCACAGGTTGCTGTCAGGTGAGATATGAACCTTGAAATGTAGTTCAATCGACCTAAGAACCCTCGAACTTCTTTCTCTGTTTTCGGTGCAGGCATCTCTTGGATGGCTTTGACTTTATCAGGGTCAACTTCAATCCCTTTTTCGCTTACAATAAAACCCAGCAGCTTACCGGATCGCACCCCGAATGTGCATTTGTTGGGGTTCAGCTTCAGTTGATACTTCCTCAGACGCTTGAACAATTTGAGCAGATTTACCAGATGGTCTTCTTCAGTGAGGGACTTGGCAATCATATCATCCACATAGCATTCTATTTCTTTATGAATCATATCGTGGAATAATGTTACCATAGCCCGTTGATATGTGGCACCAGCATTCTTCAGCCCAAATGGCATCACCTTGTAACAGAACGTGCCCCAGGGTGTGATGAATGTTGTCTTCTCCATGTCCTCAGGTGACATCTTAATCTGATTGTATCCTGAAAATCCGTCCATGAAGGAGAACACCGAGAACTGAGTCGTGTTATCCACCAATACATCAATGTGAGGTAATGGGAAGTCATCTTTCGGGCTAGCTCTGTTCAGATCCCGATAGTCAACACACATTCTTACTTTTCCGTCTTTCTTAGGCACAGGTACTATATTAGCCACCCACGGCGGGTAGCTAGTCACAGCAAGGAACCCGGCGTCCCATTGCTTTTGTACCTCTTCTTTGATTTTCATTGCCATGTCCGGACGAGTACGGCGCAACTTCTGTTTAACTGGCGGGCATTCTTCTCTCAAAGGCAGCTTGTGCACGACAATATCGGTATCCAACCCTGGCATATCTTGGTAAGACCAAGCAAACACATCTACATACTCTTGAAGCAAATCAATCAGTTGTCTCTTCACTGAGTCTTGCAGGCAGGCCCCGATTTTAACTTCTTTCACGTCTTCATCTGTACCAAGATTGATCACTTCAACCTCCTCCTGGTGAGGAGTAATAATCTTTTCCTCTTGTCTCAACAACCTGGCTAGCTCTTCAGGAAGCTCATATTCTTCTTCAACCCCTTCATCAGCTTGATTGATTGGATTGTCAAAGTCATACGAAGTCATAGCCGTGCTGTTGTCGGTGCTGTCTGGAAGGCACTCTCTGCAAGGGTTAAGTTTGTTCATTTTAGTGATCTGATTTTAATCTTGCTTTAGAAAAGTGAAATAAAAGTTGTCATTTTGAAAACACCGCCATTTATTTTTTTGTACAAAAAGAAAAATAGAAAAACAGTGAACGGAAAAGAAAAAAGACTCGTTTGCAAAAAGATGTCTGATATTTCATTAATTGATCTTGTTTGCACAAAAAGTACAGATGGCCCGATTACAAAATGAGTCTTGTCATCTTGGGCAAGATGCAAGACTTTGATGCATGCTATAAAAATACAGGAAATAATAATTACTCTGCATGAGTAACTCTTATAATTTCCTGGGAAGACCAGTTCGAGATACTGCTCCCCGGGATCTTTGGACGAATCCAGCTTTCCAGGTTGCGTTCCTCTTCCAGCTCGTCTTCCAGACAGTTGATGGCATCAGGGGTAAGCATCCCCCACTCACAAAATTGGGCTCTTTCGCAGCCGCTGCTTGATCTTGTTGAGTTGGTTTGTAACCCAACCCAAATCTGTCTTCTTTCTTCTCCACCGATAGCAGTTTGCCCTAGCCTTGGGCAGTTCCTTCCTCAACAACCTTCCGGGCTTGTTGATAAGATGACATGGAGATCCCGGATACAGCAGATGCTTCATTGACATTCAAGGCTTCAAATCCTTGGCTCATTGTTTCATGGATCTCCCCATCCATCTCAATGTACTTATAGGTTGCCAGGTGGCTAACAAAAATGTCCTCCTCCCCACAGATTGTGACAACTTGGCCTTCCCACTCAAATTTTAATTTTTGGTGAAGGGTAGACGTTACTGCGCCGGCGGCGTGAATCCAAGGTCTACCCAACAAACAGCTGTAGGCGGGCTGAATGTCCATCACATAAAAGATAGTTGTAAAGGTCTGTGGGCCAATTGTCACAGGTAGCTCAATCTCTCCCAGAACCGATCTCTTAGAACCATCAAAAGCTCTTACCACCAGGTTGCTGGGTCGCAATGCTAATCCTTCATATTCTAACTTCACCAGAGCCTTCTTTGGTAAGACATTAAGGGACGACCCCGTGTCTACCAGCACATGAGAAAGGACTGCTCCTTTGCATTCCATGGTGATGTGCAAGGCTTTGTTGTGGTTGCGGCCATCCGCCGTCAAGTCAGTATTGGTGAACCCTAGCCCATTGCTAGCAGTAACATTTCCAACTACGGTTTCCAACTGGTTGACAGTGATCTCTTCAGGCACGTAAGCCGCGTGCAAGACTTTAAGTAACGCATTCCGATGGGCTTCGGAGCACATTAGCAGTGATAGGATTGAGATCTTGGATGGCGTCTGGTGAAGCTGATCCACAATTTTATAATCACTCTTTTTGATAATCCTCATAAACTCATCAACTTCTTGATCGAATGGTGTTTTCAAGGCTTCCTTAGCAGCTTGATCTTCCTGCACCGGGCTCTTTCCCTTTGCCTTGGCAGCAGCTTCTGCTTCGGCAGTGGGTCTCTGAATTTGTGGAGCGAAAAGACGTCCGCTTCGGGTGAAGCCTCCGCCTCCTCCCACATTGTCAATTTGTAGTGCAGGGGTTGATGATTCAAAAGTGATTCTTTGTCCTTCACAGTACAAGTCAGAGCCGTAATGCCAGGGGATGGCATTACTGCTTTCATAAGGTATTGGTCCAGGCACCGTGATAGTGACTGGACTGACTGCAACTGTTGAAGGAACTGTGATTGTTTGTGGATCATAATAGATTGTAACTGGTGCTCTGATGGGAGAAGCACCTTCTGAATGGTAGGCGGAGTTGTTTTCCGGATCATAAAATATGGTGACAGTAGAGACATCTTCATGATTGGTTGCTGGTGTTGTAGGAGACATTGTCGGGAGTGTGGATGTTGTTGTTGTAGGAGGTTCAAAATGGAGTGATGCTGAAGTTGTAGCAGGAAAATTTGTTGAAAACTGATCAGTTGAGATAATGGATGAAGTACTTGTTGATGAAGCCGAAGAATTGTCAGGAACAATGGTTGTTGCAGTTGTAGGAGGTTCTGAAACCGTTGGTGATGAGATTGCTGGATTTGTTGGAAATGATGTGGTGATCTGAAGCTGGCCACTTTGAATAAGGTCATCTATGCCCTTTCTCAGGTTATCGCACCCATTTACTGAGATATTGCAGTAAGCACACCCTAACTCGCATCCTGGGAACATCTGACATTCCAAGAGTTGAGCCTTGATTTCTACCAATGGTGTCCTGATCTGTCCCACACTGGTTATTAAATAAGACGGTTTGTCTTCTTCAATAGCGTTAATTCGGGGACCACCATGATTTGGCATGGGATTTTTGTTGACATTGGGTGGTGGTGCGAAATTCAGAGCCTTTGAGTCTACCAGGTCTTGTACCTTCATATGCAGAGCTCTGCACTTTTCTGTACTGTGGCCAGGTGCGTTTGAATGGAAGGCACACCTAGCGTTGGAGTCATAGTTCCTGGGTAGACTGTTGGGATCTGGAGGTGCCAGCGTCCTTAGCTCAACTAGGTTGAGTTTCAGGAGTTGTGGCAGCAGTGTAGCATATGGCATAGGGATCGGATCGATCACCCTATTAGCTTGAGATGGCCTCTGTTGGAATGGCCTTTGCTGACTGTTGTTGTTGGTGTTGCTGTTGTAGTAATTCCTTGGAGGATACTGATTTTGCTGATGGTACTGAGGTTGTTGCTGATAGTTTTGCTGCGAAGGTTGATAGACTGGTAGAGGATGAGCCGGAGCAGGAATGGTGACTGCTGCCACTGACCTGTGAACATATTGGGGCCTGCCTCTGTTGGTGTGGATGGCATTGGTCTCGCCAGTTCTTCTCGGGCCTGCAAAAGGCTTTCTTGTACTACTGGACGAGCTTGCACCGTTGTCTGAGATCTTACCCATCTTCAACAGGCTTTCGATTCTCTCCCCAGCTATGACAACATCCGCAAAGCTAGTGGAAGAGAAGGCAGCCAGCCTGTCAATATAAGTTCCCTGAAGGGTGTTCATGAACATATCTGCCATTTCCCGTTCAGACATTGGTGGCTGAACAGCAGCAGCCAATTGCCTCCATCTCTGGGCATATTCTCGGAAACTCTCCCTTGAGGACTGTGACATTCCCATTAGGAGGGTCCTGTTGGGTGCCATGTCTAAGTTATACTGATACTGTCTGATGAAGGCCTCTGCCAGGTCCTTCCAGCATCTAATAGTTGCCCTTGTCAAGTGAGAGTACCATTCTCTTGACGCTCCAGTTAAGCTGTCTTCGAAATAGAACATCCAGAGCTTCTCATCCATTGTATAGGCCTTCAGCCTTCCCAGAAATGACTGTAAATGAGTCCGGGGGCATGAAGTCCCGTTGTATTTTTCAAAGCAAGGAGGCTTGAACTTATGGGGGATCCTGACCCCGTCTACCAAGCCCATGTCCGTGACATCGAAGCCCAAAGAGTTTTGAGATTCTAAGGACCTCAACTTCTCAGCTATCTCATCCAATCTCCTATCATAAGCTTCCTCCCCAGCACCCATTACTGTGAATTGGTCCTCCTGAGGATCTTCTTGTAGTACCCTGGCTGCGGTGGCAGTCCCTTGAACATTTGCTGGAATATTGACCTCAGGGTGGAGGTGTGGTCCAAATACCGGAGGGTTGACATGAGGTTGTACCCTTTCATTGTTACTGGTACCGGCAGTCCCTATATGTGGATCTTCTTGATTCTGCCTTTCCACCATGGCCCTCAATCTTTCCTGGCTCTGAGCCATGTTGTTCATAACTTCCATAAACTGAGTCATTTGATTCCTCATCTCTAGCCTTTCATTTGCCATTTGATTTCTGACCTCAGTAAGGTCCTGCTGCATCTGATCCATTTGGATGCCCGGAAGGTTGTTTCGGGTTGGATAACGGTGCGGACGGTTGAGGGGAAATACCCGGCGCCTAGCAATAGTTCCTGAGGCATCACAACAGAGGTTAGCAACAACAAAACAAAAACCTACAAAACAAACAAAGGGTTAGCATGCAATGCAGTTATGCTTATTTGTTCTCAAGGTATCCTGGTTTGGCCTTCAGTTTTGACCCTTCCAGACCCTTGAAGATGCTGTTGTTGTTGCTTGAAGAAAACTCAGATGAAGCAAACTAACACAAATATATTACAGAAGGTGAAATAATACAACTTTTTCATTTTACAACACAAGCCCTTAAAGGGGTCAAAATACATTACAAGAAAATAAAAGTATACGGAAAGAAAGCAACAACAAACAAATGGTCAAACACCAAGACCAAACTCATCCTCACGAACTTCCTTGAGAAGTGCTTCGGTCACAGGATCAGCCGGACGCTCCGTGAGATTCCTGATGAGGAGATTCCGGGTCGTAACAGCTGCTGTTAGCTTTTTGTGCTGAGTTTGGTCCTTTGACCTCTTCACCCCTGCTTTGACCTTCAGCTCTGATATCTCCCTCTGGGCTGCTGCCAGGGCTTCTTGTTGTTCTTTTGCACTAGCTTCCAGTTGCTCCATCTTGTCTTGAATTCTCTTGTCCTCCAGAGTACGGGCTTCGGTGATCCTGACCCACCGAGCTTGACTCTCCTTCAAATACAAGTCTGTCCTTGCTCTTTGGAACTGGGCTTCTTTGCAAGCATTCTTCAGGATTTGTTCTCCAGCCTTTGACTTTTTAATGTAATCCCCAGATTTCTCAATCTTAGTCAGGTGATCTACTCTCATTTTCTCCAACCTTTCAATCTCCCGCATACCTTCACTCCTCTCCCGGAGGGTCTTCTGCAAAGCCTGGGTTAGCTTCTCATTTCTTTCCTTCAAGCTCTCAAACTCCTCCAAACTGATAGTGGCAGGGGGTGGTGCTGAAGATGACTCAGGCATGTCTTCTATGGTAAAGGGCATCCCAGAGAAATGGGCCCTGGCACGGGACCATTCATAATATTGTGCCGATGCCACATTGTTGCACTTCCCTAGAATGGTTATTCCCTTGGTTTGAACATTATCCCAGGCCCAGGCTGCCTGCCTAACAATAGCCAGACTAATCTTGTTTTCACAATAAAGAGTCTCAACCAAGTCCTGTGCCCTAGGAGTATGGACCAGTGCATAGCCCAGTTGCCTTCTGAACAGCAGAGGATTGTAATTGATACTACCCTTAACTCCTATTAAAGGCACATTGGGAAAATGCCCACAGCTGGTGATGATATCCCTGCCCTTGGTGCTCTGAGTGCACCATCTGACGTCAGCTGAAGTTAGAACAGTGAGTCTCTTAGCCCAGTTGCTTTGCTGATGAGGGTTTAAAAATGCATCTGTCCTGGGTAGATGCTTGAGAAGCCAAGTGTGGAACAATGGAGCACAACACCTTACTAATCTTCCCCTCTGCTTTTCATTCCTTTGATGCACTGAATAGTAGAGGTCCCCCAATAAAGTGGGCACTGGGTTCTTCAAGATGAATAGATGGATTACATTCTTGCTAATGAATCGAGGCTCATCTGCAAACAACACAATTCCATATATGCTCAAAGCCAACAAGGCACAAACAGCCTTCCACTCTCCTAAAGAAGCTTTCAGGGTAGCTTGAGAAATCAAGAAATCCAGATGAAAACCAGGGATTCCAGCTTTAGAGGTCATATGCTGCTCAATCAGGACAGGTTCCAGATGCAAAGCCTTTGCTACTTCTCCATTAGCAGGAAAGACCATCTCAGGGTTGAATGGGATTCCACCTTTGATGGGTATACCAACTAATGAGGAGTACTCTTCCAATAAAGGGCCTAACTGAAAGTTTTGGAAAGTGAAACATCTCAGTGGGGGATCATAAAACTGAATGCAGGTGTGGATCAAGCTTCTCTGTGATGGGTCCAGATCCATAACCATATCAAGTATATCTCCATAACTTTCCCTAAACAATGGTATGTGATCTGGAGTGATCAGGGTTTGAATCCTCCTGATGTCTGATAACTCTGGCTGGAAGAAGTGATAGGTGATGTTGCTCTTTTTAGGAGCCATGATGCTGAGACTGAGTAGAGACAGGTGCTGATGATAATACTGAAGAAGTGGGCCACTGACTGGCTGGTGCAGGTGATAACTGAAGCAGATAGCTGATGAAGATAGGTCAGTACTGAAGATGGGGTCAAAACCAAAACCAAATGAAGATGGATACCCTGAAACACAAATAAGCAAATGTCAATATGATGCAATGATTATGTATGAAAATGATATGCAAGGGTCTGTGACTGAGCTGGATCTGATCAAAATGCCCTGATATAGGTCCAAGTATGTTCAAGAATTCCAGATGGAGGTCTATAAATCCAGTAACCAAGGTGGGGGACTCAAATAAAGAGCCACATATCCAGGGTTTTAGAATCACAAGAACTGTCCCAAATTGAAGTATTCTTAAACAATCAAAGTAACAAGGTATTCTGAGGTCAAGGTACCTGCAAACCTGTAAACAGCCCAACCCCCTCACAGGTGGTGTTCTAAAACAAGGATCCTCAGACTTGGATAAGTTATGAGAAGTGTAAACACTTCTAACCCGGAGGTACAGTGTTTACAATAACCATAAAAGTTCCTCCTCTAATTCACCTCAGTTTCTGAAGGTCAATACTAAAAGGTCATCCAGACTTAGCAGGCTTCCCAGATAGCCCTAGCACTGCAGGAAATCTGCAACACAGAGTTCTCAAGAAGAAACCCATATCTGAACCGTGTTTCATATTCCCGCACCAGACCGAAATGGAATGGGAAAGAATATGATTCACTCTAGCCTAGGTGTCACTCAGGTCCCAGGTATAGGACCTTAACTCTCAATGGAACACCCACCCACCAAAGCAGACAACAGATCCAGCCAGCAGTATGACAGTATGATAAATGAAAAAACAGTAAAGAAAGCAATAAATAAAGCTGTACAGAAAGCAGTAAATAAAGCAAATATACACATACAAATAGCACATAACACCCCCAATAAACACAAATCAATCAAGCGCTAGGAGGAACCCACAAAAAGAACCAGAAGCCCTGGTTGCAGTATAAGGGTCCCCAGCAGAGTCGCCAAGCTGTCGCTCCCGATAAATGGGACCGGGCCCAGATAAAGGTACAGACGCGAACGGTCGGCGAGAGGGACAATGAGAACACACAGCCGTGAACTCACTGGAGAATGAAAAGAGTCGCCAGCTAGGCATTTTTATCCCGGAGGAAAGGTAATGCTGCATAGACCTAGAAAGAGATGGATAAGACGGTTGCGAACCAGAGAGACTGAGAAAGGGGGTTGGTTACAACCTGGGAAGGTATTAGCACCCAGATTGTCCGTCGTACTCGACGGGATCCATGCTTAAAGGATTTGTGTTTTAAAGGGGTAGTATCAGTGCAATTTGTGTATAAAATAGCTGGAAAAGGATGTACAAGTGTCAGTGTAAAAGAAGTGAAGTGTGATATATACAGTGTCAGTGTAAGAACTGGAATATAATGCTCAAGATCATGAGGCTAAAAGAATAAAGCTAGAAGAGGGGGAATATACAGAGACTTTTGTTCGATAACTGTTAAGTTATGCCTACGTATCCTCTCGTGCAATGAGGAAGTCAGAACACCGTAGTTCGACCCAAAGAGACTGAAAGATGAATTGACTTGTGAACTGCTTACTTGCCTATGCTCAAGTGTATGACCTGTCTGGCTCAGGTGCTAACTGTCTTGCATTAGACGGAAGAAGCAAGTTCTCGTTTGTGAGTGAATGAGATGAGAAAAGAATCCCGGAGGAGACGATTATTGTTTGTTTTTGAGTTTTCAGTCTTTTATTGTTTTTTTGGTATTTGTCATAAGAAAATGAGCTTAAGCCTAAACCAATGGATTTAGTAAACTCATCACATCTTCCCTCTGTTTAGGGGTAATGAGAGTACCTTAAGTGTGAAGTCAGATTCTCACACTTAATTACCTTTGGTGTAGGGTTAAGATCATTAACCTACTTGTGATTATTTAGATGTTTTTGGTGTTTTTGTTTAGTGTTGAGTAATGAGGTTAAGCCATAATCAAGGATTAAACAGGCTCATTACATCATCCTAATAGAAGGATAATAGATGAGAATGTTTAAGCTGAGGAAAGCTCCTCAACTTAATCCATGATTAGGGATTAAGCTCATGACAAAACAAGCCTTTGATTAAGTGGATTTTATTTAATGGTATGATGATGAAGTGTTTTTTAGGGTTTATAAGACAACTTGAGGGGGACTTGTCCATTAACACTAGGGTTAGTCCTTCTTAACCACTTAAGGAAGAATTAGAACCCTAATGCAAGGCCCAAGTTACAAGTGTGATGTCTTGATGATTATTATGTGAATTGATTAAGAGATTTAAACACATTAAGGGTTTAACACTTAGGATTAAAGTTATACACTCCATCCTAATAGAAGGATGCATGCATAAGCTTAATCACAAAGCCTTAAAGCCTTTAGGGTTTAGTCCCTGATTATGAGATGAGAAGAGAAGACTCAAAGAAGACACAAAGGCAAAACTAAGAGGGGAGACTAATCAGAACCCTAATGATTATCATGCTTGGTTGATCCTAAGGTTTGTGAGGTTTTCAAGAACAATCTTCAAAGGAACCACCAGGAAGCAGATGAAAGGAGCAAAGAGAAGCAAAGTAACTTGCTTCACTTAAGAAGTCAAGTCACTTGAAGAAAGAAAGTAAGATAAAGAAGAATGAGCAAGCCCAATTTCAAACACATATAGAAATGCAGCAATGGATGCAAGAGAGATGAAAGGAGAAGTTATGAGAAGTGAAGGCAAATTCACTTCTCAAAGTTACTTACCACCTGAAAGGTTAGAAAAGAAATGCAATGCAATGTAAAATGAGATGAGATGACATGATGAGAAACAAAACCAGAAGCATGTTGATGATGATGATGATGCTATGGAGTGCTACAAACATGAGGCAAGGCATGGAGATGTTCATACAAGATCATGGATGCAAATGATGCAAGTTAAGGAACATGAACATACATGAAAAGTTATGAAGCATACATGGCATACAACATGGCAAACATATGATGCAATGATCAAACATGCTTTCTATATGTCTTATGATGTCAAATGAATCAAATGGATGCATAAAATGCCAAGGCAAGTCATGTTATGCAAGAGAATGCAAGAGGTATGCAAATGAAAGCTCAAATTAGGGTTTATGAACCAACATCAAACAAAAACCAAAAAACAGAAGCAAACCCTAAGATAAAAAATGGAAAATGCCACACAAAGGATCCCTAACCCTATACTAAACCAATGTCCAAAGGAGAGGTTTCAACTCTTAACCTAGCTCAAGTTATGATTTTTCTAAGTTATTAGGGTTTTTAGGGTTCCTAAACAAAAGAAATGCCAAACAAATGAAAAATGCAAAATCAAATCATGGCCATTTGATCTCAAAAACTACATGCTAAACACAATGCAATGCAAGAAGAATCAATGTCCAACTCTTCATGGATAGGCAGAAATGATTTTTTGAACTTTGGATCAAAATAATGCACAAAAATGATTTTAATTCAATGAAAAATTCTCAAAATGCATCAAGATTCAAAAAGAAATTTAGTTTGAAGGTTGGACAATGTTTCTAAATGTCTTAGGACATTTCATGAATTTTTTGGTGATTTTTAAATACCTAAAAGTATTTTTAATAAATTAATTTCCATTAATCAATTAAAAATAATCTCTTAAATATTTAAAAATACTTTTTTAATGATAAAAATAAAAATAAAAATATTTTTGTGTCATAAAAATTAATAAAACTCAGGAGAAAAAGTTTCATAATTTTTAAACCTTTTTTACTATTTTAAATTAATTATGCAAAACAAATGAAAAGAAAATGAAAATAAATGAATTTAAAATGAATTAATGAGAAGTAATCAGATCCAACGTGCCAGATTCAAAGCTACACGCGCGGGAATTGACTTGGCGCCAGATCCCACGGCCAGAATTCAAATTTCGCTAATCAATGCTTAAACCCTAACCCTGCCGTTAATCACTTTCAGATGACCGGAACAGTGTTCCGGTCATCTTCTCCGTTCACCTCAAAATGCAATCTCTCTCCCCAGGCCATTTTAGAAGCTCTAACTCTCCAGAAATCATCTACTAACTATCCTAAGCACGAATCCAGCATCAAATCATGTTTAAACTCACACACAAACAAGAATCGAAGCAAAGAAATTTCTAGGTCAAACTTTCAGAACACCATAACATACTCATTTCTTGCTCATTTCAAAAAGTAAATAGATCCCAATGATCAGTGCAACATACAAAACAAGATTCTAACAAGAAAATGGAGTTCTGGAAAAAAAGTTCATGGAGTCACCTGAGATGGAGCTTTTGATTCAAGGGCTTTCTGGATGGTTCTTTGGCTCAAACAGGTCCCAATGATCCCCCTTTGAAGCTTTGCACACTTGGTTGGAGTTTAAACAGCCTCTTGAGTGAGTTTGCAGAAGCTCTGACCAAGGGAATGTGAAAATCGTATTTGAGTTATGGAGGGTTTCAGGCCAAAGTAGTGGGTGGTTTCTGGTCAGGGGAGCAAGGTGAGTTGATGTGTGGAATTTGTTTGAGTGTTTATGGCTTGTAGAAGCAGATTCGAAAGCTTTTACTTTATGGAGTGAAAATGGTGAAATGGAGTTATGGTTTGTTTCAGGCCTTGTTCTTTGTTGGTTTAGGCTCAGTGGAACATGGTGAGGTGATTTGTGAAAATGGTTTGGATGTTTGAAGTTTGTGGAGGCAGATTCGAAAGGTTTTGCACAAGGGGGTGTTTTTGTGAATGTGGTTGTGTGTAGTGTTTCAGCCTGGCCTGGTGTATGAAATGGCTTGCCTTTGCTTTGCATAAAGGACTCCTATTGGTCAGATGATGTGACCTGCCCTTTATTGATTGGTATGGCCACTTTTGCAATTTGTCAACTCTTGTGTAAGAGAAAGTATGGGCAGCTTCTAGGCTAGTACATGGCATGGGGCTGCGCAGCAAGGGTGAGGGGAAAGGCTAGCCAAAGTCAGCATCCAAGGTTGCAAGTTGTAGGAAGTGTGATCATGAGTTTTGCAAGTTGTTGCTTTATGGTTCACATGTGATTTCCTTATCCCACAAGCCAAAATACATGAGCATTCTTGGTTCAATTCTGATTTTTATGACTTATAGAATGTTTGTGTCATGGTTCGAAATGAACTAGAGGTTACAAAAGGCATTGGTTCATGGTTTTGCAAAATTCTCATTTGAGGCATGCCTTGAAAATCAATGATTTTAGCCAACTTTGTCACACCATAACTTTTGATCCAAGAAGAGTTTGATCATGTTCTTGTACTTTTTGGAAAGGGAAAAATGTAATCTACAACTTTCATGACCAAAGTTTTTCCATTTGAAGCATTTTTGGATCAAGAATCAAGGCTTGAAAAATGACCTAAAATGAAGCATTCTTGAAAAGTCAACTATGCCCAAAAAGTCAACATTTGCAAAAACTCCAAATTCTTGATTTTTGTGGACTTCAACCTTCTTCCATGATCAAATAAAGATCATATACACTCAAAATGATGAAGATCACCCATTGGTTGGGTCATTGGGGGCCTCAGATGCCCTGATTTTACACTGACTTGTCTGAAAAGTCAACTCTTGATCAGATGACTTCCCCATGGAATTTCTTCATAAAAATTGATATGCATACTCCCTATACCATATAGAGACCAATGGAAACAAGAATGACCAAAAAATTGGGTGTTATGGCCTCTGAAACCAAAACCCTAATTTTAGGTCACCTGTGCAGTCAAGCCTGGCTCTGCTTCCATGCAAACCTCAATTCTTGTGATTCTTTTGAAATCTTGACTTTGGGAGGATGGAATATGATACAAGAACACATATGGATCCCTTTGAAGTGATTGTTGACTTTTGGAATGGCTCAAGAAGCTCTTGGATTGCTCAGATCACAAACCCTAGATGCAGATGACTTAGAAACTATGCAGTGAATCAAAAATGAGATATGAGATGATATGTTTGTGTTTATGCATATGAAGTGATCACAAGCCATGGTGTGAATGGGTGAGGGCAAATTTGGGGTGTTTACACGTACAAGAAAGCTCAACCTTTATTAGGTTTTTTTTAATTTTCTTTTGAGGTGAGAGAGAAAGCAAGGCGAACCAAAGGTAAAAGTCTAAAGGGAGACTAAAATCCTAAGCATTGTCATGCATGGATGAACCTAGGTTACTGTAGTTTTCTAATCCTAATGAGAAAAAGGAAAAGAAGAAGGGGAATTAGAAATCGACTTACTTCCGAAGGAAGCTATGTCATTTCTAAGGGGATTAGCATGAAGTTATACAAATTAAGGACAAAATGCTAAACAAATACACTTAGAAAGCGTAAAGAATTTAAAAGAAAAAAGGTTGTGTGAACTTACCTCCACCTTCCTACAAAATAAAGGTTAGTAGGATAAACATGATAAAATAAATGAGGTAAACAAGTACCAAAAAAATCCTAATATATCTAGGACCTAATCTAGACTCAATCCTAAGTCTAAGGGACCTAAAAAATAGGCAAAGCAAAAATCCAGCAGCTCCTATAGCTCCTATAGCACAAACAGCTACCAAATGTCATGCAAAATGCAAACAACCTATTACAACTAACAAATAGCATGCAAACAAATGTAAAAAGTGTCAAAATGTCATAAACAACATGCAATTAACAACTTTCATTTCAAAAGGCAGCTGTTAAAAAACAAGGCCGATTTGGATTATTTTCTTTTTTATGCACAAAAATGAATCTTAGTAGTAAACATGCATCATATAACATTGTGTAAAAAGAACTAGAATAGAAGCATAACATGGATATGAACACGTGCAATGGTTTGTTTATCAAAGAAAGCATAAAATAACAAACATGCATTTCCAATATTTTGAGCAAATAAGCGAAAAGCAAAAAGTGTGAATATGTATCACCAAGAATCAACAAGATAGGCATGCATTATGATACAAATCAGAATTGGAATCAATCATGAAAGTATAATAATCAAGAAAGAATGAAAGAATGAGCATACATGTGACCATACATTTCCAAGCAATGCACAACATGGTGTTTAAAGCATTCAAACAATTGAAACTTGCATGGATCATAAAAGATGAAACAAAACAGAATGCGAAACACTTATTTACATGTTAATCAATGAGTTTGAACATGGCAACAACAAACATAATTCACTTTATGCATTATTTCACAATTATGCACAAAAACGAGAAGTAGCAAATGTGCGTGTCGAAAGGACTCAAAACTTCATAATCATGCACCCAAAATGGTCCTGAAAATTCCCTAAAATCATGATATAACAATCCATAGAGATTAAAGAAGTAGTGAAACACAAATATGCAATGAATCAAGCCATTTTCACAAAATTGTACAGCGTTAACCGGTTAACGCTAGGGGTTAACCGGTTAACATTCCCCAAACAACAACAATAAGAAATTCAAAACACGTGTTAACCGGTTAACCCCTGGCGTTAACCGATTAACACTGAACATAAGCTGAAAAGTTTGTTGTAAAAAGCACTTTTAGCCACCAACCTACTTCTAAAAGCTCCTAATACATCCATGAACATGCTAGCACAAAATTTCTACCTAAATATAGCCTTCTAGCATCTATTAGCACCAAAAACTAGCTATGATTCTAGCTAATAACAAGTAAAACGAGCAAAATGCAAGCATCGCAAAAGCAACAAGACAATCAAAGAATGCCATACAACGAGATGAAGTGAATAAATTAAAAGCGAAAAGAGGTTTCAGATTCACCAACCTACAAACCGGAGGCTTGCTTTGGTGATTATTGCAATGTCGATCGGAACGCGAATGAAGAGAAAACCGTAGACTTCAAGCTTCGATCCGTGAGAATGCAAAATAAATGCAATTGATGAAGAGCTTGATGAACAACCACAAAAGCACTTCCAAAATGAAGAATCATCCCCAAACAAAAGCAATTACTCCGATTAATATTCAAGAGACCATGGAATCAATACTTGGATGAAGGTATAACTTCAAGTTCTTCAAGCTTCAATGCAAAACTTGAAGAACTTATGATGAAGAAGCTTTGGTGAATTTGTAAAATGGAGAGAAAAGTTGAGAGAATTGAGATGAAAAATGAGATGAAAATGTGAAAAGGGTTGAAGGTGTGAGGTTCAGAGTGAATTGAGCTTATATAGAAGCTAGGTTTGGCATGAGGCTTGGGTATTGAGTTAGCTTGGGCACTAGGTTTAGAAAATATGGTTAGGACTTAGGCTTGGACTTAGTTGAAGTTGGTTAGGGTTTCTAGAATATTGCTTGGAATATTCCTTGGAATAGTGTAGAAGAGTCTAGAGAGTGGTAGAAAAAGGAAGAAAAATGAAAAGTGGAGAGAATTGGGAAAACCAACTACTTTTTGAAATTTCTTCACAAATTTCGCCTCCGTTAACCGGTTAACGGATGAAAATTATAAATTTTTCTTTCCTTTGGTAGGTCAACTTGGAAATGGTTCGGTTATTCGTTTTCTTGATATTATTTCTCCTTGAGATCAAATGATTGACAAATATCACATGATCACATGCCTCATGCGCATGCCAATGCTGATTTATTTTATTTATCATTTTAATTTTGAATGCAATGCAATATAGACGGATATGCACGATGACGAAGCATAAACCACTATGGTTGATAATAAATTAAGAGGGCAAATTTTAGGGTATTACAGAGTGAAGCTCAATCTAGTTGCTGGTGTATTAGATCTTTAGTAAAAAAGATGAAAAAAGAAAATGAGATGATATTGGTAAACAAATGCTCATGAATATCTGTATAAGAGATTGAAAACAGTTTAAGAAACAATTGGGAGGTTCAGGACTTATACGGAAGCTTGGCGAAGTTTTAAAACAAACCAGAGAAAGTTAAAAACAGAAGAAATGAGTCCTAAACACAAAGGGATTCCTTATGACAAATTTTAACAATTCATTTTAGAAAACAAATGGTTATGTGTAAAGATATTCACAACAAAAGATTCACAAATGAAAACTTAATGCGGTGAAAAAGGCGACCGCGTCGAGTTTTTGAAAATGGATCAGATGAACCCTAATGGTTCATTTTTCAAAAAGGGACGGGTCTTACACTCTAGTAGAGGCACAAGAGTGATAAAAACCATTTTTAAGGGTGATTAGAATCAAAACCCTAGTTTGATATTTTTTTTGATATTTTAAATATAAAAATATTCAAAATCTTTGATAAATTTCAAACATAATTGAAAAACAAGTTGAAACCTTGGTTTAATGTTTGAAAAATTATGTTTTATCCATGAGACAACTTGAATATCATTTATGTTTGAAAAATCAAGTGAACGAAATGAATTTTAAAATGTTTAGAAACAAATAAAATTAATTCTTTATGAAAATAATAAATATATTAAAAAATATATTTTTTGGTGATTTTTTCATGGAATAAAATATTTAAACATTTTTGAGATTTAATGAAAAAAGAATCATTTCAAAACTCAAAACAATCAGAGAAAAATTAATTTTGGATTGAATTAAATAAAATCACAAAATTCAAATATTTGAAAATTTGAAAAAGGGCACCAAGAACAAGCCAAGAACACGTACCATGGCTGTTTTGCTCAGAATTTACAAAATCAATCGTATCTCATGGAATATGCATCCATTTGAGATGAAATAAACATCAAAATTGCTTGTTTTGATCCTACGGACACAATGATACCAATTAATTTCATTTATGTTAAGTGTAGAGTGAAAAATCAGTGAAGAAACCTAATTTGGCCTGAGCCTCATGAAATTCTACATGATGATGATTTTGTGAAATTGATTGAGGAGAATTACTTAAAATATGATTACGCACATATGGCAAAAAGATAGTGCGAGGAAATATGCATGGATCATGAATTGGCCAAGTTCGAGGCTTACCTGAACTTGAGCTTGTAGCTGGAGTTGTGATTTCGAGCTAGAGGTGTTATAGAGATGTTGTGATGATCTGGACATATTCCCTACACCATATGGAGTGTGTTTGAACACTTGAACTTGATTGCAAATGGCTGGATCAACTTCTGATCTTCAAGTTGCAGAAACCAAGCTTCTTTGAGGGTTTGAAGAGTGATTTTGGGTTGGAGGTGTTTGTGGGTTGGTTCAAGTGTTTGAACACCTCAGGTACATCATATGAGATGTGTTTGAGCAATTTGTTTGAGCTTGTTGTGGCTCAAACTCCAAACCTGATAGTGTTTGCTCAAAATGTCAAGTTCTGAGTCTTTGAGAGCAAAGAAGAGAAAGCTTGGAGATCAGTGGCTTTAGTGTAGTTTTTATGATCAAATGAGGTCTCTATTTATAGGCAAAGATGTTTATATTACTTAGTCCTTAAGTCTTAAAGAGATGAAGTCACAATTGTGAGTCATGCTTTGTAAAAATATGTCTTACACATGGAATGATGAATTTCTCAAATAGCTCAGCTATGCAGCAGCAAATTTCACATTCCTCAGAAGTTTTATGCTTGGATTGTGTCCACCTATTGCTTGTTGAACAAGAGATCCATGAATATTCCATTTTGGAGCTTGGTGAGCCTTGGATCAAAATGCATAATGTTGAAATTTATGAATGTCATTTTGGTGAATTCCATGGTGTAATCATGAATTTGCAGGTTTGCTCATGTTTGTAATGATTGTTTAGATGCTTAAACCCACTTGACATTGTCCTTTGACTCAAAAAATCAGATTTCACAAGTTTGTGAAAATCTGTTTTTTTTTGCAAAACAGTTTGGGATGACCACTTTGATCCATGATTTCTTCATGTACAAGCAGGATATTTTCATGCCAATTGTTTCTTTGAATTGTTGCCAACATTTACAACAAGATTGGTGTTTTGAAAAATATTTGGATCAACTTGGAACTAGGTGAAAAATCCCTCAAAGTTTTGGTGTTTTGCTGATTTTATACTTAGATAAATTTTGTTTAAGTCTTGAAAATCAATATTTTTCTTGATTTTGATCCATCTTCAACTTAAAATCCATAATGAATTGGAGTTTCGTATAGTTTAATTATTTGTATTTTGTGATGAGATATTTCATTTGATATTTGGTTCACCAAAATATGATGCTTGGATCACAAGTTATGATGCTTGGAAGTAGGCCACTTGAACACTTTTTTCCATAACTCAAAAATTTCTAAGTTTCAAAGGTTGCCCCTTTTACAAGTTATCTTCAAATTTATGATTTTTTTGTAATCAAACGCATTAATGGACCATATATTCTTGTAATATAGGTCATGATGATCATTTTGGGTGAAAAAGTCAAACTTTGACTTTTTGGTCCACATGGAAATTACACTAAATACCCCTGGTTTTCAGATTTTTGACTGGATATCCTCTGAGGTATTTTGACCTTATGAATGAATTTACATGATTTATATGAGCTATTTAAACCATTCCCTATGGTATAGGCTCTTGTCTAGATGAAAATCTTGACTTTTGGTTCCCGATTAGTTAGAAACCCTAATCCGGGCACTGTGAAACCCTAATCTTGCAGTCTTTGATCTCTACATCTTTTGTACTTGTAAATGGATTTTCAAAGTCATGTAAATATTATTGATAATGTATGGAGATCTTGGCTCCTTTGTCTATGAAAAATTTCATATGAAGGGCTCAGATGTCTGAAACCCTAATTGGTGATGTGATGGCTAGGGGCCCAGATCACTGAAACTTTTGTATAGTCCTTGAAAGATTTTCCATCATTTGAGATTCCTTAACCCTTTGATAGTGATTGAAAGGTTGAAAATATTATGTATTAATGATTGGTCCTTTGCCTAAATCCTCTGAGGGACTAAAGAATCCTGATTCATTGTGGGGATACTGTCCTGATCAGTCTGACACAATCCTTTGGTCAGTGGATTCCCTCTAATCAGACATATATCTTAGGGTCAAAATTCAGGGTATGACAACTTTCTCCCAAAAATCTTTGTTTCTCCTCAAACCCCTAGTTCTTGGTTCTGACTCTCTGTTTCCTCTCCATAACAAAACGTACCTAATGAATTTCTAAACTTCCACTAATCCATGTAACCCTTATAACTCTAAATACAATCTTCCACTAGTATCCTTATTTATTCATCATAATTAACACAATTCCCCTCTAGTCCTATAAATCATATTATCCTATTTTTTTAATTGATTTAATTCGAACTAATTTCTAATTATTCTAATTTAATTGCTAAGTCCTCAAAATGTCATTCATCAATTATATCACTTCAACGAGTCACCGAACTCAATTTTTCTCACAAAAATTCAATTAATTCAGATAATCAGCTTAGTTAATTAAATAAATAAATAAATCAAGAATTCAGGTGTTACAGGAGGTAGTTGGTCGAGGAACTAGAGAGCACGTGGGTGAGGTGTTCTCCCTACGCCAATCAGTTGATGGGCCTAGGACTGCCGCCCACTGGACTAGGCCGTGCCTAACATGCCTGGTGCTAGGCCCAGTGTAGAAAAAGATCCCCCAAGTCGAAGTTATAGTGTGTAATGATGAATTAAGGGTGAGATAATGTCGTATGGGTCACGTGAGAGGATTTGCGGACCCTAGTTGCAAAGGGATTTTTTTATCAACGAGGAACGTCTTCTTGAGACCCTTCGTGGAACGTCGTTTGGATACAGCGGGCATATGTGCTCGTTGCTTTTTCCTTGTAATATCAAGCTGTCGAGGAAAGGCTTTTTCATTGTAATTTTTGGCTATCGAGGAGGGATGTGTGCCCGGTGTTTTGGGAAATGGGTATTCATGGCCTTTGGGGAACTCAAGGGTGATGCGTGTTTGTCCCTTCGTTTTCTGTGTTATGATGGCAATTAATGTCAGACCCATCGCTTCCTGCGTGACAAGGCATTGATTGTCATTATTGTCTAGGGGAATCTAGGCATCCTATACAATGATGACCTAGGCGTGCTTCCCCATGCAAGGACTATAAGAGGATTTCGTGGGGGAACTTCCCCTCCTTTTTTTCGCTTCCCCAATCTCCCAAGTCCTTCACCGAAAATTCCATGCTCCCACCAGAAAATTCTTTCCTCCACCGTCGCCGCTTCTAAAAGATTTCCCTCTCTGCCGTACAGCTTAAGTAAGTTCCTCTCTTTTTATTTCATGACAGTGTGTTTCTTTTTCTTTTTCCGGTGGCTATTTACCATTTAGTCAAGGAGGCCTCTCCTCAAGGTATATGCATGAACTTTCTAATGAATCCATCGGTCAGTGCATGAGTTTTCCGGCAGATAGTGCCTGAGTTTTTCGGCTCTCCTTGTAAGCTAGTCATGGGTTTTCTGATGAATCTATCATTTAACGTATAAATTTTCCTGTGGACATTCATAGGAGTCAAACGAGGAGGGATCTCCTCGTGAGCTCTCCCGTTAATGGCATTTCATTCTCCATTCGTCGTGCAAGTCTTTCCCGACTCGGTTGCTCGGCCTTTCACTAGAACTGCGGTGGAAGGGTATATTTGATATGACGTTGAATTCATCGTTTTCCTCTGATTTTCAGGTAAAGATAGACCAACGCAAAGTGGATGATATATGGCTAACGTCAATGCTGATGATCCCATAGTCGTCGCCTATGTTGCGAATGACTTTTCATGGGTCGGGGAGGAACCATCAGAGATGGGTTCTCACCTAGGGGCATATCCTCGGAGTGCCCACACCATCTTGGAGGACTTGGTTCTAGGGACTCCTCAGAATCGGGATTGATTCACTCCCCATCCTCGACAACAAATTTTCTTGGTATTTGGGGGAACGCGATTTCCCATGTATGAGTTTGCTTTCAAGGAGGCCAGACTTTGTCTCCCCTTCACCGGATTCCAGGTGGGAGTTTTCAGGTGGCTCGACTTGGCACCTAGTAGTTGCATCCTAATGTTATAGTGTTAGTCCGCGTGTTTGAGCTGGTGTGCCAGCACCTGGATATTGGTTGTACGCTTCCTTTGTTCTTCCGAATCTTCCACCTACAACGCTCATCTGTGTACGAGAGGCACAATTGTGTTTCATTTAACCAGTCAATGAGGTTGTTCAAAACATATGTTGTCTTTGTCTAGAACTTCAAGTACAAGTAGTATACGGTGAAGCCCCTCACTCCCTAAGCCATATAAAGCATATATGCAACGCAACGAGAAGCCAACGGTGTGGAGTTCCTTGTCACGACCATTCCGCTGAGGGACAACAGGCTCATTTTAGCCGCACTACCGACCACTTCCTCGTGAAGCCTGAGAACTTGGGGGTTGAGGACACAACTTCTTACCAGAAATTGGTGACCTTCGTCGAGATCTTTTCCCCAGCCTTACACTTGGATCATCATGACAGACCTGTCTTGTCGGAGTCCAGGGAGCCTATCTACGACTTGTTCCTCATTAACACCAAGGTGGTGCTCGAGTATAACACATACGAGGAGTCACTTATAATTCTAGGTAGATTGTGCTCGATTTTATTTTGTCTTGGCTATAGTTTACCTGGTGACTGACTGCTTTTCTTTTTTCTGCAGCTGTGATGGCCAACCTCAAAGAGCGTGTTTTGAAGCTATCAAACAAGGCCCCAAGCAAGGTTGCGAAGAAGGGAGCTAAAGGCCATGTCGAATAAGAAGTTGCTGAGGATATGGTTGTGGCTTGTCGATTCCAACCCCAAATCCTCCTTCTCTAGTTACTATGTAATCCATCAGCCAACCTCTTGAGCCAATGACTCCTCCTTCAAAGCGCAAGCATGCTGAAGGCACGCCAGCTGGCGGCCCTCAGTTGTTGACCTGACCGGGGAGCCTGAGGTGTTCACACTGCCCTCTTGTCATGTCTGCAAGGTACTTTTAAAAAAGGAGGGCTCCGTGGAGGTGTTTGATGTAACACTCCAATTTTCCCAATTTCTAAAATAGTATATTAAATGAGTAATCAGAGTAAAAGAAGTGGAATGCCACATTCCAACAATATTAACTAACATGAAATTCTTTATTAAAAACAGCAGAAAAACAAAATCGGTTCAATTTAGGCAACATGCTGTAAACACCCCAAATTTGCCCTCACCCATTCACACCATGGCTTGTGATCTCCTCATATGCAAAAACTCAATAATACCATCTCATATCACATTTTTGATTCATTGCCTTGGTTCAAAGTCATCTGCACCTAGGGTTTGTGATCTGAGCAATCCAAGAGCTTCTTGAGCCACTCCAAAGGTCATCAATCACTTCAAAGGGGTCCATGTATGTTCAATCATAATATTATATCCTTTCAAAGTCAAGAATGTCAAAAAATCACAAGAACTGAAAATGGCATGGAAACAGAGCCAGGTTTGACTGCACAGATGACCTGAAATTAGGGTTTTGGTTTCAGAGGCCATAACTCCACTTTTTTTGGTCATTCTTATTTCTATTGGTCTCTATATGGTATAGGGAGTATGCATATCAATTTTCATGAAGAAATTCCATGGGGAAGTCATCTGATCAAGAGTTGACCTTTCAAGCAAGTCAGTGTAAAATCAGGGCATCTGAGGCCCCCAATGACCCAACCAAAGGGTGTTCTTCATCATTTTGATTGTATATGATCTTTATTTGATCATAGAAGAAGTTGGAAGTTCACAAAATTGAAGAATTTTAAGTCATTTGCAAAGTTGACTTTTTGGAAAAGTTTGACTTTTAATGAAATTGCCATTTTGGGAAACTTTTTCAACCCTTGCTTTTTGATTCAAAAATGCTTCAAATGAAAAAACTTTGGTCATGAAAGTTGTAGAATGGATCATTCCCTTTTCAAAAAGTACAAGAACATGACCTAATTCATTTTGGATCAAAAGTTATGGCTTGTCAAAGTTGGCAAAAATCACAAAATTTGAAGTTTTCCACCAAAGAGGCAAAGTTGCAAATTCACTTGCCAAGGCAATTTGAGTTATCAAATATACTTCTAATCTTCATACAAGCATGTACCAAGACCTAAAATTTAGATTGCACCAAAGGATCATTCATTTTTATGGCTTATGGAGCAAGAAATTTCAAGGGAAGCAAAAGTGAGGCAAGTTGCAAAAACTCACTCAAGTGTGAATCCACTTGCTTGCTGACTTCATGATCAATCCTAGGGTTCTGCCCACATCTTGCTGCGCAGGACACACCTTTTGTCCTTGGCTATATAGTAGCCCATGCCTCTCTTACACAACTTTGACATTTTGGCAACTTGAGCCATACCTATCACAAAAGCACACATCAACTCATCTGACCTATCACAATAGTTTATGCAAACAAAAAGCAGGCCAAAGCACATAACAACACACTATGATCTTGCCCATAGCCATAGTTATCAAAATCTCTCCCATTTGCAAGAGCCTTCGAAACACTCGGTACAAGCTACAAACATACAAACCAACTTCACAAACATACTCAACACACTTTCCTGGTCACAAAGCACCCATCACCATTGCCTTAAACTCCCAGAATCACAAATACGATTTCCACCCCACCTTGAACAGAACTTCTTCCATCTCTCAAACCACCCATTATAAACTCCAAACAAGCATTGAAAGCTTCTCAGGGGGTCCAGTGGAGTTGATTGCAAGCAGGAAACCAGCCAGAAAGTACCAGAAACCAAAGCTTCAGTTCAGGTAGCCATCTCATATTTTTTTTCCAGAAACATGTTTTTAAGTTTCTAAATGATTCTCCATGCTCCACTGGTCATGCTGATATGTTTTGTTTCAAAAATGATTGAGTATTGAGTGTGTATGTTGCTTCTGAAACTTTTCTGACCTAAATGCATTTTGCTTCGATTCATGGATTTGATGATGGATAAATGAATTTTGATGGCTGATTCTTGTTGGGGTTGGGGAGAGGATCATTTCTGGAGAGTTTTAGGGCCTGGGGATGCGTATTAAGAGAGATAGCTTGAGTGTTTGGCCAGAGAAGACGACCGGAACAGTGTTCCGGTCGCCTGAAAGTCATTAGGGTTTGATTAATTAGGGTTAATCATAATTATGTGAATTTGAATCTCAGCCCTTGGATATGGCGCCAAGTCCACTCCCGCGCGCGTATGTTTGAATGTCAGCCATTGATTGTGCTGACTTTTCTTTTTTTTTCCAGTTTAATTCATTTTATTTTTCATTTAATTGCATTTGTTTTCTCCATTTAATTTAAAATAGCAAAACAATTTTAAAAATTCTGAAAATTTTTGTACAGATTTTTATTAATTTTCAGAAACCAAAAACATTTTTATTTTTTGCATTTAAAAATATTTTTAAATCATTTAAAAGTTTATTTTTAATTAATTAATGAAAATTAATTAATTAAAAATACTTTTAGGTATTTAAAAATCACCAAAAATTCATGAAACCTTTAAAATCATTTAGAAACATTGTCCAACCCTCAAACCAAATTTCTTTTTTGATCTTGATACATTTTGACAATTTTTCATGGAATTAATTTCATTTCAAAGCATTATTTTGATCCAATGTTCAAAAATTCATTTCTGCCTAGTCTTTGAGAGTTGGACTTTGATTCTTTTTGCATTGTGTCTTGCATATAATGTAGTTTGTAGGATTAAATTGGCATGATTTGATCTTGCATTTTCATTTTGTTTGACATTTTTCTTGTCAAGGTACCCTAAAACCCTAGGAATCTTAGGAAATTCATAACCCTCATTAGGTTAAGAATTGGATCCCCTCCTTTGGGAAGTGAGTTTGTGTAGGGTTAGAGTTCCCTTGAATGCATTTTCAATTTTTTATCTTGATGTTTGCTTCTGGTTTTGGTTTTTGTTTTGTACATTGATCATAAACCCTAATTTGGGCTTCCTTTTGCATTCATCTTGCATTTGCTTGCATACCATGACTTGCCATAGCATTTTGTGCATCCATTTGATTCATTGGACATCTTAAGACATATTAGAAGCATGTTTGATCATTGCATCTTTCATTTTCCATGTTGTATGTCATTTGCAGTTCATAACTTTTCATGTATGATCATGGTTCTAAGCATGCTTCTCTTGCATCCATATGTTCATATGATCATCCCCAAGCCTTGATTCATGTTTTCATCATCTCATAACATCATTATTATCACACATATGCTTCTGGTTTTGGTTTGCATCATGCCATTTCATCTTGCATTGCATTGCATACCTTTCACTAACTTTTCAGGTGGTAAGTCATTTTGAGAAGTGAATTTGCCTTCACTTCTCACAACTTCTTTTCATCTCCTCTTATGCATCCTTGCTGCATTTTGTTTTGTGTTTGAGATTGAGCTTGCTCTTTCTTCTTCTTCTTGCTTTCTTTCTTCAAGTGACTTGTCTTCTTAAATGAAGCAAGTTACTTTACTTCCTTTGCTCCTTTCATCTGCTTCCTGGTGGTTCCATTGAAGATCTTTCTTGTAAACCTCACAAACCTTAGGAACAACCAAGCATGACAATGATTAGGGTTTTGATTAGTCCCCCACTTAGTTTTTTACCTTTGTGTCTCATTGAGTCTTCTCTTCTCACCTCATAATCAGGGACTAAACCCTAAAGGCTTTAAGGCTTTGTGATTAAGCTTATGCCTGCATCCCTCTATTGGGATGGAGTGTATAACTTTAATCCTAAGTGTTAAACCCTTAATGTGTTTAAATCCTTTAATTAATCCACTTAATAATCACCAAGACATCAAGCTTGTAACTTGGGCCTTACATTAGGGTTCTAATTCTTCCTTAATTGGTTAAGAAGGACTAACCCTAGGGTTAATGGACAAGTCCCCCTCAAGTTGTCTTACAAACCCTAAAAATCACTTCATCATCTTATCATTAATTAAAATCCATCTAATAAAGGCTTTGTTTTGTCATGAGTTTAATCCCTAATCATGGATTAAGTTGAGGAGCTTTCCTCAGCTTAAATATTCTCATCTATTATCCTTCTATTAGGATGGTGTAATGAGTCTGTTTAATCCCTGATTATGGCTTAATCTCATTACTCAACACTAAACAAAAACACCAAAAACATCTAAGTAATAACAAGTAGGTTAATGATCTTAATCCTACACCAAAGGTGATTAGGTGTGAGAAGTTGACTTCACACTTAAGGTATTCTCATTACCCCTAATCAGAGGGAAGATGTGATGAGTTTACTAACCCATTGGTTTAGGCTTAAGCTCATTAACTTATGACAAACTTTCAAAAGCAATAAAAGACTGAAAACACAAAAACAAACAATAATCGTCTCCTCCGGGATTATTTTCTCATCTCATTCACTCATAAACGAGAACTTGCTTCTTCCGTCTAATGCAAGACAGTTTGCACCTGAGCCAGACAGGTCATACACTTGAGCATAGACAAGCAAGCAGTTCACAAGTCAATTCATCTTTCAGTCTCTTTGGGTCGAACTACGGTGTTCTGACTTCCTCATTGCACGATAGGATACGTAGGCATAACTTAACAGTTATCGAACAAAAGTATCTGTATATTCCCCCTCTTTCCAGCCTCATCCTTTAAGCCTCATTATCATGAGCATTTCACCTCTTTCTCTTTTACACTGACACTTCATTTATACACTTCACATTTCTTTTACACTGACACCTGTACATCCTTTTCCAGCTCTTTTATACACATATAGCACTGACACTACCCCTTTAAAACACAAATCTTTTAAGCGTGGATCCCGTCGAATACGGCGGACAATCTGGGTGCTAATACCTTCCCAGGTTGTAACCAACCCCCTTTCTCAGTCTCTCTGGTTCGCAACCGTCTTATCCATGTCTTTCTAGGTCTATGTAGCATTACCTTTCCTCCGGGATAAAAATGCCTAGCTGGCGACTCTTTTCATTCCCTGTGAGTTCACTCCTGTGTGTTCTCGCATCTCCTTTCGCCGACCGTTCGCGCCTGTACCTCATTTCGAGCTCGGTCTCGTCTTTTGGGAGCGACAGCTTGGCGACTCTGCTGGGGACCCTTATACTGCAACTAGGGCTTCTGGTTCTTTTTTGTGGGTTCCTCCTAGCGCTTGTTTGATTTGTGTTTACTGGGGTGTTATGTGCTAACTGTGTTTGTATATTTATTTTATTTTATTTGCTTTATGTACAGTTTTGTCTATTGCTCTCTTTACAGCTTTACATATATCATACTGTCATACTGTTCTGGCTGGATCTGGTTTTGTTGCTTTGGTGGGTGGGGTTCTATTGAGAGTTAAGGTCCTATTGACCGGAAAATAGCAAGTGTACTATTTTTACCGATGTAGTAATAGAAGGGATTAACCCAAAATATCGATCACAAGGACTGCGTATTAAAATAAGTTCTTCGTGATAAATTTCAATTGGACAAAACTCATGGTTTGAGATTTAATTAAATAAATTGAACAGAATAAAACGTAAAAACAAATAATTTCACTTATATAAAAGTAATGCCAGGTAGGGTGTATGATTCGCAATGCAATGACTCATAGGTTCCTTAATTTTAGATATGTGCTTTAGAACGTGTCTTTCCTATGCCTACAATGTTTTTCCAAAATTCCTTTAAAGAAAAACCTTTGGTATTCTTCATAGACCAGGATTCCTCAAAGGTCATAGAAGAATATCAAGCAATAATTCTGACATAAAAAGGTTCATATAAAAAATATCCCAATTCCTCAGTAATATTTTTTTTACGATAAAATTATGCAACAAGGTTAGAATGGTTGGTCAGACCAAATCCTAACCACGATCAGTTATCTTATTTTCCAATACCGATAAAGCATTAAGGACGTTGCGATAAAATAAAGAAACAAAACTAAAACATAATACCAAATTGAAGAATTCAACAAGTCATTACAAAATGCAAATCAGGGACACCCCCTGGCATTGGGGGGTTTAGCCACTTATGTTCAAACTGGAAATAAAAACAGAGTAAGCAAATTTAGACATTACAATTAACGTTGGATTAGTCGGATCGTCAATTGCTTCCGCTCTTGATCAATCTTTCTTCTCCCGTGTTCGTTCTCTCCAAAAAAAGCCCCAATTCAAAAAGTGTCCTCTTCACAGTCATCATGGGCAAATATAAATCAGTCTTCAAACAGCACCGCGAAATGTCCGGAATACCCTCGAAGCAGCAAAACACAAAATTCTCTCTGGTCTTCACAACACGGGCCGTGTTGTGCAACACGGGTGGCCGTGTTGTGACTCTGGATTGCAACAAAAACATCCTTTCCCAGTTGCCATGACACGGGCCGTGTTGTACAACACGGGTGCCCGTGTCACACCCCTGTCTTCTTATTTTCTGAGCTGAATTTTTGTTTCTTCTGGTCTTTACAACACGGGCCGTGTTGTGCAACACTGGCACCCGTGTTGTGTCTCTGAACTCTCATTTTCTATCTGTTTTTAAAAGCTCGGACCCTCTTTCGGACACCTCGAACAACCGATTACATATTTACCTGAAACACCACAAAGAAACAACCACATAACCCATTCCACTGATAAAAACAAAGTAAAGATGATAAATATCAACTTGCACGCAATAATGAGAAAACTAAAGCAAAACATGAACGAGACACTACAAACAAAATAAAAATAGACTCGAAAGACGCTGAAAACTGGCTTGAATATTACCACTAAATATCACTGATCAAACTCCCCCAAACTTGAATTCTTGCTTGCCCTCAAGCAAAAATCCTGCATTTACATCTTCAAAACTAGCAATATGAATTATGATACTCATACGTGGATCCTTCGTTCCAATTCACCCAATGATTTCTTTTTGTACTTTTCTCTCAGTATAGATATCACACAAACACTACACCGTGGAAAACCACGGATCCGAATCTCCCTTTTCGGTAACCTCTCTGACTATGCTTCGTGCTTAGGTCTTATTTTTCCGATTTTCAACCCTTTTCATTCGGACAATCACTTTTAAGGCTTTTAATGATTTTCACTATGTGTGCAAGATTGATTCCTCTTTTTATCGTTGGCACCGATTTTTCTGTCCCTTCGAGAAACATTTATGTTCAACCGCCGTTAGGTTGAATAACCTTGTGAGGGTTACCCAACTTAGAAGGATCGATCGTTCTAATGTTTTTATTCATTTTTTTTTTCTCGGTGCCTTGAAGCCCTTTTTTTTTTTCTTTTGGACCATCTTTGCACACATAATTATTATAGATAAAGCCAGATATATCAATAAAAACTACTTCGGGTTTAATTCTCAAATCAAAGCACCATGGCACGAATCTACATGTCGAACTCGTTCCTAATTCCGAAGACTCAGTGTGCTTATGTAGTACCTATACATCAAAATTTTCCATATTTTCTCATCGGGATTCTTTTTCACTCGCATCCTATATACTTTTTCATAATTCACAAGTAACGCACAACAGGTTAACTTAGGGGTGTTTTTACAGATAACATAAAGCTATAATCTTCAAGCCGACACTACGACACTATTAAAATAAACAAAGATTAACATAAAACAAACGAAAACATAAAAACTAACCCCCCACACTTGAACTCAACAGTGTCCTCACTGTTGAAGAAACAATGTCGGAGGGGACTCACAACTATCACTGTTCGGGAGGAAATCCATGAAGCTTCATCTGCTGCATCCATGCATGCAGCTCATCGATTAAATCCCCTTGCCGGGTCTGCTCCCTGATCATTTCGTCCCACTGGTCCTTGGAAACATTCCACTGACCAGTTGCTTGGTTAGAAGAACCACCAGCAGTTTGCACCGGGACCTCTTCAGGTTGGTTCCCTGCATCCTCCTCATCTGAAAAATACTCATCAAACTGATCGGAACCACCCAGCATGGGGTCCTCATACAACCAGTTAGCTCTATTATCTATGGTAATCATGTTAGGTGCAGGCAACGAAATCAAATGCTTGTTACGAGACATCACAGCATAATAATTATGAGCAGTTTTAATCATACCTTGGTTGACCAATGTTTCAAGGTCAATTTTTGTCTTACCTGCCACTGCAGGCACTTCAAGCAACCTCTCATTATACCCCAAATACTGAGCAATCTGTGTAATCATCCCTCCAACAGAAATCTCACTCGAGGCAGCATTGGCTACCCGCTTCAGGTGGTCTGCTGCGAAGGCCGCAACATTAATCAGCTCATTGTTTGCCATTCCATATAGGAAGTATAACTCCCGCAGAGTTGCGACTCCTGTACTGTCGCCTCGGCAGAAAAGGGTATAAGCTAACCCTTTTTGAGCGTACCGGAATGACGGGTTATGAATGCATGAGGCCTTTGCAGCAGATGCGGCATACTCGGTGTTGCCGGTGATATCCTTCCAGAATGATCCTGCGTCGAATGTACTTGGCGGTGCACCAGGCCCATAAACTGGGAGATCTAAAATCTTCCCCAGATCAGCCACCGACATCACATGATCATTGTCATAAAGGCGGAACTTCAGAGTACCGAAATACTCCGTGTCGGATCCGGTCCAGGTATGCTTGAGCTGAAACTGTAAAGAACTCAAAAATTCCAAGGTTATGCGCTCAAAAGTTGGCGCTTCATACTGCATGAAATTTAACATCCCGATACTTTGAAACATTCTATGAACTTCAAATTTGAGCCCTAGATTTTCAAGAGTTTCGTTGCACATGTACCGGGCCGGTATCAACTTACGTCTTACCAACTTTGCATACTTAGCTTGATGCTCCGGGTCCTCGAATAAGATGCCATGAGCATTCGGCATCCGGTGTGCTCTCTTGCGAGGACGAGAAGATTCAGCAACATTTTTACCGGTATCCCTTCTAGGAGGCATTTTTCAGTCCTGCACAAATGAAGCACACGAAATTTTTTTTTTTTTTTTTAAAGATTAGAGGAAACGGTCACCGTAGAAGTGACAAGCAAGTGATGGGGAACAAATTTCGTGAATGGAGAAGTAGGTTTCGGTGAGTGGGTGCTTGAGAAAATGGAGGTTTTGAGAGGTATAACAATGGTGTTAGGGTTTTTAGAGAGAAATGGGGTTGGAGAAGATGAAAGAAAAGTGATAAATGGTAGGTTAATGAGCCTTTAATTGAAAATTATGGAATTAAACACGTGGGACCCACAGGACAAAATTGGGAAAATTAAAAACATTTGAATTTTAGGATTCCCGCATGAGCAACACGGGCCGTGTTGCACAACACGGGCACCCGTGTTGTCTCCCTGGATGCTTCAATCTCTCTGGCTCAAAAAATCATGCCAAACAGCACTTGCAACACGGGCCGTGTTGCACAACACGGGTAGCCGTGTTGCATCCCTGGAATCCATCAGAACTTCCCAAAAACAACCATCTGTCAGCATCATGCAACACGGGCCGTGTTGCCTAACACGGGTGGCCGTGTTGCACCTCTGATTTTCCGTTTTCTGGCTCTTTTTTTTTTTGATCTTCCTATTATGACTTCAAACCTCATTCATTCCTTCTTAAAATCAGTGATAAACAAAACCTACAAAACAGAAACACACAAAAGTCAGACTGAAAAACTCGTGGGTTGCCTCCCACGAAGCGCTGCGTTTAACGTCGCATGGCTCGACGGTCCGTCGCACTACTGGGTAAGACGAGTGACATGCACATCACCAGTGGGCTGGCCTTTGAAATAATGCTTTAATCTCTGCCCGTTCACTTTGAAAATATCTCCGTTGATCTGATTTTTAATCTCAACAGCTCCGTGAGGAAATACCTTGTGAACAACAAAAGGTCCCGACCATTTTGACCTTAATTTGCCTGGGAATAGCTTCAGCCTTGAATTGTACAGAAGGACCAGTTGTCCTTCCCAAAACTCTTTTCTTTGAATCCTTTTATCATGCCATTTTTTCGTTTGCTCTTTGTATACCTTGGCATTCTCATACGCCCGATTCCTGAATTCTTCTAACTCATGCAGTTGAAGAATCCTTGAACTTCTAGCTTTTGACAAATCCATATTAAGATACTTAGATGCCCAAAAAGCTTTATGCTCAAGTTCCAAAGGTAAATGACATGCCTTTCCATAAACCAGCTGATATGGTGACATACCGATAGGCGTTTTGAAAGCCGTCCGGTACGCCCATAAAGCGTCATCCAGCTTAAGAGACCAATCCTTCCTGGATGAATTCACTGTCTTTTCCAAGATTTGTTTCAGTTGTCTATTGGATACCTCGACTTGACCGCTCGTTTGGGGGTGGTAAGGAGTAGCTATTCGGTGTTTCACATTGTACTTTTGCAGCAGCTTCTCCATAAGGTGATTCAAGAAATGTGTCCCTTCGTCGCTTATCAACGCCCTCGGGACACCGAACCTAGCGAAGATGTTTTCTTTTAGGAATCTTACCACTACCTTAGCATCATTGGTGGGTAATGCCACAGCTTCTACCCATTTGGACACATAATCCACAACCACCAAAATATAGTTTTTTCCGAACGATGGTGGAAATGGCCCCATAAAGTCTATCCCCCATACATCAAACAACTCAACCTCGAGCATAGAATTTTGGGGCATCTGATTTCTTTTTGATATATTCCCAGTCCTCTGACATCTGTCACACTCTTTCACTACCTCTTGCGCATCCTTAAATAAAGATGGCCAATAAAGTCCTGATTGCAGGACTTTAGCCGCTGTTCGATCACCACTGAAATGTCCCCCATACTCAGAGTCGTGACATGCTTTCAGCACATCTTTTTGTTCTTCTTCAGGTACACATCTTCTCACCAGGCCGTCCACCCCTCTTTTGTAGAGGAACGGATCATCCCATAAATAAAACCTGCAATCATGAACAAACTTTTTTTTTCTTGTTAGAATCAAAATCGTCGGGTATAATGCCGCCAACGAGATAGTTTACATAATCTGCAAACCAAGGCACCCCTATAACAGCTAGGATGTGTTCGTCAGCGAACTCATCCTTTATAGGGCGTTGCTCTTCCGTCTCCTCAATTGGTGACATTCGAGAAAGATGATCTGCAACAGTGTTTTCACACCCTTTCTTGTCACGAATCTCCACATCAAATTCCTGAAGGAGTAAAATCCACCTCAACAACCTGGGCTTGGAATCCTGCTTAGCAAAAAGATATTTCAAAGCAGCATGGTCAGTATAAACAATCACTTTTGAACCCAACAGATATTGCCTGAATTTATCGAAGGCATACACAACTGCTAACAACTCCTTCTCGGTAGTTGCATAGTTTATCTGTGCAGGGTTCAGAACATGACTAGCATAGTAAATCACATGAAGCAATTTTCCTCTCCGCTGTCCAAGAACAGCCCCCACCACAATGTCACTAGCATCGCACATAATCTCAAAGGGTAGGGACCAATCAGGGGCTATAACAATAGGTGCAGACACTAATTCTTTTTTTAGTGTTTCAAAAGCGTCGCTGCATTCCTTATTGAAAACGAAAGCCTTATCTTTAACCAACAGAGTAGTTAAAGGTTTGGCTATCTTTGAGAAATCTCTTATGAACCTGCGGTAAAATCCCGCATGTCCCAAAAAACTTCTTATGCCCTTTTCGTTGATTGGCGGAGGTAACTTAGAGATCACTTCCACTTTGGCTTGATCCACTTCGATCCCTTTTTGTGAGATCTTGTGACCAAGAACAATGCCTTCTTTCACCATGAAATGGCATTTTTCCCAGTTCAATATTAAGTTGCTTTCTTGACATCGCTGCAAAACAAGTGAAAGGTTAGATAAACAATGATCAAATGAGGATTCGAACACGGAAAAATCGTCCATGAACACCTCCATGTGTTTTTCCAGCATATCCGCAAAAATGGAAGTCATGCATCTTTGGAATGTAGCGGGGGCATTACATAGCCCAAATGGCATCCTTCTGTAAGCAAAAATGCCATAAGGGCATGTAAACGCCGTTTTCTCTTGGTCTTCCGGTGCAACAGCGATTTGATTGTACCCGGAGTATCCATCAAGAAAACAATAGTACTCATGTCCCGCTAGTCTTTCCAGCATTTGGTCAATGAATGGCAACGGAAAATGGTCCTTTCTCGTAGCCAAATTCAATCTTCTATAATCGATGCACACTCTCCACCCAGTAACGGTTCTAGTAGGAATCAACTCATTTTTTTCATTTGTTATCACAGTTGTTCCCCCCTTTTTGGGCACCACATGAACCGGACTCACCCAAGCACTATCGGATATGGGGTAAATCAATCCCGCATCCAATAGCTTAACAACTTCTTTTCGCACAACTTCCTTCATCACCGGATTCAATCTCCTTTGAGGTTGTACAACCGGTTTGTGATCTTCTTCCATCAGAATTTTATGCATACACACTGTGGGACTTATACCCTTTAGGTCTTCAATCTTCCATCCAATATCTCCCTTGAATTTTTTTAGGACTTCAATTAACTTGCCTTCTTGCATGTCTTTCAAATTAGCGCTAATAATAGCGGGACATTTTTCTTCAGTGTCAAGAAAGACATATTTGAGATTCTCGGGAAGTTGCTTCAATTCAGGTATTTTTGGTCTCTCTTTGCCTTCATCAACTGTCGTAGGCTGTCGCAACTCTTCCCACCGGTGCATTCCACTTCTTTTGAAGATAGGTTGATCTTCAAGCATAGCAACCACTTCCATATCCTTATCTCCAACTTCCTTATCACCTTCAAAAATGGACATACTCAACACCTTCTCTAGAGGTGTAGATGTTTAAGAATTGGCAGAATTTTTGACCAAACAAGAAATGTTAAATTCAGTTCAGAATGTCCTATCAGATGTTGGGACATTAGCAAACAGAGTATATGAACTTATTTCAGGATGTCCTACCAGATGTTGGGACATTGTGTAAATAACTTAAGTTCAGTTTTTCAGGATGTCCCAACAGATGTTGAGACATCTCAGACCTGCTACCAGAATTAATTAATGATTAACTGATCAGAGATATTTAAGGAGAAGTATCTGGAATTAATTAATGATGAATAAAAACAGAACAAGGCGCATCTGTAGGGTGTTTTATATTGAAGATTCAGATTAAAACAGAAGACCTAATTCACCTAGAATATAGGAAGTAACAAACCCTAAATTCAAGGTGACAGCTGCTGCACATTAGGGCTGGATCATTCTACAGAAAGCCCAAAATTCAGATACCTATTTAAACAACAGAAACTCATAGAATTGAGTACGAATTTCAGAAGACCAAATAGGGTGTCTAGTGTTTTTAATAGCAGGTTGTTTTATGTACCACTTTATAAGCTTTTAAGCAAAAGTGCATTTGTGACTTGATTGAAACTGTGAAGTAAGATCAAGCTGTATTTGTAAACACCCCAAATTTGCCCTCACTCATTTCACCATGGCCTGTGATCATGTCATATGCATAAACACAATCATACCATCTCATATCTCAATTTTGAGTCACTGCATTGGTTCTAAGTCATCTGCACCTAGGGTTTGTGATCTGAGCATTTCAAGAGCCCCTTGAGCCACTCCAAAGGCAACCAATTACTTCAAAGGGATCCATATGTGTTCAAAGTCAAAAATTCCAAAAGAATCACAAGAACTAGGGTTTGAATGGATGCAGGGCCAGGTTTGACTGCACAGTTGACCTAAAATTAGGGTTTTGGTTTCAGAGGCCATAACTCCAAATTTTTTGGTCATTCTTGTTTCCATTGGTCTATATATGGTATAGGGAGTATGCATATCAATTTTCATGAAGAAATTCCATGGGGAAGTCATCTGATCAAGAGTTGACTTTTCAGACAAGTCAGTGTAAAATCAGGGCATCTGAGGCCCCCAATGACCCAACCAATGGGTGATCTTCATCATTTTGAGTGTATATGATCTTTATTTGATCATGGAAGAAGGTTGAAGTTCATAGAAATCAAGAATTTGGAAGTTTTGCAAATGTTGACTTTTTGGGCATAGTTGACTTTTCAAGAATGCCTCATTTTAGGTCATTTTTCAAGCCTTGATTCTTGATCCAAAAATGCTTCAAATGGAAAAACTTTGGTCATGAAAGTTGTAGATCTCATTTTTCCCTTTTCAAAAAGTACAAAAACATGATCAAACTCTTCTTGGATCAAAAGTTATGGTGTGGCAAAGTTGGCAAAAAATCATTGATTTTCAAGGCATGCTTCAATTGAGAATTTTGCAAGATCATGAACTAAAGCCAATGGCAACCTCTAATTCATTTCAAACCATGACACAAACATTCCTTAGGCCTTAAAAGTCAGAATTGGACCAAGAATGCCCATGGTTTATGTTTGGTTGGCCAAAGAAATCACATGTGAACCAAAGGTGTAACAAGTTGCAAAACCACTCATTTCACTTCCTACAACTTGTGACATTGGCTGCTGACTTTGGCTAGCCTTTCCCCTCACCCCTTGCTGCGCAGCCCCATGCTTGTACTTGCCTAGATCATGAGCCATACTTTCCTTACACCAAATTTGACTTTTGAGCAAAAGCAAACTTACCAATCACTATAGGCCAGGTCACATCATCTGACCTATAGGATTAAAATACAATATCATTTGGCAAGCAAAAGGTATCAAGAGGCCAAGCTGAAACACTTCATATGATCACATACACAAAAACACTCCATCTTGCATCTTCCTTCGAATTTGTTTTCTCAGCTTGCAAACATAAAAACCATTTCCATAGATCAACTCACCATACTTCATAGACCTCAAACCACCAAGAGCCAGACCTGAAACAAGCAAGAACACCCCACTGCCATTTCTCACCTCAACTTGCAGTTTCATTCGAAACTCTTTCCACAGCACACAAACATACAAACAAACACCACATACCTTCTCCACTCACCATCTGGATCACAAAGAACCATTTACAATGACCTGAAACTGCCTGAAACTCCATTGCCATTTCTGACTGAGCTTGAGCAGAAGCTTGTCAAACTCCTCATCCAGCCAACATAAATTCCTTTTGAGCATTCAAACATCATCTGGGGATCAAGTGGAGTGGATTGCACAAGGAGAAGTGGCCAGAAAGTCATCAGAGTGAAAGCTTCGAATCTCAGGTAGCTTGAAAAATATTTTTCCAGAAATCATTTCTCTTGTTCTAAACTTGCTCTTTGTGCCTTCCTGATCATGAATATGCTTTCAGTTTTTGAAATGGTGATGAAATGAACATTTAATTGCTCTCTGAAACTTGCGTGCCCTAGTTCTTATTTTCTTCGATTCAGCTTAGTTAGGAAGTATAAATTTGTTTTGAGAGAGGGTTTTGATTCGTGAGTGGTTGGAGATCATTTCCCAATTCTTAGATTTCATTTTAGTTAGCTTTTTGGGGTTTTGGGGATTTTTCAGGGGAGATGCTGGCCGGAGAAGACGACCGGAAGTCTTCTCCGGCAGCCTGAAAGTGATTATGCCCTAATCTCAGTAATTAAGACCATTTGAATTTGGGCCATTGGATGCGTTGAAAATGTTGACCTCCCGCGTGAGTGTATGGCCTGGATCTCTCTGATTAGCCCTAATCCACGTGTTTAATATAATTAATCCATAATTTAATTAATTAAGTCAGAAACAACCTGGACCCTTGGATGACGCGCGTGGTCAACAGATTCAAATCCAGACTCAATCTCATCCCTCCATTCTGATTACTTTCCCTTTTATTTAATTTTAATTCATTTTCTTTTCATTTTATTTGCATAATTTATTAAAAATAGCAAAAATGTCTTAAAAATTATGAAACTTTTTCTTAAAAGTTTTATTAATTTTTAAGACCCAAAAATATTTTTATTTTATTTTTTATCATTAAAAAAGTATTTTTAAATATTTAAAAGATTATTTTTAATTGATTAATGGAAATTAATTAATTAAAAATACTTTTAGGTATTTAAAAATCACCAAAAAATTCATGAAATGTTCTAAGACATTTAGAAACATTGTCCAACCTTCAAACCAAATTTCTTTTTTGATCTTGATGCATTTTGAGAATTTTCCATTGAATTAAATCATTTTTGGTGCATTATTTTGATCATAAGTTCAAAAATTCATTTCTGCCTATCTAAGAGGAGTTGGACATTGGTTCTTCTTGCATTGTTTTGTGTTTAGCATGTAGTTTCTAGGATTAAAAGGCCATGATTTGTTCCTTCATTTTCAATTTGCTTGGCATTTCTTTTGTTTAGGAACCCTAAAAACCCTAATAACTTAGAAAAATCATAACTTGAGATTGGTTAAGAGTTGAGAGCCCCCCTTTGGACATTGGTTTAGTATAGGTTTAGGGTTTCTTTGGGTGACATTTTCCATTTTTTATATTAGGTTTTGCTTCTGTTTTTGGTTTTTGTTTGTTGTTTGATCCATAAACCCTAATTTGGGCTTTCATTTGCATACCTCTTGCATTCTCTTGCATAACATGACTTGTCATGACATTTCAAGCATTCATGTGATTCATTTAACATCATAAGACATGTAGAAAGTATGTTTGATTATTGCATTACATATTTGCCATGTTGTATGCTTTGTATGCTTCCTAACTTTTCATGTGTATCCATGCTTCTAAGCTTGCCTCATTTGCATCCATGAACTTGTGAGAGCATCTCCATGCCTTGCCTCATGTTTATAGCACTCCATAGCATCATTATCATCATCAACATGCTTCTGGTTTTGTTTAGCATCATACCATTTCATCCCATTTTGCATTGCATTGCATTTCTTTCTAACATTTCAGGTGGTAAGTAAACTTGAGAAGTGAATTTGCCTTCACTTCTCATAACTTTTCTTTTCATCTCCCTTGCACCCATTGCTGCATTTATATATGTGTTTGAGATTGAGCTTGCTCATTCTTGTTTCTCCCACTTTCTTTCTTCAAGTGACTTGACTTCTTGAATGAAGCAAGTCACTTTGCTTCTTTTGATCCTGTTCATCTGCTTCCTGGTGGTTCCATTGAAGATTGTTCTTGAAAACCTCACAAACCTTAGGATCAACCAAGCATGCCAATGATTAGGGTTTTGATTAGTCTCCCCTCTTAGTTTTACCTTTGTGTCTCTTTTGAGTCTTCTCTTTCTCATCTCATAATCAGGGACTAAACCCTAAAGGCTTTAAGGCTTTGTGATTAAGCTTATGCCTGCATCCTTCTCTTAGGATGGAGTGTATAACTTTAATCCTAAGTGTTAAACCCTTAATGTGTTTAACTCCTCTAATTAATTCACATAATAATCATCAAGACTTCACACTTGTAACTTGGGCCTTGCATTAGGGTTCTAATTCTTCCTTAACTGGTTAAGAAGGACTAACCCTAGTGTTAATGGACAAGTCCCCCTCAAGTTGTCTTATAAACCCTAAAACTCACTTCATCATCATATCATTAACTAAAATCCACTCAATAAAGGCTTTGTTTTGTCATGAGTTTAATCCCTAATCATGGATTAAGTTGAGGAGTTTTCCTCAGCTTAAACATTCTCATCTATTATCCTTCTATTAGGATGGTGTAATGAGTCTGTTTAATCCCTGATTATGGCTTAATCTCATTACTTAACACTAAACAAAAAAACACCAAAAACATCTAAATAATCACAAGTAGGATAATGATCTTAATCCTCCATCATGGTGATTAAGTGTGAGAAGCTGACTTCACACTTAAGGTATTCTCATTACCCCTAATCAGAGGGAAGATGTGATGAGTTTACTAATCCATTGGTTTAGGCTTAAGCTCATTAATCTATGACAAACTTTCAAAAGCAATAACAGACTGAAAATACAAAAACAAACAATAATCGTCTCCTCCGGGATTCTTTTCTCATCTCATTCACTCACAACCGATAATTTGCTTCTTCCGTCTAATGCAAGACAGTTTGCACCTGAGCCAGACAGGTCATACACTTGAGCATAGACAAGTAAGCAGTTCACAAGTCAATTTATCTTTCAGTCTCTTTGGGTCGAACTACGGTGTTCTGACTTCCTCATTGCACGAGAGGATACGTAGGCATAACTTAACAGTTATCGAACAAAAGTCTCTGTACATTCCCCCTCTTTTCAGCTATTCTTTAAGCCTCATAGTCTTGAGCATCTTATTCCTGTTCTTACACTGGCACTGTACATTTATATACTTCACATTTCTTTTACACTGACACCTGTACATCTCTTCCAGCTATTATACACAGATTGCACTGACACTACCCCTTTAAAACACAAATCTTTTAAGCGTGGATCCCGTCGAGTACGGCGGACAATCTGGGTGCTAATACCTTCCCAGGTTGTAACCAACCCCCTTTCTCAGTCTCTCTGGTTCGCAACCGTCTTATCCATCTCTTTCTAGGTTTATGCAGCATTACCTTTCCTCCGGGATAAAAATGCCTAGCTGGCGACTCTATTCATTCTCCAGTGGGTTCACGGCTGTGTGTTCTCATTGTTCCCTTCGCCGACCGTTCGCGTCTGTACCTTTAGATGACCCTGTTTCATTTATCGGGAGCGACAGCTTGGCGACTCTGCTGGGGATGCTTATGCTGTAACCAGGGCTTCTGGTTCTTTTTGTGGGTTCCTCCTAGCGTTTGATTGATTTGTGTTTACTGGGGTGATTATGTGCTTATTTGTGTTTGTATATTTGTATTTATTTTGCTTTATGTACAGTTATTTACTGCTTTCTTTATAACTTTGCATTATATCATTTTTGTCATACTGTACTGCTGGCTGGATCTGGTTTCTTGTTTTGGTGGGTGGGTAATTCATTGAGAGTTAAGGTCCTATACCTGGGACCTGAGTGACACCTAGGCTAGAGTGAATCATATTCTTTCCCATTCCATTTCGGTCTGGTGCGGGAATATGAAACACGGTTCAGATATGGGTTTCTTCTTGAGAACTCTGTGTTGCAGATTTCCTGCAATGCTAGGGCTATCTGGGAAGCCTGCTAAGTCTGGATGACCTTTAGTATTGACCTTCAGAAACTGAGGTGAGTTAGAGGAGGAATTGTTATGGTTATTGTAAACACTGTACCTCCGGGTTGGAAGTGTTTACACTTCTCATAACTGATCCGAGTCTGAAGATCCTTGTTCTAGAACACCACCTGTGATGGGGTTGGGCTGTTTACAGGTTTGCAGGTACCTTGACCTCATAATACCTGTTACTTGGATTTGTTAATAGTACTCCATGTTGGATAGTTCTTGTGATTCTAAACCCTGGACTTGTGGTTCTTTATTTGGGCCCCCCACCCTGGTCACTGGATTTATAGACCTCCATCTGGATTTCTTACACACATGGACCTATATCAGGGCATTTTGATCAGATCCAGCTCAGTCACAGACCCTTGCATTTCATTTGCATACATAATCATTGCATCATATTGACATTTTCTTATTTGTGTTTCAGGGTATCCACCTTCATTTGGTTTTGGTTTTGACCCCATCTTCAGTTTTGACTTGTCTTCATCAGCTATCTGCTTCAGTTACCACCTGCACCAGCCAGTCAGTGGCCCATTTCTTCAGTATTATCATCAGCACCTGTCTCTACTCAGTCTTCAACATCATGGCCCCTAAAAAGAGCAACATCACCTATCACTTCTTCCAGCCAGAGCTATCAGATATCAGGAGGATTCAGACCCTGATCACTCCAGATCACATACCATTGTTCAGGGAGAATTATGGAGATATACTTGACATGGTTATGGATCTGGACCCATCACCAAGAAGCCTGATCCACACCTGCATTCAGTTTTATGATCCTCCACTAAGATGTTTTACTTTTCAAGACTTTCAATTGGGCCCTCTTTTAGAAGAATACTCAGCATTGGTTGGTTTGCCCATCAGGGGTGGAATCCCTTTCAACCCTGAGATGGTCTTTCCTGCTAATGGAGAAGTAGCAAAGGCTTTGCATCTGGAACCTATCCTGATTGAGCAACATATGACCTCTAAAGCTGGGATCCCCGGTTTCCATCTGGATTTCTTGATCTCTCAAGCTACCCTGAAAGCTTCTATAGGAGAGTGGAAAGCTGTTTGTGCTTTACTGGCCTTGAGTATATATGGGATTGTATTGTTTGCAGATGAGCCTCGATTCATTAGCAAGAATGCAATCCATCTGTTCATCTTGAAGAACCCAGTGCCAACTTTATTAGGGGATCTTTACTATTCAGTGCATCAGAGGAATGAAAAGCAGAGGGGAAGGTTAGTAAGGTGTTGTGCTCCATTGTTCCATACTTGGCTTCTCAGGCATCTACCCAGGACGGATGCATTTTTAAACCCTCATCAGCAAAGCAACTGGGCTAAAAGACTCACTGTTCTAACTTCAGCAGACATCAGATGGTGCACTCAGAGCACCAAGGGCAGGGATATCATCACCAGCTGTGGGCATTTTCCTAATGTGCCTTTGATAGGAGTTAAGGGCAGTATTAATTACAATCCTCTGCTGTTCAGAAGGCAACTGGGCTATGCACTGGTCCATACTCCTAGGGCACAGGACTTGGTTGAGACCCTCTATTGTGAGAACAAGATTAGTTTGACTGTTGTTAGGCAGGCTGCTTGGGCCTGGGATAATGTTCAAACCAAGGGAATAACCATTCTAGGGAAGTGCAACAATGTGGCATCAGCACAATATTATGAGTGGTCCCGTGCCAGGGCCCAATTCTCTGGGATGCCCTTTACCATAGAAGACATGCCTGAGTCATCTTCAGCACCACCCCCTGCCACTATCAGTTTGGAAGAGTTTGAGAGCTTGAAGGAAAGGAATGAGAAGCTAACCCAGGCTTTGCAGAAGACCCTCCGGGAGAGGAGTGAAGGTATGAGGGAGATTGAGAGGTTGGAGAAAGTGAGAGTAGAGCATCTGACTAAGATTGAAAAGTCTGGGGATTATATCAAAAAGTCCAAGGCTGGTGAGCAAATCCTGAAGAATGCTTGTAAAGAAGCCCAGTTCCAGAGGGCAAGGACAGACTTGTATCTGAAGGAGAGTCAAGCCCGGTGGGTCAGGATCACCGAGGCTCGTACCCTGGAGGACAAGAGAGTCCAAGACAAGATGGAGCAACTAGAAGCTAGTGCAAAAGAACAACAAGAAGCCTTGGCAGCAGCCCAGAGGGAGGTGTCAGAGCTGAAGATCAAAGCAGGGGTGAAGAGGTCCAAGGACCAAACTCAGCACAAGAAACTAGCAGCAGCTATTGCAATCCGGAATCTCCTCATCAGGAATCTCACGGAGCGTCCGGCTGATCCTGTGACCGAAGCACTTCTCAAGGAAGTTCGTGAGGATGAGTTTGGTCTTGGTGTTTGACCATTTGTTTGTTGTTGCTTTCTTTCCATGTACCTTTTATTTTCTTGTACTGTATTTTGACCCCTTAGAGGGTTTGTGTTGTAAAATGAACAAGTTGTATTATTTCACCTTCTGTAATATATTGGTGTTAGTTTGCTTCATCTGAGTTTTCTTCAAGCAACAACAACATCTTCAAGGGTCTGGAAGGGTCAAAACTGAATGCCAAACTGGATACCTTGAGAGCAAATAAGCATAACTGCATTGCATGCTAACCCTTTGTTTGTTTTGTAGGTTTTGTTTTATTGTTGCTAACCTCTGTTGTTGTAGATGTTTAAGAATTGGCAGAATTTTTGACCAAACAAGAAATGTTAAATTCAGTTCAGAATGTCCTATCAGATGTTGGGACATTATCAAACAGAGTATGTGAATTTATTTCAGGATGTCTCATCAGATGTTGGGACATTGTGTGAATAAATTAAGTTCAGTTTTTCAGGATGTCCCAACAGATGTTGAGACATCTCAGACCTGCTACCAGAATTAATTATTGATTAACAGATCAGAGATATTTAAGGAGAACTATCTGGAATTAATTAATGCTGGATAAAAACAGAACAAGGCGCATCTGTAGGGAGTTTTAAATTGAAGATTCAGATTAAAACAGAAGACCTAATGCACCTAGAATATAGGAGGTAACAAACCCTAAATTCAAGGTGACAGTTGCTGCACATTAGGGCTGGATCATTCTACAGAAAGCCCAAAATTCAGATACCTATTTAAACAACAGAAACTCATAGAATTGAGTACGAATTTCAGAAGACTAAATAGGGTGTCTAGTGTTTTAATAGCAGGTTGTTTTTATGTACCACTTTATGAGCTTTTAAGCAAAAGTGCATTTGTGACTTGATTGAAACTGTGAAGTAAGATCAAGCTGTTTTTGTTTGAAGTGTGACTTCAATTTAAGTAAACTTGTAAACTTGATCACTGGGTGATTGAGGGGGAGTGAGTAGGGTACTCTTATCTAAGTGAGTCTTAGGTAGAAATTGCATTGGGTAAGTATTAAGTGATAGATTAAACAGGGTGGTTTAAGTCTAGAATTAATATTACTAATAGTGGATTTCCTCCTGGCTTGGTAGCCTCCAGATGTAGGTGTGGTTATACACTGAACTGGGTTAACAAACTTCTGTGTTGTTTACTTTTCTTGCTGTTTAAGTTTTGGTTAAATTTGTCAAATGTCCTATTAAGTGTTGGAACATCTCTTAGGACATCTCATACCTGATCACAGAATTTCAATTGGCATCAGAGCAGGCACCCTGCCTGTTTATACTGGGTGAGATCTAGGGAAAACAAATTCTGTAACATGGACAGAGACATAGGGTCAGTAAATAGACCACCTATACTGGATGGTTCTAATTATGACTACTGGAAGCCAAGAATGATTGCATTCTTAAAGTCACTTGACAACAGGGCATGGAGAGCAGTAAATGTTGGATGGAAACATCCTGTTCAAAACACCAAAGATGGATCAATAGTTCTGAAACCTGAAGAAGAATGGAGTAAAGAGGAAGAAGATTCAGAACTAGGCAACTCAAAAGCCCTAAATGCTTTATTCAATGGCATTGATAGAAATATTTTCAGACTGGTGCATCATTGTGAGCTGGCCAAAGATGTGTGGGATACCCTCAAGACAACTCATGAAGGAACATCAAAAGTAAAAATGTCAAGACTTCAACTTCTCACCACCAAGTTTGAAAACTTGAGAATGAAGGAAGATGAATCAATTCATGAGTTCTACATGAACATCTTGGATATAGCCAATACTTCTGGAGCCTTGGGAGAAAAGATGACTGATGAAAAGCTTGTAAGGAAGATTCTCAGATCTTTGCCAAAAAGATTTGACATGAAAGTCATAGCAATAGAAGAAGCACAAGACATATGCTCCATGAAAGCTGAAGAACTAATTGGTTCCCTTCAAACTTTTGAGATGGGAATGAATGACACACATGCTAAAAAGAACAAAAGCATTGCCTTGGTTTCAAATGCAGATGAAGAAGAAGATGATGAACTAGCAAATGATAAAAGCTTATCAGAAAACCTTGTATTGATTACAAGACAGTTCAAACAGATTCTCAGAGGTATGGAAGGTAAATCAAATTCCAGTGGAAGATTCACAAACTCTTCTGAAAACAAGAGAACCTATGATGCTAACAGAAGATCAAATCTTGCTGAAAAGACCAGTCAAGAAAAAGGAATCAAGTGCCATGAATGTGAAGGATATGGACACATCAAGAAGGAATGTCCTAACTTCTTAAAAAGACAAAAGAAGGGACTATCTGTAACCTGGTCTGATGAAGACTCAGGAGATTCAGAAGAAGAATCAGCTAAGCACATTGCTGCTTTAGCTGGACTGTGTGAATATGACAGTGATTCCAGCTGTGAAGAGCTTACTTATGCAGATCTTGAGCAAGCCTTCAAGGATCTGTACAAGAGAAGTACTGAAGTATGCAGTGAGGTCATAAAGCTAAAGAAGCAGAATGAAGTACTAGAAGAAGAAAAAGCAAGTGATCAAGTAATCATTGATACCTTAAAAAGTGAAGTAACTCTTCTCAATTCTAAGCTGGAACATATGTCCAAATCTGTTAGAATGATGAACAGTAGCTCAAATACACTGGATGCTATTCTCTGCAATAATAAACATTCAGGGGACAAAAGTGGACTGGGATATAACAGAGATGAAGCAAGCTCTAGCAAAACTACTTCAAAAACTATACAGTCAAACAAGATGTCTCAACAGATGCTCCAACATCAGAACACAAAGACAAACATAATGTTCCAACAGATGTCTCAACATTCTGGAAAGAACAAAATGAAGAAAAAATATCAAAGATGGAGATGTCATCACTGTGGAAGATTTGGGCATATCAAACCTCACTGTTATAAGCTACATGGATATCCAAATCAGATGTGTCAGCAACCTTCCAAGCAGAAAGTAGTAGATACCAAGAAAGTGCTGCATAAAAGTCAGCAATATTCTAAGCAAAAGACAGAAGTAATCAAGAAAGTTTGGAGACCAAAAGCTGACATTCAGACTGATCAAAGCCACATACACAAGAACAAGATCAACAATCAAGCTTGGAGATCAGCTGAACAACACTCAGAGCAAAGGCATCAAAAGAAATCTCAACTCATCTGGTCAAAGAAAAGTACTGCATACATAGCACATACATCATTGAAAGTATCAGCTAAAGAAGACTGGTACTTTGACAGTGGATGCTCAAGACACATGACTGGATTGAAGAATTTGCTAGTAAACTTAAAGCCACATTCATCCAGGTATGTTACCTTTGGAGATGGAGCTAAAGGAGAGATCAAGGGAGTTGGAACCTTGGATTGTCAAGATGTTCCAAGATTAGATGATGTGCTGCTTGTTAAAGGTTTAACTGCTAACCTGATCAGTATAAGTCAACTATGTGATCAAGGATACAGTGTAAACTTTACAAAAACTGAATGCATAGTGACTAACCAAAAGCAAGAAGTTGTCATGAAAGGTGCAAGGTCTAAAGACAACTGTTACATGTGGGAGCCACTAGACTTCAGTCCCACTTCAACTTGTTCTCTAGCTAGAGAAGAAGAAGTAAAACTATGGCACCAAAGGCTAGGTCATCTTCATTTCAGAGGCATAAAGAAGATCATATCTATGGATGCTGTAAGAGGTATCCCTAAACTGAAGATTGATGATGGCAAAATCTGTGGTGAATGTCAAATAGGCAAACAAACCAAGATGTCCCATCCAAAGCTCCAACATCTGACAACTTCCAAAGTTTTGGAATTGTTACATATGGATCTCATGGGACCTATGCAAGTTGAAAGCCTTGGTGGTAAGAGGTATGCATATGTGGTGGTTGATGACTTTTCAAGATATACATGGATAAATTTCATTAAAGAAAAGTCAGATGTCTTTGATGTATTCAAGGAATTATGTCAAAGATTACAAAGGGAAAAATCCAGCTGTGTGATCAGAATTAGAAGTGATCATGGAAAGGAATTTGAGAATCAAAAATTCTTAGATTTCTGCTCTTCAGAAGGAATCAATCATGAATACTCTTCTCCTATCACTCCTCAACAGAATGGGATTGTTGAAAGGAAGAATAAAACCATTCAAGAATCAGCAAGAGCTATGATACATGCTAAAAAGCTACCTCTGTATTTCTGGGCTGAAGCCATGAACACTGCCTGCTATATCCATAACAGAGTTACCCTGAGAAAAGGAACTTTGTCCACAATATATGAAGTCTGGAAGGGCAGAAAACCCACTGTTAAGTATTTTCATGTATTTGGAAGTAAATGCTATATTCTGGCAGATAGGGAGCAAAGGAGAAAAATGGATCCTAAAAGTGATGAAGGAATTTTCCTTGGATACTCTATAAACAGCAGAGCATATAGAGTATTTAACTACAGAACAAATGTTATCATGGAGTCCATAAATGTGATAATTGATGATGCTCCTACAGATGTCCCAGAAGATGTTGGAACATCTGCTGATATCAAGATTGAAGCTGAAGAAAAGAATGATCAATATAACTTCACTCCAAATGATACAAGGTCAGAAGATTCAAGCAAACCTCCCTCCATCAGAATACAGAAGGATCATCCCAAAGATTTAATAATTGGTGATCCCAACAGAGGTGTGAGCACTAGATCAAGAGAAGTGATTTCAGGTTCTTGTTTTGTTTCCAAAATAGAACCTAAAAATGTCAAGGAAGCTCTCACTGATGAATACTGGATTTGTGCTATGCAAGAGGAATTAGGTCAATTCACAAGGAATGAAGTGTGGAATCTTGTACCTAGACCTGATGACATAAATGTGATTGGTACAAAATGGGTGTATAAGAACAAGTCAAATGAACAAGGAATTGTTACAAAGAACAAAGCTAGACTTGTGGCTCAAGGATACACTCAAATTGAAGGAGTAGACTTTGATGAAACCTTTGCACCAGTAGCAAGGCTTGAATCAATAAGACTACTGTTGGGAATTGCTTGTATCTTAAAGTTCAAGCTATTTCAAATGGATGTGAAAAGTGCATTTCTTAATGGTTATCTTAATGAAGAGGTATATGTAGAACAGCCTAAAGGATTTGTTGATCCAAGCTGTCCAAATCATGTATACAAACTCAAGAAAGCACTTTATGGTCTGAAGCAAGCTCCAAGGGCATGGTATGAAAGACTTACCACATTTCTTATCAAGCAAGGATACAGAAAAGGTGGGATTGATAAAACCCTGTTTGTTAAAGATGAAGAAGGAAATGTCATGATTGCACAAATATATGTTGATGACATTGTGTTTGGTGGGATGTCTGATAAGATGGTCAAACATTTTGTCAAGCAGATGGAATCTGAATTTGAAATGAGTCTAGTAGGTGAATTAACCTATTTTCTTGGTCTGCAAGTTAAGCAAATGGAAGACTCAATATTCATCTCACAAAGCAAGTACTCCAAGAACATAGTGAAGAAATTTGGAATGGAAAATGCTTCTCATAAAAGAACTCCTGCTCCTACACATTTAAAGCTGACTAAAGATGAAAAGGGTGAGAATGTAGATCAAAGTTTATATAGAAGCATGATTGGAAGCTTGTTATACTTAACTGCAAGCAGACCAGACATAGCATTTGCAGTAGGAGTGTGTGCAAGATATCAAGCTGATCCAAAAGTCAGTCATCTTAATCAAGTCAAGAGAATCCTTAAATATGTTAATGGTACTTGTGACTATGGCATAATGTACTTTCATGGTTGCAAACCAATTCTCTCTGGCTTCTGTGATGCTGATTGGGCAGGAAGTGCTGATGACAGAAAAAGCACTTCAGGAGGATGCTTCTTTCTAGGAAACAATCTGATTTCTTGGTTCAGTAAGAAGCAGATGCTCACTGAGTACAATGTCCCACAGGATGTCATGACATTGTACTGTGACAACTTAAGTGCAATCAACATATCAAAGAATCCCATTCAACATAGCAGGACAAAGCATATTGATATCAGACATCATTTCATCAGAGATCTTGTAGAAGAGAAGGTGATTTCATTGGAGCATGTTGCTACAGATCTGCAATTAGCTGATATCTTTACCAAAGCATTGGATGCTACACAATTTGAGAACTTAAGGGGCAAACTTGGAATCTGTGTATGTGATATCTAGCAGTTAATGAGATGTGCCAACATGTCATATGACATTGCATGGCATAAGTTCCAGATGGCAAAGCTAGTCTGGACTAGATTCTTAGGAATTTCATTCCTAATCATTTGGACTGTAACGGCTACTTATTTAGTAATTCCTTATAAGCAGCTATCAAGAGTCTCATCACATCATCACAAGCGAATCACATTAACTAGTAATCCTTCAGAAATCTTAAACCCTAAAGCTGCACATTCATCTTCCTCAACAATGTCTCAAAACCCTAAAACAGCTGAAGAAGTTCTCAACCAGGAAGACGTGGTTCATGTCACTCCTATTTCTATGGTGCCAATGCAATCAACACCATTAGAAAAGCTCAGGGGAAATGCCTCTCACACTAAGAAGGCAAGAACACCAAAAAGAGGTAAAGATCAAATCAGAAGCAAAGCTAAAGAAATTCCTTCACATGTTAAATACTCCAAATATGTTGATGATTCCATCAAGGAGATTGTCAACCAAGTTTTCTCTGAACAAAGAGTAGTGAAAGGAATCTCTGTTCCCTTGAACACCATTCCTGCCCCTCAAGAAGAACCTGCTCAAGATACAAAGAACACTGCTGCAGAACAAGATGTCCCAACGGATGTTGGAACATATGCAGATGAGAAAGCAAACTCATCTGATGCTGATACTGAACAGACTGAGGACAAGAAAGAGGTCTCAAGTGAAAGTGATAAAGAAGTTTCTATGGAACAGGCTAAAGACTCAGATGAAGATCAATCTTCTACTGATCAACAAGCTGATGAGGAGACTGCTCAATCCCCTCCAATAGTCAATCTGGAACAGGATTCTGATGCAGAAATCATATCATCTGTGAAACCCAGCATAGCCAAAAGGCTAAGGTCCAGGAAAGGAAAGATGCAAGATGAACCTGTCATTCCTGAGAAGAAGAAGGCTAGTCCAAAGAAAGGCAAGGCTAAAGCCACTTTTGGTCCAGCAAAACCATGGAGCAAGGTTCAAACTCAGAAGAGAAAAGCTGCAACACCATCAGATTCAGATGTTGGATCAGATGTCCCAACATCTCCTCCCAAGAAAAGACCAACATCAGCAAGAGCTTCAACTGCTGTTCCAGAAGCTCCATTGGACAACATATCATTTCATCGTGTATCTAGTGTCAACAGATGGAAGTATGTGTTCCAAAGAAGGGTTGCCCTGGAAAGAGAACTGAGCAGCAATGCACTTGAGTGCACAGAACTCATTGACCTAATCTCTGCTGCAGGACTATTCAAGACAGTCTCAGAGTTCTCTCCCTGCTATGAACTTCTTGTCAAAGAGTTCATTGTGAATCTTCAGGAGGATTGCTCAAATGGTAAGTCCTCAGAGTTCAGAAAGGTATTTGTAAGAGGTAAGTGTGTTGAGTTCTCTCCCCAAATCATTAATCAGTATCTAGGAAGGGACACAGATGGACCCAATGAGCTAGGGAAAACAGATAATCAAATCTGTAAGGTGATCACTGCAAATCAGGTCAAAGCTTGGCCTGTGAAGGGAAAGCTCTCTGTGAGCATGCTTACTAGAAAGTATGCCATGCTTAACAGGATTGGAACTGCAAACTGGGTGCCTACCAACCACACTTCATCAATCTCAACTGATCTGGCCAGATTCATCTTTGCTGTGGGGACTCAAACCAAGATGGATTATGGAGAATATATTTTTGATCAGACTATGAAGCATGCCATCTCTACTGCAACAAAGCTACCAATAGCTTTTCCATCATTGCTGTGTGGTATTGTTCTAAGTCAATACCCTGGAATTTTAACTGAGAAGGACATTGTCTGCAAGAGAGAGAGCCCCCTGGCTTTTCACTACAAATTATTTCTCAGTCACCATGCTGCAGATGTTGAAACACCTGCTGGGACATCTGCTGGTCCCTCCTCTGCTAAGAATCCAATCTCCAAGAAAGAATTAATTGCTGAGCTAAAGTGCACCTGCAAAGAGCTTGAAGCTAGAAAGAAGAAGCTGGAGGAAATAATTAAGAGGTTGGAAAGTGAAGAAGATCAGACAGCTGCATCTGATGAAGACAGTGAAGCTGCAAGTGAAGCTGATAAAGATGAAGACACTGAAGTGGAGGAAGCTACTGAGAGTGATGAATCTGAGTGATCTGTGTATGTGAGGCATTTGTAATGACAGCAATAGTTCTTTGGCCCCTAATTTTGTGTCTACCAAGGGGGAGAACAACATCAAATAACATCAAATGTAATTGCTGTTTAAATGAATGAAATCTGTTTGTTTCTGCCTGAACTGAATAAGTGTGAATATTTCTGTTGAAACAAGACTGGACTCATATATGTTTGAGGGGGAGTAAAACTCAAATATGAATCAACAGAAAAGTAATGATATACTCTGATAAAAAGAACTTCTGCTGCACTCTGAAAACCAGGAAAGATGTTAGCCAAAAATTAGCCAAAGGGGGAGTTTGTAGATGTTTAAGAATTGGCAGAATTTTTGACCAAACAAGAAATGTTAAATTCAGTTCAGAATGTCCTATCAGATGTTGGGACATTATCAAACAGAGTATGTGAATTTATTTCAGGATGTCTCATCAGATGTTGGGACATTGTGTGAATAAATTAAGTTCAGTTTTTCAGGATGTCCCAACAGATGTTGAGACATCTCAGACCTGCTACCAGAATTAATTATTGATTAACAGATCAGAGATATTTAAGGAGAACTATCTGGAATTAATTAATGCTGGATAAAAACAGAACAAGGCGCATCTGTAGGGAGTTTTAAATTGAAGATTCAGATTAAAACAGAAGACCTAATGCACCTAGAATATAGGAGGTAACAAACCCTAAATTCAAGGTGACAGTTGCTGCACATTAGGGCTGGATCATTCTACAGAAAGCCCAAAATTCAGATACCTATTTAAACAACAGAAACTCATAGAATTGAGTACGAATTTCAGAAGACTAAATAGGGTGTCTAGTGTTTTAATAGCAGGTTGTTTTTATGTACCACTTTATGAGCTTTTAAGCAAAAGTGCATTTGTGACTTGATTGAAACTGTGAAGTAAGATCAAGCTGTTTTTGTTTGAAGTGTGACTTCAATTTAAGTAAACTTGTAAACTTGATCACTGGGTGATTGAGGGGGAGTGAGTAGGGTACTCTTATCTAAGTGAGTCTTAGGTAGAAATTGCATTGGGTAAGTATTAAGTGATAGATTAAACAGGGTGGTTTAAGTCTAGAATTAATATTACTAATAGTGGATTTCCTCCTGGCTTGGTAGCCTCCAGATGTAGGTGTGGTTATACACTGAACTGGGTTAACAAACTTCTGTGTTGTTTACTTTTCTTGCTGTTTAAGTTTTGGTTAAATTTGTCAAATGTCCTATTAAGTGTTGGAACATCTCTTAGGACATCTCATACCTGATCACAGAATTTCAGTTGTGATGTTCAGGAACTATTGCTAGGCGCCGGGTATTTCCCCTCAACCGTCCGCACCGTTATCCAACCCGAAATAACCTTCCGGGCATTCAAATGGATCAGATGCAGCAGGACCTTACTGAGGTCAGAAATCAAATGGCAAATGAAAGGCTAGAAATGAGGAATCAAATGACTCAGTTTATGGAAGTTATGAACAACATGGCTCAGAGCCAGGAAAGATTGAGAGCCATGGTGGAAAGGCAGAATCAAGAAGAGCCCCATGTGGGAACTGCTGGCACAAGTAACAACGAGAGGGTCCAACCTCATGTCAATCCCCCAGTTTTTGGACCCCATCTCCATCCAGAGGCCAACATCCCTGTCAATATACAAGGGACTGCCACAGCAGGGAGGGTACTACAGGAAGACCCTCAAGAAGACCAGTTCACAGTAATGGGTGCTGGGGAAGAAGCTTATGATAGGAGATTGGATGAGATAGCTGAGAAGTTGAGGTCCTTAGAATCTCAAAACTCTTTGGGCTTCGATGTCATGGATATGGGCTTGGTAGACGGGGTCAGGATCCCCCATAAGTTCAAGCCTCCTTGCTTTGAAAAATACAACGGGACTTCATGCCCCCGGACTCACTTACAGTCATTCCTGGGAAGGTTGAAGGCCTATACAATGGATGAGAAGCTCTGGATGTTCTATTTCGAAGACAGCTTAACTGGAGCGTCAAGAGAATGGTACTCTCACTTGACAAGGGCAACTATTAGATGCTGGAAGGACCTGGCAGAGGCCTTCATCAGACAGTATCAGTATAATCTAGACATGGCACCCAACAGGACCCTCCTGATGGGAATGTCACAGTCTTCAAGGGAGAGTTTCCGAGAATATGCCCAGAGATGGAGGCAACTGGCTGCTGCTGTTCAACCACCTATGTCTGAACGGGAAATGGCAGATATGTTCATGAACACCCTTCAGGGAACATATATTGACAGGTTGGCTGCTTTCTCCTCCACTAGCTTTGCAGATGTTGTCATAGCCGGGGAGAGAATTGAAAGCTTGTTAAAAATGGGAAAGATCTCAGACAACGGTGCAAGCTCGTCCAGTAGTACAAGAAAGCCTTTTGTAGGCCCGAGAAGAACTGGCGAGACCAATGCCATCCATTCAAACAGGGGCAGGCCCCAGTATGTTCAGAGGTCAATAGCAGCAGTCACCATTCCTGCTCCAGCTCATCCTCAGCCAGTCTATCAACCTCCTTAGCAAAACTATCAGCCGCAACCTCAGTACCACCAGCAAAGTCAGTATCCTCCAAGGAATTACAACAACAGCAACACCAACAACAACAGTCAACAGAAGCCATTTCAGCAGAGGCCTTCTCAAGCTAACAGAGTGATCGATCCGATCCCAATTCCATATGCTACATTGCTGCCACAGCTTCTAAAACTCAACCTGGTTGAGCTAAGAACGTTGGCACCTCCGGATCCCAACAGTCTACCAAGGAACTATGACTCCAACGCTAGGTGTGCCTTCCATTCAAACGCACCTGGCCACAACACAGAAAAATGCAGGGCTCTGCATATGAAGGTACAAGACCTGGTAGACTCCAAGGCTCTGAATTTCGCACCACCACCCAATGTCAATAAGAACCCGATGCCAAACCATGGTGGTCCCCGGATTAACGCTATTGAAGAAGACAAGCCGTCTTATTTAATAACCAGTGTGGGACAGATCAGGACGCCATTGGTAGAAATCAAGGCTCAGCTCTTGGAATGTCAGATGTTCCCAGGGTGTGAGTTAGGCTGTGCTTACTGCAATATCTCTGTAAATGGGTGCGATAATTTGAGGAATGGTATAGACAGCCTTATTCAGAGTGGCCAACTTCAGATCACTACATCATTTCCAACAAATCCAGCAAACTCCTCGGCAACGGTTTCAGAACCTCCTACAATTGCAGCAACTATTGTTCCTGACAATTCTTCGGTTTCATCAACAAGTACTTCATCCATCATCTCAACTGATCAGCTTACAACAAATTTTCCTGCTACAACTTCAGCTTCACTCCATTTTGAGACTTCTACAACCACAACATCATTTCTTCCGACGATATCTCCTACAACACCAGCAACAAATCATGAAGATGTCTCTACTGTCACAATATTTTATGATCCTGAGAACAACTCTGCCTACCATTCAGAAGGTGCTGCTCCCATCAGAGCACCAGTTACAATCTTTTATGATCCACAAACAATTACAGTCCCTTCAGCAGCAGCAACCAGTCCAGTCACTGTCACGGTGCCTGGACCAGTACCATATGAAAGCGATAGGGCCATCCCTTGGCACTATGGCTCAGATGTGTACTGCGAAGGAAAAAGAATCACTCTTGAAACATCAACACCTGCACCACAAGTAGATAACGTGGGGGGAGGCGGAGGCTTCACTCGAAGCGGACGTCTCTTTGCTCCACCAATGCAAAGACCTACTGCCGAAGCAGAAGCTGCTGCCAAGGCAAAAGGAAAGAGCCCGGTGCAGGAAGATCAAGCTGTTAAGGAAGCCTTGAAGACGCAGTTCGATCAAGAAGTTGATGAGTTTATGAGAATCATCAAAAAGAGTGATTACAAAATTGTGGATCAACTTCACCAAACGCCATCCAAAATCTCTATCCTCTCACTGCTTATGTGCTCCGAAGCCCATCGGAATGCACTACTCAAAGTCTTGCACGCAGCTTATGTGCCTGAAGAGATCACTGTCAACCAGTTGGAGACCGTGGTTGGAAACGTTACTGCTAGCAATGGGCTAGGGTTCACCAATACTGACTTGACAGCGGATGGCCGCAACCACAACAAAGCCTTGCACATCACCATGGAATGCAAAGGAGCAGTCCTTTCTCATGTACTGGTAGACACAGGTTCATCCCTTAATGTCTTACCAAAGAAGGCTCTGGTGAAGTTAGAATATGATGGATTGGCATTGAGACCCAGCAACCTGGTAGTAAGGGCCTTCGATGGTTCTAAGAGATTGGTTCTGGGAGAGATCGAGCTACCTGTGACAATTGGCCCACAGACCTTTAAAACTATCTTTTATGTGATGGACATTCAGCCCGCCTACAGCTGTTTGTTGGGTAGACCCTGGATTCACGCCGCCGGCGCAATAACGTCTACCCTTCACCAAAAGTTAAAATTTGAGTGGGAAGGCCAAGTTGTTACAATCTGTGGGGAAGAGGATATATTTGTTAGCCATCTGGCTACTTATAAGTATATTGAAATGGATGGGGAGATCCATGAAACAATGAGCCAAGGATTTGAAGCCTTGAATGTCAATGAAGCATCTGCTGTATCTGGGATCTCCATGTCATCATACCAACAAGCCCGGAAGGTTGTTGAGGAAGGAACTGCCCTAGGCTGGGTCAAGATTTTAGCTATGGAGGAGAAGAAGGACAAGTTTGGGTTGGGTTACAAACCAACTCAACATCAAGCAAAAGCTGCTGGAGAGCCTGGTTTTGTCAGTGGGGGGATGCTTACCCCTGATGCTATCAACTGTCTGGAAGACGAGCTGGAAGAGGAGCGCAACCTGGAAAGCTGGATTCGTCCAAAGATCCCGGGGAGCAGTGTCTCAAACTGGTCTTCCCAGGAAATTATAAGAGTTACTCATGCAGAGTAATTATTATTTCCTGTATTTTTATAAGCATGCATCAAAGTCTTGCATCTTGCCCAAGATGACAAGACTCATTTTGTAATCGGGCCATCTGTACTTTTTGTGCAAACAAGATCAATTAATGAAATATCAGACATCTTTTTGCAAACGAGTCTTTTTTCTTTTCGTTCACTGTTTTTCCATTTTTTTCTTTTTGTACAAAAAATGAATGGCGGTGTTTTCAAAATGATAACTTTATTTCACTTTTTCTAAGGCAAGATTAAAATTAATCACTAAAATGAACAAATTAAACCCTTGCAGAGAATGCCTTCCTGACAGCACCGACAACAGCACGGCTATGACATCGTATGACTTTGACAATCCAATCAATCAAGCTGATGAAGGGGTTGAAGAAGAATATGAGCTTCCTGAAGAGCTAGCCAGGTTGTTGAGATAGGAGGAAAAGGTTATTACTCCTCACCAGGAGGAGGTTGAAGTGATTAATCTTGGTACAGAGGAAGACGTGAAAGAGGTTAAAATCGGGGCCTGCCTGCAAGACTCAGTAAAGAGACAACTGATTGATCTGCTAGATTATGTGGATGTGTTTGCTTGGTCATACCAAGATATGCCAGGGTTGGATACCGACATTGTTGTGCACAAGTTGCCTTTAAGAGAAGAGTGCCCTCCGGTCAAACAGAAATTGCGCCGTACTCGTCCAGACATGGCAATGAAAATCAAAGAAGAGGTACAAAAGCAATGGGACGCCGGGTTCCTTGCTGTGACTAGCTATCCGCCGTGGGTTGCTAATATAGTACCTGTGCCTAAGAAAGACGGTAAAGTAAGAATGTGTGTTGATTACCGAGATCTGAACAGAGCCAGCCCGAAAGATGACTTCCCATTACCTCACATTGATGTATTGGTGGATAACACGGCTCAGTTCTCGGTATTCTCCTTCATGGACGGGTTTTCAGGATACAATCAGATTAAGATGTCACCTGAAGACATGGAGAAGACAACCTTCATCACACCCTGGGGCACGTTCTGTTACAAAGTGATGCCATTCGGACTGAAGAACGCTGGTGCCACATATCAACGGGCTATGGTAACATTATTCCACGATATGATCCATAAAGAAATAGAATGTTATGTGGATGACATGATCGCCAAGTCCCTTACAGAAGAAGACCATCTGGTGAATCTGCTCAAATTATTCAAGCGTCTGAGGAAGTACCAACTGAAGTTGAACCCCAACAAATGCACATTCGGGGTGCGATCTGGTAAGCTGCTGGGCTTTATTGTAAGCGAGAAAGGGATTGAAGTTGACCCTGATAAAGTCAAAGCTATTCAAGAGATGCCTGCACCGAAAACTGAAAAGGAAGTTCGAGGGTTCTTAGGTCGATTGAACTACATCTCAAGGTTCATATCTCACCTTACGGCAACCTGTGAACCCTTGTTCAAGCTGTTAAGAAAGGAACAGACGGTCAGGTGGAACGAAGACTGCCAGAAGGCTTTTGACAAGATCAAGGAGTACTTACAAGAACCTCCAATCCTTATGCCTCCAGTTGAAGGAAGACCTCTGATAATGTATTTGACAGTATTAGAAGAGTCAATGGGGTGTGTGCTGGGCCAGCATGACGAGTCTGGTCGAAAAGAGTATGCAATTTACTACCTAAGCAAAAAGTTTACCGACTGTGAACAACGTTATTCACTGCTCGAGAAAACTTGCTGTGCTTTAGCGTGGGCTGCTCGCCGACTGAGACAGTATATGTTGACCCACACTACCTTACTGATCTCAAAAATGGACCCAGTCAAGTACATATTTGAGAAGCCAGCACTTACCGGATGGGTTGCAAGATGGCAAATGATTCTCACAGAATACGACATCCAGTACACTTCTCAGAAAGCCATCAAGGGAAGTGTATTGTCTGAATATCTTGCTGAGCAACCTATTGATGATTACCAGCCTATGAGATTTGACTTCCCTGATGAAGACATCATGTTCATAAAATCAAAAGATCATGAAGAGCCTATTCACACTGAAGGGCCTGACCCAGAAGAAGAATGGACTATAATGTTTGATGGGGCTGTTAATATGAATGGTCGTGGTGTTGGTGCAGTACTCATTACACCTAAGGGAGTTCACATGCCTTTCTCGGCAAAACTCACATTTAACTGAACTAACAACGAAGCTGAATACGAAGCTTGCATTATGGGTCTTGAGGAAGCCATTGACCTCAAGATCAAGACTTTGACTGTGTTCGGAGATTCAGCTCTGGTAGTTAATCAAACCAACGGAAAATGGTACACCCACCAGGATCATCTGATACCTTACAGGGATTATACAAGAAGGTTATTGACTTTCTTCACAACAGTCAAGCTTGAGTATATCCCACGGGACGAGAATCAGTTTGCAGATGCTCTCGCTACCATTTCATCCATGATCAAAGTTCAAGCTGCTAACTTTGTACCTCAGATTTCAGTGTCGAGACTTGATAGACCAGCATATGTATTTGCAGCAGATGTTGTCAAAGACGATAAGCCTTGGTTCCATGACATTAAGTGCTTCTTGGAGGATCAAACATACCCCCCTGGGGCATCTTCCAATGATAAGAAGACTTTGAGAAGGCTTGCTGGAAGTTTCTTTCTGAACACTGATGGATCTTTATACAAAAGGAACTTTGATATGGTACTCCTCCGATGTGTTGACAAGACGGAAGCAGATTTGTTGATGCATGAAGTGCATGAAGGCTCTTTTGGTACCCATGCTGGAGGACATGCAATGGCTAAGAAGTTGTTAAGATCAGGCTATTATTGGATCACAATGGATGCAGACTGTTGTGCTTACGCCCGAAAATGCCACAAGTGCCAGATCTATGCAGACAAAGTGCATGTGCCTCCGAATCCTTTGAACATTATGTCTTCACCATGGCCCTTTTCCATGTGGGGCATTGATATGATTGGCAAGATCGAGCCAACTGCTTCAAATGGTCACAGATTCATCCTGGTCGCCATTGACTATTTCACCAAGTGGGTTGAAGCAGCCTCATATGCAAATGTCACAAGGCAAGTGGTAGCCCGATTCCTAAAGAGAGATATCATCTGTCGGTACGGAGTTCCCGTGCGAATCATTACTGATAATGGTTCCAATCTAAACAACAAAATGATGGCAGAACTGTGCCGGGACTTCAAGATCCAACACCACAATTCTTCTCCTTACAGGCCAAAGATGAATGGCGCTGTTGAGGCAGCAAATAAGAATATCAAGAAGATTGTGCAGAAGATGGTAGTCACTTACAAAGACTGGCATGAAATGCTACCGTTCGCCTTGCATGGGTACCGCACGTCAATCAGAACATCCACTGGGGCAACACCGTACCAGCTTGTGTATGGTATGGAAGCAGTCCTACCTGTTGAAGTTGAATTACCCTCTTTGCGGGTATTAATGGATGTTAAGCTGAGCGAAGCAGAATGGGTCAGGGCCCGTTACGAGCAACTGAGTCTAATCGAAGAGAAAAGATTGGCTGCAATCTGTCATGGGCAGTTGTATCAGAAAAGAATGAAGAAAGCCTTCGATCAGAAAGTCAGGCACCGAGGGTACCAAGTGGGAGATCTTGTGCTGAAGAGAATCCTCCCTCCTCATACAGACCACAGGGGCAAATGGACTCCGAATTACGAAGGACCATTTGTGGTAAAGAAAGTTTTCTCTGGTGGAGCACTGATGCTCAGCACCATGGATGGTGAAGATTTCCCGTCCCCTGTGAATTCAGATGCAGTTAAAAAATACTTCGCATAAAATGACCCGCTGGACATAAAAACAGAATGTAAGTCCAGGCAAAAATAGGGCATCCCGGCGAGTCAAAAAAACAGAATAAAAGACTCGGGCAAAAATAAGGGAAAATAAACAAAAAATGTACACCCGCTGAGTTGAAAAGCCGCATTGGACAACTCAGGCAAAAATGGGTATCCCGATGGATTGAAAACCCGAAAGGGCGATCCATGCAAAATAAGGGAATAAGCGAACAACTGCATTCTGAATTCGTCTGTATCGCTTGCAACTTGGAAAGCTTCAAAAGGATTAAGCTTCAATCAGAATCAACTTTCTTCAGAAAGCAGGGCGAGAAGAACGTCATTGTCATACGAGTCATAGCAGAAGAGGAAGCTCCTTTGAAAGCGTCATCGACACTGCCAACATTTTTTGTTTCTCAATTTATAGCAATCTCCTCATTTCAGGAGATATGTTTCTTTGACTGTATCTCGCCAATTCAGGGCATATGAATTAATAAAATCAGATTTTCAGTCATGTCTCGTTTTGTACATTTTTATTTTTGCAAAAAATGTCTGATATCTTAAAAGAACATTGATTGCATAAGAACACAGATGTATATTTTCAAATAAAAACATGCTTGCAGGAAATTATACTTACTCTTGGGAATGCTTAACTCCTATGACGGAATCCAGTAAAGGATACCTCGGGACCTTTTGTGCGTTTCCTTATCTTTGCAGGATTGCAGGTATCCAGGACGCGACTCGGGGCATACAAGCTACAGCAAGTTGGCAAATCAACAAAAGATCTCAGCATCCGAAATGCTCTATCCCCAGCTGAGTTGCCTCATGTTACTCTTCCTGGCTGAGTTACCAACAGCATCCCCAGCCGTAGTACCAATCATTCTTCCTCAGCAAAATGCAGGAATCAGGAATCATCTCCCCACAAGATCCTCAGCCTCTATCCGGAAGAGCAATGCACGAAGAAGTCACAACAGAGTACAGAAGGCCTCCACAAACCCCAGCTGGGTCATATTACAAGGATATGTCAATCAGTGACCTATATCCCCAAACAGATACATCTCACCAGATCTACCAATGATCTCATCCCCAGCTGGGAGGTCCATTTCAAACAGATCAGCAACGGGATCCGAATCCCGATTTGATATCTTTGCATAATCATGGCATTTGCATCATACTGTCCCCTCAGAGCGTAGCATTCCGTCTAACACGGAGCATTACGGCAAAAATCAAACGCATAGCATAATCATAAGCCATTTTCTAAATTAACACTTGTGAATAATAACCGCTCATCATCATGATACAAAAATCCCCACCAGAATCCCAGCAAAAACAGTTGCCTCTCAAATCACAAACACCAGTATATATTTCCTTTTGATACCTGTCCGTATCAACACTCCCCAGTAAAGTCGCCAGAACACTCTTTACAAACAAGATTACCCGTATTACAGATACTTCCTGACATCCGTCCGTGTCAAATCACCAACAGAAAGCCAAAGACACCCTCTTTGCACTCACACATACTTATGTATACACTTTCTTGACACCCGTCCGTGTCATATCCCCAGCGCAGTCGCCTACACTGCTACAACCCGTATACTCGTTATCATTATACTTTTCTTTTTCTGACACTCGTCCGTGTCACCCTCCCCAGCAGATAAACACTCATCTATATATATACTCATACTACTCATATCTCATACAGATACTCGTCCGTATCTTGTATACACCATCATTCATATCCCCACAGATTCGACAATAGTCCTTGTTCTTTGTTAACCAGTTGGTACTCGTCCGTATCATCATCTCAGAACATTGCGTCTAATGTTTGTTTCTACATGATACTCGTCCGTATCATAGTCTTAAGGATGCTCGTCCGCATCTTTAATCCATACACCGTGTCAAACACTTGTGTCTTCTTGAATATAGATACTCGTCTGTATCTACTATCCCCAGGAGAGTTCTCTCAGATTCGACACTCGTCCGTGTTCTCGGTTAACCAGTTGATACTCGTCTGTATCATCATCTCTGAACACGTGTCAGTTTGTTTCTACCCGATACTCGTCCGTATCGTAGTCTTAAGGATGCTCGTCTGCATTTTTTTAATCTATACACAATACCAAACACTCATACCCTTTGTTTCTTGGATGTGAACACTCGTCCGTGTTTACTATTCCCCAGTAGATAACAAAACAAATTTTCCTTCTTATCTAACACTCGTCCTGTGTTATGATAAACCCCAGAGAGCAGCCGTCCCCTGCTGAGTGGTCGTCCTCCACTTCTTGATGGTCGTCCTCCATCATGCTCATCCGATGGCCGTCCCCATCGTTGTTTTTAGCAGCCGTCCCCTGCTAGGTGGTCGTCCTCCACCTTTTGATGATCTTCCTTCATCACCCTATCCAATGGCCGTCCCCATTGTCGATTTCGGTTATCTGACATTCGTCCTATGTCATGAGAAACCTCGAGAGCAGCCGTACCCTGCTGAGTGGTCGTCCTCCACTTCTTGATGGTCGTCCTCCATCATGCTCGTCCGATGGCCGTCCCCATCGTTGACCTTTCCTATCCGATGGCCGTCCCCATCGTTGATATGTTCGGCAGCCGTCCCCTGCCAGGTGGTCGTCCTCCACCTTTGATGGCCGTCCCCATCATATCCTCTTATCCCCCAACAGAGCAGCCGTCCCCTGCTAGGTGATCGTCCTTCACCTTTGATGGCCGTACCCCATCATCTGTTTATTTCATTTATTCTTTAACCCGATGGCCGTCCCCGTCGTGGTCCCTTTTCCTTTTCTTTTAGCCCGATGGCCGTCCCCATCGTCGGTTACTTTGCTTTATGAACTTGATGGCCGTCCCCGTCATGTTTCATCAATTCCCCAGAGAATTTTACAACTTTACCTTGATGGCCGTCCCCATCATAATATTTCATTTTTCCCAGCTAGTCGGCCGTCCCCGTCTTAGCTTTACCTTTTATCCCCAGCATGTCGGCCGTCCCCGTCATTGCTTTATTTTTAGCACTTTCCCCAGCATGTCGGCCGTCCCCGTCATTGCTTTATTTTTAGCACTTTCCCAGCATGTCGGCCGTCCCCGTCATTGCTGTTTACCCAGCAGTCGTCCTCTGCTCGACGGTCGTCCTCCGTCGCCCACACTTTACAATATACTTTATTTTCCTTTTACAATCTATATCCCTTTTCTTCTTCATTCTGTGAGTGCAAACTTTGGACTGTCTTTGGTATTCAACCACAAGTTATCTTGTTTGCCTGTTAAGCCGTTGCTTACATCCTGCACAGCTAACTCATGTTTGAATAGGGGCAGCTGTAAACACCCCAAATTTGCCCTCAGTCATTTCACCATGGCCTGTGATCATGTCATATGCATAAACACAATCATACCATCTCATATCTCAATTTTGAGTCACTGCATTGGTTCTAAGTCATCTGCACCTAGGGTTTGTGATCTGAGCATTTCAAGAGCCCCTTGAGCCACTCCAAAGGCAACCAATTACTTCAAAGGGATCCATATGTATTAAAAGTCAAAAATTCCAAAAGAATCACAAGAACTAGGGTTTGAATGGATGCAGGGCCAGGTTTGACTGCACAGTTGACCTAAAATTAGGGTTTTGGTTTCAGAGGCCATAACTCCAAATTTTTTGGTCATTCTTGTTTCCATTGGTCTCTATATGGTATAGGGAGTATGCATATCAATTTTCATGAAGAAATTCCATGGGGAAGTCATCTGATCAAGAGTTGACTTTTCAGACAAGTCAGTGTAAAATCAGGGCATCTGAGGCCCCCAATGACCCAACCAATGGGTGATATTCATCATTTTGAGTGTATATGATCTTTATTTGATCATGTAAGAAGGTTGAAGTTCATAGAAATCAAGAATTTGGAAGTTTTGCAAATGTTGACTTTTTGGGCATAGTTGACTTTTCAAGAATGCCTCATTTTAGGTCATTTTTCAAGCCTTGATTCTTGATCCAAAAATGCTTCAAATGGAAAAACTTTGGTCATGAAAGTTGTAGATCTCATTTTTCCCTTTTCAAAAAGTACAAGAACATGATCAAACTCTTCTTGGATCAAAAGTTATGGTGTGGCAAAGTTGGCAAAAAATCATTGATTTTCAAGGCATGCTTCAATTGAGAATTTTGCAAGATCATGAACTAAAGCCAATGGCAACCTCTAATTCATTTCAAACCATGACACAAACATTCCTTAGGCCTTAAAAGTCAGAATTGGACCAAGAATGCCCATGGTTTATGTTTGGTTGGCCAAAGAAATCACATGTGAACCAAAGGTGTAACAAGTTGCAAAACCACTCATTTCACTTCCTACAACTTGTGACATTGGCTGCTGACTTTGGCTAGCCTTTCCCCTCACCCCTTGCTGCGCAGCCCCATGCTTGTACTTGCCTAGATCATGAGCCATACTTTCCTTACACCAAATTTGACTTTTGAGCAAAAGCAAACTTACCAATCACTATAGGCCAGGTCACATCATCTGACCTATAGGATTAAAATACAATATCATTTGGCAAGCAAAAGGTATCAAGAGGCCAAGCTGAAACACTTCATATGATCACATACACAAAAACACTCCATCTTGCATCTTCCTTCGAATTTGTTTTCTCAGCTTGCAAACATAAAAACCATTTCCATAGATCAACTCACCATACTTCATAGACCTCAAACCACCAAGAGCCAGACCTGAAACAAGCAAGAACACCCCACTGCCATTTCTCACCTCAACTTGCAGTTTCATTCGAAACTCTTTCCACAGCACACAAACATACAAACAAACACCACAGACCTTCTCCACTCACCATCTGGATCACAAAGAACCATTTACAATGACCTGAAACTGCCTGAAACTCCATTGCCATTTCTGACTGAGCTTGAGCAGAAGCTTGTCAAACTCCTCATCCAGCCAACATAAATTCCTTTTGAGCATTCAAACATCATCTGGGGATCAAGTGGAGTGGATTGCACAAGGAGAAGTGGCCAGAAAGTCATCAGAGTGAAAGCTTCGAATCTCAGGTAGCTTGAAAAATATTTTTCCAGAAATCATTTCTCTTGTTCTAAACTTGCTCTTTGTGCCTTCCTGATCATGAATATGCTTTCAGTTTTTGAAATGGTGATGAAATGAACATTTAATTGCTCTCTGAAACTTGCGTGCCCTAGTTCTTATTTTCTTCGATTCAGCTTAGTTAGGAAGTATAAATTTGTTTTGAGAGAGGGTTTTGATTCGTGAGTGGTTGGAGATCATTTCCCAATTCTTAGATTTCATTTTAGTTAGCTTTTTGGGGTTTTGGGGATTTTTCAGGGGAGATGCTGGCCGGAGAAGACGACCGGAAGTCTTCTCCGGCAGCCTGAAAGTGATTATGCCCTAATCTCAGTAATTAAGACCATTTGAATTTGGGCCATTGGATGCGTTGAAAATGTTGACCTCCCGCGTGAGTGTGTGGCCTGGATCTCTCTGATTAGCCCTAATCCACGTGTTTAATATAATTAATCCATAATTTAATTAATTAAGTCAGAAACAACCTGGACCCTTGGATGACGCGCGTGGTCAACAGATTCAAATCCAGACTCAATCTCATCCCTCCATTCTGATTACTTTCCCTTTTATTTAATTTTAATTCATTTTCTTTTCATTTTATTTGCATAATTTATTAAAAATAGCAAAAATGTCTTAAAAATTATGAAACTTTTTCTTAAAAGTTTTATTAATTTTTAAGACCCAAAAATATTTTTATTTTATTTTTTATCATTAAAAAAGTATTTTTAAATATTTAAAAGATTATTTTTAATTGATTAATGGAAATTAATTAATTAAAAATACTTTTAGGTATTTAAAAATCACCAAAAAATTCATGAAATGTTCTAAGACATTTAGAAACATTGTCCAACCTTCAAACCAAATTTCTTTTTTGATCTTGATGCATTTTGAGAATTTTCCATTGAATTAAATCATTTTTGGTGCATTATTTTGATCATAAGTTCAAAAATTCATTTCTGCCTATCTAAGAGGAGTTGGACATTGGTTCTTCTTGCATTGTTTTGTGTTTAGCATGTAGTTTCTAGGATTAAAAGGCCATGATTTGTTCCTTCATTTTCAATTTGCTTGGCATTTCTTTTGTTTAGGAACCCTAAAAACCCTAATAACTTAGAAAAATCATAACTTGAGATTGGTTAAGAGTTGAGAGCCCCCCTTTGGACATTGGTTTAGTATAGGTTTAGGGTTTCTTTGGGTGACATTTTCCATTTTTTATATTAGGTTTTGCTTCTGTTTTTGGTTTTTGTTTGTTGTTTGATCCATAAACCCTAATTTGGGCTTTCATTTGCATACCTCTTGCATTCTCTTGCATAACATGACTTGTCATGACATTTCAAGCATTCATGTGATTCATTTAACATCATAAGACATGTAGAAAGTATGTTTGATTATTGCATTACATATTTGCCATGTTGTATGCTTTGTATGCTTCCTAACTTTTCATGTGTATCCATGCTTCTAAGCTTGCCTCATTTGCATCCATGAACTTGTGAGAGCATCTCCATGCCTTGCCTCATGTTTATAGCACTACATAGCATCATTATCATCATCAACATGCTTTTGGTTTTGTTTAGCATCATACCATTTCATCCCATTTTGCATTGCATTGCATTTCTTTCTAACATTTCAGGTGGTAAGTAAACTTGAGAAGTGAATTTGCCTTCACTTCTCATAACTTTTCTTTTCATCTCCCTTGCACCCATTGCTGCATTTATATATGTGTTTGATATTGAGCTTGCTCATTCTTGTTTCTCCCACTTTCTTTCTTCAAGTGACTTGACTTCTTGAATGAAGCAAGTCACTTTGCTTCTTTTGATCCTGTTCATCTGCTTCCTGGTGGTTCCATTGAAGATTGTTCTTGAAAACCTCACAAACCTTAGGATCAACCAAGCATGCCAATGATTAGGGTTTTGATTAGTCTCCCCTCTTAGTTTTACCTTTGTGTCTCTTTTGAGTCTTCTCTTTCTCATCTCATAATCAGGGACTAAACCCTAAAGGCTTTAAGGCTTTGTGATTAAGCTTATGCCTGCATCCTTCTCTTAGGATGGAGTGTATAACTTTAATCCTAAGTGTTAAACCCTTAATGTGTTTAACTCCTCTAATTATTTCACATAATAATCATCAAGACTTCACACTTGTAACTTGGGCCTTGCATTAGGGTTCTAATTCTTCCTTAACTGGTTAAGAAGGACTAACCCTAGTGTTAATGGACAAGTCCCCCTCAAGTTGTCTTATAAACCCTAAAACTCACTTCATCATCATATCATTAACTAAAATCCACTCAATAAAGGCTTTGTTTTGTCATGAGTTTAATCCCTAATCATGGATTAAGTTGAGGAGTTTTCCTCAGCTTAAACATTCTCATCTATTATCCTTCTATTAGGATGGTGTAATGAGTCTGTTTAATCCCTGATTATGGCTTAATCTCATTACTTAACACTAAAAAAAAAACACCAAAAACATCTAAATAATCACAAGTAGGATAATGATCTTAATCCTCCATCATGGTGATTAAGTGTGAGAAGCTGACTTCACACTTAAGGTATTCTCATTACCCCTAATCAGAGGGAAGATGTGATGAGTTTACTAATCCATTGGTTTAGGCTTAAGCTCATTAATCTATGACAAACTTTCAAAAGCAATAACAGACTGAAAATACAAAAACAAACAATAATCGTCTCCTCCGGGATTCTTTTCTCATCTCATTCACTCACAACCGAGAATTTGCTTCTTCCGTCTAATGCAAGACAGTTTGCACCTGAGCCAGACAGGTCATACACTTGAGCATAGACAAGTAAGCAGTTCACAAGTCAATTTATCTTTCAGTCTCTTTGGGTCGAACTACGGTGTTCTGACTTCCTCATTGCACGAGAGGATACGTAGGCATAACTTAACAGTTATCGAACAAAAGTCTCTGTACATTCCCCCTCTTTTCAGCTATTCTTTAAGCCTCATAGTCTTGAGCATCTTATTCCTGTTCTTACACTGGCACTGTACATTTATATACTTCACATTTCTTTTACACTGACACCTGTACATCTCTTCCAGCTATTATACACAGATTGCACTGACACTACCCCTTTAAAACACAAATCTTTTAAGCGTGGATCCCGTCGAGTACGGCGGACAATCTGGGTGCTAATACCTTCCCAGGTTGTAACCAACCCCCTTTCTCAGTCTCTCTGGTTCGCAACCGTCTTATCCATCTCTTTCTAGGTTTATGCAGCATTACCTTTCCTCCGGGATAAAAATGCCTAGCTGGCGACTCTATTCATTCTCCAGTGGGTTCACGGCTGTGTGTTCTCATTGTTCCCTTCGCCGACCGTTCGCGTCTGTACCTTTAGATGACCCTGTTTCATTTATCGGGAGCGACAGTATTGTTTGAAGGATGTCTTCAATTTCTGTAAACTTGTAAACTTGATCACTGTGTGATTGAGGGGGAGTGAGTAGGGTACTCTTATCTAAGTGTGTCTTAGGTAGAAATTGCATTGGGTAAGTATTAAGTGATAGATTAAACAGGGTGGTTTAAGTCTAGAATTAATATTACTAATAGTGGATTTCCTCCTGGCTTGGTAGCCTCCAGATGTAGGTGTGGTTATACACTGAACTGGGTTAACAAACTTCTGTGTTGTTTACTTTTCTTGCTGTTTAAGTTTTGGTTAAATTTGTCAAATGTCCTATTAAGTGTTGGGACATCTCTTAGGACATCTCATACCTGATCACAGAATTTCAATTGGCATCAGAGCAGGCACCCTGCCTGTTTATACTGGGTGAGATCTAGGGAATACAAATTCTGTAACATGGACAGAGATTTAGGGTCAGTAAATAGACCACCTATTCTGGATGGATCTAATTATGACTACTGGAAGCCAAGAATGATTGCATTCTTAAGGTCACTTGACAACAGGGCATGGAGAGCAGTCAATGTTGGATGGGATCATCCTATCCAAGACACCAAAGATGGATCTAAAGTGCTGAAACCTGAAGAAGAATGGAGTAAGGAGGAAGAAGACTCAGCACTAGGCAACTCAAAAGCCTTAAATGCTTTATTCAATGGCATTGATAGGAATATTTTCAGACTTGTGCATCATTGTGAGCTGGCCAAAGATGTTTGGGATACTCTCAAAACAACTCATGAAGGAACATCAAAAGTAAAAATGTCAAGACTTCAACTTCTCACCACCAAGTTTGAAAACTTGAGAATGAAGGAAGATGAATCAATTCATGAGTTCTATATGAACATCTTGGATATAGCCAATACTTCTGGAGCTTTGGGAGAAAAGATGACTGATGAAAAGCTTGTAAGAAAGATTCTCAGATCTTTGCCAAAAAGATTTGATATGAAAGTCATTGCAATAGAAGAAGCTCAAGACATATGCTCCATGAAAGTTGAAGAACTCATTGGTTCCCTTCAAACTTTTGAGATGGGAATGAATGACACAAATGCCAAAAAGAACAAGAGCATAGCCTTAATGTCAAATACAGATGAAGAAGAGGATGATGAATCAGCAAATGATAAAAGCTTATCAGAAAACCTTGCCTTGCTTGGAAAACAGTTCAAACAAATTCTCAGAGGAATGGAAGGCAAATCCAAACCTAGTGGAAGAAACACAAACTCTGAGAACAGAAGACCTTATGATGCTAACAAAAGATTAAAGTATGCTGAAAAGACCAGTCAAGATAAATGAGTCAAATGTCATGAATGTGAAGGATATGGACACATCAAGTTTGAATGTCCTACCTACTTAAAGAGGCAAAAGAAAGGACTCTCTGTGACCTGGTCTGATGAAGACTCAGGAGAGTCAGAAGAAGAATCAGCTAAGCATATTACTGCTTTAGCTGGACTGTGTGAATATGATAGTGATTCCAGTTGTGAAGAACTGACTTATGAAGAACTTGAGCAAGCATTCAAAGATCTATACAAAAGAAGCTCTGAAATATGCAGTGAAGTTATAAAGCTAAAGAAGCAGAATAAGACTTTAGAAGATGACAAAGCAAATGATCAGGAGATCATTGAAGCCTTAAAAAGTGAAGTAAGCCTTCTCAACTCTAAGTTGGAACATATGTCCAAATCTGTTAGAATGTTGAACAGCAGCTCAAACACACTGGATGTTATTCTCAGCAATAATAAACACTCAGGGGACAAAAGTGGACTGGGATATGACAGAGATGAAACAAGCTCTAGCAGAACTACTTCAAAAACTACACAGTCAAACAAGATGTCCCAACAGATGCTCCAACATCAGAACACAAAGACAAACATAATGTTCCAACAGATGTCTCAACATTCTGGAAAGAACAAAATGAAGAAAAAATATCAAAGATGGAGATGCCATCACTGTGGAAGGTTTGGGCATATCAAACCTCACTGTTATAAGCTTCATGGATATCCAAATCAGATGTGTCAGCAACCTTCCAAGCAGAAAGTAGAAGGTACAAAAAAAGTGCTGCATAGAAATCAGCAACCTCCTAAGCAGAAGACAGAGGTCATCAAGAAAGTTTGGAGACCAAAAGCTGACATTCAGACTGATCAAAGCCACATACCCAAGAACAAGATCAACAATCAAGCTTGGAGATCAGCTGAACAACACTCAGAGCAGAGGCATCAAAAGAAATCTCATCTCATCTGGTCAAAGAAAAGTACTGCATACATAGCACATACATCTCTGAGAGTATCAGCTAAAGAAGACTGGTACTTTGACAGTGGATGCTCAAGACACATGACTGGATTAAAGAATTTGCTAGTAAACTTAAAATCACATTCATCCAGGTATGTTACCTTTGGAGATGGAGCTAAAGGAGAAATCAAGGGAGTTGGAACCTTGGATTGTCAAGATGTTCCAAGACTAGATGATGTGCTGCTAGTTAAAGGTTTAACTGCTAACCTGATCAGCATAAGTCAACTATGTGATCAAGGATACAGTGTAAACTTTACCAAATCTGAATGTATAGTGACTAACAAAGAACAAGAGGTTGTCATGAAAGGAGCCAGATCTAAAGACAACTGTTACATGTGGGAATCCCAAAATCTTAGTCTCACTTCAACCTGCTCTCTAGCTAAAGAAGAAGAAGTGAAACTGTGGCATCAAAGACTAGGTCATCTTCATTTCAGAGGCATAAAGAAGATCATATCTATGGATGCTGTAAGAGGTATTCCTAAACTAAAGATTGATGATGGCAAAATATGTGGTGAATGTCAAATAGGCAAGCAAACCAAGATGTCCCATCCAAAGCTCCAACATCTGACAACTTCCAAAGTTTTGGAACTTCTACATATGGATCTTATGGGACCTATGCAGGTTGAAAGTCTTGGTGGTAAGAGGCATGCTTATGTGGTGGTTGATGACTTTTCAAGATATACATGGATAAATTTTATCAAAGAAAAGTCAGATGTATTTGATGTATTCAAAGAATTATGTCAAAGATTACAAAGGGAAAAATCCAGCTGTGTGATCAGAATTAGAAGTGATCATGGAAAGGAATTTGAGAATCAAAAGTTCTTAGATTTCTGCTCATCAGAAGGAATCAATCATGAATATTCTTCACCTATCACTCCTCAACAGAATGGGATTGTTGAAAGGAAGAATAGAACCATTCAAGAATCAGCAAGAGCTATGATCCATGCTAATAAGTTGCCTCTATACTTTTGGGCTGAAGCTATGAACACTGCCTGTTACATCCATAACAGAGTTACTTTAAGGAAAGGAACTTTGTCCACAATATATGAAGTCTGGAAGGGCAGAAAACCCAATGTGAAGTACTTTCATGTGTTTGGAAGTAAATGCTATATTCTGGCAGATAGGGAGCAAAGGAGAAAAATGGATCCTAAAAGTGATGAAGGGATTTTCCTTGGATACTCTATAAACAGCAGAGCATATAGAGTATTTAATTACAGAACAAAGGTTATCATGGAGTCAATAAATGTGATAATTGATGATGCTTCTACAGATGTCCCAGAAGATGTTGGAACATCTGCTGATATCAAGATTGAAGCTGAAGAAAAGAATGATCAATATAACTTCACTCAAAATGATACAAGGTCAGAAGATTCAAGCAAACCTCCCTCCATCAGAATACAGAAGGATCATCCCAAAGACTTAATAATTGGTGATCCCAACAGAGGTGTAAGCACTAGATCAAGAGAAGTGATTTCAGGTTCTTGTTTTGTTTCCAAAATAGAACCTAAAAATGTCAAGGAAGCTCTCACTGATGAATACTGGATTTGTGCTATGCAAGAGGAATTAGGTCAATTCACAAGGAATGAAGTGTGGAATCTTGTTCCTAGACCTGATGACATAAATGTGATTGGTACAAAATGGGTGTATAAGAACAAGTCAAATGAACAAGGAGTTGTTACAAAGAACAAAGCTAGACTTGTGGCTCAAGGATACACTCAAATTGAAGGGGTAGACTTTGATGAAACCTTTGCACCAGTAGCAAGGCTTGAATCAATAAGACTACTGTTGGGAATTGCTTGTATCTTAAAGTTCAAGCTATTTCAAATGGATGTGAAAAGTGCCTTTCTTAATGGTTATCTTAATGAAGAGGTATATGTAGAACAGCCTAAAGGATTTGTTGATCCAAGCTGTCCAAATCATGTATACAAATTAAAGAAAGCACTTTATGGTCTGAAGCAAGCTCCAAGGGCATGGTATGAAAGACTGACCACATTTCTTATCAAGCAAGGATACAGAAAAGGTGGGATTGATAAAACCCTGTTTGTTAAAGATGAAGAAGGAAATGTCATGATTGCACAAATATATGTTGATGACATTGTGTTTGGTGGGATGTCTGATAAGATGGTCAAACATTTTGTCAAGCAGATGGAATCTGAGTTTGAAATGAGTCTAGTAGGTGAATTAACCTACTTTCTTGGTCTGCAAGTAAAGCAAATGGAAGACTCAATGTTTATTTCCCAAAGTAAGTACTCCAAGAACATAGTGAAGAAATTTGGAATGGAAAATGCTTCTCATACAAGAACTCCTGCTCCCACACATTTAAAGCTGACTAAAGATGAAAAGGGTGAGAATGTAGATCAAAGTTTATATAGAAGCATGATTGGAAGCTTGTTATACTTGACTGCTAGCAGACCAGACATTGCATTTGCAGTAGGAGTTTGTGCAAGATATCAAGCTGATCCAAAAGTCAGTCATCTCAATCAAGTCAAGAGAATCCTTAAATATGTTAATGGTACTTGTGACTATGGCATAATGTACTTTCATGGTTGCAAACCAATTCTCACTGGCTTCTGTGATGCTGATTGGGCAGGAAGTGCTGATGACAGAAAAAGCACTTCAGGAGGATGCTTCTTTCTAGGAAACAATTTGATTTCTTGGTTCAGTAAGAAACAGAATTGTGTATCCTTATCTACAGCTGAAGCTGAGTACATAGCAGCAGGTAGCAGTTGTTCTCAGTTGGTTTGGATGAAGCAAATGCTCACTGAGTACAATGTCCCACAGGATGTCATGACATTTTACTGTGACAACTTAAGTGCAATCAACATATCAAAGAATCCTATCCAGCATAGCAGGACCAAGCATATTGATATCAGACATCATTTCATTAGAGATCTTGTAGAAGAAAAGGTGATTTCATTGGAGCATGTAGCTACAAATCTGCAGTTAGCTGATATCTTTACCAAAGCATTGGATGCTACACAATTTGAGAACTTAAGGGGCAAACTTGGAATCTGTTTATGTGATATTTAGCAGTTAATGAGATGTGCCAACATGTCATATGACATTGCATGGCATAAGGTCCAGATGGCAAAATCAGTCTGGACAAAATCCTTGGGAATTCCATCTCTCATCATTTGCACTGTAACAGTTACTTATTTAGTAACTACTTATAAGCAGCCATCAAGATTCTCATCATACTATCACAAGCGAATCACATTAACCAGCAATCCTTCAGAAATCATAAACCCTAAAGCTGCACATTCATCTTCCTCAACAATGTCTCAAAACCCTAAAACAGCTGAGGAAATTCTCAACAAGGAAGACGTGGTTCATGCCACTCCAATCTCTGTTGTGCCAATGTCATCAACACCATTGGACGAGCTCAGGGGAAGCGCCTCTCACACTAAAAAGGCAAGAACACCAAAGAGATGTAAAGATCAAATCAGAAGCAAAGCTAAAGGCATTCCCTCTCCTGCTAACATGTCCTCAAAATACTCCAAATATGTTGATGATTCCATCAAGGAGATTGTCAACCAAGTTTTCTCTGAACAAAGAGTGGTGAAAGGGATCTCTGTTCCTTTGAACACCATTCCTGCACCTCAAGAAGCTCAAGATACAGAGGACACTGCTGCAGAACAAGATGTCCCAACAGATGTTGGAACATCTGAAGATAAGAAAAAGAACTCATCTGATGTTGATCTGGAACAAACTGAGGACAAAGCCTCAAAAGAAAATGATGAAGAGGTCTCTGAAGAACAGGCTCAAGGCTCAAATGAAGATCAAATCCCTGCTGATCAACCAGCTGAAGAGGAGGCTGCTCAATCTCCTCCAGTGGTCAATCTGGAGCAGGACTCTGATGCAGAGATCATATCATCTGTGAAACCCAGCATTGCTAAAAGACTAAGGTCCAGGAAAGGAAAGATGCAAGCTGAACCTGTCATCCCTGAGAAGAAGAAGGCTAGTCCAAAGAAAGGCAAAGCTAAAGCTACCTTTGGTCCAACAAAACCCTGGAGCAAAGTCCAATCCCAGAAGAGAAAAGCTACCACACCATCAGATTCAGATGTTGAATCAGATGTCCCAACATCTCCTCCCAAGAAAAGACCAACACCAGCAAGAGCTTCAACTGCTGTTCCAGAAGCTCCCTTGGACAACATATCATTCCATCTTGTCTCTAGTGTCAACAGATGGAAGTATGTGTACCAAAGAAGGGTTGCCCTGGAAAGAGAACTGAGCAGCAATGCACTTGAGTGCACAGAACTCATTGACCTAATCTCTGCTGCAGGACTATTCAAGACAGTCTCAGAGTTCTCTCCCTGCTATGAACTTCTTGTCAAAGAGTTCATTGTGAATCTTCAGGAGGATTGCTCAAATGGTAAGTCCTCAGAGTTCAGAAAGGTATTTGTGAGAGGTAAGTGTGTTGAGTTCTCTCCCCAAATCATTAATCAGTATCTAGAAAGAGAAACAGATGGACCCAATGAGCTAGGTAAAACAGATAATCAAGTATGCAAGGTGATCACTGCAAACCAGGTCAAGGCATGGCCTGTGAAGGGAAAGCTTTCTATGAGCATGCTTACCAGAAAGTATGCCATGCTGAACAAAATTGGTACTGCTAACTGGGTGCCTACCAACCACACTTCCTCAATCTCAACTGGTCTAGCCAGGTTTATATATGCTGTGGGAACTCAAACCAAGATGGACTATGGAGCTTTCATCTTTGATCAAACCATGAAGCATGCCATCTCTACTGCAACAAAGCTGCCAATAGCTTTTCCATCATTGCTGTGTGGTATTGTTCTAAGTCAATACCCTGGAATTTTAAATGAGAAGGACACAGTCTGCAAGAGAGAGAGCCCCCTGGCTTTTCACTACAAATTATTCCTAAGTCACCATGCTGCAGATGTTGAAGCACCTTCTGGGACATCTGCTGGTCCCTCCACTGCTAAGAATCCAATCTCCAGGAAGACTTTAATTGCTGAACTCAAAAGCACCTGCAAAGAGCTTGAAGCTAGAAAGCAGAAGCTTGAGGAAATCATCAAAAGGTTGGAAAGTGAAGAAGATCAGAATGCTGCATCTGGTGAAGACAGTGAGGCTGATGAAGAAAGTGAAGCTGATAAAGATGAAGACACTGAGGTGGAGGAAGCAACTGAGAGTGATGAATCTGAGTGATCAATGTATGTGAGGCAAAATGTATTGACAGCAATGTAATGACAGTAGTAGTGTCTTTGGCCCCTAATTTTGTGTCTACCAAGGGGGAGAACAACATCAAATGTGATTGCTGTTTTAAGTATGAATGAAAAAATCTGTTTGTTTGCTTCTGAATTGAATATGTTTTTTTCTGTTGCAACAAGACTGGATACATATTTGTTTGAGGGGGAGTAATCTCAAATAAGAATCAACAGAAAAATAATGATATACTCTGATAAAAAGATCTTCTGCTGCACTCTGATAACCAGAAAAGATGTTAGCCAAAAATTAGCCAAAGGGGGAGTTTGTAGATGTTTAAGAATTGGCAGAATTTTTGACCAAACAAGAAATGTTAAATTCAGTTCAGAATGTCCTATCAGATGTTGGGACATTAGCAAACAGAGTATATGAACTTATTTCAGGATGTCCTACCAGATGTTGGGACATTGTGTAAATAACTTAAGTTCAGTTTTTCAGGATGTCCCAACAGATGTTGAGACATCTCAGACCTGCTACCAGAATTAATTAATGATTAACTGATCAGAGATATTTAAGGAGAAGTATCTGGAATTAATTAATGATGGATAAAAACAGAACAAGGCGCATCTGTAGGGTGTTTTATATTGAAGATTCAGATTAAAACAGAAGACCTAATTCACCTAGAATATAGGAAGTAACAAACCCTAAATTCAAGGTGACAGCTGCTGCACATTAGGGCTGGATCATTCTACAGAAAGCCCAAAATTCAGATACCTATTTAAACAACAGAAACTCATAGAATTGAGTACGAATTTCAGAAGACCAAATAGGGTGTCTAGTGTTTTTAATAGCAGGTTGTTTTATGTACCACTTTATAAGCTTTTAAGCAAAAGTGCATTTGTGACTTGATTGAAACTGTGAAGTAAGATCAAGCTGTATTGTTTGAAGGATGTCTTCAATTTCTGTAAACTTGTAAACTTGATCACTGTGTGATTGAGGGGGAGTGAGTAGGGTACTCTTATCTAAGTGTGTCTTAGGTAGAAATTGCATTGGGTAAGTATTAAGTGATAGATTAAACAGGGTGGTTTAAGTCTAGAATTAATATTACTAATAGTGGATTTCCTCCTGGCTTGGTAGCCTCCAGATGTAGGTGTGGTTATACACTGAACTGGGTTAACAAACTTCTGTGTTGTTTACTTTTCTTGCTTTTTAAGTTTTGGTTAAATTTGTCAAATGTCCTATTAAGTGTTGGGACATCTCTTAGGACATCTCATACCTGATCACAGAATTTCAAGAGGTAACTTGGACACACTTTCTAAATGCTCACTAGCTTCCATTTGGTCTAACACCTGTATGTTGCTACTAGTGCCCACATCATCTTTGTACTTTAAAGTGTTCCTAACATCAATTTTTAACTCTTCATCATACACCTTCATTGTTAGCGTTCCACCTTCCATGTCTATCGTAACTCTCCTGGTTTCTAGAAAAGGTCTTCCCAAAATCAAGGGAATTTCTTCATCTTCTGGCATTTCCAGGATCACAAAGTCAACCGGGAACACAAATTTGTCCACTCTAACCAATACATCATGGACAACTCCATAAGGTCGCTTCACCGAATGGTCCGCGAATTGGAGAGTCATCCTAGTGTCTTGTACAGCACCAATACCTAACTTTTTGTAGATAGATAACGGCATTAAACTGATGCTCGATCCCAAGTCGATGAGAGCTCTTTTGAACGATCGGTCACCAATAGTGCAAGGAATGGTGACAGCTCCTCTATCTTTTTTCTTCACCGGAATCTTTAATCCCTGCAAAATAGCACTACAAGTTTCGGTTAGAATAATAGGTTCAGCTCCCATAGTCCTCTTTTTAGCAATTATATCTTTCATGAACTTGGCATAAGTGGGCATTTGTTCAAGAGCTTCAAGCAATGGGATATTCAATTCCAGCTTTTTGAACAAGTCAAGAAATTTTTCAAAATTCTTCTCTTGCTGCCCTTTTTTCGTGTTTCTTGTAGGATACGGAAGTTTGACCACCGGTTTAGGATCAACCGCTTTTTCTTTGATGACCGATGTTTGGGTAACTTCTTTGTCGTTGTCAACTTCTTCATTTTCTTTGATTTCAAGCTCAACTTCAATCAATTGACTTTCAACTTCAGAATTTTCTTGAACCTCTTCACTAACTTTACCTCTTCGCGTTGTGACTGCATTTACTTTATGATTATCTCTAGGATTTGTTACAGTAGCACTAGGAAGAGTCCCAGGAGCGTTTGGGATCGCAAGGTGTTGAGCAATTTGGCTCATTTGCACCTCAAGATTCTTTATGGAGGCTCCAGTGTTCTTGAAATTACTTCTGGTTTCTTCTTGAAATTGACAATTGTGAGCTGCCATCTTTTCAATGGCAATCTCCCAATCAGCTTTTCTTGACACAGGAGGCTGATAAGGTTGTTGCTGGGGATGATACTGTTGTTGGCCTTGAACCGGTTTCTGGATGTTCCCTTGATGATCTTTCCAAGAGAAATTCGGGTGATTTTTCCACCCCGGATTATATGTGTTGGCATAAGGATTGTTCTGCCTCAACATATTAATCTGCTCAACCTGCTCTTGAGTTGCCAAACAGTGCATGGCAAAGTGTGGACCACAACATATCTCGCAAATCACCGCTTGAACGGGTTCAACCTGAGCAACTGTGTGAGTTCCCAGATTCATCTTCTTCAACCTTCTTTCAACTTCTGCGGCAATTTGATCTTCCATTTTTACAACCTGTTCTGTTAGCTTAAGATCTATTTTCCCGTCTGGTTGACTCACGGTGCGATCATATAACTCAAGGTGTTCATTGGTAGCAATAGCTTCTATGATTCTTTTAATACCTGTGGCTGTTGAAAAGTTTGTTGAGCCACCTGCAGCAGTATCAATCAGTTGCTTTGTCTTGAGTCGCAACCCATTCACAAAGTTTTGCATTTGCTCTGTTGCGTCCATGTTGTGAGTAGGACACGAAGTCAAACACCTTTTGAATCTTTTATAATCATCTCCAAGGGATTCACCCTCTTTTTGTTTAAAATTGACTATATCATATCTTTTCCGGATGAACACTGAAGCAGGAAAGTATTCGTTTAGGAAGGCTGTTTCCATCTCTTGCCATGTTGTAATACTTGCTGCGGGAAGAGAATAGAACCACTCTTCAGCATCGTCAGTAAGAGTGAATGGAAACATCACCAGTCGTTTTGCCTCCTCTGAATGACCTTCGATCTTCAATGAAGTGGTAGTCGTAAGAAATCTCTGAAGATGCTTATTTGCATCCTCATTAATTCTCCCGGAGAAAGGCTTGCTCTCTAACTGGCGGATAGTAGATGGATGTAACTGGAAGTGTGCTACATTCACCGGTTGATTAACAATCGTCATCCTGTTAGGTTGAGCATTTGCCCCTCCGTAATCACCTAAGAGCCTCTCTGGAGCAGGTTGATTTCCTGCCATGTCGTTGACTTCAGGGTCAGTTTCTCTGTTTGAATCAGAGTCACTGTGCTCCGAGTGAACTGAAATATAGTCCTCAGTTTCCTGATACGGGACACTTGAACAAGTCTTAGCCAGACTATCAATTCTTGCCTTGCGGCGTCTCTCGTGCAAAGCTCTTTCTGGTTCTGTGTCAAAAGAAAATTTAGCTGAGGCCTGACCTCGCATAAACAGTTAGACACGAGTTAGAAAACAAAATTTCAATAACAGTAAAATGATATACAGAGAGTAAAGTAAAATTTTAGTCGCAGAGCAACAAAATTCCTATTGATATAACACAAAAAAAAACTTAATTCTTTGGCAGTCCCCGGCAACGGCGCCAAAAACTTGACCGGAAAATAGCAAGTGTACTATTTTTACCGATGTAGTAATAGAAGGGATTAACCCAAAATATCGATCACAAGGACTGCGTATTAAAATAAGTTCTTCGTGATAAATTTCAATTGGACAAAACTCATGGTTTGAGATTTAATTAAATAAATTGAACAGAATAAAACGTAAAAACAAATAATTTCACTTATATAAAAGTAATGCCAGGTAGGGTGTATGATTCGCAATGCAATGACTCATAGGTTCCTTAATTTTAGATATGTGCTTTAGAACGTGTCTTTCCTATGCCTACAATGTTTTTCCAAAATTCCTTTAAAGAAAAACCTTTGGTATTCTTCATAGACCAGGATTCCTCAAAGATCATAGAAGAATATCAAGCAATAATTCTGACATAAAAAGGTTCATATAAAAAATATCCCAATTCCTCAGTAATATTTTTTTTACGATAAAATTATGCAACAAGGTTAGAATGGTTGGTCAGACCAAATCCTAACCACGATCAGTTATCTTATTTTCCAATACCGATAAAGCATTAAGGACGTTGCGATAAAATAAAGAAACGAAACTAAAACATAATACCAAATTGAAGAATTCAACAAGTCATTACAAAATGCAAATCAGGGACACCCCCCTGGCATTGGGGGGTTTAGCCACTCATGTTCAAACTGGAAATAAAAACAGAGTAAGCAAATTTAGACATTACAATTAACGTTGGATTAGTCGGATCGTCAATTGCTTCCGCTCTTGATCAATCTTTCTTCTCCCGTGTTCGTTCTCTCCAAAAAAAGCCCCAATTCAAAAAGTGTCCTCTTCACAGTCATCATGGGCAAATATAAATCAGTCTTCAAACAGCACCGCGAAATGTCCGGAATACCCTCGAAGCAGCAAAACACAAAATTCTCTCTGGTCTTCACAACACGGGCCGTGTTGTGCAACACGGGTGGCCGTGTTGTGACTCTGGATTGCAACAAAAACATCCTTTCCCAGTTGCCATGACACGGGCCGTGTTGTACAACACGGGTGCCCGTGTCACACCCTTGTCTTCTTATTTTCTGAGCTGAATTTTTGTTTCTTCTGGTCTTTACAACACGGGCCGTGTTGTGCAACACTGGCACCCGTGTTGTGTCTCTGAACTCTCATTTTCTATCTGTTTTTAAAAGCTCGGACCCTCTTTCGGACACCTCGAACAACCGATTACATATTTACCTGAAACACCACAAAGAAACAACCACATAACCCATTCCACTGATAAAAACAAAGTAAAGATGATAAATATCAACTTGCACGCAATAATGAGAAAACTAAAGCAAAACATGAACGAGACACTACAAACAAAATAAAAATAGACTCGAAAGACGCTGAAAACTGGCTTGAATATTACCACTAAATATCACTGATCACCTATACCTGGGACCTGAGTGACACCTAGGCTAGAGTGGTTCATGTTCTTTCCCATTCCATTTCGGTCTGGTGCGGGAATATGAAACACGGTTCAGATATGGGTTTCTTCTTGAGAACTCTGTGCTACAGATTTCCTGTAGTGCTAGGACTATCTGGGAAGCCTGCTAAGTCTGGATGACCTTTAGTATTGACCTTCAGAAATTGAGGAGAATTAGAGGATGATCTTTTATGGTTATTGTAAACACTGTACCTCCGGGTTGGAAGTGTTTACACTTCTCATAACTGATCCAAGTCTGAGGATCCTTGTTTTAGAACACCACCTGTGAGGGGGTTGGGCTGTTTACAGGTTTGCAGGTACCCTTGACCCCAGCATACCCTGTTACTTTGTTTTGATTAAGAGTACTCCATTTTGGGACAGTTCTTGTGATTTTAACCCTGGACATGTGATTCTTTATTTGAATCCCCCACCTTGGTTACTGGACTTATGAACATCCATCTGGATTTCTTGAACATACATAGACTTATATCAAGGCAGTAATCAGAACCAGTTCAATCACAAACCCCTGCATATCATTTGCATACATCATCATTGCATCATTTAACATGTGTTTATTTGTTTTTCAGGGTATCCATACCATATTTTGGCTTGGTTTTGACCCCTTCATCTGCATAGACCTATCTGCTTCAGCTATCCTCATCAGCTACCTGCTTCATCTACTGTCATCACCAGTCTCAGCCTGTCAGTGGCTTATTACCAGCATCAGTCTTCATCATCAGCAGTTATTCTCAGCTCTTCTTCAGCAACATGGCACCCAAGAAGAGCAATATCTCCTACCATTTCTTTGAGCCTGAGTTAGCTGGCATCAGGAAGATCCAGGCCTTGATTACTCCAGATCATATACCACTATTCAGAGAACATTATGGAGGCATCCTTGATGTGGTTATGGATTTGGACCCTTCCCAGAGGAGCTTGATTCATACTTGCCTGCAGTTCTATGACCCCCCTCTGAGGTGTTTCACCTTTCAGGATTTTCAGTTGGGGCCTTTATTGGAGGAGTATTCATCATTGGTTGGTGTACCTGTCAGGGGTGGAGTCCCCTTCAACCCTGAGATGGCTTTTCCTAGTAATGAAGAGTTGGCAAGAGCATTGTATCTGGAACCCTCTCTGATTGGACAGAACATGACTACAAAGGCTGGAATCTCTGGTCTACACTTGGATTTCTTGACTTCTCAGGCTATCTTGAAGGCCTCCTTGGGAGAATGGAAGGCAGTCTGTGCTTTGTTAGCCCTCAGCACATATGGGGTTATACTTTTTGCAGATGAGCCTAAGTTTGTTAGCAAGAGTGCCATTCACCTTTTCATTCTGAGGAACCCAGTGCCCACCTTACTGGGAGATTTCTATTACTCTGTTCACCAAAGGAATGAAAAGCAAAGAGGAAGATTGGTGAGATGCTGTGCTCCCCTGTTCCATACCTGGCTGCTCAAACACTTGCCCAAGACTGATGCATTCTTGAATCCTCACCAGCAAAGGAATTGGGCTAGAAGACTCATTGCTTTGACCTCAGATGATATCAGGTGGTGCACTCAGAGCACCAAAGGCAGGGACATCATTACTAGTTGTGGGCAGTTCCCCAATGTACCCCTGATAGGAGTAAAGGGCTGCATCAACTACAACCCTCTGCTATTCAAAAGACAATTGGGCTATGCATTGGTCCACACTCCTAGAGCACAAGATTTGGCTGAAACCCTTTATTGTGAGATTAAGCCTAATCTGGCCATTGTCAGGCAAGCATCCTGGGCTTGGGACAATGTCCAGACCAAGGGAATGGCTATTCTAGGGAGATGCAACAATGTGGCCTTAGCTCAGTACTATGAGTGGTCTCATGCCAGGGCTCAAATTTCTGGGATGCCCTTCACCATTGAGGATACACCTGGACCCTCCACAACACCACCTCCTGCCACTGTCAGCCTGGAAGAGTTTGAGAAATTGAAAGAGAGGAATGAGAATCTGACTCAGGCTCTACAGAAGACCCTCTGGGAGAGGAGTGATGGTCGTTTGGATATTGAAAGGTTAGAAAAGCTAAAGGTGTAACATCTAGCCAGGATTGAGAAGTCAGAGGATTACATCAAGAAGTCAAGGGATGGAGAGCAGATTTTGAAGAATGCCTGCAAGGAGGCTCAGTTCCAAAAGGCCAGGACTGATTTGTATCTGAAAGAGAGTCAAGCTAGGTGGGTTAGGATCACCGAAGCTCGTACTCAGGAAGATAAGAGGACTCAGGACAAGATTGAGCAGTTGGAGGCTAGTGCAAAGGAGCAACAGGAAGCCCTGCTAGCAGCCTAGAAAGAGATCTCAGAGTTGAAGATTAGAGCTGGTGTGAAGAGGTCAAAGGACCAGAGTCGACACAAGAAGCTAACTGCAGTTGTTGCCACCAGGAATCTTCTTATCAGGAACCTCACAGAGCGTCCAGCTGATCCTGTGACTGAAGCACTTCTAAAGGAAGTTCAGGAGGATGAATTTGGTCTTGGTGTCTGACTTTTGCTTGTTGTTGCTTTCATTTCATTGTACTTTTCCTTTTTGTGTTGTATTTTGACCCCTCAGAGGGCATAAATTGTAAAAAACAAACTATGTACCATTCACTTCTTGTAATATATGTATTGGTTTGTTTTATCTGAGTTCTTTCGAGCAACATCAAGAGCATCTTCCTCAGGGGTCTGGAAAGGTCAAAACCAAGTGCCAAGCCGGATACCTTGGAAACAAATAAGCATAACTGCATTGCATACTAACCTTTTGTTTTATTTTGTAGGTTTTGTTTTGTCTGTAACTAACTCTGTTGTGATTCAGGAACTATTGCTCGCCGTCGGGTGTTCCCACTCAATCGTCCACACAGATATCCTACCCGCAATAACCTTCCGGGTATACAGATGGACCAGGTACAACAGGACCTTACAGAGGTCAGGGCTCAAATGGCCAATGAGAGACTGGAAATGAGAAATCAGATGACCCAATTTATGGAGGTAATGAATGGCTTAGCTCAGAGCCAAGAGAGATTAAGGGGTTTAGTAGAGAGGCAGACTCAGGAAGACCCCCATCTAGGGACTGGTGGGACAAGCAACAATGAGAGGGTTCAACCTCATATCAACCCACCTGTATTTGGACCCCACCTTCATCCAGAGATCAATATCCCTGCTAATGTACAAGGGAATGCTACTACAGGCAGAGTACTCCAAGAAGACCCCCAGGAAGATCAGTTCACAGTGATGGGAGCTGGGGATGAGGCCTATGACAGAAGGCTAGACGAAATTGCTGAGAAATTAAGGTCCCTAGAGTCTCAAAACTCCTTGGGTTTTGATGTTATGGACATGGGCTTAGTGGACGGGGTCAGGATTCCCCACAAGATTAAACCTCCGTGTTTTGAGAAGTACAACGGAACCTCCTGTCCGCGAACTCACTTGCAATCTTTTCTAGGGAGGCTGAAGGCATACACCATGGATGAAAAGCTATGGATGTTTTATTTCGAAGATAGCTTAACAGGAGCTTCAAGGGAATGGTACTCTCATTTGACCAAAGCAACCATCAGATGTTGGAAGGACTTGGCTGAGGCCTTCATTAGACAATACCAGTATAACTTGGATATGGCTCCCAACAGGACCCTCCTGATGGGAATGTCACAATCATCCATAGAAAGCTTCCGGGAGTACGCCCAGAGGTGGAGACAGCTTGCTGGTGCTGTCCAGCCACCCATGTCGGAGAGGGAGATGGCCGACATGTTTATGAACACCCTCCAAGGAACATACATTGATAGGCTAGCTGCCTTTTCTTCCACCAGCTTTGCGGATGTAGTTATAGCTGGAGAAAGAATTGAGAGCCTATTAAAGATGGGCAAAATTTCTGACAACGGTGCAAGCTCGTCCAGTAACCCAAGAAAGCCTTTTGTGGGCCCAAGAAGAACTGGCGAGACTAATGCTATCCATACCAGCAGGGGCAGACCCCAATATGTTCATAGGTCAGTGGCAGCTGTCACCATTCCCGCTCCAATTCATCCACAACCAACATACCAACCACAACAATAATCCCACTACCAGCAACAAGCTCAATATCCACCCCAGAGAAGTTATAACAACAACACAAGCAACAACAATCAGCAAAGACCGTTTCAACCGAGACCATCTCAGGCCAATAGGGTGATTGATCCGATCCCTATGCCTTATGCCACATTATTGCCACAACTCCTGAAACTCAACCTGGTTGAGCTAAGGACATTGGCACCTCCAGATCCTGCCAGTCTGCCCAGAAATTACGACGCCAGTGCCAGATGTGCTTTTCACTTAAATGCATCTGGCCACAGTACAGAGAAGTGCAGAGCCTTGCACATGAAAGTACAGGATCTAGTGGATTCCAAAGCTCTAAACTTTGCACCCCCGCCAAATGTCAGTAAGAACCCTATGCCCAACCACGGTGGACCCATAATCAATGCTATTGAAGAAGATAAGCCGTCTTACTTGATAACCAGTGTGGGGCAGATTCGGACACCCTTGGTAGAGATTAAAGCTCAACTCCTCGAATGTCAAATGTTCCCCGGATGTGAGCTAGGATGTGCTTATTGCAACATTTCAGTAAATGGGTGCGATAACTTGAGAAATGGCATAGATGGTCTCATCCAGAGTGGCCTGCTTCAAATCACAACATCAATACCTACAAATCCAGCAATCTCCTTAATAACAATTCCCGAGTCTTCTACAACTGCAACAACAATTGTTCCAAACAACTCTTCAATCTCATCAACAAATGCTTCATCTGTTACTTCAACGGACCAAATATCAACAAACATCTCTTCTACAACTTCAGCACCCCTTCATTCAGAACCTCCTGCAACAGCAACACCCATCCAGTCAACAGTGTCTCCTACAACATCAACAGCAAACAATGAAAGTGTCTCAACGGTTACAATTTATTATGATCATGCAAATGATTCTGCCTACAACTCACAAAGTGCCACTCCTGTCAGAGCACCGGTTACAATATACTATGATCCACATACTATCATGGTCCCTTCTGCAGCTGCTATCAGTCCAGTCACTATCACAGTGCCTGGGCCAGTACCTTATGAAAGCAGTAATGCCATCCTTTGGCATTACGGCTCCGATCTATACTGCGAAGGACAGAAAATCACTTTGGAATCATCAACTTCTTCACCACAAATAGACAATGTGGGGGGAGGCGGAGGCTTCACTCGAAGCGGACGTCTCTTTGCCCCGCAAATTCCAAGACCCAGTGCCGAAGCAGAAGCTGCTGCCAAGGCAAAAGGGAAGAGCATGGTGCAAGAAGAACAAGTTGCCAAAGAAGCTTTAAAGACCCCTTTTGATCAAGAGGTTTATGAATTCATGAGAATCATCAAGAAAAGTGATTACAAGATAGTGGACCAGCTTCACCAGACACCTTCCAAGATCTCCATTTTATCGTTGTTAATGTGCTCCGAGGCTCATCGGAACGCACTACTAAAAGTCTTGCACGCAGCTTATGTGCCAGAGGAGATTACAGTCAATCAGTTAGAGGCAGTGGTTGGAAACGTCAACGCTAGTCATGAACTAGGATTTACCAACACTGATTTGACTACGGAGGGTCGCAATCACAACAAGGCTTTGCACATTACCATGGAGTGTAAGGGTGCAGTTCTTTCCCATGTATTGGTGGATACGGGGTCATCCCTCAATGTCTTACCCAAAAAAGCCCTTGTGAAGCTGGAGTATGAAGGATTGGCATTACGCCCCAGTAACCTGGTAGTGAGAGCCTTTGATGGTTCTAAGAGATCAGTTCTGGGGGAAATTGAGTTGCCTATAACGATTGGCCCACAGACTTTCAAAACGACCTTCTTCGTGATGGGCATTCAGCCAACCTACAGCTGTTTGTTGGGTAGACCTTGGATTCATGCCGCTGGCGCAGTTACGTCTACCCTTCACCAGAAGTTAAAATTCGAGTGGGAGGGCCAATTCGTTACTATTTGTGGAGAGGAAGATATCTTTGTTAGCCATCTGGCTACATACAAATACATTGAGATGGATGGGGAGATCCACGAAACTATGAGTCAAGGGTTTGAGGCCTTGAACATAAATGAAGCATCCACTGTACCTGGAACCTCAATGACATCTTATCAGCAAGCCCGGAAGGTTGTTGAAGAGGGGACTGCCCAAGGCTGGGGCAAGTTGCTGCCCGTAGAAAAGAAGGAGGATAGATTTGGGTTGGGTTACAAACCAACTCAACAAGATCAAGCAGAGGCTGCTAAGAAGCCCAATTTTGTCAGTGGGGGGATGCTCACCCCCGATGCCGTGAACAACTTGGAAGACGAGGATGAAAGTGACCGCAACCTGGAGAGTTGGATACGTCCAAAGATCCCGGGGAGCAGTATCTCAAACTGGTCTTCCCAGGAAATTATAAGAGTTACTCCTGCAGAGTAATTATTATTTCCTGTATTTTGAGCATGCATCAAGTCTTGCATCTTGCCCAAGATGACAAGACTCATTTTGTAATCGGGCCATCTGTAATTTTGTGCAACAAGATTAATCAATGAAATATCAGACATCTTTTGCAAATGAGTCTTTTCTTTTCCGCTCACTGTTTTTCCATTTTTCTTTTTGTACAAAAAATAAATGGCAATGTTTTCAAAATGTTAATTTCATTTCACTCTTTCTAAACAAGATTAAAATCAATCACTAAAATGAACAAACTGAACCCTTGCAGAGAGTGCCTTCCAGACCGCACCGACAACAGCACGGCTATGACTTCGTATGACTTTGACAATCCAATCAATCAAGCTGATGAAGGGGTTGAAGAAGAGTATGAGCTTCCTGAAGAGCTAGCCAGGTTGTTGAGACAAGAGGAAAGGGTTATCACTCCTCATCAGGAGGAGGTCGAAATGATTAATCTTGGTACAGATGAAGACGTGAAAGAGGTTAAAATCGGGGCCTGCTTACAAGACTCAGTGAAGAGACAACTGATTGACCTGCTTCGGGAATATGTGGATGTGTTTGCTTGGTCTTATCAGGATATGCCAGGGTTGGACACCGATATTGTTGTACACAAGCTGCCTTTAAGAGAAGATTGCCCGCCGGTTAAACAGAAACTGCGCCGTACTCGCCCAGACATGGCAATGAAAATCAAGGAAGAGGTACAAAAGCAGTGGGACGCCGGGTTCCTTGCTGTGACTAGCTATCCGCCGTGGGTTGCTAATATAGTACCTGTGCCTAAGAAAGACGGCAAGGTGAGGATGTGTGTCGACTACCGGGATCTGAACAGAGCCAGCCCGAAAGACGATTTTCCATTACCTCACATTGATGTACTGGTTGACAACATGGCTCAGTTCTCGGTGTTCTCCTTCATGGACGGATTTTCAGGATACAATCAGATCAAAATGTCACCTGAAGACATGGAGAAGACAACTTTCATCACACCCTGGGGCACGTTCTGTTACAAGGTGATGCCCTTCGGACTGAAGAATGCTGGTGCAACATATCAACGGGCTATGGTGACATTATTCCACGATATGATCCATAAAGAAATCGAATGTTACGTGGATGACATGATTGCCAAGTCCCTCACTGAAGAAGACCACCTGGTAACTCTGCTGAAGCTATTCAAGCGTCTGAGGAAGTACCAACTGAAGTTAAACCCCAACAAATGCACATTCGGGGTGCGATCCGGTAAGCTGCTGGGATTTATTGTGAGTGAGAAAGGGATTGAAGTTGACCCTGATAAAGTCAAAGCTATTCACGAGATGCCTGCACCGAAGTCAGAAAAAGAAGTTCGAGGGTTCTTAGGTCGGTTGAACTACATTTCACGGTTCATAACTCACCTTACAGCAACCTGCGAACCTTTGTTCAAGCTGCTGAGAAAAGAACAAACGGTCAGGTGGAATGAAGACTGCCAGAAGGCTTTTGACAAGATCAAGGAATACTTGCAAGAACCTCCAATCCTTATGCCTCCAGTTGAAGGAAGACCTCTAATCATGTATTTGACAGTTTTAGAAGAGTCAATGGGGTGTGTGCTTGGCTAGCATGACGAGTCTGGTCAAAAAGAGTATGCAATATACTACCTAAGCAAAAAGTTTACCGACTGTGAACAACGTTGTTCACTGCTCGAGAAAACTTGCTGTGCTTTAGCGTGGGCTGCTCGCCGACTGAGACAGTATATGTTGACCCACACTACCTTGTTGATCTCAAAGATGGACCCAGTCAAGTATATTTTTGAGAAGCCAGCGCTTACCGAACGGGTTGCAAGATGGCAAATGATCCTCACAGAATATGACATCCAGTACACCTCTCAGAAAGCCATCAAGGGCAGTGTATTGTCTGAATATCTTGCTGAGCAGCCTATTGATGATTACCAGCCTATGAGATTTGACTTCCCTGATGAAGACATCATGTTCATAAAAGCAAAAGATCATAAAGAGCCTGTTCACACTGAAGGGCCTGACCCGGAAGAAGAATGGACTATGATGTTTGATGGGGCTGTTAACATGAATGGTCGTGGTGTTGGTGCAGTACTCATTACACCTAAAGGAGTTCACATGCCTTTCTCGGCAAAGCTCACCTTTAACTGCACTAACAACGAAGCTGAATATGAAGCCTGCATTATGGGTCTTGAGGAAGCCATTGACCTCAGAATCAAGACATTGACTGTATTCGGAGATTCAGCTCTGGTAGTCAATCAGACCAACGGCAAATGGTACACACACCAGGATCATCTGATACCTTACAGGGATTATACAAGGAGATTATTGACTTTCTTTACAACAGTCAAGCTTGAGTATATCCCTAGGGACGAGAATCAGTTTGCAGATGCTCTGGCTACCATTTCATCCATGATCAAAGTTCAAGCTGCCAACTTTGTACCTCAAATTTCAGTGTCCAGACTTGACAGACCAGCATATGTGTTCGCAGCAGATGTTGTTAAAGATGATAAGCCTTGGTTCCATGACATTAAGTGCTTCTTGGAGGATCAAACGTACCCACCTGGGGCATCTTCCAATGATAAGAAGACTTTGAGAAGGCTTGCTGGTAGTTTCTTCCTGAATACTGATGGTTCCCTGTACAAGAGAAACTTTGATATGGTACTCCTCAGATGCGTTGATAGAGTAGAAGCAGACTTGTTAATGCATGAAGTGCACGAAGGATCCTTTGGTACCCATGCCGGAGGACATGCAATGGCCAAGAAGTTGCTAAGATCAGGATATTATTGGATCACAATGGATGCCGACTGTTGTGCCTATGCCAGAAAATGCCATAAATGCCAGATTTACGCGGATAAGGTGCATGTGCCTCCCAATCCTTTGAATGTGACGTCTTCACCCTGGCCCTTTGCTATGTGGGGCATTGACATGATTGGCAAGATTGAACCGACTGCTTCGAATGGCCACAGATTCATCCTGGTTGCCATTGACTATTTCACCAAGTGGGTTGAAGCAGCTTTGTATGCAAACGTTACAAGGCAAGTGGTAGCCCGATTTCTGAAAAGAGATATCATCTGTCGATATGGAGTTCCCGAGCGAATCATTACTGATAATGGTTCCAATTTAAACAACAAAATGATGGCAGAGCTATGCCGGGACTTCAAGATCCAACACCACAATTCTTCTCCTTACAGGCCAAAGATGAATGGCGCTGTTGAGGCAGCTAATAAGAATATCAAGAAGATTGTGCAGAAGATGGTAGTCACTTACAAAGACTGGCATGAAATTCTACCATTAGACTTGCATGGGTACCGCACGTCGATCAGAACATCCACTGGGGCAACACCGTATCAGCTTGTGTATGGTATGGAGGCAGTCCTACCAGTTGGGGTTGAACTACCCTCCCTACGGGTGCTGATGGATGTTAAGCTGAACGAAGCAGAATGGGTCCGATCCCGATACGAACAACTGAGTCTGATTGAAGAGAAAAGATTGGCTGCAATCTATCATGGGCAGCTGTATCAGAAAAGAATGAAGAAAGCCTTCGATCAGAAAGTCAGGCACCGAGAGTACCAAGTAGGAGATCTTGTGCTAAAGAGAATCCTCCCTCCTCATACAGACCACAGGGGCAAGTGGACCCCGAACTATGAGGGACCATTCGCAGTAAAGAAAGTTTTCTCTGGTGGAGCACTGATGCTCAGCACTATGGATGGTGAAGATTTCTCGTCCCCTGTAAATTCAGATGCAGTTAAAAAATACTTCGCATAAAAAGACCCGCTGGACACAAAAACAGAATGTAAGTCCAGGCAAAAATAGGGCATCCCGGCGAGTCAAAAACAGAATAAAAGACTCGGGCAAAAATAAGGGAAAATAAACAAAAAATGTACACCCGCTGAGTTGAAAAGCCGCATTGGACAACTCAGGCAAAAATGGGTATCCCGATGGATTGAAAACCCGAAAGGGCTATCCATGCAAAATAAGGGAATAAGCGAACAACTGCATGCTGAATTCGTCTGTATCACTCACGACTTGGTAAACTTCGAAAGGATCAAGCTTCTTTCAGAATCAGCCTTTTTCAGAAAGCAAGACGAGAAGAACGTCAAATGTCATACGAGTCATAGCAAAAGGGAAGCTCCTTGAAGCGTCGTCAACATTGCCAACATTTTGTTTCTCAATTTGTAACAATCTCCTCATTTTAGGAGATATGTTTCTTTGACTGCATCTTGCCAATTCAGGGCACATGAATTAATAAAATCATATTTTTGAGTCGCACGTTGTCTCGTACTCTTTTATTTGCAAAAATGTCTGATGTCATTAATATATCGATTGCTTAAAATACGGATGCGTCCATCTGAAACTACGTGCTTGCAGGGAATGTATTTATTCCTGGGAGTGTCTGAACTCTTATGATGGGATCCAGTAAAGGATACCTCAGGATTACTTGTGCATCCCTCTATCTTTGCAGGATTGCAGGTATTCAAAAGCGCAACATGGGGCATGTAAGCTTCATCCCAGCAAGCTGGCATATCAACACTCACTCAGTCTTAGCACCCAAAGTGTTTTCTCCCCAACTGAGTTGCCACTTGTTACTTCTCCCCAGCCGAGGTGCCAATCATTCTTTCTCCTCATCTAAGTACAAAATCCAGGGAACCATCTTCCCCACAGAGCTTCAGCCTCTATCCAGAGGAGCAACGCATGAAGGAATCACAACAGAGTGACGAAAGCTTCTACAAACCCCAGCTGGGTCTCTCATTTATTGGAATAGGTCTATCATTGACCCATTTCCCCAAGCAGATACATCTCATCAGATCTACCAATGATCTCATCCCCAGCTGGGATGTCCATTTCAAACCAGATCAACCAGAGATCTTCATAGCAACGGGATCCGAATCCCGGATTGGTATCTTTGCATAATCATGGCATCCGCATCATACTCACCCCACAAAGCGTAGCATTCCGTCTAAAATGGAGCATTACGGCAAAAATCAAACATATTGCATAATCATGAGCCATGTTTTGAATCAAACACTTGTGAATAGTGACAATCCATCAAAAACATACAGAATGCTCACCAGCTTCCCCAGCGAAGAGTTAAAGCTAAAGCAGTTGCCTCACATTCACAAACACCCGTATATACTCCTTGTGGCACCCGTCAGTGTCATATCCCCAATAAAAGATCAAAGCGTCCCCTTTGCACTCACAGATACATCTTTATACTTTCTTGACACTCGTCCGTGTCACTTTCCCCAACACAGTAACCTAAACACTTTGAAGGATAGATATTTGTTTATACTATACTTTCCTCTTCTCGACACTCGTCCGTGTCACTCTCCCCAGCAGATTAAACACTCATCTATACACCACTCATACTTATTACCCTTACACAGATACTCGTCCGTATCTTGCATACACAACTTACGTCATCTCAGATTCGACACTCGTCCTTGTTCTTTGTTGGTACTCGTCCGTACCATCATCTCAGAACATGCGTCAAGCGTTTGTTTCTACCTGATACTCGTCCGTATCATAGTCTTAAGGATGCTCGTCCGCATCTTTAATCCATACACGTGTCAAACACTCTTGTCTTCTTGAATATAGACACTCGTCTGTGTCTACTATTCCCCAGAAGAGTCCCCTCAGATTCAACACTCATCCGTGTTCTCTGTTAACCAGTTGATACTCGTCCGTATCATCATCTCTGAACACGTGTTAGTATTTGTTTCTACTCGATACTCGTCCGTATCGTAGCCTTAAGGATGCTCGTCCGCATCTTTAATCTATACGCAAACATCTAAACACTTATACCTTTTGTTTCTTGGATATAAACACTCGTCCGCGTTTACTACTCCCCAGTAGATTGCCAGCAAAGCAAAATCTCTTTTCTATCTGACATTCGTCCTGTGTCATGATAAACCTTGAGAGCAGCCGTCCCCTGCTAGGTGATCGTCCTTCACCTCTTGATGATCGTCCTTCATCATTCTCATCCGATGGCCGTCCCCATCGTTGATCTTTTCTATCCGACATTCGTCCTATGTCGTGATATTTTTAGCAGCCGTCCCTTGCTAGGTGATCGTCCTTCACCTTTTTTATGATCGTCCTTCATCATTTTATCCGATGGCCGTCCCCATCGTTGATTTTGTTATCTGACATTCGTCCTATGTCATGATAAACCTTGAGAGCAGCCGTCCCCTACTGGGTGATCGTCCTTCACCTCTTGATGATCGTCCTTCATCATGCTCGTCCGATGGCCGTCCCCATCGTTGACCTTTTATCCGACATTCGTCCTATGTCGCGATACTTTCGGCAGCCGTACCCTGCCAGGTGATCGTCCTTCACCTTAGATGACCGTCCCTCATCATACCCCTTTCAGAGCAGCCGTCCCCTGCTAGGTGATCGTCCTTCACCTTTGATGACCGTCCCTCATCATTATTTCATTTATTCTTTAACCCGATGGCCGTCCCCGTTGTGGTCCCTTTTCCTTTTCCTGATGATCGTCCTTCCTCAATTTAGCCCGATGGCCGTCCCCATCGTTGGTTACCTTACTTTATGAACTTGATGGCCGTCCCCATCATTTTTCATTGATCCCCAGAGAATCTTATAGCTTTACTTGATGGCCGTCCCCATCATAACCCCTTTTATCCCCAGCATGTCGGCCGTCCCCGTCATTGCTTTATTTTCCGCACTTTTCCAGCATGTCGGTCGTCCCCGTCATTGCTCCTTCCCCAGCAGTCGTCCTCTGCTTGACGGTCGTCCTCCGTCGCCCACACTTTATAATATACTTTATTTTCTTTTACAATCTATATCCCTTTTCTTCTTCATTCTGTGAGTGCAAATTTTGGACTGTCTTTGGTATTCAACCACAAGTTATCTTGTTGGCCTGTTAAGCCGTTGCTTACATCCTGCACAACTAACTCATGTTTGAATAGGGGCAGCTTTAAACACCCCAAATTTGCCCTCACCCATTCACACCATGTCTTGTGATCTCCTCATATGCAAAAACTCAATCATACCATCTCATATCACATTTTTGATTCATTGCCTTGGTTCAAAGTCATCTGCACCTAGGGTTTGTGATCTGAGCAATCCAAGAGCTTCTTGAGCCACTCCAAAGGTCATCAATCACTTCAAAGGGGTCCATGTATGTTCAAGCATCATATTATATCCTTTCAAAGTCAAGAATGTCAAAAAATCACAAGAACTGAAAATGGCATGGAAGCAGAGCCAGGTTTGACTGCACAGATGACCTGAAATTAGGGTTTTGGTTTCAGAGGCCATAACTCCACTTTTTTTGGTCATTCTTGTTTCTATTGGTCTCTATATGGTATAGGGAGTATGCATATCAATTTTCATGAAGAAATTCCATGGGGAAGTCATCTGATCAAGAGTTGACCTTTCAAGCAAGTCAGTGTAAAATCAGGGCATCTGAGGCCCCCAATGACCCAACCAAAGGGTGTTCTTCATCATTTTGATTGTATATGATCTTTATTTGATGATAGAAGAAGTTTGAAGTTCACAAAATTGAAGAATTTTAATTCATTTGCAAAGTTGACTTTTTGGGAAAGTTTGACTTTTAATGAAATTGCCATTTTGGGAAACTTTTTCAACCCTTGCTTTTTGATTCAAAAATGCTTCAAATGAAAAAACTTTGGTCATGAAAGTTGTAGAATGGATCATTCCCTTTTCAAAAAGTACAAGAACATGACCTAATTCATTTTGGATCAAAAGTTATGGCTTGTCAAAGTTGGCAAAAATCACAAAATTTGAAGTTTTCCACCAAAGAGGCAAAGTTGCAAATTCACTTGCCAAGGCAATTTGAGTTATCAAATATACTTCTAATATTCATACAAGCATGTACCAAGACCTAAAAGCCAGATTGCACCAAAGGATCATTCATTTTTATGGCTTATGGAGCAAGAAATTTCAAAGGAAGCAAAAGTGAGGCAAGTTGCAAAAACTCACTCAAGTGTGAATCCACTTGCTTGCTGACTTCATGATCAATCCTAGGGTTCTCCCCACATCTTGCTGCGCAGGACACACCTTTTGTCCTTGGCTAGCTAGTAGCCCATGCCTCTCTTACACAACTTTGACATTTTGGCAACTTGAGCCATACCTATCACAAAAGCACACATCAACTCATCTGACCTATCACAATAGTTTATGCAAACAAAAAGCAGGCCAAAGCACATAACAACACACTATGATCTTGCCCATAGCCATAGTTATCAAAATCTCTCCCATTTGCAAGAGCCTTCGAAACACTCAGTACAAGCTACAAACATACAAACCAACTTCACAAACATACTCAACACACTTTCCTGGTCACAAAGCACCCATCACCATTGCCTTAAACTCCCAGAATCACAAATACGATTTCCACCCCACCTTGAACAGAACTTCTGCCATCTCTTAAACCACCCATTATAAACTCCAAACAAGCATTGAAAGCTTCTCAAGGGGTCCAGTGGAGTTGATTGCAAGCAGGAAACCAGCCAGAAAGTACCAGAAACCAAAGCTTCAGTTCAGGTAGCCATCTCAAATTTTTTTTCCTGAAACATGTTTTTAAGTTTCTAAATGATTCTCCATGCTCCACTGGTCATGCTGATATGTTTTGTTTCGAAAATGATTGAGTATTGAGTGTGTATGTTGCTTCTGAAACTTTTCTGACCTAAATGCATTTTGCTTCGATTCATGGATTTGATGATGGATAAATGAATTTTGATGGCTGATTCTTGTTGGGGTTGGGGAGAGGATCATTTCTGGAGAGTTTTAGGGCCTGGGGATGCGTATTAAGAGAGATAGCTTGAGTGTTTGGCCGGAGAAGACGACCGGAACAGTGTTCCGGTCGCCTGAAAGTCATTAGGGTTTGATTAATTAGGGTTAATCATAATTATGTGAATTTGAATCTCAGCCCTTGGATATGGCGCCAAGTCCACTCCCGCACGCGTATGTTTGAATGTCAGCCATTGATTGTGCTGACTTTTCTTTTTTTTTTTCAGTTTAATTCATTTTATTTTTCATTTAATTGCATTTATTTTCTCCATTTAATTTAAAATAGCAAAACAATTTTAAAAATTCTGAAAAATTTTTGTACAAACTTTTATTAATTTTCAGAAACCAAAAACATTTTTATTTTTATTTTTTGCATTTAAAAATATTTTTAAATCATTTAAAATTTTATTTTTAATTAATTAATGAGAATTAATTAATTAAAAATACTTTTAGGTATTTAAAAATCACCAAAAATTCACGAAACCTTTAAAATCATTTAGAAACATTGTCCAACCCTCAAACCAAATTTCTTTTTTGATCTTGATGCATTTTGACAATTTTTCATGGAATTAATTTCATTTCAAAGCATTATTTTGATCCAATGTTCAAAAATTCATTTCTGCCTAGTCTTTGAGAGTTGGACTTTGATTCTTTTTGCATTGTGTCTTGCATATCATGTAGTTTGTAGGATTAAATTGGCATGATTTGATCTTGCATTTTCATTTTGTTTGACATTTTTCTTGTCAAGGTACCCTAAAACCCTAGGAATCTTAGGAAATTCATAACCCTCATTAGGTTAAGAATTGGATCCCCTCCTTTGGGCAGTGAGTTTGTGTAGGGTTAGAGTTCCCTTGAATGCATTTTCAATTTTTTATCTTGATGTTTGCTTCTGGTTTTGGTTTTTGTTTTGTACATTGATCATAAACCCTGATTTGGGCTTCCTTTTGCATTCATCTTGCATTTGCTTGCATACCATGACTTGCCATAGCATTTTGTGCATCCATTTGATTCATTGGACATCTTAAGACATATTAGAAGCATGTTTGATCATTGCATCTTTCATTTGCCATGTTGCATGTCATTTGCAGTTCATAACTTTTCATGTATGATCATGGTTCTAAGCATGCTTCTCTTGCATCCATATGTTCATATGATCATCCCCAAGCCTTGATTCATGTTTGCATCATCTCATAACATCATTATCATAACACATATGCTTATGGTTTTGGTTTGCATCATGCCATTTCATCTTGCATTGCATTGCATACCTTTCACTAACTTTTCAGGTGGTAAGTCATTTTGAGAAGTGAATTTGCCTTCACTTCTCACAACTTCTTTTCATCTCCTCTTATGCATCCTTGCTGCATTTTGTTTTGTGTTTGAGATTGAGCTTGCTCTTTCTTCTTCTTCTTTCTTTCTTTCTTCAAGTGACTTGTCTTCTTAAATGAAGCAAGTTACTTTACTTCTTTTGCACCTTTCATCTGCTTCCTGGTGGTTCCATTAAAGATCTTTCTTGTAAACCTCACAAACCTTAGGAACAACCAAGCATGACAATGATTAGGGTTTTGATTAGTCCCCCACTTAGTTTTTTACCTTTGTGTCTCATTGAGTCTTCTCTTCTCACCTCATAATCAGGGACTAAACCCTAAAGGCTTTAAGGCTTTGTGATTAAGCTTATGCCTGCATCCCTCTATTGGGATGGAGTGTATAACTTTAATCCTAAGTGTTAAACCCTTAATGTGTTTAAATCCTTTAATTAATCCACTTAATAATCACCAAGACATCAAGCTTGTAACTTGGGCCTTACATTAGGGTTCTAATTCTTCCTTAATTGGTTAAGAAGGACTAACCCTAGGGTTAATGGACAAGTCCCCCTCAAGTTGTCTTACAAACCCTAAAAATCACTTCATCATCTTATCATTAATTAAAATCCATCTAATAAAGGCTTTGTTTTGTCAAGAGTTTAATCCCTAATCATGGATTAAGTTGAGGAGCTTTCCTCAGCTTAAACATTCTCATCTATTATCCTTCTATTAGGATGGTGTAATGAGTCTGTTTAATCCCTGATTATAGCTTAATCTCATTACTCAACACTAAACAAAAACACCAAAAACATCTAAGTAATAACAAGTAGGTTAATGATCTTAATCCTACACCAAAGGTGATTAGGTGTGAGAAGCTGACTTCACACTTAAGGTATTCTCATTACCCCTAATCATAGGGAAGATGTGATGAGTTTACTAACCCATTGGTTTAGGCTTAAGCTCATTAACTTATGACAAACTTTCAAAAGCAATAAAAGACTGAAAACACAAAAACAAACAATAATCGTCTCCTCCGGGATTATTTTCTCATCTCATTCACTCATAAACGAGAACTTGCTTCTTCCGTCTAATGCAAGACAGTTTGCACCTGAGCCAGACAGGTCATACACTTGAGCATAGACAAGCAAGCAGTTCACAAGTCAATTCATCTTTCAGTCTCTTTGGGTCGAACTACGGTGTTCTGACTTCCTCATTGCACGAGAGGATACGTAGGCATAACTTAACAGTTATCGAACAAAAGTCTCTGTATATTCCCCCTCTTTCCAGCCTCATCCTTTAAGCCTCATTATCATGAGCATTTCACCTCTTTCTCTTTTACACTGACACTTCATTTATACACTTCACATTTCTTTTACACTGACACCTGTACATCCTTTTCCAGCTCTTTTATACACATATAGCACTGACACTACCCCTTTAAAACACAAATCTTTTAAGCGTGGATCCCGTCGAGTACGGCGGACAATCTGGGTGCTAATACCTTCCCAGGTTGTAACCAACCCCCTTTCTCAGTCTCTCTGGTTCGCAACCGTCTTATCCATGTCTTTCTAGGTCTATGCAGCATTACCTTTCCTCCGGGATAAAAATGCCTAGCTGGCGACTCTTTTCATTCCCTGTGAGTTCACTCCTGTGTGTTCTCGCATCTCCTTTCGCCGACCGTTCGCGCCTGTACCTCATTTCGAGCTCGGTCTCGTCTTTTGGGAGCGACACATGCTACCAATCATCAATACATCCTAAAAAATTCTGGTTTATAAAGGATCCAACAGGGTTTGAAAATACGTAACAAAGGTAAAAAGAAACAAAATATCCTTATCCCATGTTACGTATCAGAGCATCCTAAGACTCGACCAAGCAACAAACTTCACGCACTCTTAAGTTCCTGTATTATTTGTACTCCCAAAGAAGCACAGACATAATAACAAACAACAAAGGGGTAAGAAACAAATTCAAATATAAACGGTGCAAATAACATCTTTAAGGTTAGTTTCTCACTCACAACAACATATACAACAATTCACAAATAATTATGCAACAAAGGAAACAACAATAATTATGTAATGTGACTCAACAATGTCACAATACATGTGGTACCAGTTTTTGTTCATTCAATCGAACACGGATAAATCACATACGCCCATCCGAAAATGATTATCCCACCATTATCCATAATGGAGTACGGATGAATTGCATACGCCCATCTGAAAACGATCGTCCCAACAATAATACAATATATGCAAGACCATGATTATTCATACAACCTATATAACCACTATATTATACGTCTACACGATCCATCCGATCAATATACAACATAACAACACAACTCAAGGACAACAACTCTTCTACGATTTTATTTACATATTTCCGAATAAATTAATTAATTAGACTAATTAACATGCTTTGCTAACACTACTTGCTACTAGCTTATTACCATATGCCTATCCAACTCCTACATTACCATAATACGAAGCTTACCGACACCTACTGCTAATGTTACTCTACTGTTACTTATTTTCCTTTTACTAACTCATCGCCAAAATCATTTGTTACTTAATTTCCTTTTACTAAATCATCACCACAATTATTTACTAATCCTCCGCTACTGAATTAACAAGCCTATTGCAATTTAATTGGTATTCCTCAACTTAATTTATGCTACTGAAACCAAAAACATCTCAGACACAAGAAACAGACACTAAAATAACTAAAATTCCTCCTTCAGCCACTTCTGACGAACGTCACATACATGACCTTATCGCCCCCATGTATTACACAAACGGGAAGGTCGTCCCAACATTAGGACGGTCGTCAGAAACTCCAGACGATCGTCTGGCTTAAGGGACCGTTGTCCCACATATAAACTATGCACTCTCTATTTCGCTGCTTCTTCCTTTGTTTATGTAACTTCATCACAATTTCATCTCAATCCAATTTACCATACTTACGATTGTTTCTACACCAGTTTTCCACTCTTAATCATATCCTTCTTTCATCCAAATTACTAAATCTAGTTTTTATTATCTTTCTGTGATTAGGTTCACATACAACAACAACAACAATTTGCATCACGTATCTACACAATAGAACAACCACAATAATATATCACCAATAATCCACAAGATTAGGCAAGCATAATAACAGATTTGTAACAACAACCATACACTCAATTAGTCATCACAGGTTCATCAAAACAACATAAAATCTTATGAGGGAAGGAAACCTTCATTACCCATCATGTTAAATCACCTAATTTAGAATCCTTTATCTCCCCTTACCTCGAAATCAGACGAATTTCCTGCAAAAATCTGGTTATGCAGATGCCTTAGGTGTTCTTCCTCTTCCTAGCCTTTCTCAGTTCTTCACAAAATTATACGACTAATCCCCCACTAATTGCTTTAACCTCTCTATAAAAACCCTCACCATCCACTAAATATTACTAAATTGCGCTTTTTTTTATTAAACCAAATAATAATAATAATAATTATAATATCTCTAATATTATTTGCATAAAAATAATAGTAATAGAATTATTAGTTAAATGGTCGTATTATTATTCGTCCACCCGCTATTACCAAACGCACCACAATTCTACCTGTCCCACTAGGACACGACGCCAAAACAACAATACATACGCCTTAAACAAGGCCAACAAAGCACCAAAAATACCCGACGATAAAATATTAAAAATGGGGTGTTACATTCGAAGTAGATGCTGAGGCCATCATGGGTCTGGACAAGGCGACCAGGCGGATGAATCTGTCCCAGGACATTGCTTCTATGATCAGGGTCATGGAGACAACCCTGGTCTTGAATGATGACACTTGCTCGGGTAAGGAGTTGGAGAATGTCAAAAGGAAATTGAAGGAGACAAGGCTCAAAAGGGATAAGGCTAAGGATGGCCTCTTACATTACAAGGAACATTACCAACTTTGATGCTCGAGTTGGGGGAGGTAAATCTTTATCAGGATGCCTTGGCTGAAGAGAAAAGAGCACTGAATAAACAAATAAGCCTAGTTCGCTGAGGCCACTACCGAGGTCGAACATCTTTGGGTGATGGTGGCAGAGCTGGAGGGTCTGGTCGCCCCTGTTGAGGATGAGGGGGATGCTGATGCTTCCTTGAAGTCCCGGGCTGACCTGATTTCTCGGATACGGGTGCTTGAGGACGACTGTGTAAAAACCCTTAAGTTGGGTTTTGATAGAGTCATGGAGTAGCTCCGACTCGTAAATCCCAAAGTGGATCTTATGACCTACGAGGGGTCTACCAAGGAAGAAGATGAAGATGAGGTTAAGGAGTATATTTTGTTTACTGACCCGCATGTCTTTGTCATTTTGTTATTGACCTGCATTCTGTTTGTTATTTTGTACATGAGTATAGTTCCTTTTGTAATTTCAATGTCGGCTGGTTTTCGATCGGCCAATTAAATAAAGTTTATATTTTCTGATGCATTGTGCATGTTTCTAAGTGTTTCTAGTCATTAAATTTTTGCAGCTCGACCTATTTGGCTCAACAATTTAGGGAACTGTCGAGGTTGCGGGATTTACTTCTGCGGGGTGGCAGGATTAGGACCGCGATCGGGATCCTGATCCTCCGGCTTGGACTTTCTCATCACAAGTTGGGCATCCTGCCATCATGGTACTGCGACAATGGAGCTCGTTTGAGGTGTTCATGTCAAGGAGGTATCCTGTCTGAGTTCAAGAAATGCGGAACCGCTTTTAGATCGAGATGGAGAGTCGTGATCGTACTTCACATGGTCTTGTTATCATCCTTTTTTGGGTTTTAGCCTTATGGGTCATCTTGTGCAATACTGTTTAAGTTTTGTGGCATTCCATGGTCGAGGAAGTTCTTCACCATGCAAATTTTCGAGGTAGTAGGCCCCGTTGTGCGTTTTGGCTTAAACACGGTATAAGCCTTCCCAGTTTGACTTCTCGCGGGTTCTTCTGATTTGTCCGGAGGACGAGGCCGCCGACTTGGAATTCTCGTTTGATGAATTTCACAATGTGGCATAGATTAATCTTTTGTTTTAATGACACCTCGTAGAGAGCTGCCTCAGATCGTATTTCCTCGACGAGGTCGAGCTCAGCCCAAAGGGCTTCGTCTTTCATTTCTTCATCTAGTGGAGCTTATGTTTGTTGCGAGGGCTTTATGATTTCTACCAGGATGACCTCCTCGGTCTTGTAAGCCATTTGGAAAGGAGTCCCCCCGTTGGTTGAGTGGGTGGTCGTGCGGTATGCCTAAAGTACTTTATGTAGCTCTTCGACCCAAGCTCTTTTCGCTTCGCCCAATCTGTGTTTCAAGCCCCTTAGGATCATCTTGTTAGCCATTCTTGCTTGTCCCCGTGTCTCTAGCATTTGTTGCATTTCTTAACGTTTTCATTCGCATCATGTTGCATCAATGACTAGTAATAGCCTGCTCATAGGGCCTTTCGTGCCAGGGACCTCCCCCGAGGTGTTGGGTATTGATTCCTTCGTGGATTTCCTTCAGGATGTCGGGGATCCTTGTCTCATCGACAACTTTAGGAGGGGAATGGAAAATCCCCACTTGTAGAGTTTACCTTCGACTAGGACGTAGGAGCAAGCTCTCCTTTTGGTTGCTGAGGTCTCCTTCTGATCGACGGGTAGCTCGCCCCTTGTTAGGTAGTTGTAGATCGAGCTCATCCAATAGTTGGCGTCACTGATGGCATTCACGTCAAGATGTGTGTGTCGCTCCCGGGATTTTCATCCTAGTACAAACGCGAAATTGGCGCGGAAAAGGTAGAGTCGTCAGCCAAACATTTTTATCCCGAATGAATGGGAAATGTAATGTTGCACAAACCCGAGAAAGAAGGAAAGGACAAGGTCCTGCGAACCAAAGATCTGGGTTCGGGAGTCGGTTATGACCTGGGAAGGTATTAGCACCCCAGATCGTCCGCCGTACCCGACGGGATCCACGCTTGCTTGTTTGTTTCAAAGGGTGAGAAATAAGATGCTGCTGAACAAGATTGCTAACTAGAAGGGAAATGTAAGAAAGGGAATTGGAAAAGAGAGTGGAAAGAAAGAGGGAAATGTAGGGAAAATAAAGAATGTTCTCGAACGGGCCCTACCCCGCTGCCTACGTACCTCATCGTGAAAATGAGGATCAGAGTCGACGTAGTTCGCCTAACTAAGGCGGGAACTATTTGTTTGTGTTTTTTATACTGGAACTGCGTATGTCTATGCTCAGGTGTTGCAGGCTCGTCTGGTACGAGTGCGTTTACCGTCTTGCATACGAGACAAGTCGTCGCGAATCTGCGTTCAGAATGAATGAGATGAGAAAAGAAGTTCCCGCAGGATAGCCACTTATTGTTTATTTTTGTCTTTTATGAGAAATGTTTTGAATTTGTTTGTGAACATTCTCATACTAAGACCTATCCATCGTGGTAAATACTTACACCTCGTCCAGAAACAGGACGCGTATAAGTACTCCGCAACAAAGTCTCATGGCGTATAAGAACATCCAACCTTTATTAGGTGTTTTATTGTTTTTCTTTATGAGATGAGAAAGAATGAATCAAGTTGAAAAAGGTAAAAACTAAGGGACTAAGACTCAATCCTAATTTTAGTTATTTATTCAAAAGTGGTCCTAATGGTTTATGTTGTTTTCTAAACCTAATGAAGAAAAGGAAACTAGAAACTACTAGAATTCAACTTACATCCTAAGGAAGTTAATTTGATTCTAAGAACAATGTGGAAGCCTATACAAGTGAGAAATTCAAATATTAAGGCAAAAGCATTAAAATTGGAATAAGAAATAAATTCTACAAAATGCATATTAAGGCATAAAACCAAAAACAAGGCTAAACTTATTTAATAGAAATTCTAAGCCTAAGTCCTAAAATTAAGGGAATCATCTAATATCATCATCCTAAAATCAGTAATTAAACTATACTAAATCATTTTAATATCCTAAGACTAAGCCTAATTAAACTAATCCTTAATGAACCATAAGATTCTAAGCTAAACTAGGTGGATTTATCATGTAAAAATGGCCTAAAGATTAATGCACTAAAAATAGTAAAATTCCTGGAAAAAAATATGAATTTAATTCTCTAGGGTCCTAAAACTGACTATAGTATTATGCTAAAAAATATCCCCAAAACTCAGAAGCTAACTATGCCTAAAAGTCACTTAAATCCACCTAAGGATTAACCACAATTTTACATGAATTGAGCTACCAAAACAGTGGATAAAATGGCCTAAAAATCTACCAAAAAATATCCTAGGTCCTATTATTAGTCCTCTAATCATAGAAAACAGAATGGGCTAAAAAGCCTACAGGAAGTGGAAAAAATAAAATGAACAAAATCATGTGAAATTAAAGAAATTCAATAAAATGCTAATTACATGAAAAATCGAAATTAAATCAAAAATAGCCAAAATTCAGAAAGTAAAAATGTCACAAATTTCTAAATTGAATTATTAACCTACTGGAATTTTTGTAGAATTTTATGATTAATTTTACTTTTTTTTATGGATTTATCTCTATGCTATATTAAAACTAAAATTAAAAAAAAAGAAAGAAATAGAAGAGGAGGTGCATTAAGCCAATTTTCAGTTAGAATTCCATTGGGCCTTAAGCCATGGGGGGGGGGGGGGCAGGAAGCAACATACTAAGCCCCAGTATGCGCTTGGCCTGAGGGGGCATTGGTGGACTTCAGTCAACTTCCTTTGACTCAATCTGGGACGTCTGATCTAGCTGACTCCTAAGGTATTTTCATCAAGGGGCTTATGAGGTGAAGGAACACGCGGTTACCGTGTATGAGCATGTAGGTGATTAACCGCAAGGAGAGCCTACCGGACGATGACAAGTGTCACCGCCGGTATATCCAGAATTCACAAGATCTTATCCTTATCTCCTCTCTTTGAAATTTAAAACGATGGATTAATGCTTTAACGGTGGATTAAATTCTCTTTAATGTCCTTAATTTCTTGATATCCTCTTAATCAGTCTTAATTGAATTGATTATTCTTATAATTAAAATTGAATACAAACAGAATAAAAAAGGGGCTGGAGAAAACCCTAAGTCTAAGTCCTCCTCTTCTCCACTTTTCCGCCGCCACCTCCTTCATCATCACCCCTCCGTCTTCTTCTCCTTCCCGACGCCATCTTCACCTTATCCGCCTCCAACACCTTCTTCTTATTTTGTTTTTCAACACCATCACCACCTTCATCAATTCAAAACGTCTCCACCATCATTACCTTCTTCTCTTCAAACCAACGCCACCACTATTACCTTCTTCTCTTCAAACTGCAAACAAAAACCTAAACGCTATGAACGCCTCACCGGAAATTCTAGGCTCCTCACCCTAAACTCGACCTTCTCAGTTTGCTCGAACTAACATATAAGTCCCACTCTCAAACTCGTAGTCTACAAACCATAAGCTAAAATCGTAAATACGAGGCCGAATCCACTGTAGTAACGCCACCAGAACACGTGAGAGTGAAGTGAGATAAGTTCTTACCTGGTATTGTTGCCGATGAAGATGCGAATGAAGCCTTGATGACGAGCGAGACTATATTCCGTCAGGTATGAATTCTGGCTTCGTTTCTCACCCCTCTCTTGCTTCTTGCTTTTGAGATTCAAATGACTATTGATGAATCTTGCTTCGATCCGCGGATTCTTCTTGAAGTAAGGTATGACTTATTATTGTATTCCAAAATTGTCGCAGGATTTGTTGGAGATTGACGACGGAGGAGTTTGCAGAAACTGGAGACTGAGGTGAAGAGTTCCCGCTATTTTTCTGAGTTTTTCTCTTTTGGTAACTGATTCTATGCTGTTCTCTTTTGCAGAGTTGAAATATAGTGATGAAGTTCTGAGAGAGGGTTTTCAAAGATTGATTGGAAAGTTGATGAAGTTGAGAGAAATGGATTTTGTTGTGATTGATCAAAAAAGGTTGTAGAGGTGAAGATTGAAGAGGTTTGGAATGAGGAATTCCGGGAAAAAGAAGCGGTTGAAGAAGAAGAAGATTGAAGTTATGGAGAAGAGAAGATATGAAGAAATTGTGTGGAAGCTGAAGAATTGAAGAAGGTTGGGAAGAAGAATTGGAGAAGTTATGTGGAAGAAGAAGATCAAAATGGAGTGAGGTTGTCCAACCCTGGATTGAAGAAGCTGATGCTGATTTATAGATGGAACTCAAGGATGGTTCTGGAATTTCTTCAAGCAAAATTCGGTTAGAATCAATTTTAGTTTGTTATTTTTTCTGTTGTGGTTGTTAGAGTGTAACCGAATTCGGTTTTGTAATTTTTTTTTGAATTAGTTAAAGGTATTCTTCTGAACTTATCCCCCTGAGTTTTCATTGTTAACTTTGGTTTTTGGTTAATATAGGTTGTGGATATTGGAGGCGAATTGTTGCTGCGATTTGTCGAAGTTTCCCTTGCACGATGAAGATGAAGGCGACGAAACTCTGAGGTAAGATTCTTGTCATTGATTACCCTTGCGGTCACAACATTTTTAAACTTCTGAGTCTTCTTTTTCTGTTTCTTTGTCTCTGAATTTTTTTGAATTTGACGAAGTCGTATTGTTGCTACTTGGAATCGGTTAATGGATGTCATTGTGTACTTGCGACGAGTTCTGAACTATTCCTGCGGTATGATGTGATTTGCAGGTTTTGGCATTGAGGAATTTAAGGTTGAAGATGACAAATCGTTAAAGATGAAGGTTTCAATTGAAGGTGTTGAAGCAGGTTGATGGCGATGGAAGGGTGAAAAAGGATGATGACCTTGCGGTCCGTGGCGGTGATCGAAGTTAAAGAAAAAGGAGAACCGGGAGTGTCATAGAAGAGTGTTGAGGCTGATGATTGAGATTGAAGATTGTAGAGTTGAAAGAACAACTGAGAAGAGGTTCAAAATTCAGAGTCGAGGATTGTTGATAAAGATGATTGAAAAGTTTTGAGGATAGAATTGAGTCTGTTATGGAGTTTTTTTTTTGAAGAGAGTGATGAAGATGGAATATCCTTCTGTTTCTCTTGGAGCTTTTTCCAATTCTGTTATGAGTTTCTCAACTGAATGTAACTGTTTTTGATTATTGTATAACTGATTTTTTGCCATTTTGTAATGTATCCGCTTGAATCATCAGATTGCAGAATTTCTGTCATCATTTTCTTCGATTCTCTAATTGTATTTACTCTATTATACCGATCTTTCTCTCTTGAATTTTTTCTGCTGTATTCCGTTAATTCTCTTTTATTTTTTTTCTATATTTTGTAGCCAAATTTTTGTTATCCAAACAAAATTAGTTAGAAGGTTTTTTTTTGTAACTACAAATTCAGTTAGGGACTTTTCCATTATCCTCTCATTTTCTCTTTTTATTACTATACCATTTTCTTATGTTCTCAAACTTGAGCTGTGGGCTTTCCTTTTGGAATGTAACTTTGGAATTGAATTAATGATAAAAAGAATATTTTGGGCTTAAAAGGGACATGGAATTGAATTAATCTTGAGAGAAATGATGAAAATAACATTCTGGGCTTAAAATGGACAAGGATCGATTCAGACTAAATGATATAGGAACTTCAGACATATTTTCAAACATGGACTCTAGAAACGAAATGAATTTGAATATGTGTTTGGATTTTGAATAAGTTTAGGGAATGAAGATGGTCATTGGCTTTGAAAATTGAATATGGTTTTGGACAATTGGACTTCAAAAGGTGTTTTCATGGATTTACTTGGATGATGGATCAAAATGAACACAATTGAAAAGTTGGGCGAATGAGTATAAAAAATTAAACGGAGATGGACACATAAACTTGAATGGTAGTATAAACTTGAATCTTGAGAAAACTTCTAATGCACCATTTGGATCACTTGCCGAACACAAAACCAATTGAGAAATAAGAACTGAAGGGTACAGTCATGAATGAAGATGGTCTTTCACATATCTCGAATGTACTTGGATTACACCACATAGGCCAAGTCTTTCCCATAATTTGCTCCTTAATTAACTATGGAATCTTTTGGATGATCATTGATGAAGAAAATAACCTGGGATACTGGAGGGAGATAAACCCTAATCCAAGTCACAACGTCCTGATTCCACATTTCTGACCAATACTTTTACATAAGGAACCTTAGCAATGATCCTCTGAATAGGGATGTTCAAGTCACCAAAACGCCTTAGATCTCATGCCTTAAAAACTTAATGAAATGCATGATAGCGAATATTATGACTTAATAAAAACTGCAGATGAATGCGAAGCGTGAAGCCAGTTAGTGGTAAAAAGAATGAGGGAAAATTTTGAGGTATTACAGTGTGGTCGCCTTTTCGATGCTTGGGTGGGGAGAATCTATTGGATCACAGACTTATTGCCTCTCTTCTTCCGCGTGTTTTCCAACATTGATAGTACACCTGCCTATGTATTATGCTCGCGGGGGACGTGTTGGACTTCCCATGAGTCAAATTTCTCCATCTTCTCTCTAACGAGGGTCAGGTACTCGATGAGGTTGTCGTTCTTGGCCAAGTATTCCCCTCGAACCTGAGATGTGACGAGTTAGGAGTTTGTGAAGATCTTTACTCCATCCACCCCTTGGTTCTTGGCCAGCCGTAGTCCTGCCAAGAACACCTCATACTCGTCCTGGTTGTTTAAGGTTGGGAAGGCTAGGGCCAATGAGACTTCAATCAATATTCCATTTTCGTTCTCAAAGATGATGCCCGCCCCGCTTCCCGTTGAGTTGGAGGCTTCGTCCATAAAGATAGTCCATTTGTGGGTGTCGCTCATTAGGATCGGTTGATGGGTCATTTCTGTGACGAAGTTGGCCAGGACTTGTGCCTTAAGGGCGTTTCTGCTCTCGTATTGGATGTTGAACTCCGATAGGTCTAGGGACCACTTGAGCATCCTGCCGGCCATGTCTGGGCACCCGAGCAGCTGCTTTATGGGTTGATATATTTGCTCCTTGGTCGTATGGGCGAGGAAGTAGTGTTTCAACCTCCTCGCCACGTTTCTTAGGTCCAACGCGACCTTCTTGATCTGGTGGTATCTGAGCTCGGGACCCTGTATGGATTTGGTCGTGAAGTAAATGGGCTTCTGCCTGTCGGTCGGTTCACAAATGAGGGTTGCACTGAACTCCTCAGTGACCACCGACATATAGAAGAAAAGTTTCTCCTTTTCCTGAGGTCGGGAAAAGATAGACGATTTGGAGAGAGGCATTTTAAGGTGGAGCAGGGCCTGCTCGCACTCCTCGGTCCATTCGAAGGTGGCTTCTTTTCATAGTAGCTTGAAGAATGGAAGTGCATGTTGTGCTGATTTGGTGATGAAGCGAGATATCGAGGTGAGTATCTCGTTCAGGGATTGGATGCACACTTTTGATCTCGGGGTCAGGAATTCGGAGAATGCCTGAAATATTTTGGGGTTGGCTTTGATTCCTTGTTAAGTGAGGTAGAAGCAGAGGAACTTCCCTTCTTAGATCCCGAATATGCACTTTTCTGGGTTGAACCTCATTTTTTATTTTCTCTCCTGTTCTAAAACCTTTCTGAGTTGGATGGTTTGGTCAGGTTCCTCGTGGGGATTTCACGATCATGTCGTCCATGTATACCTCGAGATGTCCCCAAACTCTGCTTGAAAAACCTTGTTTATCATACGCTAGTATCTGGCGCCGACAGTCTTCAACTCGAAAGGCATGACATTGTAGAAATAATTTCCCGACTCAGTCATGAAGGCTATGTGTCTCTTATATGTCCCCGACATGGGAATTTGATTGTATTCGCTGTAAGCGTCCATGAAGGACAATAGTTTGAAACCTACAGAGTTATCTACCAATTTATCAATGCTAGGTAATGGAAAAATATCATTGGGACATGCCCTATTAAGATTTGTGTAATCAATGCATATTCGCCATTTTCCATTATTTTTCTTAACAAGTACTACTAGATAGTCAGGTTGTGTATTGGGCTTTAGAAATAAAATTTTGCCTCTAAGAGGTCTTTTACAGCCTACTCAGAAGCCTCCACTTTCTCGGAAGACTACTTGCGTCTACTCTGTGCAACGACCCTAATAGAAGGATCTATGGCAAGCTTGTGGCAAGCAACCTCGGGGCTGAGTCTGGGAATCTCGACAATGCTCCATGTGAAAAAATCAGCATTCTCTCTGAGGCACGTTACGAGCTGCTCCTTCATTGGTAATGGGAGACCAACGCCAATCTCCACGCTTCTATCGGGGTTGTCACCGAGAGGGATGAGCTCGAACTCCCTATCCAAGATGGGCCGAATTGGATGAGTAGGTGTCTATTTTCCAGCGGGGTTTTGGATAGTCTCTTCCTCAATGTCATTTTGCTGAGGCGACAATCGAGGTCGATAGAATTAATTTGAGGTGGTGGCTTCTACTCTTCGACCTGTGGCTTCTTTTTTCCTCTAGTCGCCTCAATGTCATCGTGTAGCGTGACTATGAAACCTAGCTTGGAGTAGTAATTCATTTCCAGGTGGACTGTTGAGGGCACGACAGTTAGTTTGGCCAACGTCAGTCGACAAAGAATACAATTGTACAAAGATGGGCATTCTATAACCAGGAATTGGACTTTGGCTTCTCTGGCAGTCTCATTCTCCCAGAACATGACAATGAGTTTCACATAGCCCTACTGCTTTGTTGTTTCCCCGTTGAACCCTTGGAGGTCGGATTCAATGTATGGTGACAAATTCTTCTCATCGAGCTTGAGGGTCTTGAACAAGTGGGCATACATGATGTCGACGGAGCTTCCCTGGTCAACCAGGATGTGGAGGACGTCGAAATGTGCCATTTTTGCCCTTATCAGCAGAGAGATGCTTGATTTGGGAGACCCTCCAGGGCGTTCTTTGAGGTAGAAGGAGATGGGGTTGGGTTTTCCTTGATATTTGGTCAGAGTATCTTCAAAATGGGGAGTCTTCGGACGGAGTATCTAGAATGGGGAGTCTTCAGGCAGAGTATCTTCACGACCTCTCTTCAAACTAGAATGGGGAGTCTTCGGGTGGGATACGCAACGGGATACTAGAATGGGGAGTCTTCGGGCGGAGTATCTTCACAACCTCTCTTCAAGTTATGATCCTCATGTCGGGGAGGCTCACTCCTCTTATATATAAGTAGGATACGGACGAGTATCAGAAGGATTATGTATAAGTATGTACAAGTATTTGTATTGAGAGTGCAAAAGGATATTTTGGCTTTTATCTGCAGGGGATAAGTTTTTTTGCGTATTGCTGGAGGAGTGATTTTGGTATTTGCAGGTGACTGGCTCGAACCTGGCTTATGATCATGCAAATGTTGGATTTTTTCCGTAATGCTCCGTATTAGACGAAATGCTACACTCTGTTTGGGGAGGATGATACGATTGCTATGATCATGCAAATGAGAGAAACGAGATCCGAGATCTGAAATCTGCTGGGAGAAGGGATCACTGGGCGATTTATGGGGAGAAAGGATCACTGCACGATCTTTCTGGAGAACTCTGGGGGAAGAACTCTGTGGGGATCCAATGCTGGGGATGAGAAAATCTGGTAACTTGATTGGGAAAAATGATTTAGGCATTGCTTTAGAGATCCTGCTTGGAGAGGAGAGAACTCCTGGGAAGTAACCTGTCACAGGATCAGCTTCGTGGGGGATACCCTAAGGGGGTAAAAAGCTCAGTGGGGGAATACTTTCGTCAAGTAGTCCTTCTAATGATGTGACTGCTGACTTGGATGGGTATGTAGTGCCTGATATGCCCCATGCTGTGAAAGGTTGTCCGCCTTGAGTACCTGCAACCTATTAAACAAAGGAATCACACAAGTTTCCTGAGGCATCCTCAATCGGATTCCGTCATAGGAGTTAGATTGGCTTAAGAGTACATATTTCCTGCAAGCATTTATTGAAAATGGCTTATATGTTTTCATGCAAACGTTGTATTACGAACTTTGGACATTTTTGCAAACAAAACAAAAAGGTACAAAATAGAGTATGGGTGAATATTAATTTTATTGATTTGTGAGCCCTGAACAGGCGAGTACAATGAGGAAGCTAATCCCTGAAATGAGGAGATTGCTACAAAATTGAGAAAATAAAAGTCCTATTCGGCAATGCTGGAGTTGAAGCTCCAAAGAGCTTCCTTTGCTATGACCTGTATGACCTGAACGCTCTTCTTATCTTGCTTTCTAAAGAAAGTTGATTCTGACCGATGCTTTGTCCTTTCGAAGCTTGCCATGTTATGTGAGTGATACAGACGAATTCAAAATGCAGTTGTTCGCTTATTCCCTGATTTTGTGTGGATCGCCCTTTCGGGTTTTCAGTCCACCGGGATACCCATTTTTTCCTGAGCTGTCCGATTGTGGCTTTTCAACTCAGCTGGTGTACATTTTTTTTCAAATTTTTCCCTTATTTTTGCCCGAGTCTTTTATTCTGTTTTTTGACTCGCCGGGATGCCCTATTTTTTCCTGAACTTACATTCTTTTTTTATGTCTAGTGGGTCATTTATGCGAAGTATTTTTTAACTGCATCTGAATTCATAGGAGATGGGAAATTTTCGGCATCCATGGTTGCGAGCATCAGTGCTCCGCCTGAGAAGACTTTAGTTATCACGTAGGGACCTTCATAGTTTGGCGTCCACTTGCCCCTGTGGTATTTATGAGGAGGAAGGATCCTTTTTAGTACAAGCTCTTCCACTTGATATTCCCGAGGTCTGACTTTTTGATCGAAGGCTTTCTTCATCCGTTTCTGATATAAATGACCATGACAGATAACTGCTAATCTCTTTTCTTTAATCAGGCTCAGTTGGTTATAATGAGATCGGACCCATTCTGCTTCGTCCAGTCTTACATCCATCATTATCCGCAAGGATGGTAATTCAACTTCAACAGGTAGGACTGCTTCCTTACCATACACGAGCTGATAAGGTGTTGCCCCGGTAGATGTTCTGATGGAAGTTCGGTATCCATGCAAGGAGAATGGCAACATTTCATGCCAGTCTTTGTATGTGACTACCATCTTTTGCACAATCTTCTAAATGTTTTTATTAGCTACCTCAACAGCGTCATTCATCTTTGGCCTGTAAGGAGAAGAGTTGTGATGTTGGATCTTGAAGTCTCGGTACAGTTCTGTCATCATTTTGTTGTTACGGTTTGAACCATTATCAGTAATGATTCGCTCGGGAACTCCATATCGACAAATGATATCCCTTTTCAGAAATCGGGCTACCACTTGCTTGGTGTCATTTGCATACGAAGCTGCTTCAACCCATTTGGTGAAGTAATCAATGGCTACCAGGATGAATCTGTGACCATTTGAAGCATTTGGCTCGATCTTTCCAATCATATCAATGCCCCACATGGCGAAGGGCCAGGGTGAAGAAAATATATTCAAAGGATTGGGAGGCACATGCACTTTGTCTACGTAGATCTGGCATTTATGACATTTTCTGGCATTTATGACATTTTCTGGCATAGGCACAACAGTCTGCATCCATTGTGATCCAGTAGTAACCTGATCTTAACAATTTATTTGCCATTGCATGTCCTCCGGCATGGGTACCGAAAGAACCTTCATGTACTTCGTTCATTAGTAGATCTGCTTCCTTCTTGTCAACACATCTGAGCAAGACCATGTCAAAGTTCTGCTTGTATAAGGAGCCATCAGTATTGAGGAAGAAACTGTCGGCTAGCCTTCTCAATGTCTTATTATCATTAGACGATGCCCTAGGTGGGTATGTATGAGTCTCCAAGAAGCATTTGATGTCTTGGAACCAAGGTTTGTTGTCGATGAACGTATCCACAGAGAATACATACGCCGGTCAGTCTAGTCTGGATACTAAAATCCGAGGTACGTAGTTAGCAATCTGTACTTTGATCATAGATGAAATAGTGGCCAAGGCGTCTGCAAATTGATTCTCATCTCGAGGGATGTATTCAAGCTTGACTGTTGTGAAGAAAGTCAACAATCTCCTCGTATAGTCACGGTAGGGAACCAGATGCTCTTGATGAGTATACCACTTGCCATTAGTTTGGTTGATCACCAAAGCCGAATCTCCGAATACATTCAAGGTTTTGATCCTGAGGTCAATGGCTTCTTCAAGACCCATGATACAAGCTTCATATTCTGCTTCATTGTTAGTGCAGGCAAAGGTGAGCTTTACTGAGAAAGGCATATGGACTCTTTTGGGTGTATTAAGCACTGCACTAACCCCACGACCGTTACAATTAACTTCCCCATCAAACATCATAGTCCATGCTTCTTCTGGATCAGGCCCTTCAGAGTGAATAGGCTCTTCACAATCTTTTGATTTTAAGAACATGATGACTTCATCAGGGAAATCAAATCTCATAGGCTGGTAGTCATCAATGGGTTGCTCAGCCAGATAGTCAGACAATACACTGCCCTTAATGGATTTCCGAGAGGTGTACTGAATATCATATTCTGTCAGAATCATTTGCTACCTTGCAAACCTTCCGGTAAGTGCTGGCTTCTCAAATATGTACTTGACCAGGTCCATCTTTGAGATCAACAAGGTGGTATGAGTCAACATATACTGTCTTAGTCAGCGAGCAGCCCACGCTAAAGCACATCAACTTTTCTCGAGCAGTGAATAACGTTGTTCACAGTCGGTAAACTTTTGCTTAGGTAGTATATTGCATACTCTTTTTGACTAGACTCGTCATGTTAGCCCAACACACACCCCATTGATTCATCCAATACTGTCAGGTACATTATTAGAGGTCTTCCTTCAACTGGAGGCATGAGAATTGGAGGTTCTTGCAAATACTCTTTGATAATGTCAAAAGCTCTTTAACAATCATCATTCCACCTGACTGTTTGTTCCTTTCTTAGTAGTTTGAACAAGGGCTCGCAGGTTGCAGTGAGATGAGATATGAACCTTGAAATATAATTCAATCTACCTAAGAACCCTCGAACTTCTTTCTCAGTCTTAGGTGCAGGCATTTCCTGAATTGCTTTGACTTTGTCGGGATCAACCTCAATTCCTTTTCTGCTTACAATAAAACCCAACAGCTTACCAGAACGTACCCCAAATGTGCATTTGTTGGGGGTTCAACCTTAACTGATACTTCCTCAGACGCTTGAACAATTTCGACAGGTTTACCAAATGGTGTTCTTCTGTGACGGACTTGGCAATCATCTCATCCACCTAACACTCAATTTCTTTATGGATCATGTCGTGGAATAATGTTACCATAGCTCGTTGATATGTTGCACCGACATTCTTTAGACCAAACGAAATTACTTTGTAGCAGAACGTGTCCCATGGTGTGATGAAGGTTGTCTTTTCCATGTCTTCAGGTGACATCTTGATCTGATTGTATCCAGAAAATCCGTCCATGAAGGAAAATACCGAGAACTGTGCTGTGTTGTCTACCAATACATCAATGTGAGGTAATGGGAAGTCATATTTCGGGCTTGCTCTATTCAGATCCCAGTAATCAACACACATACGCACCTTGCCATCCTTCTTAGGTACGGGTACAATGTTAGCAACCTAAGGCGGGTAACTAGTTACAGCGAGAAAACCGACGTCCCACTGCTTTTGTACTTCTTATTTGATTTTCATGGACATGTCTGGGCGAGTACGACACAACTTTTGTTTAACTGGCGGACAATCGTCTTTCAATGGCAGATTGTGCATGACAATATATGTATCCAAACCCGACATATCTTGATAGGACCAAGCGAACACATCGACATATTCTCGCAACATACTGATAAGTTGTTCTTTTACTGGAGCTTGCAGATTGGCTCCAATCTTCACCTCTTTCATATCTTCCTCGGTACCAAGATTGATAGTCTCAACCTCCTCTTGATGAGGAGCAATCACCTTTTCCTCTTGTCTCAATAAACTGGCTAGTTCTCAGGTAAATTGTAGTTTTCTTCAACCCCTTCATCTGCTTGATTAATCGGATTGTTGAAGTCATATGAGGTCATAGCAGTGTCATTGTCGGTGCAATATGGAGGGCTATCTCTGTAAGGGTTGATATTTGGTTCATTTTAGTGATTGATTTTATCTTATTTAGAAAAAGTGAATGAAGTTATTATTGAGAAAAACATTGCCATTTATTGTTTTGTGCGAAAATAACAAAAATGAAAAGACAGGGAGCGAAAAAAATATTATTTGTAAAAAGACGTCCATTGTTAATTAAAATTCAATTTGAACAAATACATATGGCCCTATTACAAAATGAGTCCCGACATCTTGGGCAAGATGCAGGACTTTGATGCATGCTTAAAACAGGAAATAATAATTACTCTGCAGCAGTAACCCTTATAATTTCCTGGGAAGACCAGTTGAGGACTTGTCGGTCCGGGACTCTTGGACGGATCCAGCTTTCTAGGTTGTAGTTGTTCTCATCCTTGTCTTCCAAAGTGTTGACAACATCCGGGGTCAGCATTCCCCCACTTATGAACTTGGGAGCTTCAGCAGCCTCCTCTGGAACTTGTCGGGATGGTCGTAACCCAAACCGAATTTGTCTTCTTTCATCTAAACCTTCAGCAGCTTGCCCCAGCCTTGGGCATTCCCTTCTTCCACAACCTTTCGATCCTGTTTGTAGGAAGCAATTAAGGTGCCCATCCTTTCCTCTTGGGATGCAGCAAACACCTCAGTTGTAGCTTCGTTGATGTTCAAGGCTTCAAAACCTTGACTCATGGTTTCATGGATCTCCCCATCCATCTCTATGTACTTGTATGTATCCAGGTGAATGACAAATATGTCTTCTTCTCCACAGATGGTGATAATTTGGCCTTCCCACTCCTATTTTAACTTCTGGTGAAGGGTCGATGTTACCGCGCCAGCGGCATGGATCCAGGGTCGACCCAACAAACAGCTGTAGGCAGGCTGTATGTCAATCACGTAGAAGGTAGATTTGAAACCTTATGGGCCAATCACCACAGGCAGCTCAATTTCTCAGAGAACCGATCTCTTAGAACCATCAAAAGCTCTGACAACTAGGTTGCTCGAACGGAGTGCAATACCATCATACTCCAGCTTGGCTAAAGATTTCTTCAGCAACACATTGAACGATGATCCGATATCAACAAGGACATGAGAAAGTACATCACCTTTACATTCCAAAGTGATATAAAAAGCCTTGTTGTGATTAAGCCCCTCCGTAGTCAAGTCAACATTGGTGAAACCTAGTCCATGACTATTATTGACATTTGCGACCACCGTTTCTAACTGATTGACCGTGATTTCTTCCGGCACATAAGCTGCGTGCAGGACCTTGAGTAGTGCATTCCGGTGAGCCTCGGAACACATGAGCAGAGATAGTATGGAGATCTTGGAGGGTGTTTGATGGAGCTGATCCACAATTTTGTATTTGCTTCTTTTAATAATCCTCATAAACTCGTCTACATCCTGATCAAAGGACGTCTTCTGAGTTTCTTTTGCAACTGGTTCTTCGGGTACCACACCTTTTCCTTTTGCTTTGGCAACAGTTTCTGCTTCAGCATTAGCTCTGGGGATTTGTGAAGCGAAGAGACGTCCACTTCGAGTGAAGCCTCCGCCTCCCCTGACATTTTCAATTTGTGGTGTAGAAGTTGAAGAGTCAATGGTGACCTTTCTTCCTTGGTAGTAAAGATCTGAACCATAATGCCAAGACACGACATTATTGTTATCATAAGGAATTGGCCCAGGAACTGTGATGGTCATCAGACTAATTGCAGCAGAAGAAGGAGTTGTGATAGTCTGTGGATCATAGTAGATGGTAACATGAGGTCTGATTGAAGATGGTGCAGGTGCAGGAAGTTGTTGATGTTGATGAGGGTGTTGCTGAAAGTCGTTGTTGAGAGAATCCGAAACATGGATAGTTGCTGGATCATAATAGACGGTAACCGTTGAGATGTCGTCACTGGTGGTGTTTGTTGTTGTTGTAGTCGATTTTGTGGGAATAACATTTGCTTGCGTTGTATAAGATTCTGTTGAGATAATTTTGCTGGTGTTGTAGAAGAGATTTTTGTTGCAGTTGTAGAAGATGGGACTGTTGATGTGATTTGCAGGATTCCTTCCCTGATAAGACTGCTAATACCATTCTTCAGTTTTGCACAACCATTGATAGAAACTTTGCAAGCTTCACAACAGTCCTCACAACCTGGAAACACTTGGCACTTCAATAGCTAAGCTTTTACTTCGGCCAGTGGTGTCTGAATATTTGCAATATCATCAATCAGAATTGCTTGTTGGTCCTCCTCAATAGCATTAATCTTTGGCTCACTGACCGGAAAATAGCAAGTGTACTATTTTTACCGATGTAGTAATAGAAAGGATTAACCCAAAATATCGATCACAAGGACTGCGTATTAAAAATAAGTTCTTCGTGATTAATTTCAATTAGACAAAACTCAAGGTTTGAGATTAAATTGAATAAATTGAACAGAATAAAACGTAAAAACAAATAATTTCACTTATATAAAAGTAATGCCAGGTAGGGTGTATGATTCGCAATGCAATGACTCATAGGTTCCTTAATTTTAGAGATGTGCTTTAGAACGCGTCTTTCCTAAGCCTACAATGTTTCTCCAAAATTCCTTTAAAGAAAAACCTTTGGTATTCTTCATAGACCATGATTCCTCAAAGGTCATAGAAGAATATCAAGCAATAATTCTGACATAAAAAGGTTCATATAAAAATATCCCAATTCCTCAGTAATATTTTTTTACGATAAAATTATGCAACAAGGTTAGAATGGTTGGTCAGACCAAATCCTAACCACGATCAATTATCTTATTTTCCAATACCGATAAAGCATTAAGGACGTTGCGATAAAATAAAGAAACGAAACTAAAACATAATACCAAATTGAAGAATTCAACAAGTCATTACAAAATGCAAATCAGGGACACCCCCCTGGCATTGGGGGGTTTAGCCACTCATGTTCAAACTGGAAATAAAAACAGAGTAAGCAAATTTAGACATTACAATTAACGTTGGATTAGTCGGATCGTCAATTGCTTCCGCTCTTGATCAATCTTTCTTCTCCCGTCTTTGTTCTCTCCAAAAACCCCAATTCCAAAAAGTCCCCCTTCACAGTCATCATGGGCAAATATAAATCAGTCTTCAAACAGCACTGCGAAATGTCCGGAATACCCTCGAAGCAGCAAAACATAAAATTCTCTCTGGTCTTCACAACACGGGCCGTGTTGTGCAACACGGGTGGCCGTGTTGTGACTCTGGATTGCAACCAAAAACATCCTTTTCCCAGTTGCCATGACACGGGCCATGTTGTACAACACGGGTGCCCGTGTCACACCCCTGTCTTCTTATTTTCTGAGCTGAATTCTTTGTTTCTTCTGGTCTTTACAACACGGGCCGTGTTGTGCAACACTGGCACCCGTGTTGTGTCTCTGAACTCTCATTTTCTATCTGTTTTTAAAAGCTCGGACCCTCTTTCGGACACCTCGAACCACTGATTACATATTTACCTGAAACACCACAAAGAAGCAACCACATAACCCATTCCACTGATAAAAACAAAGTAAAGACGATAAATATCAACTTGCACGCAATAATGAGAAAACTTAAGCAAAACATGAACGAGACACTACAAACAAAATAAAAATAGACTCGAAAGACGCTGAAAACTGGCTTGAATATTACCACTAAATATCACTGGTCACTCACCATGACTTGGTATTGGATTCCTTGTGACATTTGGTGGAGGTGCAAAATTCAAAGCTTTGGAGTCAATCAAATCTTGGACTTTCATGTGCAGGGCCCTACATTTCTCTGTTGAATGACCAGGTGCATTGGAGTGAAAAACACATCTGGCATTGACATCATAATTCCTTGGAAGATTCAGAGGATCTGGTGGAGCCAAAGTTCTTAGTTCAGTCAGGTTAAGCTTCAATAGCTACGGGAGGAAGACTGCATAAGGCATCGGGATGGGATCGATCACCCTGTTAATCTGAGAAGGCCTTTGTTGGAAAGGACGTTGTTGTTGGTGATTGTTGTTGTAAGATCTTTGCTGTTGAGGATTCTGTTGTTGGTGAGGTGCTGGAGTAGGAATGGTGACAACAACAGCTGATCTTTGCAAGTACTGGGGTCTACCTCTATTGACATGTACTGCATTGGCTCCCCTGTCCTTCGAGGTCCTGAGAAGGGTTTATTTGCATTGCTGGAGCTAGCACCATTATCAGAAATCTTGCCCATCTTCAGAAAACTTTCTATTCTCTCTCCAGGTATGACCACGTCAGCAAAGCTAGTGGAAGAGAAAGCAGCAAGTCTATCAATGTAGGTCCCTTGCAAGGTATTCATAAACATATCAGCTGTCGCTCCCGACAAATGAAACTGGGATCAGATGAAGGTACAGACGCGAACGGTCGGCGAGAGGGACAATGAGAACACACAGCCGTGAACTCACTGGAGATGAATAGAGTCGCCAGCTAGGCATTTTTATCCCGGAGGAAAGGTAATGCTGCATAGACCCAGAAAGAGATGGATAAGACGGTTGCGAACCAGAGAGACTGAGAAAGGGGGTTGGTTACAACTTGGGAAGGTATTAGCACCCAGATTGTCCGCCGTACTCGACGGGATCCACGCTTAAAAGATTTGTGTTTTTAAAGGGGTAGTGTCAGTGCAATTTGTGCATAAAAGAGCTGGAAAAGGATGTACAGGTGTCAGTGTAAGAGGAGTGAAGTATAATATACAGTGTCAGTTGACCAGTGATATTTAGTGGTAATATTCAAGCCAGTTTTCAGCGTCTTTCGAGTCTATTTTTATTTTGTTTGTAGTGTCTCGTTCATGTTTTGCTTAAGTTTTCTCATTATTGCGTGCAAGTTGATATTTATCGTCTTTACTTTGTTTTTATCAGTGGAATGGGTTATGTGGTTGTTTCTTTGTGGTGTTTCAGGTAAATATGTAATCAGTGGTTCGAGGTGTCCGAAAGAGGGTCCGAGCTTTTAAAAACAGATAGAAAATGAGAGTTCAGAGACACAACACGGGTGCCAGTGTTGCACAACACGGCCCGTGTTGTAAAGACCAGAAGAAACAAAGAATTCAGCTCAGAAAATAAGAAGACAGGGGTGTGACACGGGCACCCGTGTTGTACAACACGGCCCGTGTCATGGCAACTGGGAAAAGGATGTTTTTGGTTGCAATCCAGAGTCACAACACGGCCACCCGTGTTGCACAACACGGCCCGTGTTGTGAAGACCAGAGAGAATTTTATGTTTTGCTGCTTCGAGGGTATTCCGGACATTTCGCAGTGCTGTTTGAAGACTGATTTATATTTGCCCATGATGACTGTGAAGAGACACTTTTTGAATTGGGGCTTTTTGGAGAGAACAAAGACGGGAGAAGAAAGATTGATCAAGAGCGGGAGCAATTGACGATCCGACTAATCCAACGTTAATTGTAATGTCTAAATTTGCTTACTCTGTTTTTATTTCCAGTTTGAACATGAGTGGCTAAAACCCCCAATGCCAGGGGGGTGTCCCTGATTTGCATTTTGTAATGACTTGTTGAATTCTTCAATTTGGTATTATGTTTTAGTTTCGTTTCTTTATTTTATCGCAACGTCCTTAATGCTTTATCGGTATTGGAAAATAAGATAATTGATCGTGGTTAGGATTTGGTCTGACCAACCATTCTAACCTTGTTGCATAATTTTATCGTAAAAAAATATTACTGAGGAATTGGGATATTTTTATATGAACCTTTTTATGTCAGAATTATTGCTTGATATTCTTCTATGACCTTTGAGGAATCATGGTCTATGAAGAATACCAAAGGTTTTTCTTTAAAGGAATTTTGGAGAAACATTGTAGGCTTAGGAAAGACGCGTTCTAAAGCACATCTCTAAAATTAAGGAACCTATGAGTCATTGCATTGCGAATCATACACCCTACCTGGCATTACTTTTATATAAGTGAAATTATTTGTTTTTACGTTTTATTCTGTTCAAATTATTTAATTTAATCTCAAACCTTGAGTTTTGTCTAATTGAAATTAATCACGAAGAACTTATTTTTAATACGCAGTCCTTGTGATCGATATTTTGGGTTAATCCTTTCTATTACTACATCGGTAAAAATAGTACACTTGCTATTTTCCGGTCAAGTTTTTGGCGCCGTTGCCGGGGACTGCCAAAGAATTAAGTTGTTTGTGTTATATCAATTGGAATTTTGTTGCTCTGCGACTAAAATTTTACTTTACTCTGTATATCATTTTACTGTTATTGAAATTTTGTTTTCTAACTCGTGTCTAACTGTTTATGCGAGGTCAGGCCTCAGCTAAATTTTCTTTTGACACAGAACCAGAAAGAGCCTTGCACGAGAGACGCCGCAAGGCAAGAATTGATAGTCTGGCTAAGACTTGTTCAAGTGTCCCGTATCAGGAAACTGAGGACTATATTTCAGTTCACTCGGAGCACAGTGACTCTGATTCAAACAGAGAAACTGACCCTGAATTCAACGACATGGCAGGAAATCAACCTGCTCCAGAGAGGCTCTTAGGTGATTACGGAGGGGAAAATGCTCAACCTAACAGGATGACAATTTTTAATCAACCGGTGAATGTAGCACACTTCCAGTTACATCCATCTACTATCCGCCAGTTAGAGAGCAAGCCTTTCTCCGGGAGAATTAATGAGGATGCAAATAAGCATCTTCAGAGATTTCTTACTACTACCACTTCTTTGAAGATCGAAGGTCATTCAGAGGAGGCAAAACGACTGGTGATGTTTCCATTCACTCTTACTGACGATGCTGAAGAGTGGTTCTATTCTCTTCCCGCAGCTAGTATCACAACATGGCAAGAGATGGAAACAGCCTTCCTTAACGAATACTTTCCTGCTTCAGTGTTCATCCGGAAAAGATATGATATAGTCAATTTTAAACAAAAAGAGGGTGAATCACTCAGAGATGCTTATAAAAGATTCAAAAGGTGTTTGACTTCGTGTCCTACCCATAACATGGACGCAACAGAGCAAATGCAAAACTTTGTGAATGGGTTGAGACTCAAGACGAAGCAACTGATTGATACTGCTGCAGGTGGCTCAACAAACTTCTCAACAGCCACAGGTATTAAAAGAATCATAGAAGCTATTGCTGCCAATGAACACCTTGAGTTATATGATCGCACCGTGAGTCAACCAGACGGAAAAATCGATCTTAAGCTAACAGAACAGGTTGTAAAAATGGAAGATCAAATTGCCGCAGAAGTTGAAAGAAGGTTGAAGAAGATGAATCTGGGAACTCACACAGTTGCTCAGGTTGAACCCGTTCAAGCGGTGATTTGCGAGATATGTTGTGGTCCACACTTTGCCATGCACTGTTTGGCAACTCAAGAGCAGGTTGAACAGATTAATATGTTGAGGCAAAACAATCCTTATGCCAACACATATAATCCGGGGTGGAAAAATCACCCAAATTTCTCTTGGAAAGATCATCAAGGGAACATCCAGAAACCGGTTCAAGGCCAACAACAGTACCAGCCCCAACAACAACCTTATCAGCCTCCAGTGTCAAGAAAAGCTGATTGGGAGATTGCCATTGAAAAGATGGCAGCTCACAACTGTCAATTTCAAGAAGAAACCAGAAGTAATTTCAAGAACACTGGAGCATCTATAAAGAATCTTGAGGTGCAGATGATCCAAATTGCTCAACACCTTGCTATCCCTAACGCTCCTGGGACTCTTCCTAGTGCTACTGTAACAAATCCTAGAGATAATCATAAAGTAAATGCAGTCACAACGCGAAGAGGTAAAGTTAGTGAAGAGGTTCAAGAAAATTCTGAAGTTGAAAATCAATTGATTGAGGTTGAGCTTGAAATCAAAGACAATGAAGAGGTTGACAACGACAAAGAAGTTACCCAAACACCGGTCATCAAAGAAAAAGCGGTTGAACCTAAACCGGTGGTCAAACTTCCGTATCCTACAAGAAACAAGAAGAAAGGGCAGCAAGAGAAGAATTTTGAAAAATTTCTTGACTTGTTCAAAAAGCTGGAATTGAATATCCCATTGCTTGAAGCTCTTGAACAAATGCCCACTTATGCCAAGTTCATGAAAGATATAATTGCTAAAAAGAGGACTATGGGAGCTGAACCTATTATTCTAACCGAAACTTGTAGTGCTATTTTGCAGGGATTGAAGATTCCGGTGAAGAGAAAAGATAGAGGAGCTGTTACCATTCCATGCACTATTGGTGACCGATCGTTCAAGAGAGCTCTCATCGACTTGGGAGCGAGCATCAGTTTAATGCCTTTATCTATCTACAAAAAGTTAGGTATTGGTGTTGTGCAAGACACTAGGATGACTCTCCAATTCGCGGACCATTCTGTAAAGCGACCTTATGGAGTTGTCCATGATGTATTGGTTAGGGTGGACAAATTTGTGTTCCCGGTTGACTTTGTGATCCTTGAAATGCCGGAAGATGAAGAAATTCCCTTGATTTTGGGAAGACCTTTTCTAGAAACCGGGAGAGTTATGATAGACATGGAAGGTGGAACGCTAACGATGAAGGTGTATGATGAAGAGTTAAAAATTGATGTTAGGAACACTTTAAAGTACAAAGATGATGTGGGCACTAGTAGCAACATACAAGTGTTAGACCAAATGGAAGCTAGTGAGCATTTAGAAAGTGTGTCCAAGTTACCTCTAGAGAAGGTGTTGAGTATGTCCATTTTTGAAGGTGATAAGGAAGTTGGAGATAAGGATATGGAAGTGGTTGCGATGCTTGAAAATCAACCTATCTTTAAAAGAATTAGAATGCACCGGTGGGAAGAGTTGCGACAGCCTACAACAGTTGATGAAGGCAAAGACAAACCAAAAACAGCCGAATTGAAGCAACTTCCCGAGAATCTCAAATATGTCTTTCTTGACACGGAAGAAAAATGTCCCGCTATTATTAGCGCAAATTTAAAAGACATACAAGAAGGCAAGTTAATTGAAGTTCTTAAAAAATTCAAGGGAGCTATTGGGTGGAAGATTGAAGACCTAAAGGGTATAAGTCCCACAGTGTGTATGCATAAAATACTGATGGAAGAAGATCACAAACCGGTTGTACAACCTCAAAGGAGATTGAATCCGGTGATGAAGGAAGTAGTGCGAAAAGAAGTTGTTAAGCTATTGGATGCGGGATTGATTTATCCCATATCCGATAGTGCTTGGGTGAGTCCGGTGCATGTGGTACCCAAAAAGGGGGGAACAACTGTTATAACAAATGAAAAAAATGAGTTGATTCCTACAAGAACCGTTACTGGGTGGAGAGTGTGTATCGATTATAGAAGATTGAATTTGGCTACGAGAAAGGACCATTTTCCATTTCCATTCATTGACCAAATGCTGGAAAGACTAGCGGGACATGAGTACTATTGTTTTCTTGATGGCTACTCCGGGTACAATCAAATCGCTGTTGCACCGGAAGACCAAGAGAAAACGGCGTTTACATGCCCCTATGGCATTTTTGCTTATAGAAGGATGCCATTTGGGCTATGTAATGCCCCCGCTACATTCCAAAGATGCATGACTTCCATTTTTGCGGATATGTTGGAAAAACACATGGAGGTGTTCATGGACGATTTTTCCGTGTTCGGATCCTCATTTGATCATTGTTTATCTAACCTTTCACTTGTTTTGCAGCGATGTCAAGAAAGCAACTTAATATTGAACTGGGAAAAATGCCATTTCATGGTGAAAGAAGGTATTGTTCTTGGTCACAAGATCTCACAAAAAGGGATCGAAGTGGATCAAGCTAAAGTGGAAGTGATCTCTAAGTTACCTCCGCCAATCAACGAAAAGGGCATAAGAAGCTTCTTGGGACATGCGGGATTTTACCGCAGGTTCATAAGAGATTTCTCAAAGATAGCCAAACCTTTAACTACTCTGTTGGTTAAAGATAAGGCTTTCGTTTTCAATAAGGAATGCAGCGACGCTTTTGAAACACTAAAAAAAGAATTAGTATCTGCTCCTATTGTTATTGCCCCAAATTGGTCCCTACCCTTTGAGATTATGTGCGATGCTAGTGACATTGCGGTGGGGGCTGTTCTTGGACAGCGGAGAGGAAAATTGCTTCATGTGATTTACTATGCTAGTCATGTTCTGAACCCTGCACAGATAAACTATGCAACTACCGAGAAGGAGTTGTTAGCAGTTGTGTATGCCTTCGATAAATTCAGGCAATATCTGTTGGGTTCAAAAGTGATTGTTTATACTGACCATGCTGCTTTGAAATATCTTTTTGCTAAGCAGGATTCCAAGCCCAGGTTGTTGAGGTGGATTTTACTCCTTCAGGAATTTGATGTGGAGATTCGTGACAAGAAAGGGTGTGAAAACACTGTTGCAGATCATCTTTCTCGAATGTCACCAATTGAGGAGACGGAAGAGCAACGCCCTATAAAGGATGAGTTCGCTGACGAACACATCCTAGCTGTTATAGGGGTGCCTTGGTTTGCAGATTATGCAAACTATCTCGTTGGCGGTATTATACCCGACGATTTTGATTCTAACAAGAAAAAAAAGTTTGTTCATGATTGCAGGTTTTATTTATGGGATGATCCGTTCCTCTACAAAAGAGGGGTGGACGGCCTGGTGAGAAGATGTGTACCTGAAGAAGAACAAAAAGATGTGCTGAAAGCATGTCACGACTCTGAGTATGGGGGACATTTCAGTGGTGATCGAACAGCTGCTAAAGTCCTACAATCAGGACTTTATTGGCCATCTTTATTTAAGGATGCGCAAGAGGTAGTGAAAGAGTGTGACAGATGTCAGAGGACTGGGAATATATCAAAAAGAAATCAGATGCCCCAAAATTCTATGCTCGAGGTTGAATTGTTTGATGTATGGGGGATAGACTTTATGGGGCCATTTCCACCATCATTCGGAAAAAACTATATTTTGGTGGCTGTGGATTATGTGTCCAAATGGGTAGAAGCTGTGGAATTACCCACCAATGATGCTAAGGTAGTGGTTAGATTCCTAAAAGAAAACATCTTCGCAAGGTTCGGTGTCCCGAGGGCTTTGATAAGCGACGAAGGGACACATTTCTTGAATCACCTTATGGAGAAGTTGCTGCAAAAGTACAATGTGAAACACCGGATAGCTACTCCTTACCACCCCCAAACGAGCGGTCAAGTGGAGGTATCCAATAGACAATTGAAACAAATCTTGGAAAAGACAGTGAATTCATCTAGGAAGGATTGGTCTCTTAAGCTAGATGACGCTTTATGGGCGTACCGGACGGCTTTCAAAACGCCTATCGGTATGTCACCATATCAGCTGGTTTATGGAAAGGCATGTCACTTACCTTTGGAACTTGAGCATAAAGCTTTTTGGGCATCTAAGTATCTTAATATGGACTTGTCAAAAGCTGGAAGTTCAAGGATTCTTCAACTGCATGAGTTAGAAGAATTCAGGAATGGGGCGTATGAGAATGCCAAGGTATACAAAGAGCAAACGAAAAAATGGCATGATAAAAGGATTCAAAGAAAAGAGTTTTGGGAAGGACAACTGGTCCTTCTGTACAATTCAAGGCTGAAGCTATTCCCAGGCAAATTAAGGTCAAAATGGTCGGGACCTTTTGTTGTTCACAAGGTATTTCCTCACGGAGCTGTTGAGATTAAAAATCAGATCAACGGAGATATTTTCAAAGTGAACGGGCAGAGATTAAAGCATTATTTCAAAGGCCAGCCCACTGGTGATGTGCATGTCACTCGTCTTACCCAGTAGTACGACGGACCGTCGAGCCATGCGACGTTAAACGCAGCGCTTCGTGGGAGGCAACCCACGAGTTTTTCAGTCTGACTTTTGTGCGTTTCTGTTTTGTAGGTTTTGTTTATCACTATTTTTAAGAAGGAATGAATGAGGTTAGAAGTCATAATAGGAAGATCAATAAAGCCAGAAAACGGAAAATCAGAGGTGCAACACGGGTGCCCGTGTTGGGCAACACGGCCCGTGTTGCATGATGCAGACAGATGGTTGTTTTTGGGAAGTTCTGATGGATTCCAGGGATGCAACACGGCCACCCGTGTTGTGCAACACGGCCCGTGTTGCAATGTCTGGAGATTGTTTGATTTCAGAAATTTTGAGAAGAGATACCAGGGGTGCAACACGGGTGCCCGTGTTGTGCAACACGGCCCGTGTTGCAAGTGCTGTTTGACATGAATTTTTGAGTCAGAGAAATTGAAGCATCCAGGGAGGCAACACGGGTGCCCGTGTTGTGCAACACGGCCCGTGTTGCTCATGCGGGAATCCTAAAATTCAAATTTTTTTAAATTTTCCCAATTTTGTCCTGTGGGCCCCACGTGTTTAATTCCCTAATTTTTAATTAAAGGCTCATTAACCTACCATTTATCACTTTTCTTTCATCTTCTCCAACCCTTTTCTCTCTAAAAACCCTAACACCATTGTTATTCCTCTCAAAACCTCCATTTTCGCAAGCACCCACTCACCGAAACCTACTTCTCCATTCACGAAATTTGTTCCCCATCGCTTGCTTGTCACTTCTACGGTGATCGTTTCCTCTAATCTTTAAAAAATTTTGTGTGCTTCATTTGTGCAGGCCTGAAAAATGCCTCCTAGAAGGGATACCGGTAAAAATGTTGCTGAATCTTCTCGTCCTCGCAAGAGAGCACACCGGATGCCGAATGCTCATGGCATCTTATTCGAGGACCCGGAGCATCAAGCTAAGTATGCAAAGTTGGTAAGACGTAAGTTGATACCGGCCCGGTACATGTGCAACGAAACTCTTGAAAATCTAGGGCTCAAATTTGAAGTTCATAGAATGTTTCACAGTATCGGGATGTTAAATTTCATGCAGTATGAAGCGCCAACTTTTGAGCGCATAACCTTGGAATTTTTGAGTTCTTTACAGTTTCAGCTCAAGCATACCTGGACCGGATCCGACACTGAGTATTTCGGTACTCTGAAGTTCCGCCTTTATGACAATGATCATGTGATGTCGGTGGCTGATCTGGGGAAGATTTTAGATCTCCCAGTCTTTGGGCCTGGTGCACCGCCAAGTACATTCGATGCAGGATCATTCTGGAAGGATATCACCGGCAACACCGAGTATGCCGCATCTGCTGCAAAGGCCTCATGCATTCATAACCCGTCATTCCGGTACGCTCAAAAAGGGTTAGCTTATACCCTTTTCTGCCGAGGCGACAGTACAGGAGTCGCAACTCTGCGGGAGTTATACTTCCTATATGGAATGGCAAACAATGAGCTGATTAATGTTGCGGCCTTCGCAGCAGACCACCTGAAGCGGGTAGCCAATGCTGCCTCGGGTGAGATTTCCGTTGGAGGGATGATTACACAGATCGCTCAGCATCTGGGGTATAATGAGAGGTTGCTTGAAGTGCCTGCAGTGGCAGGTAAGACAAAAATTGACCTTGAAACATTGGTCAACCAAGGTATGATTAAAACTGCTCATAATTATTATGCTGTGATGTCTCGTAACAAGCATTTGATTTCGTTGCCTGCACCTAACATGATTACCATAGATAATAGATCTAACTGGCTGTATGAGGACCCCATGCTGGGTGGTTCCGATCAGTTTGATGAGTATTTTTCAGATGAGGAGGATGCAGGGAACCAACCTGAAGAGGTCCCGGTGCAAACTGCTGGTGGTTCTTCTAACCAAGCAACTGGTCAGTGGAATGTTTCCAAGGACCAGTGGGATGAAATGATTAGAGAGCAGACCCGGCAAGGGGACTTAATCGATGAGCTGCATGCATGGATGCAGCAGATGAAGCTTCATGGATTTCCTCCCGAACAGTGATAATTGTGAGTCCCCTCCGACATTGGTTCTTAAACAGTGAGGACACTGTTGAGTTCAAGTGTGGGGGGGTTTAGTTTTTATGTTTTCGTTTATTTTATGTTAATCTTTGTTTATTTTAATAGTATCATAGTGTCGGCTTGAAGATTATAGCTTTATGTTATCTGTAAAAACACCCCTAAGTTAACCTGCTGTGTGTTACATGTGAATTATGAGAAAGTATATAGGATGCGAGTGAAAAAGAATCCCGATGAGAAAATATGGAAAATTTTGATGTATAGGTACTACATAAGCACACTGAGTTTTCGGAATTAGGAACGAGTTCGACATGTAGATTCGTGCCATGGTGCTTTGATTTGAGAAGTAAACCCGAAGTAGTTTATATTGATATATCTGGCTTTATCTATAATAATTATGTGTGCAAAGATGATCCAAAAGAAAAAAAAAAAAAAAAAAAAAGCTTCAAGGCACCGAGAAAAAAAAATGAATAAAAACATTAGAACGATCGATCCTTCTAAGTTGGGTAACTCTCACAAGGTTATTCAACCTAACGGCGGTTGAACATAAATGTTTCCCGAAGGGACAGAAAAATCGGTGCCAACGATAAAAAGAGGAATCAATCTTGCACACATAGTGAAAATCATTAAAAGCCTTAAAAGTGATTGTCCGAATGAAAAGGGTTGAAAATCGGAAAATAAGACCTAAGCACGAAGCATAGTCGGAGAGGTTACCGAAAAGGGAGATTCGGATCCGTGGTTTTCCATGGTGTAGTGTTTGTGTGATATCTATACTGAGAGAAAAGTACAAAAAGAACTCATTGGGTGAATTGGAACGAAGGATCCACGTATGAGTATCATAATTCATATTGCTAGTTTTGAAGATGTAAATGCAGGATTTTTGCTTGAGGGCAAGCAAGAATTCAAGTTTGGGGGAGTTTGACCAGTGATATTTAGTGGTAATATTCAAGCCAGTTTTCAGCGTCTTTCGAGTCTATTTTTATTTTGTTTGTAGTGTCTCGTTCATGTTTTGCTTAAGTTTTCTCATTATTGCGTGCAAGTTGATATTTATCGTCTTTACTTTGTTTTTATCAGTGGAATGGGTTATGTGGTTGTTTCTTTGTGGTGTTTCAGGTAAATATGTAATCAGTGGTTCGAGGTGTCCGAAAGAGGGTCCGAGCTTTTAAAAACAGATAGAAAATGAGAGTTCAGAGACAACACACGGGTGCCAGTGTTGCACAACACGGCCCGTGTTGTAAAGACCAGAAGAAACAAAGAATTCAGCTCAGAAAATAAGAAGACAGGGGTGTGACACGGGCACCCGTGTTGTACAACACGGCCCGTGTCATGGCAACTGGGAAAAGGATGTTTTTGGTTGCAATCCAGAGTCACAACACGGTCACCCGTGTTGCACAACACGGCCCGTGTTGTGAAGACCAGAGAGAATTTTATGTTTTGCTGCTTCGAGGGTATTCCGGACATTTCGCAGTGCTGTTTGAAGACTGATTTATATTTGCCCATGATGACTGTGAAGAGACACTTTTTGAATTGGGGCTTTTTGGAGAGAACAAAGACGGGAGAAGAAAGATTGATCAAGAGCGGGAGAAATTGACGATCCGACTAATCCAACGTTAATTGTAATGTCTAAATTTGCTTACTCTGTTTTTATTTCCAGTTTGAACATGAGTGGCTAAACCCCCCAATGCCAGGGGGGTGTCCCTGATTTGCATTTTGTAATGACTTGTTGAATTCTTCAATTTGGTATTATGTTTTAGTTTCGTTTCTTTATTTTATCGCAACGTCCTTAATGCTTTATCGGTATTGGAAAATAAGATAATTGATCGTGGTTAGGATTTGGTCTGACCAACCATTCTAACCTTGTTGCATAATTTTATCGTAAAAAAATATTACTGAGGAATTGGGATATTTTTATATGAACCTTTTTATGTCAGAATTATTGCTTGATATTCTTCTATGACCTTTGAGGAATCATGGTCTATGAAGAATACCAAAGGTTTTTCTTTAAAGGAATTTTGGAGAAACATTGTAGGCTTAGGAAAGACGCGTTCTAAAGCACATCTCTAAAATTAAGGAACCTATGAGTCATTGCATTGCGAATCATACACCCTACCTGGCATTACTTTTATATAAGTGAAATTATTTGTTTTTACGTTTTATTCTGTTCAAATTATTTAATTTAATCTCAAACCTTGAGTTTTGTCTAATTGAAATTAATCACGAAGAACTTATTTTTAATACGCAGTCCTTGTGATCGATATTTTGGGTTAATCCTTTCTATTACTACATCGGTAAAAATAGTACACTTGCTATTTTCCGGTCATCAGTGTAGGAACAGGAGTGAAGTACTCAAGACCATGAGGCTAAAGAATGAAGCTAGAAAGAGGGGGAATATACAGAGACTTTTGTTCGATAACTGTTAAGTTATGCCTACGTATCCTCTCGTGCAATGAGGAAGTCAGAACACCGTAGTTCGACCCAAAGAGACTGAAAGATGAATTGACTTGTGAACTGCTTGCTTGTCTATGCTCAAGTGTATGACCTGTCTGGCTCAGGTGCAAACTGTCTTGCATTAGACGGGAGAAGCAAGTTCTCGTTTGTGAATGAATGAGATGAGAAAAGAATCCCGGAGGAGACGATTATTGTTTGTTTTTTTGTGTTTTCAGTCTTTTATTGTTTTTGAAAGTTTGTCATAAGTTAATGAGCTTAAGTCTAAACCAATGGATTTAGTAAACTCATCACATCTTCCCTCTGATTAGGGGTAATGAGACTTACCTTAAGTGTGAAGTCAGATTCTCACACTTAATCACCTTTGGTGTAGGATTAAGATCGTTAACCTACTTGTGATTATTTAGATGTTTTTGTTGTTTTGTTTAGTGTTGAGTAATGAGGTTAAGCCATAATCAAGGGATTAAACAGACTCATTACACCATCCTAATAGAAGGATAATAGATGAGAATGTTTAAGCTGAGGAAAGCTCCTCAACTTAATCCATGATTAGGGATTAAACTCATGACAAAACAAGCCTTTGGTTAAGTGGATTTTATTTAATGATAAGATGAAGAAGTGAATTTTATGATTTGTAAGACAACTTGAGGGGGACTTGTCCATTAACACTAGGGTTAGTCCTTCTTAACCAATTAAGGAAGAATTAGAACCCTAATGCAAGGCCCAAGTTACAAGTGTGATGTCTTGATGATTATTATGTGAATTGATTAAGAGATTTAAACACATTAAGGGTTTAACACTTAGGATTAAAGTTATACACTCCATCCTAATAGAAGGATGCAGGCATAAGCCTAATCACAAAACCTTAAAGCCTTTAGGGTTTAGTCCCTGATTATGAGGTGAGAAGAGAGGATTCAAAGAGAGACACAAAGGTAAAACTATGAGGGGAGACTAATCAAAACCCTAATTCATTGTCATGCTTGGTTGTTCCTAAGGTTTGTGTGGTTTTCAAGAGCAATCTTCAAAGAGAACCACCAGGAAGCAGATGAACAAGATCAAGAGAAGCAAAGTGACTTGCTTCATTCAAGAAGTCAAGTCACTTGAAGAAAGAAAGTGGGAAGAACAAGAATGAGAAAGCTCAAACTCAAACACATATAGGAATGCAGCAATGGATGCAAGAGAGATGAAAAGAAAGGTTATGAGAAGTGAAGGCAAATTCACTTCCCAAGTTTACTTACCACCTGAAATGTTAGAAAGAAATGCAATGCAATGCAAGATGGGATGAAATGGTATGATGCTAAACAAAACCAGAAGCATGTTGATGATGATAATGATGCTATGAGGTGCTGCAAACATGAAACAAGGCATGGGGATGTTTATACAAGTTTATGAATGCAAATGATGCAAGTTAAGGAGCATGAACAAGCATGGAATGTTATGAAGCATACAAGGCAAATGACATAGCAAATATGTGATGCAAAGATCAAACATGCTTCCTATGTGTCTTAAGATGTCAAATGAATCACAAGAATGCTTGAAATGCTAAGACAAGTCATGTTATGCAAGAGAATGCAAGGGGGATGCAAATGAAAACCCAAATTAGGGTTCATGGATCAAACATCAAACAAAAACCCAAAACAGAAGCAAACCCTAAGATAAAAAATGGAAAATGCCACTCAAAGAAACCCTAACCCTACACTAAACCAATGTCCAAAGGGGAGGTCTCAACTCTTAACCAAACTCAAGATATGATTTTTCTAAGTTATTAGGGTTTTTTAGGGTTCTTAACAAAAGAAATGCCAAACAAATGGAAAATGCAAAATCAAATCATGGCCATTTTATCCTAGAAACTACATGCAAAACATAAGACAATGCAAGAAGAACCAATGTCCAACTCTTCTCAAATAGGCAGAAATGAATTTTTGAACCCATGATCAAAATAATGCATAAAAAATGATTTAATTCCATGAAAAATTCTTAAAATGCATCAAGATCAAAAAAGAAATTTGGTTTGAAGGTTGGACAATGTTTCTAAATGCCTTAGAACATTTCATGAATTTTTTTGTAATTTTTAAATACCTAAAAGTATTTTTAATTAATTAATTCCCATTAATCAATTAAAAATAATCTTTTAAATATTTAAAAATACTTTTTTAATGATAAAAAATAAAATAAAAATATTTTTGTGTCATAAAAATTAATAAAACTTTTAGGAAAAAGTTTCATAATTTTTAGGAATTTTTAACTATTTTTAATAAATTATGCAAGTAAAAAGAAAAGAAAATGAATAAAAATTAAATAAAATAGGAAGTAATCAGGATGGAGGGCCAGGATGGGCTCTGAATTCAAACTGGTTGACCAGCGCGCAAATGAAGGGTGTGGATTGCATCTGATTTAATTATCCTAATTAAAAATTAATTAAACTAATGAGAGAGATTAGGGCTAAGCAGATTGATCTGGGCCATCCAAACTGGAGGGAAGTCAACAGGTCAAAGGGGATCTACGCTCCACATTCAAATGCCCTTAATGACTGTAATTAGGGCTAAATGACTTTCAGGCCGCCGGAGAAGACTTCCGGTCGTCTTCTCCGGCCAGCCAAAACCCTAGATTCTTCTATAGGTCACCAAATCACAAATTTCTTCCATCAAACTGGCTCTCTCATCAATCTAAACCTAAACCCTAGGCCTAAATTCATTTATTTTCATCCATGAGCATGAATCGAAACAAAAGATAAAACACGGGCAAATGTTCAGGAACTCCATACATGCTGGTTTCTACACTATTTTCAAAAGCAAGCATACATTCATGATCAGGGGAACACAAGGCATCATAAAAGAACTAAAAAATCAGTTTCTGGGAAAAATGTTCATGAAGCTCACCTGAGATGCAGCTTCTCTGTTTATGAACTCTCTGGACTTTTTTCTTGCACAGGCTTGCTCCCTTGCACCTCCTGAGGGCAAAATGAGACTCAAAATGCTTGGAGAGTGGCTGGCTTGAAAGATCCAACTCTGGTGTAGCAGAAATGGGGATCTGTGTACAGGCAGCTTTAGACCAAAGTGAAGGGTGGTTTTGACTTCTTGTGGTATGCTTGACTTGTTGGTGAAGAAAGGTGAGGTGTTTGATGGCTGGATGAAGGGATTCGATGAGTTCTGGTTTGGAAGGTGAGAAATGGTGAAGCTCAGGTCAGGCTTGTTTCAGGCTTGAGCTTTGGTGGTTTGAGGTCTATGAAGTGTGGTGAGTTGAATGGTGAAGATGGTTTTTGTGTTTGCAAGCTGTGGAGGCAGATTCGAAGCAACTTGCAAGATGAGGTGATTTTGTGAATGTGTGTGTATGAGATGTTTCAGCCTTGCCTTGTACATGAAATGGCTTGCACTTTGTCCACATAACTCTCTCTCATTGGTCAGGTGATTGGACATGTGCTTTATTGATTGGTAAGTCACCTTTTGCAAAAAGTCAAAAATTGTGTAAGGAAGGTATGGCTCATGATCTAGGCTAGTACAAGGCTGGTTCTGGTGCAGCATGGTGTGTGTGTGAAACTAGCTTGGTTCAACAGCCAATGCATCAAGTGGTAGAAGTGTCATGAGTGTTTTTGCAAGTTGTTGCCTTTTTGTACTTCATGAAAGAAAGCCTTGTTACATGAACCATGAACATGTGATTTTGGCTCAATTATGATTTTCATGACTTAGAGAATGTTTTCATGCTGGTTTGGAGTGAATTAGAAGTCACATTGGGCTTTGGTTCATGACTTTGCAAAATTTCCATTTGAAGCATGCCTTGAAAATCAATGATTTTAGCCAACTTTGCCATGCCATAACTTTTGATCCAAGAAGAGTTTGATCATGTTCTTGTACTTTTTGAAAAGGGAAAGATGAGATCTACAACTTTCATGACCAAAGTTTTTTCATTTGAAGCATTTTTGGATCAAGAATCAAGGCTTGAAAAATGACCTAAAATGAGGCATTCTTGAAAAGTCAACTATGCCCAAAAAGTCAACATTTGCAAAACTTCCAAATTCTTGATTTCTATGAACTTCAACCTTCTTCCATGATCAAATAAAGATCATATACACTCAAAATGATGAAGATCACCCATTGGTTGGGTCATTGGGGGCCTCAGATGCCCTGATTTTGCACTGACTTGTCCAGAAAGTCAACCCTTGATCAGATGACTTCCCCATGGAATTTCTTCATGAAAATTGATATGCATACTCCCTATACCATATAGAGACCAATGGAAACAAGAATGACCAAAAAATTTGGAGTTATGGCCTCTGAAACCAAAACCCTAATTTTAGGTCAACTGTGCAGTCAAACCTGGCTCTGCATCCACTCAAACCCTAGTTCTTGTGATTCTTTTGCATTTTTGACTTTGAGAAGATGTAATATGATAGATGAACACACATGGATCCCTTTGAAGTGATTGGTGGCCTTTGGAGTGGCTCAAAAAAGCTCTTGGATTGCTCAGATCACAAACCCTAGGTGCAGATGACTTTGAACCAATGCAGTGACTCAAAATTGAGATATGAGATGATATGATTGTGTTTATGCATATGAAATGCTCACAAGCCATGGTGAAATGAGTGAGGGCAAATTTGGGGTGTTTACAGCTGCCCCTATTCAAACATGAGTTAGCTGTGCAGGATGTAAGCGACGGCTTAGCAGGCAAACAGGATAACTTGTGGTTGAATACCAAAGACAGTCCAAAATTTGCACTCACAGAATGAAGAAGGAAAGGGATATAGATTGTAAAAGGAAAATAAAGTATATTGTAAAGTGGATGATAGAGCAATGACGGGGACGGCCGACATGCTGGGAAAAGTATGTGGAGTAAAGCAATGACGGGGACGGCCGACATGCTGGGGGTAAAAGGTAAAGCCAAGACGGGGACGGCCGACTAGCTGGGAAAAACAAATTATGATGGGGACGGCCATCAAGATAAAGTTAGATTCTCTGGGAATTAATGAAACATGACGGGGACGGCCAACAAGTTCACAAAGGTAAAGTAACCAACGATGGGGACGGCCATCGGGCTAAAAGGAAAAGGGACCACGACGGGGACGGCCATCGGGTCAAAGAATAAATGAAATAAACAGATGATGGGGTACGGCCATCAAAGGTGAAGGACGATCACCTAGCAGGGGACGGCTGCTCTGTTGGGGATAAAAGAAATATGATGGGGACGGCCATCAAAGGTGGAGGACGACCACCTGGCAGGGTACGGCTGCCGAAAATATCAACGATGGGGACGACCATCGGATAGAAAAGGTCAACGATGGGGACGGCCATCGGACGAGCATGATGGAGGACGACCATCAAGAAGTGGAGGACGACCACTCAGCAGGGTACGGCTGCTCTCAAGGTTTATCACAACACAGGACGAGTGTCGGATAACCAAAATCAACAATGGGGACGGCCATTGGATAAGGTGATGAAGGACGATCATCAAAAGGTGGATGACGACCACCTAGCAGGGGACGGCTGCTAAAAACAACGATGGGGACGACCATCGGATGAGCATGATGGAGGACGACCATCAAGAAGTGGAGGACGACCACTCAGCAGGGTACAGCTGCTCTCAGGGTTTATCATAACACAGGACGAGTGTCAGATAAAAGAAAGATGCTTTGTTGGCGATCTACTGGGGATATAGTAAACACGGACGAGTGTTCACAACCAAGAAAGGAAAGTATAAGTGTTTGGTATTGTGTATAGATTAAAGATGCGGACGAGCATCCTTAGACTATGATACGGACGAGTATCATGTAGAAACAAATACTGACACGTGTTCAGAGATGATGATACGGACGAGTATCAACTGGTTAACAGAGAACACGGTCGAGTGTTGAATCTGAAGGGACTCTTCTGGGGAATAGTAGACACGGACGAGTGTCTATATTCAAGAAGACATAAGTGTTTGAAACAGTGTATGGATTAAAGATGCGGACGAGCATCCTTAAGACTATGATACGGACGAGTATCATATGGAAACAAACATTAGACGCAATGTTCTGAGATGATGATACGGACGAGTACCAACTGGTTAACAAAGAACAGAGACTACTGTCGAATCTGTGGGGATATAACTGGTATATACAAGATACGGACGAGTATCTGCAAAAGTGTACCATGAGTAGTGAGCATATATAGATGAGTGTTTTAACTGCTGGGGAAAATGACACGGACGAGTGCCAAGAGAGAAAAGTGTATAATATCAACAAGTATATGGGTTGTAAAAGTGTAAGCGACTGCGCTGGGGATATGACACGGACGGGTGTCAGGAAAGTGTATATATAGGTATGTGTGGGTGCAAAGAGGATGTCTTTGGCTTTCTGCTGGTGATTTGACACGGACGGGCGTCAAGAAGTGTCTGTAATACGGGTGATATGCTATAAAGAGTGTTCAGACGACTTTTACTGGGGAGTGATGATACGGACGGGTATCAAAAGGAAATATAAACTGGTGTTTGTGAATATGAGGCCACTGCTTTTGCTGGGGACTCTGGTGAGGATTTCTGTACAATGATGATGAACGGTTATTATCCACAAGTGTCAATTCATAACATGGCTTATGATTATGCTATGCGTTTGATTTTTGCCGTAATGCTCCGTATTAGACGGAATGCTACGCTCTGAGGGGATAGTATGATGCGAATGCTATGATTATGCAAAGATATCAAACCGGGATTCGGATCCCGTCGCTGCGAAGATCTCTGGTTGATCTGTTTGAAATGGACCTCCCAGCTGGGGATGAGATCATTGGTAGATCTGGTGAGATGTATTCATTTGGGGGTATAGGTCACTGGTTGACATATCCTTGTAATACGGGACCCAGCTGGGGTTTGTAGAAGCTTTCTTCACTCTGTTGTGATCCTTTCCTGCGTTGCTCTTCTGGATAGAGGCCGGGACTCTGTGGGGAGATGGTCCCCTGACTCCTGTACTCAACCGAGGATGAAATGGCAACTCGGCTGGGGAATTGTGAGAGGCAACTCAGCTGGGGATAGCAACAAGAGGCAACTCAGCTGGGGATAGAGCATTTCAGATGCTGAGATTGAGTGTATGTTGATTTGGCAACTTTGCTGGGGAAGTGGGCACCTTCCAGTGCCACGTGGAAGATAGACCGAGTTGATAATGATTCGCCAACTTGCTGAGACGTAACCTGCATGCCCCAGGTTGCGTTCTGGATACCTGCAATCCTGCAAAGATAAGGAGACGCTCAAAAGGTCCCGAGGTATCCTTTACTGGATTCCGTCATAGGAGTTAAGTACTTTCGAGAGTAAGTATATTCCCTGTACGCATGTGTCCTGAATCGGCAAGATACAACCAAAGAAACATATCCCCTGAAATGAGGAGATTGTTTACAAATTGAGAAACAAAGTGCTGGCAGTGTTGATGACGCTTTAAGGAGCTTCCTCTCCTGCTACGACTCGTATGACAATGACGTTCTTCTCGTCTTGCTTTATGGAAAAAGTTGATTCTGATTGAAGCTTGATTCCGTCGGAGCTTTCCAAGTTGTAAGTGATACAGACGAATTCAGAATGCAGTTGTTCGCTTATTCCCTTATTTTGCATGGGTCGCCCTTTCGGGTTTTCAATCCATCGGGATACCCATTTTTGCCTGAGTTGTCCAATGCGGCTTTTCAACTCAGCGGGTGTACATTTTTGTTTATTTTCCCTTATTTTTGCCCGAGTCTTTTATTCTGTTTTTGACTCGCCGGGATGCCCTATTTTTGCCTGGACTTACATTCTGTTTTTGCGTCCAGCGGGTCATTTTATGCGAAGTATTTTTTAACTGCATCTGAATTCACAGGGGATGGGAAATTTTCACCATCCATGGTGCTGAGCATCAGTGCTCCACCGGAGAAAACTTTCTTTACCACAAATGGTCCTTCGTAGTTTGGAGTCCATTTGCCCCTGTGGTCTGTATGAGGAGGGAGGATTCTTTTCAACACAAGATCCCCTACTTGGTACTCTCGGTGCCTGACTTTCTGATCGAAGGCTCTCTTCATTCTTTTCTGATACAGCTGCCCATGACAGATTGCAGCCAATCTCTTCTCTTCAATCAGACTCAGTTGCTCGTATCGGGCCCGAACCCATTCTGCTTCACTCAGTTTGACATCCATCAAGACTCACAAGGAGGGTAATTCAACTTCAACTGGTAGGACTGCTTCCATACCATACACGAGTTGATACGGTGTTGCCCCAGTGGATGTCCTGATTGACGTGCGGTACCCATGCAAGGCAAATGGTAGCATTTCATGCCAGTCTTTATAAGTGACTACCATCTTCTGCACAATCTTCTTGATATTCTTATTTGCTGCCTCAACAGCACCATTCATCTTTGGTCTGTAAGGAGAAGAATTGTGATGTTGGATCTTGAAGTCCCGGCACAGCTCTGCCATCATTTTGTTGTTGAGATTGGAACCATTATCAGTAATGATTCGCTCGGGCACTCCGTATCGACAGATGATATCCCTTTTCAGAAATCTGGCTACCACTTGTCTCGTGACGTTTGCATATGAGGCTGCTTCAACCCACTTGGTGAAATAGTCAATGGCGACCAGGATGAATCTGTGGCCGTTCGAAGCAGTTGGCTCAATCTTGCCAATCATGTCAATGCCCCACATAGCGAAGGGCCATGGTGAAGACATTATGTTCAAAGGATTGGGAGGCACATGCACTTTGTCTGCATAGATCTGGCATTTGTGGCATTTTCTGGCGTAGGCACAACAGTCTGCATCCATTGTGATCCAATAATAGCCTGATCTTAACAACTTCTTAGCCATTGCATGTCCTCCAGTATGGGTGCCAAAAGGGCCTTCGTGCACTTCATGCATCAACAAACCTGCTTCCGTCTTGTCAACACATCTGAGGAGTACCATATATAAGTTCCTATTGTATAAAGACCCATCAGTGTTCAGAAAGAAACTTCTAGCAAGCCTTCTCAAAGTCTTCTTATCATTGGAAGATGCCCCAGGTGGGTATGTTTGATCCTCCAAGAAGCGCTTAATGTCATGGAACCAAGGCTTATCATCTTTGACAACATCTGCTGCGAATACATATGCTGGTCTATCAAGTCTCGATATTGAAATCTGAGGTACAACGTTAGCAGCTTGAACTTTGATCATGGACGAAATGGTAGCCAAGGCATCTGCAAACTGATTCTCGTCCCGGGGGATATACTCAAGCTTGACTGTTGTGAAGAAAGTCAATAACCTCCTTGTATAATCCCTGTAAGGTATCAGATGATCCTGGTGTGTATACCATCTCCCGTTGGTCTGATTGACTACCAAAGCTGAATCTCCGAATACGGTCAATGTCTTGATCCTGAGGTCAATGGCTTCCTCAAGACCCATAATGCAAGCTTCGTATTCAGCTTCGTTGTTAGTGCAGTTAAAAGTGAGTTTTGCCGAGAAAGGCATGTGAACTCCTTTGGGTGTAATGAGTACTGCACCAACACCACGACCATTCATGTTAACAGCCCCATCAAACATCATAGTCCATTCTTCTTCTGGGTCAGGCCCTTCAGTGTGAATAGGCTCTTCATGATCTTTTGCTTTTATGAACATGATGTCCTCATCAGGGAAGTCAAATCTCATAGGCTGGTAGTCATCAATGGGTTGCTCAGCAAGATATTCAGACAATACACTGCCTTTGATGGCTTTCTGAGATGTGTATTGGATGTCATACTCTGTAAGGATCATTTGCCATCTTGCAACCCGTCCGGTAAGCGCTGGCTTCTCAAATATGTACTTGACTGGGTCCATTTTAGAGATCAACAAAGTAGTGTGGGTCAACATATACTGCCTTAGTCGGCGAGCAGCCCACGCTAAAGCACAGCAAGTTTTCTCGAGCAGTGAATAACGTTGTTCACAGTCGGTAAACTTTTTGCTTAGGTAGTAAATTGCATACTCTTTTCGACCAGACTCGTCATGCTGGCCCAGCACACACCCCATCGACTCTTCTAATACTGTCAAGTACATTATTAGAGGTCTTCCTTCAACTGGAGGCATAAGGATTGGAGGTTCTTGTAAGTACTCCTTGATTTTGTCAAAAGCCTTCTGACAATCTTCATTCCACCTGACCGTTTGTTCTTTTCTCAACAATTTGAACAAGGGTTCACAGGTTGCCGTGAGGTGGGATATGAACCTTGAGATGTAGTTCAATCGACCTAAGAACCCTCGAACTTCTTTCTCAGTTTTCGGTGCAGGCATCTCTTGAATAGCTTTGACTTTATCAGGGTCCACTTCAATCCCTTTCTCGCTTACAATAAAGCCCAGCAGCTTACCGGATCGCACCCCGAATGTGCATTTGTTGGGGTTCAACTTCAGTTGGTACTTTCTCAGACGCTTGAACAACTTGAGTAGATTCACCAGATGATCTTCTTCAGTAAGGGACTTGGCAATCATATCATCCACATAACATTCTATTTCTTTGTGGATCATATCGTGGAATAATGTTACCATAGCCCGTTGATACGTTGCACCGACATTCTTGAGCCCGAATGGCATCACTTTGTAACAGAACGTGCCCCAAGGCGTGATGAATGTTGTCTTCTCCATGTCTTCAGGTGACATTTTAATCTGGTTGTATCCTGAAAATCCATCCATGAAGGAGAATACCGAGAACTGGGCCGTGTTATCAACCAATACATCAATGTGAGGTAGAGGGAAATCATCTTTCGGGCTGGCTCTGTTCAGATCCCGGTAGTCAACACACATTCTTACTTTTCCGTCTTTCTTAGGCACAGGTACTATGTTAGCAACCCACGGCGGATAGCTAGTTACAGCAAGGAACCCGGCGTCCCATTGCTTTTGTACCTCCTCCTTGATTTTCATAGCCATGTCGGGACGAGTTCGGCGCAGTTTCTGTTTGACCGGTGGGCATTCTTCTCTTAGAGGCAGCTTGTGCACCACAATATCGGTATCCAACCCTGGCATGTCTTGGTACGACCAAGCAAACACATCTACATACTCTTGAAGCAGGTCTATCAGTTGTCTCTTCACTGAGTCTTGCAGGCAGGCCCCGATTTTAACCTCTTTCGCGTCTTCCTCTGTACCAAGATTAATCACTTCAACCTCCTCCTGGTGAGGGGTAATAACCTTTTCTTCTTGTCTTAACAACCTGGCTAGCTCTTCAGGAAGCTCATATTCTTCTTCAACCCCTTCATCAACTTGATTGATTGGATTGTCAAAGTCATACGAAGTCATAGCCGTGCTGTTGTCGGTGCTGTCAGGGAGGCACTCTCTGCAAGGGTTAAGTTATTCATTTTAGTGATCTGATTTTAGTCTTATTTAGAAAAGTGAAATGAAGTTGTCATTTTGAAAACACTGCCATTTATTTTTTTGTACAAAAAAGAAAAAATGGAAAAACAGTGAACGAAAAGAAAAAGACGCGTTTGCAAAAAGATGTCTGATATTCTATTAATTGATCTTGTTTGCACAAAAAGTACAGATGGCCCGATTACAAAATGAGTCTTGTCATCTTGGGCAAGATGCAAGACTTTGATGCATGCTTATAAAATACAGGAAATAATAATTACTCTGATCGAGTAACTCTTATAATTTCCTGGGAAGACCAGTTCGAGACACTGCTCCCCGGGATCTTTGGACGAATCCAGCTTTCCAGGTTACGCTCCTCTTCCAGCTCGTCTTCCAGACAGTTGATAGCATCGGGGGTAAGCATCCCCCCACTGACAAAACCAGGCTCTCCAGCAGCCTTTGCTTGATGTTGAGTTGGTCTGTAACCCAACCCAAATTTGTCTTTCTTCTCCTCCACAGCTAAAACTTTGCCCCAGCCTAGGGCGGTTCCTTCCTCAACAACCTTCCGGGCTTGTTGGTATGATGACATGGAGATCCCAGATACAGCAGATGCTTCATTGACATTCAAGGCTTCAAAACCTTGGCTCATTGTTTCATGGATTTCTCCATCCATCTCAATATACTTATAAGTAGCCAGATGGCTAACAAATATATCCTCCTCCCCACAAATTGTAACAACTTGGCCTTCCCATTCATATTTTAACTTTTGGTGAAGGGTAGACGTTATTGCGCCGGCGGCGTGAATCCAGGGTCTACCCAACAAACAGCTGTAGGCGGGCTGAATGTCCATCACATAAAAGATAGTTTTAAAGGTCTGTGGGCCAATTGTCACAGGCAGCTCGATCTCTCCCAGAACCGATCTCTTTGAGCCATCAAAAGCTCTTACCACTAGGTTGCTGGGTCTCAATGCCAATCCATCATATTCAAGCTTCACCAGAGCCTTCTTTGGTAAGACATTCAGGGATGAACCTGTGTCTACCAGCACATGAGAAAGGACAGCTCCTTTGCATTCCATGGTTATGTGCAAGGCTTTGTTGTGGTTGCGGCCATCCGCTGTCAAGTCAGTATTGGTGAACCCTAGCCCATTGCTAGCAGTAACATTCCCAACTACGGTCTCCAACTGGTTGACAGTGATCTCTTCAGGCACGTAAGCTGCGTGCAAGACTTTGAGTAATGCATTCCGATGAGCTTCGAAACACATCAGCAGTGAGAGGATGGAGATCTTGGATGGCGTCTGGTGAAGTTGATCCACAATTTTGTAATCACTCTTTTTGATGATTCTCATAAACTCATCAACTTCTTGATCGAACGGTGTCTTCAAGGCTTCTTTAACAGCTTGATCTTCCTGCACAGGGCTCTTTCCTTTTGCCTTAGCAGCAGCTTCCGCTTCGGCTGTAGGCTTTTGAATTTGTGGGGCGAAGAGACGCCCGCTTCGGGTGAAGCCTCCGCCTCCCCCCACATTGTCAATTTGTGGTGCAGGTGTTGATGCTTCCAGAGTGATTCTTTTTCCCTCGCAGTACACGTCTGAGCCATAGTGCCAAGGGATGGCCCTATTGCTTTCATATGGTACTGGTCCAGGCACCGTGACAGTGACTGGACTGATTGTTGCTGCTGAAGGGACTGTAATTGTTTGTGGATCATAAAAGATTGTAACTGGTGCTCTGATGGGAGCAGCACCTTCTGAATGGTAGGCAGAGTTGTTCTCAGGATCATAAAATATGGTGACAGTAGAGACGTCCTCATGATTTGTTGCTGGAGTTGTAGGAGATATTGTCGGAAGAAATGATGTTGTCGTTGTAGGAGTCTCGAAGTGGAGTGAAGCTGAAGTTGTAGCAGGAAGATTTGTTGTAAACTGATCAGTTGAGATGATGGATGACGTACTTGTTGATGAAACCGAAGAATTGTCAGGAACAATAGTTGCTGCAGTTGTAGGAGGTTCTGAAACCGTTGCTGATGGTATTGTTGGATTCGTTGGAAATGATGTGGTGATCTGAAGTTGGCCACTCCGAATAAGGCTATCTATGCCATTCCTCAAATTATCGCACCCATTTACAGAGATATTGCAGTAAGCACAACCCAATTCACACCCTGGGAACATCTGATATTCCAAGAGCTGAGCCTTGATTTCTACCAATGGTGTCCTGATCTGTCCCACACTGGTTATTAAATAAGACGGTTTGTCTTCTTCAATAGCGTTAATTCTAGGACCACCGTGATTTGGCATCGGGTTTTTATTGACATTGGGCGGTGGTGCGAAATTCAGAGCCTTGGAGTCTACCAGGTCTTGTACCTTCATATGCAGAGCCCTGCATTTTTCTGTACTGTGACCAGGTGCGTTTGAATGAAAAGCACACCTAGCATTGGAGTCATAGTTCCTTGGTAGACTGTTGGGATCCGGAGGTGCCAACGTTCTTAGCTCAACCAGGTTGAGTTTCAGAAGCTGTGGCAGCAATGTAGCATATGGCATCGGGATCGGATCGATCACTCTGTTAGCTTGAGATGGCCTCTGCTGGAATGGCCTTTGTTGACTGTTGTTGTTGGTGTTGCTGTTGTTGTAATTTCTTGGAGGATACTGATTTTGCTGATGGAACTGCGGTTGTGGCTGATAGTTTTGCTGAGGAGGTTGATAGGCCGGCTGAGGGTGAGCTGGAGCAGGAATGGTGACTGCTGCTATCGACCTTTGAGCATATTGGGGCCTACCCCTGTTGGTGTGGATGGCATTGGTCTCGCCAGTTCTTCTCGGGCCTGCAAAAGGCTTTCGTGTACTACTGGACGAGCTTGCACCGTTGTCTGAGATTTTTCCCATTTTTAACAAGCTTTCAATTCTCTCCCCGGCTATGACAACATCTGCAAAGCTAGTGGAAGAGAAAGCCGCCAACCTGTCAATATAGGTTCCCTGAAGGGTGTTCATGAACATATCCGCCATTTCCCGTTCAGACATAGGGGGTTGAACAGCAGCAGCCAGTTGCCTCCATCTTTGGGCATATTCTCGGAAACTCTCCCTTGAAGACTGTGACATTCCCATTAGGAGGGTCCTGTTGGGTGCCATGTCTAGATTATACTGATACTGTCTGATGAAGGCCTCTGCCAGGTCCTTCCAGCATCTAATAGTTGCCCTTGTCAAGTGAGAGTACCATTCTCTCGACGCTCCAGTTAAGCTGTCTTCAAAATAGAACATCCAAAGCTTCTCATCCATTGTATAGGCCTTCAGCCTTCCCAGAAATGACTGTAAGTGAGTCCGGGGGCATGAAGTCCCATTATACTTTTCGAAACAAGGAGGCTTGAACTTATGGGGGATCCTGACCCCGTCTACCAAACCCATGTCCATAACGTCGAAGCCCAAAGAGTTTTGAGATTCTAAGGACCTCAACTTCTCAGCTATTTCATCCAATCTTCTATCATAAGCCTCTTCCCCAGCACCCATTACTGTGAACTGGTCTTCTTGAGGGTCTTCCTGTAGTACCCTCCCTGCTGTGGCAGTCCCTTGTATATTGACAGGGATGTTGGCCTCTGGATGGAGATGGGGTCCAAAAACTGGGGGATTGACATGAGGTTGGACCCTCTCGTTGTTACTTGTGCCAGCAGTTCCCACATGGGGCTCCTCTTGATTCCTCCCTTCCACCAAAGCTCTGAGCCTCTCCTGGCTTTGAGCTAAATTGTTCATTACTTCCATGAACTGTGTTATTTGAGTTCTCATCTCCAACCTTTCGTTGGCCATCTGGTTTCTGACCTCCGTAAGGTCCTGCTGCATCTGATCCATTTGAATTCCCGGAAGGTTGTTTCGGGTTGGATAACGGTGCGGACGGTTGAGGGGAAATACCCGGCGCCTAGCAATAGTTCCTGAACATCACAACAGAGGTTAGAAACAATAAAACAAACCCTACAAAACAAACAAAGGGTTAGCATGCAATGCAGTTATGCTTATTTGTTCTCAAGGTATCCGGTTTGGCCTTCAGTTTTGACCCTTCCAGACCCTTGAAGATGCTGTTGTTGTTGCTTGATGAAAGCTCAGATGAAGCAAACTAACACAAATACATTACAGAAGGTGGAAAAATACAACTTGTTCATTTTACAACACAAGCCCTCTAAGGGGTCAAAATACAGTACAAGAAAATAAAAAGTACATGGAAAGAAAGCAACAACAAACAAATGGTCAAACACCAAGACCAAACTCATCCTCACGAACTTCCTTGAGAAGTGCTTCGGTCACAGGATCCGCCGGACGCTCCGTGAGATTCCTGATGAGGAGATTCCGGGTTGTAACAGCTGCTGCTAGCTTCTTGTGCTGAGTTTGGTCCTTGGACCTCTTCACCCCTGCTTTGATCTTCAATTCTGATATTTCTCTCTGGGCTGCTGCCAGGGCTTCTTGCTGTCCTTTTGCATTAGCTTCAAGTTGCTCCATCTTGTCTTGAACTCTCTTGTCTTCCAGGGTACGAGCCTCGGTGATCCTGACCCACCGGGCTTGACTCTCCTTCAAGTACAAGTCTGTTCTTGCTCTCTGGAACTGGGCTTCTTTGCAAGCATTCTTTAGAATTTGCTCACCAGCTTTAGACTTTTTGATATAATCTCCGGACTTTTCAATCTTAGTCAAATGCTCCACTCTCAACTTCTCCAATCTCTCAATCTCCCTCACACCTTCACTCCTCTCCCGGAGGGTCTTCTGCAAAGCCTGGGTTAGCTTCTCATTTCTTTCCTTCAAGCTCTCGAACTCCTCCAAACTGATGGTGGCAGGGGGTGGTGCTGAAGATGACTCAGGCATGTCTTCTATGGTAAAGGGCATCCCAGAGAATTGGGCCCTGGCACGGGACCATTCATAATATTGTGCTGATGCCACATTATTACACTTCCCTAGAATGGTGACTCCCTTGGTTTGAACATTATCCCAGGCCCAGGCAGCCTGCCTAACAACAGTCAAACTAATCTTGTTCTCACAATAAAGGGTCTCCACCAAGTCCTGTGCCCTAGGAGTGTGGACCAGTGCATAGCCCAGTTGCCTTCTGAACAGCAGAGGATTGTAATTGATACTTCCCTTAACTCCTATTAAAGGCACATTGGGAAAATGTCCACAGCTGGTGATGATATCCCTGCCCTTGGTGCTCTGAGTGCACCATCTGATATCCGCTGAAGTTAGAACAGTGAGTCTCTTAGCCCAGTTGCTCTGCTGATGAGGGTTTAGGAACGCATCTGTCCTGGGTAGATGCCTGAGAAGCCAAGTGTGAAACAATGGAGCACAAAACCTCACTAACCTCCCCCTCTGCTTTTCATTCCTCTGATGCACTGAATAATAAAGATCCCCCAATAAAGTTGGCACTGGGTTCTTCAGGATGAACAGATGGATTGCATTCTTGCTAATGAATCGAGGCTCATCCGCAAACAATACAATCCCATATATACTCAAGGCCAGTAAAGCACAAACAGCTTTCCACTCTCCTAGAGAAGCTTTCAGGATAGCTTGAGAGATTAAGAAGTCCAGATGAAAGCCAGGGATCCCAGCTTTAGAGGTCATATGCTGCTCAACCAAAACAGGTTCCAGATGCAAAGCCTTTGCTACTTCTCCATTAGCAGGAAAGACCATCTCAGGGTTGAAAGGAATTTCTCTCCTGATAGGCATACCAACTAATGAGGAGTACTCTTCCAATAAGGGGCCCAACTGAAAGTCTTGAAAAGTAAAACATCTCAGTGGAGGATCATAAAACTGAATGTAGGTGTGGATGAGGCTCCTCTGTGAAGGGTCCAGATCCATAACCATGTCCAGTATATCTCCATAACTCTCCCTGAACAAAGGTATGTGATCTGGAGTGATCAGGGTTTGAACCCTCCTGATGTCTGACAGCTCTGGTTGGAAGAAGTGATAGGTGATGTTACTCTTTTTAGGAGCCATGATGCTGAGACTGAGTAGAGACAGGTGCTGATGATAATACTGAAGTGATGAGCCACTGGTTGGCTGGTGCTGGTGATAGCTGAAGCAGACAACTGATAACTGAAACAGGTGCTGGTGAAGATGGGCCAATACTGAAGATGGGGTCAAAACTGGCCAAAAATAAAGTATGGATACCCTGAAACACAAATAAGCAAATGTCAATATGATGCAATGAGTATGTATGCAAATGAAATGCAAGGGTCTGTGACTGAGCTGGATCTGATCAAAACTCTGATATAGGTCCAAATGTGTTCAAGAATTCCAGTTGGGGTCTATAAATCCAGTAACCAAGGTGGGGGACTCAAATAAAGAGCCACAAGTCCAGGGTTTAGAATCACAAGAACTGTCCAACATGGAGTACTCTTAACAAAATCAAAGTAACAGGGTATTCTGAGGTCAAGGTACCTGCAAACCTGTAAACATCCCAACCCCCTCACAGGTGATGTTCTAGAACAAGGATCCTCAGACTTGGATCAGTTATGAGAAGTGTAAACACTTCCAACCCGGAGGTATAGTGTTTACAATAACCATAAAAGTTCCTCCTCTAATTCACCTCAGTTTCTGAAGGTCAATACTAAAGGTCATCCAGACTTAGCAGGCTTCCCAGATAGCCCTAGCATTGCAGGAAATCTGCAACACAGAGTTCTCAAGAAGAAACCCATATCTGAACCGTGTTTCATATTCCCGCACCAGACCGAAATGGAATGGGAAAGAATATGATTCACTCTAGCCTAGGTGTCACTCAGGTTCCAGGTATAGGACCTCAACTCTCAATGAAACACCCACCCACCAAAGGAAAACCAGATCCAGCCAGCAGCATGAGAGTATGATATATACAAAGTGCAATAAAGAAAGCAGTAAAGCAAACTGTACATAAAGCAAAAATAAATACAAATATACAAACACAAATAAACACATAACACCCCAGTAAACACAAATCAAACAAGCGCTAGGAGGAACCCACAAAAAGAACCAGAAGCCCTGGTTGCAGTATAAGGGTCCCCAGCAGAGTCGCCAAGCTGTCGCTCCCGACAAATGAAACTGGGATCAGATGAAGGTACAGACGCGAACGGTCGGCGAGAGGGACAATGAGAACACACAGCCGTGAACTCACTGGAGATGAATAGAGTCGCCAGCTAGGCATTTTTATCCCGGAGGAAAGGTAATGCTGCATAGACCCAGAAAGAGATGGATAAGACAGTTGCGAACCAGAGAGACTGAGAAAGGGGGTTGGTTACAACCTGGGAAGGTATTAGCACCCAGATTGTCCGCCGTACTCGACGGGATCCACGCTTAAAAGATTTGTGTTTTTAAAGGGGTAGTGTCAGTGCAATTTGTGCATAAAAGAGCTGGAAAAGGATGTACAGGTGTCAGTGTAAGAGGAGTGAAGTATAATATACAGTGTCAGTGTAGGAACAGGAGTGAAGTACTCAAGACCATGAGGCTAAAGAATGAAGCTAGAAAGAGGGGGAATATACAGAGACTTTTGTTCGATAACTGTTAAGTTATGCCTACGTATCCTCTCGTGCAATGAGGAAGTCAGAACACCGTAGTTCGACCCAAAGAGACTGAAAGATGAATTGACTTGTGAACTGCTTGCTTGTCTATGCTCAAGTGTATGACCTGTCTGGCTCAGGTGCAAACTGTCTTGCATTAGACGGGAGAAGCAAGTTCTCGTTTGTGAATGAATGAGATGAGAAAAGAATCCCGGAGGAGACGATTATTGTTTGTTTTTTTGTGTTTTCAGTCTTTTATTGTTTTTGAAAGTTTGTCATAAGTTAATGAGCTTAAGTCTAAACCAATGGATTTAGTAAACTCATCACATCTTCCCTCTGATTAGGGGTAATGAGACTTACCTTAAGTGTGAAGTCAGATTCTCACACTTAATCACCTTTGGTGTAGGATTAAGATCGTTAACCTACTTGTGATTATTTAGATGTTTTTGTTGTTTTGTTTAGTGTTGAGTAATGAGGTTAAGCCATAATCAAGGGATTAAACAGACTCATTACACCATCCTAATAGAAGGATAATAGATGAGAATGTTTAAGCTGAGGAAAGCTCCTCAACTTAATCCATGATTAGGGATTAAACTCATGACAAAACAAGCCTTTGGTTAAGTGGATTTTATTTAATGATAAGATGAAGAAGTGAATTTTATGATTTGTAAGACAACTTGAGGGGGACTTGTCCATTAACACTAGGGTTAGTCCTTCTTAACCAATTAAGGAAGAATTAGAACCCTAATGCAAGGCCCAAGTTACAAGTGTGATGTATTGATGATTATTATGTGAATTGATTAAGAGATTTAAACACATTAAGGGTTTAACACTTAGGATTAAAGTTATACACTCCATCCTAATAGAAGGATGCAGGCATAAGCCTAATCACAAAACCTTAAAGCCTTTAGGGTTTAGTCCCTGATTATGAGGTGAGAAGAGAGGACTCAAAGAGAGACACAAAGGTAAAACTATGAGGGGAGACTAATCAAAACCCTAATTCATTGTCATGCTTGGTTGTTCCTAAGGTTTGTGTGGTTTTCAAGAGCAATCTTCAAAGAGAACCACCAGGAAGCAGATGAACAAGATCAAGAGAAGCAAAGTGACTTGCTTCATTCAAGAAGTCAAGTCACTTGAAGAAAGAAAGTGGGAAGAACAAGAATGAGCAAGCTCAAACTCAAACACATATAGGAATGCAGCAATGGATGCAAGAGAGATGAAAAGAAAGGTTATGAGAAGTGAAGGCAAATTCACTTCCCAAGTTTACTTACCACCTGAAATGTTAGAAAGAAATGCAATGCAATGCAAGATGGGATGAAATGGTATGATGCTAAACAAAACCAGAAGCATGTTGATGATGATAATGATGCTATGAGGTGCTGCAAACATGAAACAAGGCATGGGGATGTTCATACAAGTTTATGAATGCAAATGATGCAAGTTAAGGAGCATGAACAAGCATGGAATGTTATGAAGCATACAAGGCAAATGACATAGAAAATATGTGATGCAAAGATCAAACATGCTTCCTATGTGTCTTAAGATGTCAAATGAATCACAATAATGCTTGAAATGCTAAGACAAGTCATGTTATGCAAGAGAATGCAAGGGGGATGCAAATGAAAACCCAAATTAGGGTTCATGGATCAAACATCAAACAAAAACCCAAAACAGAAGCAAACCCTAAGATAAAAAATGGAAAATGCCACTCAAAGAAACCCTAACCCTACACTAAACCAATGTCCAAAGGGGAGGTCTCAACTCTTAACCAAACTCAAGATATGATTTTTCTAAGTTATTAGGGTTTTTTAGGGTTCTTAACAAAAGAAATGCCAAACAAATGGAAAATGCAAAATCAAATCATGGACATTTTATCCTAGAAACTACATGCAAAACATAAGACAATGCAAGAAGAACCAATGTCCAACTCTTCTCAAATAGGCAGAAATGAATTTTTGAACCCATGATCAAAATAATGCATAAAAAATGATTTAATTCCATGAAAAATTCTTAAAATGCATCAAGATCAAAAAAGAAATTTGGTTTGAAGGTTGGACAATGTTTCTAAATGCCTTAGAACATTTCATGAATTTTTTTGTAATTTTTAAATACCTAAAAGTATTTTTAATTAATTAATTCCCATTAATCAATTAAAAATAATCTTTTAAATATTTAAAAATACTTTTTTAATGATAAAAAATAAAATAAAAATATTTTTGTGTCATAAAAATTAATAAAACTTTTAGGAAAAAGTTTCATAATTTTTAGGAATTTTTAACTATTTTTAATAAATTATGCAAGTAAAAAGAAAAGAAAATGAATAAAAATTAAATAAAATAGGAAGTAATCAGGATGGAGGGCCAGGATGGGCTCTGAATTCAAACTGGTTGACCAGCGCGCAAATGAAGGGTGTGGATTGCATCTGATTTAATTATCCTAATTAAAAATTAATTAAACTAATGAGAGAGATTAGGGCTAAGCAGATTGATCTGGGCCATCCAAACTGGAGGGAAGTCAACAGGTCAAAGGGGATCTACGCTCCACATTCAAATGCCCTTAATGACTGTAATTAGGGCTAAATGACTTTCAGGCCGCCGGAGAAGACTTCCGGTCGTCTTCTCCGGCCAGCCAAAACCCTAGATTCTTCTATAGGTCACCAAATCACAAATTTCTTCCATCAAACTGGCTCTCTCATCAATCTAAACCTAAACCCTAGGCCTAAATTCATTTATTTTCATCCATGAGCATGAATCGAAACAAAAGATAAAACACGGGCAAATGTTCAGGAACTCCATACATGCTGGTTTCTACACTATTTTCAAAAGCAAGCATACATTCATGATCAGGGGAACACAAGGCATCATAAAAGAACTAAAAAATCAGTTTCTGGGAAAAATGTTCATGAAGCTCACCTGAGATGCAGCTTCTCTGTTTATGAACTCTCTGGACTTTTTTCTTGCACAGGCTTGCTCCCTTGCACCTCCTGAGGGCAAAATGAGACTCAAAATGCTTGGAGAGTGGCTGGCTTGAAAGATCCAACTCTGGTGTAGCAGAAATGGGGATCTGTGTACAGGCAGCTTTAGACCAAAGTGAAGGGTGGTTTTGACTTCTTGTGGTATGCTTGACTTGTTGGTGAAGAAAGGTGAGGTGTTTGATGGCTGGATGAAGGGATTCGATGAGTTCTGGTTTGGAAGGTGAGAAATGGTGAAGCTCAGGTCAGGCTTGTTTCAGGCTTGAGCTTTGGTGGTTTGAGGTCTATGAAGTGTGGTGAGTTGAATGGTGAAGATGGTTTTTGTGTTTGCAAGCTGTGGAGGCAGATTCGAAGCAACTTGCAAGATGAGGTGATTTTGTGAATGTGTGTGTATGAGATGTTTCAGCCTTGCCTTGTACATGAAATGGCTTGCACTTTGTCCACATAACTCTCTCTCATTGGTCAGGTGATTGGACATGTGCTTTATTGATTGGTAAGTCACCTTTTGCAAAAAGTCAAAAATTGTGTAAGGAAGGTATGGCTCATGATCTAGGCTAGTACAAGGCTGGTTCTGGTGCAGCATGGTGTGTGTGTGAAACTAGCTTGGTTCAACAGCCAATGCATCAAGTGGTAGAAGTGTCATGAGTGTTTTTGCAAGTTGTTGCCTTTTTGTACTTCATGAAAGAAAGCCTTGTTACATGAACCATGAACATGTGATTTTGGCTCAATTCTGATTTTCATGACTTAGAGAATGTTTGCATGCTGGTTTGGAGTGAATTAGAAGTCACATTGGGCTTTGGTTCATGACTTTGCAAAATTTCCATTTGAAGCATGCCTTGAAAATCAATGATTTTAGCCAACTTTGCCATGCCATAACTTTTGATCCAAGAAGAGTTTGATCATGTTCTTGTACTTTTTGAAAAGGGAAAGATGAGATCTACAACTTTCATGACCAAAGTTTTTTCATTTGAAGCATTTTTGGATCAAGAATCAAGGCTTGAAAAATGACCTAAAATGAGGCATTCTTGAAAAGTCAACTATGCCCAAAAAGTCAACATTTGCAAAACTTCCAAATTCTTGATTTCTATGAACTTCAACCTTCTTCCATGATCAAATAAAGATCATATACACTCAAAATGATGAAGATCACCCATTGGTTGGGTCATTGGGGGCCTCAGATGCCCTGATTTTGCACTGACTTGTCTAGAAAGTCAACCCTTGATCAGATGACTTCCCCATGGAATTTCTTCATGAAAATTGATATGCATACTCCCTATACCATATAGAGACCAATGGAAACAAGAATGACCAAAAAATTTGGAGTTATGGCCTCTGAAACCAAAACCCTAATTTTAGGTCAACTGTGCAGTCAAACCTGGCTCTGCATCCACTCAAACCCTAGTTCTTGTGATTCTTTTGCATTTTTGACTTTGAGAAGATGTAATATGATAGATGAACACACATGGATCCCTTTGAAGTGATTGGTGGCCTTTGGAGTGGCTCAAAAAAGCTCTTGGATTGCTCAGATCACAAACCCTAGGTGCAGATGACTTTGAACCAATGCAGTGACTCAAAATTGAGATATGAGATGATATGATTGTGTTTATGCATATGAAATGCTCACAAGCCATGGTGAAATGAGTGAGGGCAAATTTGGGGTGTTTACATCAGCCATCTCCCTTTCAGACATAGGTGGCTGGACAACAACAGCGAGTTGTCTCCATCTTTGAGCGTATTCGCAGAAACTTTCTCTAGAGGACTGAGACATACCCATCAAGAGGGTCCTATTGGGTTCCATATCCATGTTATACTGATATTGGCGTATAAATGCCTCAGCTAAATCTTTCCAGTTCCTGACAGTAGCCCTTGACAAGTGTGAATACCATGCTCTAGATGCCCCGATAAAAGTGTCTTCAAAGTAAAACATCCACAGTTTCTCATCCATGGTATATGCCTTCAATCTTCCTAGAAAAGATTGCAAATGGGTACGAGGACAGGAGGTACCGTTATACTTTTCAAAGCATGGAGGTTTGAACTTGTGAGGAATCCTTACCCCTTCCACTAAGCCCATATCCATCACCTCGAATCCCAAAGAGTTCTGGGATTCTAGGGATCTTAGCTTCTCAGATATCTTGTCCAAATGACGATCATAAGCTTCATTTGCCCCAACACCTAATACTGTAAACTGCTCATCTTGAGGATCTTCCTGCAGAATACGATCTCCAGTGTTCCTTTGGCCATTCCCAAGAATATTAACTTCAGGATTGTTGTCAGGTCCAAACACCACCGGAGTCGTTCGTGGCTGATCGCACGCATTGTTACTAGTACCTCCAGTACCAACATGGTTATCTTCTGGAGTTTGCCGCTCGACTAACTCCCTCAATCTTTCCTGGTTCTGTGCCAGTCCAGTCATCACAACCATGAATTGATTCATCTGAGTCCTCACTTCTGTCCTCACATCAGTCATCTGAGTCCTCACATCTGTCAGTTCCTGCTGTAGCTAATCCATTTGTAGACTCAGAAGGTTGTGTCGAGTTGGATATCTGTGGATGCGACTGATGGGAAAGACCCTCCTGCGAGCAATATTTCCTGAAACAATCAGCAGAGTGAGAAAACAACAACTAAACACCTGCAAAAAAAAGGATATGCGGTTAGCATGCAATGCAATATGTCTATTTGTCTTTAGAGGGTATCCGGTTTGGTTTTTTGGTTTTGACCTTCCAGACCTCTGGGAGATGAAGATGTTTGAAGCAAACGAAGTCCATAAGAAAATCCAATTCATAACCATAAAAATACAAGTGGCAATGCCAAAATACAAATAGTTCATGACTTACAACCAAACAAACTCCCATGGTGAATCAAAATACAATCAAATTCAAGAATACAACAAATAAAATCACCATGGTGAGCTAAAGTACAATCAAATAGACACAAGTAAAGAAAATCAGACATCCAGTCAAAAGCATCCTCCTTGACTTCCTTCAGGAGAGCATCAGTTACCGGTCCAACTGGGTGCTCTGTAATGGTTCTGATGAGAAGGTTTATGGTTGGAATGGCATTTGTCATCTTCTGATACTTATATTGCTCTTTGGATCTCTTTAACCCCGCCCGGAGTTTCAACTCTGAGATCTCCTTCTGAGCTACCAGCAGTGCCTATTGGCTTCTTTTCTCATTGGCTTCCAACTGCTCTATCCTTGCTTGCATCTTCTGGTCTTCTTTTAGACGAGCCTCAGTTATCCTGACCCATCTATCCTGACTCTCCTCCGTATAATGCTCAGCTCTTGTCCTTTGTATCTTTGCTTCCTTACATGCATTCTTCAACACAAGTTCCCCTGCTCGGGCTTTCCTTATGAAGTCTTCAGTCTTCTCAATCTTGGTTACATGCTCGATGCGTAGCTTTTCTAACCTCTCAATGTCTAGAGGACCATCATTCCTTTCCCAAAGGGTCTTCTTCAAAGCTTCATCCAGCTGGGTGTTTCTTTCCTTTAACTTTTCAAAATCTTCCAGGCTTACTGTAGCTGTGGGTTCAACTGCTGATGGCCTTGGTACATCTTTCAGGGTCAATGGCATACGAGTAATTTGTCCTCTGATACACGACCATTCGGTGTACTGAGCAGAAGCTATGTTATTACACTTTCCCAGAATAGCAGTTCCCTTAGTCTGTATATTGTCCCATGCCCAGGATGCTTGTTGGACAGTGGCATGTTTGTTTTGAACATCACAGTAAAGAGACTATGCTAAGTCATGCTCCATAGGTGGATGTATCAAAGCATATCCCAATTGTCTTTTGAAAAGTAAAGGATTGTAATTGATGCAACCCTTTACTCCAATAAGTAGCACATTTGGGTATTGCCCACAGCTTGTTATTATGTCTCGGCCCTTGGTGTTCTGAGTACACCATCTGATATCTTCTGAAGTAAGGGAAATCATCCTCTTAGCCCAATTCCTTGACTGACGTGGATTCAGGAAAGCTTCCGTCCTTGGCATATGCTTCATCAACCAACTGTGGAAGAGAGGTGCACAACATCTTACCAGTTTTCCTCTCTGTTTTTCATTCCTCTGATGAACTGAGTAGTAGAAGTCTCCCAATAAGGTAGGAACCGGGTTATTTAGCATGAAGATGTGGATAGCATTCTTGCTTACAAACTTAGGCTCGCCTGCAAACAAGATGATACCATAAATGCTGAGGGCTAGGAGAGTACAGACAGTTTCCCAATTCCCTACTGCAGCATGCTTTATAGCCTGAGTGATCAAGAAATCCAGATGAAGGCCTGGGATTCCAGCCTTGGAAGTCATGTGCTCATCAATGATAGTTGCTTCCAGATGTAGTGCTTTGGCTATGTCTTCATTCTTTGGAGGGGTCATTTCAGGGTTGAAAGGAATTCTTCTTCTGATAGGGACACCCAATAGCATAGAGTATTCTTCCAACAAAGGTCCTATCTGAAAATCTGGGAAAGTGAAGCAACATAGAGGAGGGTAATAAAACTGAAGACAGGTGTGAATCATGCTCTTCTGTGATGCATTCAGGTCCATGATCATGTCCAGGATTCCACCATAATGCTCTCGGAATAAGGGAACATGATCAGGGGTGATAAGGGCATGTATCTGTCTGATGCCTGCTAGAGGATACTCAAAGAAGTGGTAGGTGATGTTGCTTTTCCTTGTTGAATCCATGTTGAAGATGTGTGCTGAAGGAGATAACTGAAGAAGATAGCAGAAGAATTGTTGAAGCAGATAAGTTGAGCATAAGAACGATCAAAACCAAACTAAGAGAAGATGGATACCCTATAAACCAAATAGACAAATGTTAAATTATGCAATATGATGTATGCTTATGATATGCAAGGGTTTGTGATCATGTGCTGGATTATCAGTTGCCTTTGGCAGGATCCATGAGTGTTTAGAGTTTCAGATGGAGGTCTGAGAACCAGTAACTGGGTGGGGGACTCAAATAAAGAGTCAATAATCCATGGTTTCAAAGAACTAGTCCAAAATAGTACAACCTTAAGAACAAAATCCAGTAGCAAGGTATGTTGAGGTCAAGGGTTCCTGCAAACCTGTAAACAACCCAACCCACTCACAGGTATTGTTCTAGAACAAGGATCCTCAGATTCGAATCTATTATGAGAAGTGTAAATACTTCTAACTCGGAGGTACAATGTTTACCCTAATCATAAAGGATCCTCCTCTAATTCACCTCAGATGCTGAAGGTCATCTAAGAAGGTCATCCAGACTTAGCAGGCTTCCTAGATAGCCCTAGCACTACAGGAAATCCGTACCACAGAGTTCTCAAAAGGAAACCCATGTCTGAACCGTGTTTTCATATTCCCGCACCAGACCGAAATGGAATGGGAAAGAATACAAAACCACTCTAATCCTATGTGTCACTTAGGCCTTTGTGTTGGACCTTTCTCACTGGAATACCCCTCCCACCAAAGCAAACCAGAAATCCAGCACAATGATATGATAATAATAAATGAAATTCAGAAAGCGGTAAATGAAAGCGATAAAGTAAATGCAATAAATAAAGTTGTACAGGAAGAAATAAATAAAGCAAAAACATAAACACAAATAACACATAACACCCTCAATAAACACAAACAAACAAGCGCTAGGAGAAACCCACAAGAGAACCAGAGATTCTGGTTGCAAAGTCCCCAATAGAGTCGCCAAGATGTCGCTCCCCGGATTTGCATCCCGGTGAAAATGGTAACTGTCGGCGATGTTGGAAGTTGAGGTTGAATAGAGTCGCCAACTAGGCATTTTTATCCCAAAGGAAAGGTAATGTTGCATAAACCTGGAAAGGTATGGATAAGACGGTTGCAAACCAAAGAAACTGAGTAAGGGGGTAGGTTACGACCTGGGAAGGTATTAGCACCCAGATCGTCCTTCTTACTCGACGGGATCCACGCTTAATTGATTGTGTTTAAAAGGGGATAGTGTATGTGCTAAACTGTGCATAAAAAGATAGGGAGGAAGGATGTACAGAGTGTCAGTGCAAAAAGAAAGTGAGTGCCCAAAACTGAGGCTAAGGAAAGAGAAATTGGGAGGAGGAGAGGGGGGAGACAAAGAGACTTTTGTTCGATAACCGTTTAGTTATGCCTACGTATCATCTCGTGTAATGAGGAAGTCAGAACACCGTAGTTCGACTCAAAGAGACTTAGTGTTTGTTGTGAACTGCTGTCTTATCTATGCTCAAGCGTATGACTCGTCTGGCTCGAGTGCTAACCGTCTTGCATTAGACGGGCGAAGCGAGTTCTCGTTTTCAGAGTGAATGTGATGAGAAAAGAATCCCAGAGGAGAAGTTTATTGTTTGTTTTGTGTGTTTTCAGTTTTTTATTGTTTTTGGTGTTTTGCATAAGATAATGAGCTTAAGCCTTAATCAAGGGTTGTAAACTCATTATATCACCCCTGATTAGGGATAATGAGTCTACTTAAGTATGAGATGAAAATCTCAACTTAAATTACCCTAATGATGCAGGATTAAGATCATTAACCTACTTGTGATTATTAAGTGTTTTTGTATTTTTGTGTGTGTTAAGTAATGAGTTTAATCTCTAATCAGGGATTAGTGAACCCATTACACCATCCTAAAAGAAGGATAATAGATGAGAACACTTAAGATGAGGAAGACTCCTCAACTTAATCCATGGTTAGGGATTAAAAGCATTATATAACAAGCCTTTATTAAAGTGGATTTTAATTAGAGATGAGATTAAGAAATGGATTTTATGTTTGTAAGACTAAACCTGAGGGGGACTTGTCCATTAAACACTAGGGTTAGTCCCTCTAAACCAACAGGAAGAGATCTAACCCTAATATAAGGCCCAAGGTACAAGCTTAAGTCTTAATGATTATTAGGTGTTTTAATTAGGAGGTGTAAACAAATTAAAGGTTTAACACTAAGTATTAAAGTTATACACTCCATCCTAAGATAAGGATACAGGCATAACCCTAATTCAGAGTCTTAAAGCTTTAACTGTTTAGCCTTGATTATGCGATGAGAAGCAGAGACTCAAGGAGACTCAAAGGTAAAGAACTAGGGGGGACTATGTACAACCCTAAAGTTATCATGCTTAGGTATTCCTATGGTTTGTGAGACTTAGAAAAAGATCTTCAAATGGCCACCAAGGAAGAAGAAGCAGATGAAAAGAGAAGAGAAAGTAGAATAGGTTACTTACTTCCTGAAGAAGTTAAGTAACCTAAGAGAAAGAAAAGGAGCAGGAGAGAGCATAAGTGAGTCAAACTCACTTCAAAGACATATAAAATGCAAATGACGAGATAAGAAGAGGTTGGATGTGGAGGCAAATTCACATCCTAAACAACTTACCTGAAGCCCCTGAAATGGTTAGTATGAATGCATAAGACATGAAGCAAAAGGAAATAAGGCAAATGAAGATGAAATTATCAAGACCAGAAGTGCAAACACAATGCAAATGTGTTATGAAATGATGCAAAGTCATGTACAATGCTTATGTATGATCATACAAGAGATGAGATGCAAAGGAAATCATGTTAGAAGCTTGAAATCAAATGATTACACATAAGAAGCAATGAATGCAAAACATACAAATGGATGCAACAATGATCAAACAATGTTAACACATGTCCTAGGTATCTAAGATGACATACAAATGCATGAGATGTCATGACAAGTTCACACGATGAAGGTATGAAAAGATGAATGCAAATGAACATGGAAAATTAGGGTTTTAAGAAAGTGTGAGATGCATATGTTCAAAACAGAAGCAAAACACATGATAAAAAATTGAAAATACAACCAAATGAACCCTAAACACACATAAGATCACTCCCCAAAGATGGAAGTCCGAAGCTATACCAAAGTCAAGTTATGGTTTTTCTAAGTTAGGCTAGGGTTTTGGGTACTTCTTCATTAAAAATGCTAAACAAATGGAAAATGCAATACAAAAATATGAGTTAAATACCCTAGATACTACATGCAAAGTATGAAATAATGCAAAAAGAACCATGCACAAACTCATCTTGGTTGGTCATAAATGAATTTTTGAAGTTAGGGTTAGAAAAATAAGAAATTTGGAAACCCTAATTCATGGTTAATTGCCAAAACATGATCAAACCCTAAAAGAAATTTGTAAAATGAGTTTGTAAATTGTTCTAAATGTTCAAGAATGCTTCTTGATTTTTTTGGTGATTTTTAAATACCTAAACGCATTTTAATTAATTAAAATGAATTAATTAATTAAATAATACAATTAAATGATTTAAAAATTGATTTTTAATGCAAAAAATAAAAATAAAAATATTTTTGGTTTCTGAAAATTATTTAAAGACAAAATGCAAAAGATCATAATTTTTGAAAATGATCTGCTATTTTAAATAAAGAAATAAATAAAATGAAATAAAAATAAAATAAAATGCAAAGTAATTACAAGGAAAGGCCAGGATTGCGTGGAGGCTGGATCAAAGGCTCAGGATGAGAGTCAGCAAGACTTGTGGTATGAAGATCTAAGAGCCTAGATTCAACTTTGTGATACGCGCGCTATCCAATGGCTCAGGTTCAATCTGATTTAATTAATTATAATTAACTTAATTAATTAAAATTAAGGTTAAGTGATTTATCTGGACCGTTCATACGCAAGGCTAATCAAGATCCTAAGGCTCACAATCAATCTGGAAAACAAAACCCTAATTAACCCTAATGACTTTCAGGTGACCGGAGATAAGCTCCGGTCATCTTCTCCGGCCAGCCCCAATCCCCAACTTCTTCCCTAGGTCACTAAACAACATCAAATCTACCCAGAAACGTTCCCCAAGCATCATAGAACACAAATCCACAAACAAAAATCATTTATAACACATAAACAATAAGAATCGAATCAAAACATTTTCACGGGCAAATTTTCAAAACAACAATACATGCTTGTTTCTACACCATTTTCAATTCTAAACACATCAGGATGATCAGTGCAACATATAGAATCATTTTGCAACAAGAAAAAGAGGTTTTGGAAAATTTGTTCTTGATGGATACCTGAACTGAAGTTCTTCAAACTGGAGCTTTCAGGGCCTCCCTCTTGTGCAAATCAGCTCCTTTGGTCCTTCTGAAGCAAATGGAAAACTTGGATGAAGTTTATTTGGGCTATTCTGAAGGGTTCAGTTCTGATATGGCAGAAATCGTGATTTTGTTTGAGGCTGTTTCAGGTCATGTTGATGGGTGGGAAATGTTCGTTAGGTCATGTATGATTGAATGGTGAAAGAAAATTTGAGGTTTGATGGCTATGTAATTAAATTCGAAGAGATGAAGTCTTGAGAGGATTTTGTGTAATATGAGCTTGTTGTCTTTTCAAGGCTTGTTGTCTATTATTTTATTCTTCTTAGGGTTTCTATAAACAATTGCCATTGGTCAAAAGAGTTGTTGTGGCACTGTGGGATTGGTATGGCTTGAAATGCAAAAAGTCAAAAGTTTGTGTAATTGAGGTATGGGCTAGGATAGAAGTGATTTGAGCTCTTGGGCTGCCTCAGCTGGCTTCAAGGAGCACCCTAGGATCAAATGTTGTGAGCTGTGTGTCGCTCCCGATAAATGAAACAGGGTCAAATAAGGGTACAGACGCGAACGGTCGGCGAGAGGGACAATGAGAACACACAGCCGTGAACTCACTGGAGATGAATAGAGTCGCCAGCTAGGCATTTTTATCCCGGAGGAAAGGCAATGCTGCATAGACCTAGAAAAAGATGGACAAGATGGTTTGCGAACCAGAGAGACGGAGAAAGGGGGTTGGTTACAACCTGGGAAGGTATTAGCACCCAGATTGTCCGTCGTACTCGACGGGATCCACGCTTAAAAGATTTGTGTTTTAAAGGGGTAGTGTCAGTGCAATTTTGTGTATAAAATAGCTGGAAAAGATGTACAGGTGTCAGTGTAAAGTGTATAAGTGATGTGAAGTATGAAAGTGTCAGTGTAAGAACAAGGTGAAATGCTCAAGATCATGAGGCTAAAGAATGAAGCTAGAAAGAAGGGGAATATACAGAGACTTTTGTTCGATAACCGTTAAGTTATGCCTACGTATCCTCTCGTGCAATGAGGAAGTCAGAACACCGTAGTTCGACCCAAAGAGACTGAAAGATGAATTGACTGATGAACTGCTTGCTTGTCAATGCTCAAGTGTATGACCTGTCTGGCTCAGGTGCAAACTGTCTTGCATTAGACGGAAGAAGCAAGTTCTCGTTTATGAGTGAAGGTGATGAGAAAAGAACCCCGAAGGAGACGATTATTGTTTGTTTTTGTATTTTCAGTCTTTTATTGCTTTTGAAAGTTTGACATAAGTTAATGAGCTTAAGCCTAAACCAATGGGTTATTAAACTCATCACATCTTCCCTCTGATTAGGGGTAATGAGAATACCTTAAGTGTGAAGTCAGATTCTCACACTTAATCACCTTTGATGTAGGATTAAGATCATTAACCTACTTGTGATTATTTAGATGTTTTTGTGGTTTTTGTTTAGTGTTGAGTAATGAGGTTAAGCCATAATCAGGGATTAAACAGACTCATTACACCATCCTAAAAGAAGGATGATAGATGAGAATGTTTAAGCTGAGGAAAGCTCCTCAACTTAATCCATGATTAGGGATTAAACCCATGACAAAACAAGCCTTTGATTAAATGGATTTTAGATTAATGATATGGTGATGAAGTGATTTTTATGATTTGTAAGACAACTTGAGGGGGACTTGTCCATTAACACTAGGGTTAGTCCTTCTTAACCAGTTAAGGAAGAATTAGAACCCTAATGCAAGGCCCAAGTTACAAGTGTGATGTCTTGATATTTATTAAGTGAATTGGTTAAGAGATTTAAACACATTAAGGGTTTAACACTTAGGATTAAAGTTATACACTCCATCCTAAAAGAAGGATGCAGGCATAAGCTTAATCACAAAGTCTTAAAGCCTTTAGGGTTTGGTCCCTGATTATGAGATGAGAAGAGAAGACTCAAAGAGAGACACAAAGGTAAAAACAAAGAGGGGGACTAATCAAAACCCTAATTCATTGTCATGCTTGGTTGTTCCTAAGGTTTGTGAGGTTTACAAGAACAATCTTCAAAGGAGCCACCAGGAAGCAGATGAACAAGATCAAGAGAAGCAAAGTGGCTTGCTTCATTCAAGAAGTCAAGTCACTTGAAGAAAGAAAGTAGGAGGAAGAAGAATGAGCAAGCTCAATCTCAAACACAAATAGAAATGCAGCAATGCATGCAAGAGAGATGAAAAGAAAAGTTATGAGAAGTGAAGGCAAATTCACTTCTCAAGCTCACTTACCACCTGAAATGTTAGAAAAGAAATGCAATGCAATGCCAAATGAGATGAAATGACATGATGAAAAACATAACCAGAAGCATGTTGATGATGATAATGATGTTATGAGATACCATGAACATGAGGCAAGGCATGGAGATGCTCATACAAGATCATGGATGTAAATGATGCAAGTTAAGGAGCATGAACAATCATGGAAAGTTATGAAGCATACAAGACAAATGGCATGGCAAATATGCAATGCAATGATCAAACATGCTTTCTATATGTCTTGAGATGTCAAATGGATCACAAGAATGCACAAAATGCAAAGGCAAGTCATGTTATGCAAGGAAATGCAAGAAGGATGCAAGAGAAATCCCAAATTAGGGTTCATGGATTAAACATCAAACCAAAACTCAAAACAGAAGCAAACCCTAAGATAAAAAATGGAAAATGCCATCCTAAGAAACCCTAAACCTATACTAAACCAAGGTCCAAAGGGGAGGTCTCAACTCTTAACCATTCTCAAGTTATGAATTTTCTAAGTTATTAGGGTTTTTTAGGGTTCTTAACAAAAGAAATGCCAAACAATTGGAAAATACAAGATCAAATCATGGCCATTTTACCCTAGAAACTACATGCCAAACACAAAACAATGTAAGAAGAATCAATGTCTCAACCTTCTCCAATAGGCAGAAATGAATTTTTAAACTTATGATCAAATTAATGCATAAAAAAAATGATTTAATTCAATGAAAAATCCTCAAAATGCATCAAGATCAAAAAAGAAATTTGGTTTGAAGGTTGGACAATGTTTCTAAATGTCTTAGAACATTTCATGAATTTTTTTGTAATTTTTAAATACCTAAAAGTATTTTTAATTAATTAATTCCCATTAATCAATTAAAAATAATCTTTTAAATATTTAAAAATACTTTTTTAATGATAAAAAATAAAATAAAAATGTTTTTGGGTCTTAAAAATTAATAAAACTTTTAGGAAAAAGTTTCATAATTTTTAAGAATATTTAACTATTTTAAAATAATTATGCAAGTTTAATGAAACAAAATGAATTAAAAATCAAATAAAAAAGAAAGTAAGCTAGATGGAGGGCCAGGATGGAGCCTGAGTTTAAATGTGTTGACTGGCGCGTGAATGAAGGGCCCAGATGGCTCCTGAATTAATTAACTTAATTAAAGATTAATTAAACTAATGAGAGAGATTAGGGCTAATGAAAAGGATCTGGGCCATCCAAAAGGGAGGGAAGTCAACAAGTCAAAGGCCATCTACGGCCAAAATTCAAACTGGAGTTAATTACGCAATTAGGGCACAAATCACTTTCAGGTGGCCGGAGAAGACTTCCGGTCGTCTTCTCCGGCCAGCATCTCACCTGAGAAATCCCCAAACCCCTCAAATCGTATCAAAAATGAAAACTAAGAACTGGGAAATGATCTCCAACCTCTCACGAATCAAACCCCTCTCTCAAAACAAATTTCTTCTTCCTAAACAAACTGAATCGAAAGAAATAAAAACTAGGGCACGCAAGCTTCAGAGACAAATTAAATGCTCAAATCAAAGCCATTTCAAAAACTAAGAACATCAGGATAATCAGTGAATCACATAGAACAAGTTTGGAACAAAAGAAATGATTTCTGGAAAAATAATTTTCGAGCTACCTGAGATTTGGAGCTTTCAACTTGAGGACTTTCTGGCCACTTCTCCTTGTGCAATCTACTCCACTTGATCCCCAGATGATGTTTGAATGCTCAATGAGAGTTTAAGTTGGCTGGATAATGAGTTTCGAAAGCTCCTGCTCAAGCTTGGTCAGAAATGGCAATGGAGTTTCTGGAGGTTTCAGGCCATTGTGAGGGGTTGTTTGTGATCCTGAGGGTGAATGGAGAAGGTCTGGAGTGTTTGTTTGTATGTTTGTGAGCTATGGTGAGAGTTTCGAAGAGAAACTGCAGCTTGGGGGGAGAAATGGCTATGGAGTGTTCTGGTTGTTTCAGGCTTGGGTTCTTGGTGCTTTGTGGTCTATGGAGCAAGGTGAGTTGAATGGTGAAGATGGTTTGAGTGTTTGCAAGCTGTGGAGGCAGATTCGAAGCAACTTGCAATGTGGTAGATTTTTGTGTATGTGATGAATGAGGATGTTTCAGCCTTGCCTTGTGTTATGTCTAGCTTGCAAATTGTCCACATAACTCTCTCTCATTGGTCAGTTGACAAGACATGCCCTTTATTGATTGGTAAGTTACCTTTTGCAAAAAGTCAAATAATGTGTAAGAGAGGTATGGCTCATGATCTAGGCAAGTACATGGGCTGGTTCTGGTGCAGCAAGGTGAGGTGAGAGGCTAGCAAAGCTCAGCATCCAAGGCTGCAAGTAGTAGGAAGCATGATCATGAGTTTTGCAACTTGTGACTTTTTGTTCACATGTGACCTTTTTTGTCCAACCAAACATAAAACCATGGGCATTCTTAGTTCATTTCTGATTTTTAGGACTTAGAGAAAGTTTATGTGCTGGTTTGAAATGAATTAGAGGCTACAATATGCATTGGTCCAAGATTTTGCAAAATTCTCACTTAGGGCATGCCTTGAAAATCAATGATTTTAGCCAACTTTGCATTGCCATAACTTTTGATTCAAGAAGAGTTTGATCATGTTCTTGTACTTTTTGAAAAGGGAAAAATGAGATCTACAACTTTCATGACCAAAGTTTTTCCATTTGAAGCATTTTTGGATCAAGAATCATGGCTTGAAAAATGACCTAAAATGATGCATTCTTGAAAAGTCAACTATGCCCAAAAAGTCAACATTTGTAAAAACCCTAAATTCTTGATTTCTATGAACTTCAACCCTCTTCCATGATCAAATAAAGATCATATACACTCAAAATGATGAAGATCACCCATTGGTTGGGTCATTGGGGGCCTCAGATGCCCTGATTTTACACTGACTTGTCTGAAAAGTCAACCCTTGATCAGATGACTTCCCCATGGAATTTCTTCATGAAAATTGATATGCCTACTCCCTATACCATATAAAGAGCAATGGAAACAAGAATGACCAAAAAATTTGGAGTTATGGCCTCTGAAACCAAAACCCTAATTTTCAGTCAACTGTGCAGTTTGACCTGGCTCTGCATCCACTCAAACCCTAGTTCTTGTGATTCCTTTGCATTTTTGACTTTGAGGAGATGGAACATGATATAAAATCACTCATGGACCTCTTTGAAGTGATTGGTGATCTTTGGAGTGGCTCCAGAGGCTCTTGGATTGCTCAGATCACAAACCCTAGGTGCAGATGACTTAGAATCTATGCAGGGAATCAAAATGAGATATGAGATGATATGATTGTGTTTATGCATATGAGAAAGATCACAAGCCATGGTGAAATGGGTGAGGGCAAATTTGGGGTGTTTACAGCTGCCCCTATTCAAACATGAGTTAGCTGTGCAGGTTGTAAGCGACGGCTTAACAGGCAAACAAGATAACTTGTGGTTGAATACCAAAGACAGTCCAAAATTTGCACTCACAGAATGAAGAAGAAAAGGGATATAGATTGTAAAAAGGAAAATAAAGTATATTGTAAAGGTGCGGAAAACAAAGCGATGACGGGGACGGCCGACATGCTGGGGATAGAAGGTAAAGCCAAGACGGGGACGGCCGACTAGCTGGGGAAATAAAATCATGATGGGGACGGCCATCAAAATAAAGCTGTAAAATTCTCTGAGGATTTAATGAAACATGACGGGGACGGCTATCAAGTTCATAAAGCAACGTAACCAACGATGGGGACGGCCATCGGGTTGAAAAGGAAAAGGGACCACGACGGGGACGGCCATCGGGTTAAAGAATAAACGAAATAAACAGATGATGGGGGACGGCCATCAAAGGTGAAGGACGATCACCTAGCAGGGTACGGCTGCTCTGTTGGGGATAAAAGAAATATGATGGGGACGACCATCAAAGGTGGAGGACGACCACCTGGCAGGGTACGGCTGCCGAAAATATCAACGATGGGGACGGCCATCGGATAGAAAAGGTCAACGATGGGGACGGCCATCGGACGAGCATGATGGAGGACGACCATCAAGAAGTGGAGGACGACCACTCAGCAGGGTACGGCTGCTCTCGGGGTTTATCATGACATAGGACGAATGCCAGATAACCAAAATCAACAATGGGGACGGCCATTGGATAAGGTGATGAAGGACGATCATCAAAAGGTGGAGGACGACCACCTAGCAGGGGACGGCTGCTAAAAACAACGATGGGGACGGCCATCGGATGAGCATGATGGAGGACGACCATCAAGAAGTGGAGGACGACCACTCAACAGGGTACGGCTGCTCTCAGGGTTTATCATAACACAGGACGAGTGCCAGATAAAAGAAAGATGCTTTGTTGGCGATCTACTGGGGATATAGTAAACACGGACGAGTGTTCACAACCAAGAAAGGAAAGTATAAGTGTTTGGTATTGTGTATAGATTAAAGATGCGGACGAGCATCCTTAGACTATGATATGGACGAGTATCATGTAGAAACAAATACTGACACGTGTTCAGAGATGATGATACGGACGAGTATCAACTGGTTAACAGAGAACACGGACGAGTGTTGAATCTGAAGGGACTCTTCTGGGGAATAGTAGACACGGACGAGTGTCTATATTCAAGAAGACATAAGTGTTTGAAACAGTGTATGGATTAAAGATGCGGACGAGCATCCTTAAGACTATGATACGGACGAGTATCATATGGAAACAAACATTAGACGCAATGTTCTGAGGTGATGATACGGACGAGTACCAACTGGTTAACAAAGAACAGAGACTACTGTCGAATCTGTGGGGGTATGAGTGATGGTGTATACAAGATACGGGCGAGTATCTGTATAAGTGTACCAATGAGTAGTGAGTATATATATAAGTGTTTATCTGCTGGGGAGAGTGACACAGACGAGTGTCAAAAGAGAAAAGTAGCATTATCAAGTATATGGGTGGTAAAGGTGTAAGCGACTGCGCTGGGGATATGACACGGACGGGTGTCGAGAAAGTGTATATATAAGTATATGTGAGTGCCAAGAGGATGTCTTTGGCTTTCTGCTGGTGATTTGACACGGACGGGTGTCAGGAAGTATCTGTAGTACGGGTGATTTTGTTTGTAAAGTGTATTCAGGCAACCTGTTTGGGGAAGTGATGACACGGACGGGTGTCAGAAATATATACTGGTGTTTGGTGATTGGAGAGGCAACTGCTTTTGCTGGGGACTCTGGTGAGGATTTCTGTACAATGATGATGAACGGTTATTATCCACAAGTGTCAATTCATAACATGGCTTATGATTATGCTATGCGTTTGATTTTTGCCGTAATGCTCCGTATTAGACGGAATGCTACGCTCTGAGGGGATAGTATGATGCGAATGCTATGATTATGCAAAGATATCAAACCGGGATTCGGATCCCGTTGCTGCGAAGATCTCTGGTCGATCTGTTTGAAATGGACCTCCCAGCTGGGGATGAGATCATTGGTAGATCTGGTGAGATGTATTCATTTGGGGGTATAGGTCACTGGTTGACATATCCTTGTAATACGGGACCCAGCTGGGGTTTGTAGAAGCTTTCTTCACTCTGTTGTGATCTTCTATGCGCTGCTCTTCTGGATAGAGGCTGAAGATTCTGTGGGGAGATGATTTCCTGACTCCCGTACTCAGCTGAGGATGAAATGGCAGCTCGGCTGGGGAATTATGAGAGGCAACTCAGCTGGGGAGAGCAACAAGAGGCCACTCGGCTGGGGATAGAGCATTTCGGATGCCGAGATTGAGTGTATGTTGATTTGGCAACTTTGCTGGGGAAGTGGGCACTCTCCAGTGCCACGTGGAAGATAGACCGAGTTGATAATGATTCGCCTGCTTGCTGAAACGTAACTTGCATGCCCCAGGTTGCGTCCTGGATACCTGCAATCCTGCAAAGATAAGGAAACGCACAAAAGGTCCCGAGGTATCCTTCACTGAATTCCGTCAAAGGAGTTAAGCATTCTCACGAGTAAGTATATTCCCTGCAAGCATGTGTTTTATTATTATTACTTTTGGGAGAAAAACATCTGTACTTATGCAATTGATTTTTTTGAGACATCAGACATTCTTTGCAAATAAAAATGTACAAAACGAGACATGACTGAAAATCTGATTTTATTAATTCATATGCCCTGAATTGGCGAGATACAGTCAAAGAAACAAATCCCCTGAAATGAGGAGATTGTTACAAATTGAGAAACAAAATGCTGGCAGTGTTGACGACGCTTTCAAGGAGCTTCCTCTTCTGCTATGACTCGTATGACAATGACGTTCTTCTCGTCTTGCTTTCTGGAGAGAGTTGATTCTGATTGAAGCTTGATCCTTTGTAGCTTACCAAGTTGTAGATAATGCAGACGAATTCAGAATGCAGTTGTTCGCTTGTTCCCTTATTTTGCATGGATCGCCCTTTCGGGTTTTCAATCCATCGGGATACCCATTTTTGCCTGAGCTGTCCAATGTGGCTTTTCAACTCAGCGGGTGTACATTTTTGTTTATTTCCCTTATTTTTTCCCGAGTCTTTTATTCTGTTTTTGACTCGCCGGGATGCCCTATTTTTGCCTGGACTTACATTCTGTTTTTATGTCCAGCGGGTCATTTTATGCGAAGTATTTTTTAACTGCATCTGAATTCACAGGGGACGGGAAATCTTCACCATCCATGGTGCTGAGCATCAGCGCTCCACCAGAGAAAACTTTCTTTACAACGAATGGTCCTTCATAATTTGGAGTCCATTTGCCCCTGTGGTCTGTATGAGGAGGGAGGATTCTTTTCAACACAAGATCCCCTACTTGGTACCCTCGGTGCCTGACTTTCTGATCGAAGGCTCTCTTCATTCTCTTCTGATACAATTGTCCATGACAGATTGCAGCCAATCTCTTCTCTTCAATCAGACTCAGTTGTTCGAATCGGGACCGAACCCATTCTGCTTCACTCAGTTTAACATCCATTAATACCCGCAACGAGGGTAGTTCAACTTCAACAGGTAGGACTGCTTCCATACCATATACAAGCTGGTACGGTGTTGCCCCAGTGGATGTCCTGATTGACGTGCGGTACCCATGCAAGGCAAACGGTAGCATTTCATGCCAGTCTTTGTATGTGATTACCATCTTCTGCACAATCTTCTTAATATTCTTATTTGCCGCCTCAACAGCACCATTCATCTTTGGCCTGTAAGGAGAAGAATTGTGGTGTTGGATCTTGAAGTCCCGGCATAGCTCTGCCATCGTTTTGTTGTTTAAATTGGAACCATTATCAGTAATGATTCACTCGGGCACTCCATATCGACAGATGATATCTCTTTTCAGAAATCGGGCTACCACTTGCCTTGTGACGTTTGCATATGAGGCTGCTTCGACCCACTTAGTGAAATAGTCAATGGCGACCAGGATGAATCTGTGACCATTTGAAGCAGTCGGCTCAATCTTGCCAATCATATCAATGCCCCACATGGCAAAGGGCCATGGTGAAGACATTATGTTTAAAGGATTCGGAGGCACATGCACTTTGTCTGCGTAGATCTGGCATTTGTGGCATTTTCTGGCGTAGGCACAACAGTCCGCATCCATTGTGATCCAATAATAGACTGATCTTAACAACTTTTTAGCCATTGCATGTCCTCCAGCATGGGTACCAAAAGAGCCTTCATGTACTTCATTCATCAACAAATCTGCTTCCGTCTTGTCAACACATCGGAGGAGTACCATATCAAAGTTCCTTTTGTATAAAGACCCATCAGTGTTCAGAAAGAAACTTCCAGCAAGCCTTCTCAAGGTCTTCTTATCATTGGAAGATGCCTCAGGTGGGTACGTTTGATCCTCCAAGAAGCGCTTAATGTCATGGAACCAAGGCTTATCATCTTTAACAACATCTGCTGCGAATACATGTGCTGGCCTGTCGAGTCTGGACACTGAAATCTGAGGTACAAAGTTAGCAGCTTGAACTTTGATCATGGACGAAATGGTAGCAAGAGCATCTGCAAACTGATTCTCGTCCCGAGGGATATACTCAAGCTTGACTGTTGTGAAGAATGTCAATAACCTTCTTGTATAATCCCGGTAAGGTATCAGATGATCCTGGTGTGTATACCATTTTCCGTTGGTTTGATTAACTACCAGAGCTGAATCTCCGAATACAGTTAAAGTCTTGATCCTGAGGTCAATGGCTTCCTCAAGACCCATAATGCAAGCTTCGTATTCAGCTTCGTTGTTAGTGCAGTTGAAAGTGAGTTTTGCCGAGAAAGGCATGTGAACTCCTTTAGGTGTAATGAGTACTGCACCAACACCGCGACCATTCATGTTAACAGCCCCATCAAACATCATAGTCCATTCTTCCTCCGGGTCAGGCCCTTCAGTGTGAATAGGCTCTTCGTGATCTTTTGCTTTAATGAACATGATGTCTTCATCAGGGAAGTCAAACCTCATAGGCTGGTAGTCATCAATGGGTTGCTCAGCAAGATATTCAGATAGTACACTGCCCTTGATGGCTTTCTGAGATGTGTACTGTATGTCGTATTCTGTGAGAATCATCTGCCATCTTGCAACCCGTCCGGTAAGAGCTGGCTTCTCGAAAATGTACTTAACTGGATCCATTTTTGAGATTAATAAGGTAGTGTGGGTCAACATATACTGTCTCAGTCGGCGAGCAGCCCACGCTAAAGCACAGCAAGTTTTCTCGAGCAGTGAATAACGCTGTTCACAGTCGGTAAACTTTTTGCTTAGGTAGTATATTGCATACTCTTTTCGACCAGACTCGTCATGCTGACCTAGTACACACCCCATTGACTCTTCTAATACTGTCAAGTACATAATCAGAGGTCTTCCTTCAACTGGCGGCATGAGGATTGGAGGTTCTTGTAAATATTCCTTGATCTTGTCAAAAGCTTTCTGGCAATCTTCGTTCCACCTGACCGTTTGTTCCTTTCTTAACAGCTTGAACAAGGGTTCACAGGTTGCCGTAAGGTGAAATATGAACCGCGAAATGTAGTTTAATCGACCTAAGAACCCTCGGACTTCTTTCTCAGTTTTCGGTGCAGGCATTTCTTGAATAGCTTTGACTTTATCAGGGTCAACTTCAATCCCTTTCTCGCTTACAATAAAGCCCAGCAGCTTACCGGATCGCACCCCGAATGTGCATTTGTTGGGGTTCAGCTTTAGTTGGTACTTCCTCAGTCGCTTGAACAACTTCAGCAGATTCACCAGGTGATCTTCCTCTGTAAGGGACTTGGCAATCATGTCATCCACATAACACTCAATTTCCTTATGGATCATATCGTGGAATAATGTCACCATAGCCCGTTGATACGTTGCACCAGCATTCTTTAGTCCGAATGGCATCACCTTGTAACAGAACGTGCCCCAAGGTGTGATAAATGTTGTCTTCTCCATGTCTTCAGGTGACATCTTGATCTGATTATATCCTGAAAATCCATCCATGAAGGAGAATACCGAGAACTGAGCCGTGTTATCCACCAATACATCAATGTGAGGTAATGGGAAGTCATCTTTCGGGCTGGCTCTATTCAGATCCCGGTAGTCAACACACATTCTTACTTTGCCATCTTTCTTAGGCACAGGCACTATATTAGCAACCCACGGCGGATAGCTAGTTACAGCAAGGAACCCGGCGTCCCATTGCTTTTGTACCTCTTCCTTAATTTTCATAGCCATGTCTGGGCGAGTTCGGCGCAGCTTCTGTTTAACTGGTGGGCATTCTTCCCTCAAAGGCAGCTTATGCACAACAATGTCGGTATCCAACCCTGGCATATCTTGATACGACCAAGCAAACACATCAACATACTCTTGAAGCAGATCTATCAGTTGTCTCTTCACTGAGTCTTGCAGGCAGGCCCCGATTTTAACTTCCTTCACGTCTTCGTCTGTACCAAGATTAATCACTTCAATCTCCTCCTGGTGAGGAGTAATAGCCTTCTCCTCTTGTCTCAACAACCTAGCTAGCTCTTCAGGAAGCTCATATTCTTCATCAACCCCTTCATCAGCTTGATTGATTGGATTGTCAAAGTCATACGATGTCATAGCCGTGCTGTTGTCGGTGCTGTCAGGAAGGCACTCTCTGCAAGGGTTAAGTTTGTTCATTTTAGTGATTGATTTTAATCTTGCTTTAGAAAAAAAAGTGAAATGAAGTTATCATTTTGAAAACACCGCCATTTATTTTTGTACAAAAAGAAAAATGGAAAAACAGTGAGCAGAAAAGAAAAAGACTCGTTTGCAAAAAGATGTCTGATATTTCGTTAATTTAATCTTGTTTGCACAAAAGTACAGATGGCCCGATTACAAAATGAGTCTTGTCATCTTGGGCAAGATGCAAGACTTTGATGCATGCTCATAAAAATACAGGAAATAATAATTACTCTGATCGAGTAACCCTTATAATTTCCTGGGAAGACCAGTTCGAGACACTGCTCCCCGGGATCTTTGGACGAATCCAATTCTCCAGATTGCGCTCCTCTGCCAGCTCGTCTTCCAGACAGTTGATAGCATCAGGGGTAAGCATCCCCCCACTGACAAAACCAGGCTCTCCAGCAGCCTTTGCTTGATGTTGAGTTGGTCTGTAACCCAACCCAAACTTGTCTTCTTTTTTCTCCACCGATAGCAGTTTGCCCCAGCCCTGGGCAGTTCCTTCCTCAACAACCTTCCGGGCTTGTTGGTATGATGACATTGGAGTACCAGATACAGCAGATGCCTCATTCACATTCAAAGCTTCAAACCCCTGGCTCATTGTTTCATGGATCTCCCCATCCATTTCAATGTACTTATAGGTTGCCAGGTGGCTGACAAAAATGTCCTCCTCTCCACAAATTGTGACAACTTGGCCTTCCCACTCAAATTTTAACTTTTGGTGAAGGGTAGACGTTATTGCGCCGGCGGCGTGAATCCAGGGTCTACCCAACAAACAGCTGTAGGCGGGCTGAATGTCCATCACATAAAAGATAGTTTTAAAAGTCTGTGGGCCAATTGTCACAGGCAGCTCAATCTCCCCCAGAACCGACCTCTTCGAACCATCAAAGGCTCTTACCACCAGGTTGCTGGGTCTCAATGCCAATCCATCATATTCTAACTTCACCAGAGCCTTCTTTGGTAAGACATTCAGGGAAGAACCTGTGTCCACCAGCACATGAGAAAGGACAGCTCCTTTGCATTCCATGGTTATGTGCAAGGCTTTGTTGTGGTTGCGGCCATCCGCGGTCAAGTCAGAATTGGTAAACCCTAGCCCATTGCTAGCAGTAACATTTCCAACCACGGTTTCCAATTGGTTGACAGTAATCTCCTCAGGCACGTAAGCTGCGTGCAAGACTTTAAGTAGTGCATTCCGATGGGCTTCGGAGCACATAAGTAGTGAGAGGATGGAGATTTTGGATGGCGTCTGATGAAGCTGATCCACAATTTTATAATCACTCTTTTTTATGATTCGCATAAACTCATCAACTTCCTGATTGAACGGAGTCTTCAAGGCTTCTTTGGCAGCTTGATCTTCCTGCACCGGGCTCTTTCCCTTTGCCTTGGCAGCAGCTTCTGCTTCGGCAGTGGGTCTTTGAACTTGTGAAGCAAAGAGACGTCCGCTTCGAGTGAAGCCTCCGCCTCCCCCCACATTATCTACTTGTGGTGCAGGTGTTGATGTTTCAAGAGTGATTCTTTTTCCTTCGCAATACACGTCAGAGCCATAGTGCCAAGGGATGGCCCTGTTGCTCTCATATGGTACTGGTCCAGGCACCGTGACTGTGACTGGACTGATTGTTGTTGTTGAAGGGACTGTAATCGTTTGTGGATCATAAAAGATTGTAACTGGTGCTCTGATGGGAGCAGCACCTTCTGAATGGTAGGCAGAGTTGTTCTCAGGATCATAAAATATGGTGACAGTAGAGACGTCTTCATGATTTGTTGCTGGAGTTGTAGGGGCCATTGTTGGAAGTACGGGTGTTGTTGTTGTAGGAGATTCAAGATGGAATGAAGCTGAAGTTGTAGCAGGAGAAATTATTGAAAACTGATCAGTTGAGACGACTGATGGAGTACTTGTTGATGAAACCGAAGAATTGTCAGGAACAATAGTTGCTGCAGTTGTAGGAGGTTCTGAAATCGTTGCTGACGATATTGCTGGATTTGTTGGAAATGATGTGGTGATCTGAAGTTGGCCACTCCGAATAAGGCCATCTATGCCATTCCTCAAATTATCGCACCCATTTACCGAGATATTGCAGTAAGCACAGCCTAACTCACACCCCGGGAACATTTGACATTCCAAGAGCTGAGCTTTGATTTCTACCAATGGTGTCCTGATCTGTCCCACACTGGTTATTAAATAAGACGGCTTGTCTTCTTCAATAGCGTTAATCCGGGGACCACCATGGTTTGGCATCGGGTTTTTATTGACATTGGGTGGTGGTGCGAAATTCAGAGCCTTTGAGTCTACCAGGTCTTGTACCTTCATATGCAGAGCCCTGCATTTTTCTGTGCTGTGGCCAGGTGCGTTTGAATGAAAGGCACACCTAGCATTGGAGTCATAATTCCTTGGTAGACTGTTGGGATCCGGAGGTGCCAACGTTCTTAGGTCAACCAAGTTGAGTTTCAGAAGTTGTGGCAGCAAAGTAACATATGGCATTGGGATCGGATCGATCACTCTGTTAGCTTGAGATGGCCTCTGTTGGAATGGCCTTTGTTGACTGTTGTTGTTGGTGTTGTTGTTGTTGTAATTCCTTGGAGGATACTGATTTTGCTGATGGTACTGAGGTTGTTGTTGATAGCTTTGCTGAGGAGGTTGATAGACAGGTTGAGGATGAGCTGGAGCAGGGATGGTGACTGCTGCTATGGACCTCTGAGCATATTGGGGCCTACCCCTGTTTGAATGGATGGCATTGGTCTCTCCAGTTCTTCTCGGGCCTGCAAAAGGCTTCCTTGTACTACTGGACGAGCTTGCACCGTTGTCTGAGATCTTTCCCATTTTTAACAAGCTTTCAATTCTCTCCCCGGCTATGACAACATCTGCAAAGCTAGTGGAAGAGAAAGCTGCCAACCTGTCAATATATGTTCCCTGAAGGGTGTTCATGAACATATCTGCCATTTCCCACTCAGACATAGGTGGTTGAACAGCAGCAGCCAGCTGCCTCCACCTTTGGGCATATTCTCGGAAACTCTCCCTCGAAGACTGTGACATTCCCATCAGGAGAGTCCTGTTGGGTGCCATGTCTAGATTATACTGATACTATCTGATGAAGGCCTCTGCCAGGTCCTTCCAGCATCTAATTGTTGCTCTTGTCAGATGGGAATACCACTCCCTCGAAGCTCCAGTCAAGCTATCCTCAAAATAGAACATCCACAATTTCTCATCCATTGTATAGGCCTTCAGCCTTCCCAGAAATGATTGTAGATGAGTCCGGGGGCATGAAGTCCCATTATACTTTTCGAAACAAGGAGGCTTGAACTTATGGGGGATCCTGACCCCGTCTACCAAACCCATGTCCATAACGTCGAAGCCCAAAGAGTTTTGAGATTCTAAGGACCTCAACTTCTCAGCTATTTCATCCAATCTTCTATCATAAGCCTCTTCTCCAGCACCCATTACTGTGAACTGGTCTTCTTGAGGGTCTTCCTGTAGTACCCTCCCTGCTGTGGCAGTCCCTTGTATATTGACAGGGATGTTGGTCTCTGGATGGAGATGGGGTCCAAAAACTGGGGGATTGACATGAGGTTGGACCCTCTCGTTGTTACTTGTGCCAGCAGTTCCCACATGGGGTTCCTCTTGATTCCTCCCTTCTACCAAAGCTCTGAGCCTCTCCTGGCTTTGAGCTAAGTTGTTCATTACTTCCATGAACTGTGTTATCTGCGTTCTCATCTCCAACCTTTCGTTGGCCATCTGGTTTCTGACCTCCGTAAGGTCCTGCTGCATCTGATCCATCTGAATTCCCGGAAGGTTGTTTCTAGTTGGGTACCTGTGTGGCCTGTTGAGGGGAAATACCCGGCGGCGAGCAATAATTCCTGAGATTCACAACAGAGGTTAGTAACAACAAAACAAAAACCTACAAAACAAACAAAAGGGTTAGTATGCAATGCAGTTATGCTTATTTGCTCTCAAGGTATCCTGTTTGGTCTTCAGTTTTGACCCTTCCAGACCCTTGAAGATGTTGCTGTTGAAGTTGCTTTCGAAATAAACCCAGATGGAAACTAACACAAATATATTACAGAAGGTGAAATAATACATCTTGTTCATTTTACAACACCAGCCCTCTAAGGGGTCAAAATACATCACAAAAACAAAAGTACATGGAATAGGAATAACAACAAGCAAATGATCAAACTCCAAGGCCAAACTCATCCTCACGAACTTCCTTAAGAAGTGCTTCGGTCACAGGATCAGCCGGCCGCTCCGTAAGATTTCTGATGAGAAGGTTTCTTGTTGCAACAGCTGCAGTCAACTTCTTGCTCTGACTTTGGTCTTTAGACCTCTTCACTCCAGCTCTGATTTCTAGCTCTGATATTTCCTTCTGGGCTGCTGCCAGGGCTTTTTCTATCTGCTCCATCTTGTCCTGAACTCTCTTGTCTTCTAGAGTACGGGCCTCAGTGATCCGGACCCACCTGGCCTGACTCTCTTTCAAATACAAGTCTGTCCTTGCTCTTTGGAACTGGGCTTCTTTGCAAGCGTTCTTCAGAATTTGTTCACCAGCTTTAGACTTGTTGATATAATCCCCAGACTTTTTAATCTTAGTCAAATGCTCCACTCTCAACTTCTCCAATCTCTCAATCTCCCTCATACCTTCACTCCTCTCCCGGAGGGTCTTCTGCAAAGCCTGGGTTAGCCTCTCATTTCTTTCCTTCAAGCTTTCAAACTCCTCCAGACTGATAGTGGCAGGGGTGGTGCTGAAGATGACTCAGGCATGTCTTCTATGGTGAAGGGCATTCCAGAGAATTGGGCCCTGGCATGGGACCACTCATAATATTGGACTGATGCCACATTATTGCACTTCCCCAGAGTGGTGATTCCCTTGGTTTGAACATGATCCCAGGCCCAGGCAGCCTGCCTAACAATTGCCAGACTAATCTTGTTCTCACAGTAGAGGGTCTCAACCAAGTCTTGTGCCTTAGGAGCATGGACCAGTGCATAGCCTAGTTGCCTTCTGAACAGCAGAGGATTGTAATTAATACTTCCCTTAACTCCTATCAAAGGCACATTAGGAAAATGTCCACAGCTGGTGATGATATCCCTGCCTTTGGTGCTTTGAGTGCACCAACTGATATCTGCTGAAGTTAGAACAGTGAGTCTCTTAGCCCAGTTGCTTTGCTGATGAGGATTTAGAAAGGCATCTGTCCTGGGTAGATGCTTTAGAAGCCAAACATGGAATAATGGAGCACAACACCTTACTAGCCTTCCCCTCTGCTTCTCATTCTTCTGATGTACTGAGTAATAGAGATCTCCTAGCAAAGTTGGCACTGGGTTCTTCAGGATGAGCAAATGGATTGCATTCTTGCTAATGAATCGAGGCTCATCTGCAAACAACACAATTCCATATACACTTAAGGCCAACAGAGCACAAACAGCTCTCCATTCCCCCAGGGAAGCCTTCAGACTAGCTTGAGAAATTAGAAAGTCCAGATGGAAGCCAGGGATCCCAGCTTTAGAGGTCATATGCTGCTCAATCAAAGCAGGTTCCAGGTGCAAAGCTTTTGCTATCTCTCCATTGCTGGGAAAGACCATTTCAGGGTTGAAAGGGATTTCCCTCTTGATAGGCAAACCAATCAAAGATGAGTATTCTTCTAAAAGAGGCCCCAACTGAAAGTCTTGAAAGGTGAAACATCTCAATGGGGGGTCATAAAACTGAATGCAGGTGTGGATCAAACTCCTCTGGGATGGGTCCAGATCCATGACCAAGTCAAGTATATCCCCATAATGCTCCCTGAATAAAGGTATGTGATCTGGAGTGATCAAGGTTTGGATCCTCCTGATGTCTGATAAGTCTGGTTGGAAGAAATGATAGGTGATGTTGCTTTTCTTTGGAGCCATGATGCTGAAGACTGAGTAGGGTGCTGATGAAGATGTTGAGGAGTGGGCCACTGGCTGGCTAGTGCAAGTAACTGAAGTATATGGCTGACAAGCTGAAGCAAGTACTGGTGGAGATAGGTCAATACTGCAGATGGGGTCAAAACCAAAACCAGATGAAGGTGGATACCCTGAAACACAAATAAGCAAATGTTAATATGATGCAATGGTTATGTATGCAAATGATATGCAAGGGTTTGTGCCTGAGCTGGATCTGATTAACTGCCTTGGTATAGATCCATGTGTGTTCAAGAATTCCAGATGGAGGTCTAAAAATCCAGTAACCAGGGTGGGGGACTCAAATAAAGAGCCACAAGTCCAAGGTTTTAGAATCACAAGAACTGTCCAACATGGAGTATTCTTAACAAAGTCAAAGTAACAGGGTATTCTGAGGTCAAGGTACCTGCAAACCTGTAAACAGCCCAACCCCCTCACAGGTGGTGATCTAGAACAAGGATCCTCAGACTTGGATCAGTTATGAGAAGTGTAAACACTTCTAACCCGGAGGTACAATGTTTACAATAACCATAAAAGTTCCTCCTCTAATTCTCCTCAGTTTCTGAAGGTCAATACTAAAAGGTCATCCAGAATTAGCAGGCTTCCCAGATAGCCCTAGCATTGCAGGAAATCTGCAACACAGAGTTCTCAAGAAGAAACCCATATCTGAACCGTGTTTCATATTCCCGCACCAGACCGAAATGGAATGGGAAAGAATATGATTCACTCTAGCCTAGGTGTCACTCAGGTCCCAGGTATAGGACCTTAACTCTCAATGAATCACCCACCCACCAAGGCAAACAACCAGATCCAGCCAGCAGCAATGACAGTATGATATAAATAAATGCAATAAAGAAAGCAGTAAAGTAACTGTACATAAAGCAATAAACAAAAATAAATACAAGCACATAACACCCCAGTAAACACAAATCAAACAAGCGCTAGGAGGAACCCACAAAAAGAACCAGAAGCCCTGGTTGCAGTATAAGGGTCCCCAGCAGAGTCGCCAAGCTGTCGCTCCCGATAAATGAAACAGGGTCAAATAAGGGTACAGACGCGAACGGTCGGCGAGAGGGACAATGAGAACACACAGCCGTGAACTCACTGGAGATGAATAGAGTCGCCAGCTAGGCATTTTTATCCCGGAGGAAAGGCAATGCTGCATAGACCTAGAAAAAGATGGACAAGATGGTTTGCGAACCAGAGAGACGGAGAAAGGGGGTTGGTTACAACCTGGGAAGGTATTAGCACCCAGATTGTCCGTCGTACTCGACGGGATCCACGCTTAAAAGATTTGTGTTTTAAAGGGGTAGTGTCAGTGCAATTTTGTGTATAAAATAGCTGGAAAAGATGTACAGGTGTCAGTGTAAAGTGTATAAGTGATGTGAAGTATGAAAGTGTCAGTGTAAGAACAAGGTGAAATGCTCAAGATCATGAGGCTAAAGAATGAAGCTAGAAAGAAGGGGAATATACAGAGACTTTTGTTCGATAACCGTTAAGTTATGCCTACGTATCCTCTCGTGCAATGAGGAAGTCAGAACACCGTAGTTCGACCCAAAGAGACTGAAAGATGAATTGACTGATGAACTGCTTGCTTGTCAATGCTCAAGTGTATGACCTGTCTGGCTCAGGTGCAAACTGTCTTGCATTAGACGGAAGAAGCAAGTTCTCGTTTATGAGTGAAGGTGATGAGAAAAGAACCCCGAAGGAGACGATTATTGTTTGTTTTTGTATTTTCAGTCTTTTATTACTTTTGAAAGTTTGACATAAGTTAATGAGCTTAAGCCTAAACCAATGGGTTAGTAAACTCATCACATCTTCCCTCTGATTAGGGGTAATGAGAATACCTTAAGTGTGAAGTCAGATTCTCACACTTAATCACCTTTGATGTAGGATTAAGATCATTAACCTACTTGTGATTATTTAGATGTTTTTGTGGTTTTTGTTTAGTGTTGAGTAATGAGGTTAAGCCATAATCAGGGATTAAACAGACTCATTACACCATCCTAAAAGAAGGATGATAGATGAGAATGTTTAAGCTGAGGAAAGCTCCTCAACTTAATCCATGATTAGGGATTAAACCCATGACAAAACAAGCCTTTGATTAAATGGATTTTAGATTAATGATATGGTGATGAAGTGATTTTTATGATTTGTAAGACAACTTGAGGGGGACTTGTCCATTAACACTAGGGTTAGTCCTTCTTAACCAGTTAAGGAAGAATTAGAACCCTAATGCAAGGCCCAAGTTACAAGTGTGATGTCTTGATATTTATTAAGTGAATTGGTTAAGAGATTTAAACACATTAAGGGTTTAACACTTAGGATTAAAGTTATACACTCCATCCTAAAAGAAGGATGCAGGCATAAGCTTAATCACAAAGTCTTAAAGCCTTTAGGGTTTGGTCCCTGATTATGAGATGAGAAGAGAAGACTCAAAGAGAGACACAAAGGTAAAAACAAAGAGGGGGACTAATCAAAACCCTAATTCATTGTCATGCTTGGTTGTTCCTAAGGTTTGTTAGGTTTACAAGAACAATCTTCAAAGGAGCCACCAGGAAGCAGATGAACAAGATCAAGAGAAGCAAAGTGGCTTGCTTCATTCAAGAAGTCAAGTCACTTGAAGAAAGAAAGTAGGAGGAAGAAGAATGAGCAAGCTCAATCTCAAACACAAATAGAAATGCAGCAATGCATGCAAGAGAGATGAAAAGAAAAGTTATGAGAAGTGAAGGCAAATTCACTTCTCAAGCTCACTTACCACCTGAAATGTTAGAAAAGAAATGCAATGCAATGCCAAATGAGATGAAATGACATGATGAAAAACATAACCAGAAGCATGTTGATGATGATAATGATGTTATGAGATACCATGAACATGAGGCAAGGCATGGAGATGCTCATACAAGATCATGGATGTAAATGATGCAAGTTAAGGAGCATGAACAATCATGGAAAGTTATGAAGCATACAAGACAAATGGCATGGCAAATATGCAATGCAATGATCAAACATGCTTTCTATATGTCTTGAGATGTCAAATGGATCACAAGAATGCACAAAATGCAAAGGCAAGTCATGTTATGCAAGGAAATGCAAGAAGGATGCAAGAGAAATCCCAAATTAGGGTTCATGGATTAAACATCAAACCAAAACTCAAAACAGAAGCAAACCCTAAGATAAAAAATGGAAAATGCCATCCTAAGAAACCCTAAACCTATACTAAACCAAGGTCCAAAGGGGAGGTCTCAACTCTTAACCATTCTCAAGTTATGAATTTTCTAAGTTATTAGGGTTTTTTAGGGTTCTTAACAAAAGAAATGCCAAACAATTGGAAAATACAAGATCAAATCATGGCCATTTTACCCTAGAAACTACATGCCAAACACAAAACAATGTAAGAAGAATCAATGTCTCAACCTTCTCCAATAGGCAGAAATGAATTTTTAAACTTATGATCAAATTAATGCATAAAAAAAATGATTTAATTCAATGAAAAATCCTCAAAATGCATCAAGATCAAAAAAGAAATTTGGTTTGAAGGTTGGACAATGTTTCTAAATGTCTTAGAACATTTCATGAATTTTTTTGTAATTTTTAAATACCTAAAAGTATTTTTAATTAATTAATTCCCATTAATCAATTAAAAATAATCTTTTAAATATTTAAAAATACTTTTTTAATGATAAAAAATAAAATAAAAATGTTTTTGGGTCTTAAAAATTAATAAAACTTTTAGGAAAAAGTTTCATAATTTTTAAGAATATTTAACTATTTTAAAATAATTATGCAAGTTTAATGAAACAAAATGAATTAAAAATCAAATAAAAAAGAAAGTAAGCTAGATGGAGGGCCAGGATGGAGCCTGAGTTTAAATGTGTTGACTGGCGCGTGAATGAAGGGCCCAGATGGCTCCTGAATTAATTAACTTAATTAAAGATTAATTAAACTAATGAGAGAGATTAGGGCTAATGAAAAGGATCTGGGCCATCCAAAAGGGAGGGAAGTCAACAAGTCAAAGGCCATCTACGGCCAAAATTCAAACTGGAGTTAATTACGCAATTAGGGCACAAATCACTTTCAGGTGGCCGGAGAAGACTTCCGGTCGTCTTCTCCGGCCAGCATCTCACCTGAGAAATCCCCAAACCCCTCAAATCGTATCAAAAATGAAAACTAAGAACTGGGAAATGATCTCCAACCTCTCACGAATCAAACCCCTCTCTCAAAACAAATTTCTTCTTCCTAAACAAACTGAATCGAAAGAAATAAAAACTAGGGCACGCAAGCTTCAGAGACAAATTAAATGCTCAAATCAAAGCCATTTCAAAAACTAAGAACATCAGGATAATCAGTGAATCACATAGAACAAGTTTGGAACAAAAGAAATGATTTCTGGAAAACTAATTTTCGAGCTACCTGAGATTTGGAGCTTTCAACTTGAGGACTTTCTGGCCACTTCTCCTTGTGCAATCTACTCCACTTGATCCCCAGATGATGTTTGAATGCTCAATGAGAGTTTAAGTTGGCTGGATAATGAGTTTCGAAAGCTCCTGCTCAAGCTTGGTCAGAAATGGCAATGGAGTTTCTGGAGGTTTCAGGCCATTGTGAGGGGTTGTTTGTGATCCTGAGGGTGAATGGAGAAGGTCTGGAGTGTTTGTTTGTATGTTTGTGAGCTATGGTGAGAGTTTCGAAGAGAAACTGCAGCTTGGGGGGAGAAATGGCTATGGAGTGTTCTGGTTGTTTCAGGCTTGGGTTCTTGGTGCTTTGTGGTCTATGGAGCAAGGTGAGTTGAATGGTGAAGATGGTTTGAGTGTTTGCAAGCTGTGGAGGCAGATTCGAAGCAACTTGCAATGTGGTAGATTTTTGTGTATGTGATGAATGAGGATGTTTCAGCCTTGCCTTGTGTTATGTCTAGCTTGCAAATTGTCCACATAACTCTCTCTCATTGGTCAGTTGACAAGACATGCCCTTTATTGATTGGTAAGTTACCTTTTGCAAAAAGTCAAATAATGTGTAAGAGAGGTATGGCTCATGATCTAGGCAAGTACATGGGCTGGTTCTGGTGCAGCAAGGTGAGGTGAGAGGCTAGCAAAGCTCAGCATCCAAGGCTGCAAGTAGTAGGAAGCATGATCATGAGTTTTGCAACTTGTGACTTTTTGTTCACATGTGACCTTTTTTGTCCAACCAAACATAAAACCATGGGCATTCTTAGTTCATTTCTGATTTTTAGGACTTAGAGAAAGTTTATGTGCTGGTTTGAAATGAATTAGAGGCTGCAATATGCATTGGTCCAAGATTTTGCAAAATTCTCACTTAGGGCATGCCTTGAAAATCAATGATTTTAGCCAACTTTGCATTGCCATAACTTTTGATTCAAGAAGAGTTTGATCATGTTCTTGTACTTTTTGAAAAGGGAAAAATGATATCTACAACTTTCATGACCAAAGTTTTTCCATTTGAAGCATTTTTGGATCAAGAATCATGGCTTGAAAAATGACCTAAAATGATGCATTCTTGAAAAGTCAACTATGCCCAAAAAGTCAACATTTGTAAAAACCCTAAATTCTTGATTTCTATGAACTTCAACCCTCTTCCATGATCAAATAAAGATCATATACACTCAAAATGATGAAGATCACCCATTGGTTGGGTCATTGGGGGCCTCAGATGCCCTGATTTTACACTGACTTGTCTGAAAAGTCAACCCTTGATCAGATGACTTCCCCATGGAATTTCTTCATGAAAATTGATATGCCTACTCCCTATACCATATAAAGAGCAATGGAAACAAGAATGACCAAAAAATTTGGAGTTATGGCCTCTGAAACCAAAACCCTAATTTTCAGTCAACTGTGCAGTTTGACCTGACTCTGCATCCACTCAAACCCTAGTTCTTGTGATTCCTTTGCATTTTTGACTTTGAGGAGATGGAACATGATATAAAAACACTCATGGACCTCTTTTAAGTGATTGGTGATCTTTGGAGTGGCTCCAGAGGCTCTTGGATTGCTCAGATCACAAACCCTAGGTGCAGATGACTTAGAATCTATGCAGGGAATCAAAATGAGATATGAGATGATATGATTGTGTTTATGCATATGAGAAAGATCACAAGCCATGGTGAAATGGGTGAGGGCAAATTTGGGGTGTTTACACTGTGCAGCTTGATTCAAGAGTTCTCATTGATTTTGCATTTTTCCAACTTGGACATTTCTTGAGAAGCAAGTCATGGAAACCCTGGGTTCTTGGCCCAATTATGATCTTTAGAAGTTGTTTGATCATGGAATGATGTACTTGAGTGAATTAGAGGTCACATAAAGGCCTGAAATACCATTATGCACATTTCCCTCTTTGACATGAACTTGAAAATTACAAGATTTTTCCCAACTTTGACTTGCCATATCTTGAGTTCTAGGATGAATCAAGAGGAGTTCTTGTACTTTTTGAAAATGGGAAGATCCAATCTACAAATTTCATGTTTGAAGAAATTTCATTTGAATCCTTTTTGATGAAGAAAGAGGAGGTTGAAATTCTTTCCCAAAATGGAAAGTTTTCATTACAAGTCATGTCCAAAAATGGAAACTTTTGCAATGGCTCAAAATTCTTCAATCTTGTGAACTTTCAACCATTCCTAAGACCAAATAAAGGTCCTAGGACCTCAAATTTATGAAGATGACCCTTTGGTACCCTTGTTGATGGCCTCAGATGCCCTGATTCTGACTTTTCTTGCACAACAAGTTACCATTTGATCTGATGACTTCCACAAGGAATTTTTGCTTCAAATTTGATACGCATGATCCTTATATCATATATAGACCAATAGAATCAAGAATGGCCAAAAAATTTGAGTGTAAGGGCCTCAAACCCAAAACCCTAATTTATGGTCATCTGTGTAGGAGCCCTGAGCCTGCGTGGGTGGCTCTGTAATCTTTTGTGATCTTTTGAATTTCAAGAACCCTTGGAGGCATAATATGATCATAGAACACTCATGTACCCTCTTGGCATGCTTCAAAGCCTTTGAGATTGCTCAGACCACTTCTAAGATTCACCTGATCACAACCCCTAGCTATGCAACTATGCCGTGAAATAACTATGCAGTGTGAGATGGTATGCTTATGTAATGCAAAATGAAGGATCACAAGCCAAGGTATGAGAAAAAAGATAGGGCAAATTTGGGGTGTTTACAACGTTCCCATGACTTTTGTGAAATCGACAATATTTTGGACTTGCCAGTGTTTGGCTTAGGTGTTATTGGTTTGGGGAAGCGTACCCCACCCTATTTAAATGCTAAGTTGAAGAACTCACAGAGAATACGCTCACGGGGAACGGTGAGCAAGGTGTATTTGGAGAAGTTCCCAGCTGGCCCTCTTCCTTCGCGGGGTTCATGAGGTTTGTCTTCCTTTCACTTATCCCTGATGCGACGAGGAGCAGTAAAGTCATCATGCTTGGCAGTCTTGGTTATAGTTGTTCCTGACATTGTAGGTGACTTGTTTCTCCTTGTACCTGATATACACCTGTGCCTTGTGTATAAGTTCATCCAACAAACGAGGAGGCTCGATCCCGATAACTCTGTTGAGTTCGGTGGCGGGGAGCAACCCCTTCTCGAGGAGGTATTTCTTCATGTAGTCTGATGTGTTCACCTTGATGGCTTTTTTTAATGATAAAAAAAATCACATATACAAAGGGTAATCCAACCCAATTACAAAAAATATAACCCACAACCACCTAAGCCCCAAAAAGCCTTACAAAAATTCTAAAGGGTGATTGAACCAATTGTAATAATTAAAATTAAAATTATTTCTATAGTTATTCCCAATCCACCACTAAGATAGAAAAATAATGCTTTGGGTAATTAGCTATTCATCCCAAAACTCATCTTTAAACATAATTTTATTCCTACATAACCAAATATTCCAACCTATTATCAACCACAAAGCCACCCTAATTTTGGAAGATATTTTCTTTACAAGGAAAACACCCACCCACTTATAAAAATATTCAACAACATCAGTATGATTTTCCAAATTAATACCTAACCAAACATATATCCTATTCCACACCTCATGAGTCTTGCAATAAGAAAATATAATATGATAGAGAGATTCATCCTCCAAAAAGCAAAGAGGGCAGGCTAAGTCATGAGTATTTGAGATCATGCCACACACTTTTAAATCATCTCTTGTCGGAAGCCTATTATAGAAAATTCTCCAGCCAAAAACTATTGTTTTTAGCAGCGAAACAACACCCCACAACAGCTTGAAAGTATCCATACCAACAACAGGTTGCTCGTCCATACTGCCTTCCATCATAATCTAATATAACCAAATTTAACAGAGTATTCATGAGAGGATTCATATGGCCAAATATAATCGTCTTTGTCCATCCAATTAAGCGAAACAGATGACAACAACACTTGCAGATCTGTTGCTTCCAGCGCTGCCGCACCCACAACATGGTCTGAACAAAAATCATTCCATCTCTAAGTTTTATCAAGCATGCCCCTAAAGTGAACAATTTTCCCGATTTTATTGGTAGATAACTCCTATAAGGCAGGAAATAAAGATGAAATAGGAAAATTTCCAACCCATCTAGATACCCCAAAAAATAAGTTCTCACCATCACCCAAATTACTAGATAAAAGACCACCAAAAGATTTTTCCTCAAAAACTATTCATTACCTTAAAAATATCCCTCTAGCATAAGGATGGTGAGGTTTTGAATTTTGAATCCCACCAGAAATTAAAGAAAAGGCATAATCATCATATCTAGTTTCCAAGACTCTCCTCCACAAGTAATCCTTGCGACCGAATATTTTCCAAGCCCATTTCACAAATAAAGCTAAGTTAAAGCTCCAAATATCTTTTATACCAAGACAACCATCTAACTTACTTTTTCACACCTACTTCCAACTAATCCAAGCCATGCCTTTTTTGCAAATCGACCTGTTCCAAAGAAACCTTCTTTGGATAGACATTAAAATTCTAATGACTTTGCAAGGCATTTTGAAAAAAGACATATAATGAATCAGTATGTTAGATAATACCAATTTAATAAGAGTGGATCTACCCCCATAGACATGAAACAACCTTTCCAAGAAGCCAATATGAGCTTAACTTTGTCGATGATCGGTTTCCAAAATGAGACGAGTCTTTGATTTCCTCCTACCGTAATGCCAAGAAACTTAAAAGGACAACCGTTGATCTTGCACGAGAGAAATCTTTCTGCAACCACAAGAAAAGAATCTTCAACACCAAATCCAACAATGGAGCTTTTCCAAAATTGATTTCTAACCCCGAACAAAGTTGGAAACCTTTTAAAGTCATCTTTAGAGACCAAAGATTGCTCCAAGATTCTTCACCAAGAATAAAGGTGTCATCTGTGTATTGTAACAAGTTGAAGGACACATCCTGATTAAGCATAATTCCTTTGAAGGCCCCTATATCAATAACCCTCTTTAGGAGAACCACTAAACCTTCAGCCTTTATAGCAGAAAGGAACGGGTAGCAAATCTCCTTGCTTAAGGCCTCTAGAAACTTCAAAGTCATTAATAGGACTCATGTTAACATGAATAGACATGAAGCTATGCATGACACCACCTTTTATCCACGAAATCCACTTTTCTCCAAATGCCATATAATTCAGAACCTTGCACAAGTAAGACCAACCCACACAATCATAAACCTTATCAAAATCCACATTCATCAACAAACCTTTCCTTTTTCTTCTCTTAGTATAATCCATAATTTCATTTAAAGCAAAAACTAAATCAAGTAAGCTTCTTCCTTCAATGAAAGTTGTTTGCGATAAAGAGACAATGCTACCCATAACCTTTTTAATTCTATCCGCTAGAATCTTGGAAATGACCTTATAAACACAACCAATCAAACTTATAGGTCTATAATCCTCAACATTTTTCAGATTGTCAAACTTGGGAATAAGAACCAAAAAGGAAAAATTTAATACCTTAGGCATAGTATTGTCTTCAAAAAATTCCATAACACAATTGGAGAAGTCCCCACCAACAATCTCCCAACATAATTTGAAGAATTCGAAACTAAAGCCATCCGAGCCTAGAGTCTTTCCACCACCGCAATTGAAAGCAACTCTCTAAATTTCTTCCATATCAACCATTTCCTCTAACCGATCTCTATCCGCATCAACACGTTTACTAAGACCTTCCTACCCTAGTAGCATCATTCCGCTGTTAGTTCTCTGAAATCGATGCTTAAAATCTTAAAAAAACAACCCTTTTGACTCCCAAAACATCTTCCACTCCTGGTCGTCAACCTTAACTGACACGATGGAATTTTTCATATACCTTTTTTTATAGCCGCATGAAAGAATTTGGTATTAAAGTTGTCTTCTTCAATTCATTTAAGACGAGCTTTTTGGTGAAGGATACTTTCCTTAATCCTCAAATAGATCCACATATCTTCTATCGCCTTACCTCTAGTATATAAAGCCTCGTCGTCGACCACACCACTATTATGATCAATCAACTCTTTAATATCAATGATTTCTTGAATGTTGTCAATTATCTTAGTGTCAACCCATCCAAAAACATTTTGGTTCTACCACCTAAGTTTTCCTCGCAAAAATGCAATTTCTTAGAAAACATAAACGGGGCTTTCCCGTGAACCTCACAAGACTCCAACATTTCCTTCATATAAGGCATAAAGTTTGGGTGCTCAAGCCAACAATTTAGAAATCTGAATGATTTTGGACCCCAATTGACGTTCCTAGCAGATATCCTAATTGGCCTGTGATCGGATATATCTCTGTCCTCAACTTTTTGATGCACCAAATTCCAATCATTTAATAGACCAATGGATATAATAAATCAATCCATATGGCTACAAGTTTTGCCATAAGTGTTGAACCAAGTATATTTGTTACAGACAACCGGTATGTCCACACTTCCTGACAGATCAATAAAATCACCAAATTCAACCTTGTTCTTTTTACTTAAAACACTCTCAGATATCCTTTTCCACTAAAACTACATATAGGATGTATGAATTTTTCCTTTCAGACCGTGAGAATGCCTCCCATAAGTGTTGGTGTAAACCCTAGATGCCAATAATTTTGGTACTTGTATCAAATTATAAATAATAAAAGGCATTTCTTTATTATGTTTGTTTTTCCAAAATGATAAAGTCCCTAGAATAGCTAGTTCGTTTAATGAAATATTAAGTGTGACTTAAATAATGAGATTCCATTAAATATAAGGATACTATTCTTAAAACATCCATAGTCAAACTTTAATGTGAAATGGGATAGCCTTAAAGCATTAAGACTATTATGTAGATAGACTGATGATCACATCTCATGGATCATGGATGAGTTATCAAGTCTTGACATATATATGAATATTAGGAGTAATATTTATATTAGATTGACCCACTATAAGAGTACTACATAGAATGTTATGCAAAGTGTCATAAGTTACTCTCATGGTGATAGTGGTGTATACCACCCTTCAACCTGAAACTACTATGGACCCTAGATGTGGAGTCAAGTACTTTATTGCTGATCAAACATTATCCGTAACTGGATAATCATAAAGAAAATTGATTGATACTTCATAAAACATGTTGAGGGACATGAGTAGCCTAGATGGAATTTATCCATCCTGCATAATAGGATAAATGTCTAAGGGCTCAATATTGAACTAGACAAGGATGACACGGTATATGCCTTGTGTTCAATATACACATAAGAGAAAAAGGGTATTGTACACACAAATACTATCACAAAAGATTTTGTCAGATCACATGAAAATTTTGTGACTTGGGTAGCAGTGATGTGTTACTAGATACCGTTCACTGTTGATTATGTTAAATACATGATTTAATATAATTGTCAATGTCGCGAAATCCTACAGGGTCACACACATAAGGCCAATTAGAGAATGGGTAGAATAAATAAGGTACACCGTAAGGTACGGTGCACTAGAATGGAATACAGAATATGGTAAGGTACCATGTGCTTGATTAACATATGATATAATAATAGTCATTATTAATTTTATAATAGTTATAAAATTTAATAATAATAAAATTATGTTTATTATAATAATAGTTATTATAATAATATAATAATATTATTATTGAGTTGGGCTTTTAGCTTAAAGCCTACACAATTAGTTCTATAAATAAAATCCTTGTGCAGAAGCTCAAAAGTGGTTGTTTTGAAACCCTGGACGTATTCTATTTTTCCTCCCCCTCATTGTAAACCTTTAATCTAATAATCTAGCACTGTGACTGAAGGAAGTTGTTTGTATGGACTGAGTAGAGGCATTGTTCATCATACAACGCTCGTGATCATCCATTGATTCAGATTCAAAGGTTTCATAGCCACAAGAGGTAACTTTTCTATCACAGATCATGACCTTTCGTAATGATCTCTAAATGGAAATTTTTGTTTTCTGTTGCGTTTATATCGGTAATTTCCCTTCTGTGGTATCAGAGCCACTTACGAAACCATGAGTCTGGTAATTTTTTATTTTCTGTTATTTTGTTTTAATTGGATTAAAACACATAACAAAAATTAAATCAAATCCGGATATTGAATTTTTTGGCATCAGATTGTGTACGGTTTGGATGGTTGATATTGATTATGCTTCGGAATTCGACAATAGTATGGTGAAGTAGCGATATGTCAATCGTACATAAGTTATACATATATGATCGATCTAATTCATATGTGATATGATTAACTTTGATGCAAATATGGTATATTGGATATACTATTTTATTTCGTTAGTTCGAATCACGTAATGCTTATCATTCGTTTAAGCGATATGTGGTCATTTGCTTCGGAATCCGACTTTAGTATGGTGAAGAAATGTCATACGGATCAATCATACTAAATTATTAATCATTGTGTTTTGATGGTATTAAATTATTGCATTAGGATTCATGACGACACAAGGGTTGCACCGTAAATGAGGTCGTCAATGAAGTCACGTATTCTGTAAATGTGACGATTACCATAAAACAAGTGATGATCATCTTATGCATTAGTGTTACGGTCGTCATAGACAACAGTGTGACAATCGTCATAGGAACTATGACAGCACAAGGGTTGCGCCAATGCAGTCTGCATTTTAGGTTGTGCCTTTGCCGAAAATTTAATTAGATTTATTTAATTAATAGGATTTAAATTAATAATAATAAAATTTGTTTATTATTTTTCTTGTGGTGATCAATTATGGCCTTTGTTTATTTTTTTTTTGTTTTGGATTTTATAAATACGACATGCGTGTCGTGCCTCTCTCTTATTCTCATCATGTAACTTCTTTTCTCATCTCACTCCCTCGTATATAAAATGAGTTTCTTTTATTTAATATGTTATTATGAAGAAAGAGAAGACTACAAAACAAAGAAGGACAACCTTGGAAGAACAATTGTGCTAGGGGCCATAACTGTTTCATTTGTATGTATGTTGATATATATTGTATGTATGTTGAAGCATGTTGTCGCTCCCGGGATTTCCATCCTGGTACAAACGCGAAAGTGGCGCGGAAGAAGAATAGAGTAGAGTCGCCAGCCAGGCATTTTTATCCCGAAGAGAGGGAATGGTAATGCTGCACAAACCAGAAGAAAGAAAGAGGAAGGACACAGGTCCTGCGAACCAAAGAGACTGGGCTCGGGAGTCGGTTACGACCTGGGAAGGTATTAGCACCCAGATCGTCCGCCGTACCCGACGGGATCCACGCTTGCAAAGAAACTGTTTCAAAGGGTGAGGGTATGAAAAATGCAGCAAAAGAAAAGAAAAAGAAACTGGAACTGGAAAAGAAATGAAATAAGAAAAATAAAAGAAAAAAAATGTAGGGAAAATAAAGATTGTGCTCGAACGGGCCCTACCCCGCTGCCTACGTACCTCATCAGGATAATGAGGATCAGAGACGCCGTAGTTCCCCTAACTAGGGGTACTAAAAGGAAATTGCTTGTGAATTAAGGCTTGAACTGCCTATGCCATTGCTCAGGTGTTGCAGACTCGGACGACGAGTGCGTAACCGTCTTGCAAAATGACAAGTAGGAGCAAGTTCGCGTACGGAGCGAAGGAGATGAGAAAAGAATTCCCGAAGGAAAGACGCTTATTGTTTGTTTTGTGTTTTTTAGAAGCTTTTATGAGTGTGTCACAAGGAAGTGAACTCAAACTCTCACCAATGGAATGTGCACTTGTCACTACATTCCAAGATGGAATAATAGAACAAGCACACTCAAGTAAGGAGAAGATCCCCAAAACTTGAACCCAAAGATTAGGGCTTAGGCTCACTAACTTGCTTAATTATTAAGTGTTTTTTGGTTATTTACATGAAGAAATGTTTTTTATGCTTTTCTTTATGAAGGAGATACTTTGATCAGACTTGTGCATCACAAGGTAAACATGTACTATCCCAAGATGGGAAGACTACAAGCATACCTCATGGAATAAGGCTATGGATCAATGCATCGCTTCACATTTATTAAAGTGTTTTCTTTTTAAGAGTTATGAGATGAGAAGAGAAGAAGAACCAAAAGATCTCAAAGGAAAAATTCTAAAAGGGAACTAAAATAATCCTAAGTATTCACATGCATGGAAGTCCTTAAGGTTAGTGAGGTTTCTATCCTAATGAAGGAAAAAAGAAGAAGATAGAAGAAGGGATGAGAAAGGCCTAAGCCCAACAACAAAGGGTTAGTAACATAAACATAAGAGGAGGATGAGAATTGGAGATGTGAAACTCAATTCCCACATCTCTCACTTACCATAGCCCCTGCAATGTTAGCAAAAATCCAGCAAATTGACCACACAATCATGGAATTAGCCATGCTCAAAGGCTCTTGTGAACAAGAATCAAACATCATGCCAAACATTACAAGTACACGACTTACGCGTCGAAAACATGAAAGCATACATCAACCAGCAAGCAAATCACCCTAAAATCTCATGCTTAATGATCATGCAATGATCCACGGCAATTAGAACAAGCAAAGGGATCAAACAAGCTCAAAACAACACTAAAAAACCATTCTGCTTCAGTGTTAACCGGTTAACCATATGCGTTAACCGGTTAACCAGCTCAAACCTGCACAAAATACACACAAAACAGGGGCGTTAACCGGTTAACCATATACGTTAACCGGTTAACACTGATAAAACAGCAGCAAATCCTGCAGAAAACAGCATCTCAAAACAGCTTATTCAAATAAGCTTGCACCAGACCAGCAATCAATTACACATGGAAAATTAGATCAATTCACATTAATCCATATCATTAAGCTCATGAACAAATAACATTCGGATCCGGATACAAATCGAACAATCAATTCATGCAACACAATCAAATACACAAACACATGGTGGATCTAAAGCACAAGCATGCAAATAAGCTAAAAACAGAGCTAGATCTGAAATTAACCAACCTACAAAGCTGAGGTATGCTTTGGTAATTGTTGATTGAGCTGAAAACGGTAGATCTCGCGCAAAACTTTGAAGATCCGATGCTAAGCTCCACACTCCATGCAAAATAAATGCAAGAACAAGCTCTTGATGCAGAATTTTGGATCCAAAAGCACTTCTAGATCCCAAACCAGATCTGAATCTCCAATAAAACCAGCAAAAAGATGCAAAGAAGCTATGAATGGAGGTTTAGTTCCAAGATCTACACACCTCAAGGCAAGGTTGTGTGATCTTCAAAGAGGAACTTTGAGTGATTTGGAAAATTGGGAGAGAAAAGTGAGAGAATTGTGAGTGAGAGGAATGAAAATTCAGAAATGAGAGTGAAAAATGAGTGAGAGACCCTTTGGTTTGGAGAGAAATGATTAAATATGGTTTAGGTTTGGGGCCCAAAATTTTGGTTTGGGATCCAAAATTATGGTTTGGGTAGTGAGATTTGGATTTAGGGTAGGAATGAGGCTTGGATAAATGCTCTAGATCCTTCTCTCAAATTCAAATTTAATTCAAATGAATAAAAATCAGAAAATTGGAAAATGGAAACAAAACACACATGCTGAAAATGCTGCTGGAAATTCAAATTTCGCAGCTGTTAACCGGTTAACCATATGCGTTAACCGGTTAACGCATGAAAAATTTGAATTTCCCTCCCTTTGGTGGGAACCTTCAAAAACAGACCTGCACCAACCGTTTCAAGCAAATTTTGATCCATCTTCTCTTTCTAGGGCTCTGAACATGATACCAGGCTTGTGCAAAATGATCCCGTGAGATTCTTGCCAGATCACCATGCTCTTGATTTTGCCTTGCAGGTTCAGATTTTCCCAGATGACCGATCATATGCCTTATGCTAGAACATGCGAGTGTTATGCCTCATTTTTCTATGCAAAATGATAAGGATATGGTATGCTCATGATGATTATGATATGATAACGATGCTAAACAAGAAGAGGGCAAATTTGGGGTGTTACAGCTGCCCCTATTCAATCAACTGTTAATCTGAAAAGGATGAGAGCAGCGGCTATCAGACATTCGAGATAAACTGTGATTGAATACCAGGAAGACCTGAAATTTGCACTCTGACGAAGAATGCAACACTGGGAAATAAACCCGACCAGATAACGCTCTGGGGATAAGAAGGAGAGAAAAAGCAGACGAGCTTCTTCCAAGTTGAGATTGATATCTGAAATACTATCATGCTGACAGACGAGTCTTCGCATGACCTGTGACGCCAGGTACAGAGAGCGGACGAGCCCCTTAAGGATCTTCAAAGTAACCTGAGATGGACGAATCTCCTTCACTAATCCTTACGCAGATAAGTGGAATAAGACGGACGAGTCTTCTTCGGATAACCCTTACGCAGGCTCCGGTAATGCATATAAGTCTGTGGGATAGACATGCAATCAAGGTAGACGAACCTTCCTCATATATTATCCGCGGATATATGGTATAAGACAGACGAGTCTTCTGAGCAAACCTGTTACGCCAGGTGCAGCAACCATAACTGGTGCTTGAGACAGACGAGCCTCCCTCGGATTTACCTGTTACGCCAGGCCCGGTAACCATTTCGACATTTAATTCCCACTGTCAGGATTTTAAACCTCTTCAATACAGACGAGTATTGGATGATCATCAAGAGAACACAGACGAGTGCCAATAGTCAAAAATACAGACGAGTATCGGACGATGATCTGAGAAACACAGACGAGTGCTTCAGGCGATGATACAGACGAGTATCAGCCACTGGTATAGACGAATACCAGAAGTTCAAACACAGACGAGCATTTGAAGTAGCAACAGCAATATCAGGATGAACGACAAATCCTCACATTCAGGTGCGAGCTAGCACAGACGCGTGCTGAGGATGATACAGACGAGTATCTAGGCAAAGCAGACGAGCTTCAGAACACAAACGACTTCTGGGGGATAAAAGCAGACGAGCTTCAAACACACACAGACGAGTGCTGGACAGTTGCAGACGAGCAACAACAGAGAATACATATCAAGGCACAGACGAGTGCAGCGAAGGATCCAATACCAAACACAGACGAGTGTTGGAAGGTTGCAGACGAGCAACAGCAAATATCATCTTAGAACACAGACGAGTGTTGAGGAGTTGCGGACGAGCAACAACGGAGGCATCATGACACAGACGAGTGTTGGAAATTGCAGACGAGCAATAACAAGGTAATCACTTCAAAACACAGACGAATGTCGAAAATTGCAGACGAGCAAACAGCAACACAGAGCTAACACAAACGAGTGTTGAAAGATGCAGTCGAGCAGCCATAAAGCAGTGATATGTCCTCGCTGGGGAAACTTGCTTAGGGATAACACATACGAGTGTTGAAGATTGCAGACGAGCAGCCTTCAAAGGAGTAACCAGCACGTATGAGTGCTAAGAGATGCGGTCGAGCCTCAAATAAGGATGCGAGCACATACGAGTACTGGCGGCTTTCTTGGGGACATGCCTCAAATAAAGAGGAATCGAAAATAAAATGCACGGACGAGTGCTGCAGGGATGCGGACGAGCACAAAATAAAAAAAACTAGCACGGACGAGTGCTGGGGAATACTTCAAATAAAGAGGAATCTGTTGAGGAAATGGCACGGACGAGCGCTGAAAGAGGATGAGCATCAAATAAAGATGCGAGCACAGACGAGTGCTAGTAGATATAGACTCTACTGGGGAAGGCAAACGAGCAATACCACAGAGCAATACCACAGAGCTAACACAGACGAGTGTTGAAAGATGCAGGCGAGCAACAATAAAGCATGATATGTCACTGCAGGGGAGAAAAAAGTCAAGAGGTCTGGATGCCCACTCCGACTGAGGTGATGAATACCTGGCTGCATCATCAAATAAACCAACAATAGGGCAAATTTGCTGGGGAATATTTCACGGACGGAGGTGAAAATCAAATATGAACTCTGTGGGAACTAATCATCTTCAGACTTAGCTGGGGAAGCTTCCTGGGCGAATACTCTGACTGGGGAGAGCATCCGATGATTCAAGACTCTGAAGGGATATCAGGCCCTCAAGCACCTGACAGGCAAGGACTCTTGCTGGGGAATAATCTTGTTGATGATAAAATACTGTCAATTCCACCTCTGATGATGACATGCTCTCAGGTACCTGCTAGGCACACTCCGCTGGGGAAGAATGGACTACTACTTCACTTGGGAAGAAGAAATTGCTTGGGCTGCTGCCAAGACTTAGTTGGAGGAAAATATCTATTTAGACAAGTCAGGCTTTCAGCTACCTGCTGGAGAAGAGAAATCTCTGCTTGGGGAGATACTCTACTGGGGGAGAGTAAATTGCTTGATGTGACGCCATCCTGCAACCTGCAACAACAGAAAACACACGTGTGTCCCGGGGATTTACATGGCGTGATCTGTTCATCCATTATCACCCGACACTCAAAGAGGGTTACAGTTTCTCTGCATGTCAGTTTTCTTTTCAAGATTATCACCATGTTTGGATGCAATGTTATTTTTGCCAAAAATTCAGGACATTTTGCAAACAAAAATAAACACACACAGCTTTTTGACTGAATATTATTTTTATTGAATGGCCTCTGAATAGGCACAGATTTACATCAGGGAGCAAACACCTGGAAAGAGGTAGCCACTATAAAAATTGAGAAAAGAAACTATCCTAATGGCAATGTACACGGCATTCCAAGGAGTTCCATTTCTGCTATGACCTGCATGTCTTCAAGACTCTCCATTCTGCTTTGGCTTTCTGAGAAGACAAGGGGACTGTTTCCTATCCTTCCGATATTGTCAAACCGTACGAAACGATGACGTGGTTCAGATAACTTGGATCACAGTTGTTCGCTTATTCCCTTATTTTGCGTGGATCGCCCTCTCGGGTTTTCAATCCACGGGGATACCCTTTTTTGCCTGAGCTGTCCAATGGGGCTTTTCAACTCAGCGGGTGTACATTTTTTTTTTGTTTATTTTCCCTAATTTTTGCCCGAGCTTTTTATTCTGTTTTTAGCTCGCCGGGATGCCCTTTTCTTGCCTGGACTTACATTCTGTTTTTGTGTCCAGCGGGTCTCTTTATGCGAAGTATTTTTTAACTGCGTCCGAGTTAACAGGGGATGGGAAGTCTTCTCCATCCATAGTGGTGAGCATCAGTGCCCCTCCTGAGAATACTTTCTTCACTATGAATGGTCCTTCGTAGTTTGGGGTCCACCTGCCCCTGTTATCTGAACCTGGAGGAACAATTCTCTTCAATACAAGCTCTCCCACTCGATACTCTCGAGTACGTACTCGTTGATCGAATGCCCGCTTCATTCTCCTCTGATAAAGCTGACCATGACAAATAGCCGCTAATCTCTTTTCCTCAATTAGACATAGCTGATTGTAACGAGCACGCACCCATTCAGCCTCATCCAGTTTGACGTCCATCATCACGCGCAGTGAAGGAATCTCTACTTCAACAGGCAGGACTGCTTCCATGCCATACACTAGAGAGAAGGGAGTTGCCCCTGTTGATGTCCTGACCGACGTTCGGTACCCATGCAAAGCAAACGGTAACATCTCATGCCAATCCTTGTAGGTGACAACCATTTTCTGCACAATCTTCTTGATATTCTTGTTAGCTGCCTCTACCGCACCATTCATCTTTGGTCGGTAAGGAGAAGAATTGTGATGCTGTATTTTGAAGTCCCGACATAAGTCTGCCATCATCTTGTTGTTGAGATTAGAACCATTATCAGTAATGATCCTTTCGGGTACTCCATATCTGCATATGATATCTCTTTTCAGAAATCTTGCCACCACTTGACGAGTGACATTGGCATAAGACGCTGCTTCTACCCACTTGGTAAAGTAATCAATCGCGACTAGGATGAAGCGATGACCGTTCGAAGCAGTTGGATCGATCTTCCCGATCATGTCAATGCCCCACATAGAGAAAGGCCAAGGAGATGACATGATGTTGAGCGGGTTAGGAGGAACATGCACTTTATCTGCATATATTTGGCACTTGTGGCATTTACGAGCGAACGAACAACAATCTGCATCCATTGTCATCCAGTAATACCCTGATCTCAGCAGTTTCTTTGCCATAGCATGCCCTCCTGCATGAGTACCAAAAGATCCTTCATGGACTTCCTGCATCAACAGGCTTGCTTCGTGTCTATCCACGCATCTGAGCAAGACCGTGTCGAAGTTCCTCTTGTACAAAACCCCGTCTGTGTTCAAGAAGAAACTAGCAGCAAGTCGTCTCAAGGTCTTCTTGTCTTTGGAAGATGCCCCTGTTGGGTATTCTTGCTTCTCCAGGAACAGCTTGATATCAAAATACCAAGGTTTCTCGTCAGACACGGCGTCTACAGAGAAAGCATAAGCTGGAGAGTCAAGCCTGGAGATGTCAATTCTGGGCACAAAGTTCCAACATAGGACTTTAATTGACGAAGAGAGAGTGGCCAAAGCATCGGCAAATTGATTTTCGTCACGTGGTATGTATTTGAGCTCAATTGTCGTGAAGAATGTCAACAGTTTTCTAGCATAATCCCTGTACGGAACTAGATGCTCTTGATGTGTATACCACTTGCCGGTAATTTGGTTAACGACGAGGGCTGAATCTCCGAATATGTCGAGGTTCTTAATCCGAAGATCAATTGCCTCCTCTATTCCCATTATACACGCCTCGTATTCCGCTTCATTGTTGGTGCAGCCAAAAGTAATTCTGGCAGCGAAGGGTAAGTGAACACCTTCAGGAGTAATAAGTACAGCACCAACTCCACGACCATTGATATTGACGGCCCCATCAAACATCAACTTCCATTTGGATTCAGGGTCAGGCCCCTCCTCCGGAAGTGGTTCCTCATAATCGTTTGTTCTGAGGTACATGATGTCCTCATCAGGGAAATCAAATCTCATCGGCTGATAGTCATCCTCAAGAGGTTGCTGAGCAAGGTATTCCGACAATACACTTCCTTTGATGGCTTTCTGAGAAGTGTATTGGATGTCGTATTCAGTTAAAATCATCTGCCATCTAGCAACCCTTCCGGTCAATGCTGGTTTCTCAAAGATGTACTTGACAGGATCCATCTTGGAAATGAGAAGTGTAGTATGGGTCAACATGTACTGCCTCAGTCGGCGAGCAGCCCATACCAAAGCGCAACAAGTTTTCTCGAGCAGTGAGTATCGGGATTCACAGTCGGTAAACTTTTTGCTAAGGTAATAAATGGCGTACTCTTTTCGACCAGACTCGTCATGTTGGCCGAGCACACACCCCATCGACCCTTCTAGCACGGTCAAGTACATGATTAACGGTCTCCCCTCCACTGGAGGCATCAGAATTGGAGGCTCCTGCAAATATTCCTTTATTTTGTCGAAAGCCCTTTGGCAATCATCATTCCACCTGACTGTTTGCTCTTTTCTTAGCAGTTTGAATATCGGTTCGCACGTGGCAGTTAGGTGAGATATGAACCGAGAAATGTAGTTCAATCTACCTAAGAACCCGCGCACTTCTTTTTCTGTCTTTGGTGCAGGCATATCTTGAATAGCTTTCACTTTAGCAGGATCCACCTCAATTCCTCTTTGACTTACAATGAAACCCAGCAACTTTCCAGAACGCACTCCGAAAGTGCACTTGTTCGGATTCAACCTCAATTTATACTTGATCAATCTGTCAAACAACTTCTTTAAATTAACCAAATGCTCCTCTTCGTCCTTGGACTTTGCAATCATATCATCCACATAACATTCGATCTCCTTGTGGATCATGTCATGGAACAACGTGACCATTGCCCGTTGATAAGTTGCCCCAGCGTTCTTCAGACCGAAGGGCATGACCTTGTAGCAGAATGTTCCCCACGGGGTAATGAACGTTGTCTTCTCCATGTCTTCCGGCGCCATTTTTATCTGATTATAACCGGAGAATCCATCCATGAAGGAGAATACTGAGAATTGAGCAGTACTGTCGACCAACACGTCAATGTGTGGCAACGGAAAATCATCCTTCGGACTTGCTCTGTTCAAATCTCTATAGTCAACGCACATCCGGACCTTGCCGTCCTTCTTAGGCACTGGTACAATGTTAGCTACCCAAGGTGGATAACTAGTCACGGCAAGGAACCCGGCATCCCACTGTTTCTGCACCTCCTCTTTAATCTTCATCGCCATATCCGGGCGAGTTCTTCTCAATTTTTGCTTTACAGGAGGACAGTCTTCTCTCAGAGGTAGCTTATGCATCACGATGTCGGTATCCAACCCTGGCATATCTCGATATGACCAAGCAAAGATATCTACATACTCTCTCAGCATACTGATCAGCTCTTGTTTGACGTCGGCCTGGAGATTGGCTCCTATCTTGATTTCTTTCTTTGCATCTTCACTGCCAATATTGATGGTCTCAATCTCTTCTTGATGAGGCTGAATAACTCGTTCCTCTTGTTTCAACAATCTGACCAACTCTTCAGGGAGGTCACAGTCTTCCTCAACCCCTTCATCAGCTTGGTAGACTGGATTATCAAAGTCATGCATAGTCATAGCAGGAACGTTATCCGTGGAATCCGGATGATCAATACTGCACAAATGATGTGCTTATTCAGAATCTGCTTATTTTGAAAAGAGACGCTAACACAAAGCAAAAAATAAAAAAACACATTGCCATTTTTATATTGTTTTTTTTGTGAAAAAGTTTAAAAACAAAGAAAGAGAGCACAGTTTGTCTGAAAATGTCCTTTTATTTCATGGCAAAAATAACGATGCAATACAAAACATGGTGGCCCAGTACAATGGATCCAAACATCTTGGGCAGAATGCTGGATTTGACAATGCAGTATGCTAATAAAAGGAAACAAAACAATTACTTTGAGAGCCAGGTGACTTGAACAATGTCCTCAACAGACCAATTTCCTAGCTCCTCGCCGGGTGCGCACGGGCGTATCCAATTGTCGTCCCAGTCTCTGTCACTATCCCCGTCTTGGCTTGCCATACAGATTTGATCGCGGTCGAGCGACCCAGCACTTGTGAATGAGATAGCTTTACCACTCCGAGTAGACCCCCCAGGTTGATACCCTAAGCCGAATTTATCACCCTTCTTTTCCACCTCCAGTAGCTTGCCCCAGCCCTGGGCATTGCCTGATTGGACGGCCTCTTTTGCTTCCCGGTAGGAATGAATTGACGTGCCTTCGTTGTTTTTCTTCACCGGAGTCAAGATACTGACATCTGCCTCAAAAGCTTGGCACAAAGTCTCGTGAATTTCTCCATCCATTTCCACATATTTAAACGTCGACAGGTGGCTGACGAAAATATCTTCTTCCCCGCAAACTGTGATGACCTGGCCATCCACCACATATTTAAGCTTCTGGTGCAAGGTTGAAGTGACAGCTCCAGCTGCGTGTATCCACGGTCTGCCCAACAAGCAACTATACGCAGGCTGGATGTCCATGACATAGAAGACACTCTTGAAGACTTGAGAGCCTATCTTGACAGGCAACTCAACCTCTCCGAAAACTGATCTTCTTGAACCATCGAAAGCTTTAACCACCAAATCACTCGGCGTCAGAATAACCCCATCAATGTCAAGCTTCATCAACGCCTTCTTCGGGAGCACATTCAAGGAAGAGCCTGTGTCCACAAGAACATGAGACAAAACAGCGCCCTTGCATTCCATCGTGATATGCAGTGCTTTATTGTGATTCCTTCCCTCTGAGGTAAGGTCTCGGTCAGTGAAGCCTAAACCATGGCTGGCATTAACACTTCCAACAACAGCTTCGAGTTGATTAACAGTGATCTCTTGAGGAACATAGGCCATTTGAAGTACTTTCAGCAAGGCTTCTCGGTGCGCGGGAGAGCACATCAATAGTGACAAAATAGAAATCTTTGAAGGCGTTTGATTCAGTTGGTCAACCACCTTGTAGTCACTCCTTTTGATGATCTTCATAAACTCCTCTACCTCCTTTTCAAACGTCCCCTGCCCTGCCACAGGAGTAGTTGACTCGTCAATCGCAGTCTGCTTCCCTTTGTCTTTGGACGAAGCTTCGGCCTCAAGATCCTTTCTCAATGCAGGGGGAGCAAATAAACGGCCACTTCGAGTAAAACCTCCAACACCTCCCACATTTTCAATGGTCAAGTCAGCAATAGGTCTACTTTCCATCTTCTGTCCCGCCACATAGACATCGGAACCATAATGCCACGGAATGGCTCTATCATCATTATACGGCATTGGCCCAGGTACAGTTATAGTCACAGGACTAATCTGAGGAGCGTAAACAGTAACAGGCTCTTGTCGAACGGGCATGTCAGCCTCATTGTAGAAGATAGTAATGGTTGACACATCATCAGCCTTTTCATTACTAATCTTGATAAATTGTAGGGACCCGACATCAATCAACTCTTGCAAACCCATCTTCAATTTCTCGCAGCCATTCACAACACTTATACAGTCTTCACAATCGAGAGAACAACCAGGAAATACTTGACCTTTCAACAGTCTCTCTTTCACCACCTTCAACGGCGTCTTGACTTCATCAATTCTCAGTACCAAACTCAACTTGTCATCACTCTCAACAGCGTTAACTCTTGCCCCTCCATGATTAGGTATAGGGTTCGAGTTGATATTCGGTGGTGGCGCAAAGTTGATTGCCTTTGAATCCACGAGATCTTGAACTTTGTGATGTAGCGCCCTGCACTTCTCAGTTGAGTGCCCGGGTGCCCCTGAATGAAAAGCGCATCGCGCGTTGACATCATAACCAGCTGGAAGCTCTCCAGGAGGTGGTGGTGCCAAAGTCCTCAATTGAATAAGGTTTAAATCTAGTAGTCTCGGCAACAAGGCAGCATATGTCATCGGAATAGCTTCAATCACCCTGTTAGCAGGACGAGCCTGTCTTGGCTGATAAGGCCTTTGCTGGTAGTTGGCTCTGGGTTGTTGTTGTTGCTGATGTTGTTGTGGTGGAGGTAACATCTGCTGTACGGGAGCTGCAGGAATAGTGACAGCAGCCACATGTTCATAAGGTCTTCTGTACCCACGACCCTGGCTTCGGCCGAATACAGCATTGGTCTCTCCTTCTCGTCTTCTTGGAGGTCCGCTAAAAGCTTTCCTCGCTCCATTTGAACTACTAGCACCGGGGTCTTGTATCTTCCCCATTTTCAACAGTGTTTCAACCCTTTCTCCCGCAATGACAATATCGTTGAACTTTGTAGCAGAACTTGACGCCAATCTTTCAAGAAATACCCCCTGGAGGGTGCCCATAAACATATCGGCCATTTCATTCTCTAACAAAGGTGGCTGCACCCTGGCAGCTAGCTGACGCCACCTCTGGGCGTATTCTTTAAAGCCTTCTTTTGCTGTCTGAGCCATATGTTGCAACTGGGTGCGATTCGGAGCCATATCCATGTTGTACTGGTACTGCTTCACAAAGGCTTCAGCAAGATCTTTCCAGCTCTTAACATTGACCCTGCTGAGTTTCATGTACCACTCAAGGGAAGCTCCCACTAAGCTGTCCTGAAAGTAATACATCCATAGCTTTTCATCGTCTGTATGCGCGGCAATTCTCCCCACATATGATTGCAGATGAGTTTTTGGGCAAGCAGTGCCGTTATACTTCTCGAAAGTAGGAACTTTGAATTTGTACGGGATTTTGACTCCCGGAACCAAACCCAAGTCTGTTATATCGAACCCCAAAGAACTCTGGGACTGAATAGCCTTGATTTGCTCAGCCATCTCTTCAAACCTCTTGTTCATTTCGACCCCTTGACCCTCGGTCTCATCAAGTAAAGTGAACTGGTCCTCCTGGTGATCCACATGAATGTTATGCATCCCGTCATTGACTACGGTCGCCCCTGGTTGTATAACATGAGGTCCACCCTGACGTGCGCCCGCACCGGTATGATTATCAGCATTAGCAGTAGCAGCAGCATTCCGGTTCTGATTTTCAACCAACTCTCGCAGCCGTTCTTGATTCTGCCCCATGCCGGTCATTAACGTCATGAAGTTATCCATTCTCTGCCTTAGGTCTGCCAAATCTGCCTGCATTTGATCCATGGCTCTCTCTCTGTTAACCTTGGTTGGGTACCTGTGTACTGCCGGTTGTTGTCGAACTTTTCGAGGAGCTATAGTGCCTACAACACAAAATACGTTAGTAATTGATGCGACACCTGCAAAACAGACAAACAGGTTATATGCAATGCAATGTAACTGTTCATGTTCCCAATTCTAAGCATTTGGCATGCCCCAGTTCTGGTATCTATCTCGGCAATCACTTTCAGTGTTTAGCTTTCAAACTTTCTCTTTGATAAGTGTTCAGACGTTAGTAGTATCCAGACAAACGAGTCTTGCACATTCAAAACGATAACTTGCACATTAATACTGAATATGGACAAACCACTATAGGCTAAAAGTCAGAATACATCCAAGAATATTCCCCGAAGGGTTACAAATCAGTACATAAAGACAAAGGAAATGAAAGCAAAACCCCTACAACAAGCCTGTAGGTAGTCTGAAAAATAAACTAAGCTAAGGACCCCGACTCTGCCACCTCTGCCCTGCTCTTCTTGACGCCTGCTCTCAGCTTGAGCTCTTCGATCTCTCTCCTAGCTTCCTCCAGAGCTAATTGGCTTTGGACTAGCTGTTGGGTCCTCTCCCTCCGGATGGCGTGGGCTTGTTCCACTTCCTCCTTCTTAAAAGCCATCTGAACTTCAAAGAACTCTTCCTTCTCTTTGAATTTCTTTTGCTCTTCCTCCCTTTGGCCTTTCAGCCAAACAATGGACTGTCGAGCACTCCTGAGAGTCTTTAAAGTCTCCTTGTGCTTGGCTTCTCTTTGCGCTTCCATCATACCCAATCGGTGGAAATGGGCTTCTCTTCCGGCAAAATCCTTCTCTTTGTTTTCCAAAGAGGCTTGGAGCTTCTGCAGCTTGTCTTCAGCTTCCTTCTTGGCTCCATTGGCCTGGTGGTATAAGCTTACCATCTCAACATTCTCTACTCTGACCGCGTGCAGCTGAGCTTCTAGCTTCTTGTACTCCTCCAAGAAAACCGTACCGCTCGGACCTGGTACCTCTCGAGGATAAAGTGGAGCTTCGACTGAAAAAGGCATGAGAACTGACTCGATATGCCTTTGCAACCATTCAACGTATGGTGGATATGCTTTGGGATCAACTCGGCCGAAGTCCTTCTTCCCTTTCCTTTTCCTGTGATCCCAGGATTGAACTGCTTGTTGGACTAGCTCTCTGTTTCCATCAACAGGAAAATACAAAGATTCAGCAAACATTTCCATCTGAGGAGGATCCTTCAAAGGGTAGCCAAACTGCCTTCTGGCTAATGTCGGGTAGTAACTGATGACACCTTTCCTTCCCAGCAAAGGTACTCCGGCAAACCTTCCGCAGCTAACCATCACCTCCTTTCCTAGCAAATCCCTGTCATAACCCCAAGCAATGTCTTCTTCAGTCAAACCCATCAGTCTTCTGGACCATCTCCATTCGTCTCGTATATCCTTGAAGGCACCTGATTTAGGCAACTGTCTAGCGAACCATTCAGCAAACAAAGGAGCACAGCAGACCACTGGACCACCTCTACCTTTCTCGTTTCTGTAATGGATACTAAAATAAAAGTCACCCAATAAAGTGGGCACTGGATTGCCTTTTGCAAAAATTGAGATCACTTCTAAGCTGACAAACTCTTTCTCTCCGGGAAACAAGCTAGACCCATATACCATCAATGCGAGCAAAGCTCCAAAGTCATTCCACTTAGCTTCTGTAGCATACTTCTCAGCTTCTGGGATAAGCACACTCCATGGTAGACCTCTGCCTTTACTCTCTTGCAAAGCTTTTCTGACTGAAGCAACTGGCAACCTACAAACCTTGGCTATGTCTTCATCTCTGAGCACAACCTCTGACCCGTAGAACGGCAATGTCTCTCTGATCGGGATACTCAGCATGCTGGAGATCTCTTCTAATGTCGGAGCTAAGATGTAACCTGGAAGAATAAAACAACGCAGCAGGGGATCATAAAATTGCAACAAGGTATGCAAGCTGTCCTTTTGGTCTGTAGTAGGCTTGTCCACAAACTTCAGTATCTGGCCATATCTTTTCTTGAAATTCCCTAAGACTTGATCATTCATCAGACCTGCTAACCTCTGAACACTTTTGACTTCCGGCTGAAGAAAGGTGTAATGCACATTCTTTTTTCTCGGATCGCTTTTAATTTCTGCCATGGAGATAAGAATACCAGAACCGGGAACAGATGTGATTAATGACCTGAAAAATGGGAAACATAAGCAGTTAATGCAAAGAATGATGCAGATGTAATGCAATGCAAGCATATGACCAACTGGGACCATCTGAACTGGCACACTGACAAGGGCCCCTCGGAACAACTGGCAAACTCAACAGTTCACTGAGTCACACCCTCTGATAATCACAACCCTCTGATAGAAGATCTCAGACCCACAGTATCAAGAAATCCAGAATTCCAGGACCATAACTTCGGAACCATAGAATCAATAAAACCACCGGTCATATTCACAGGACCAAAGATCATAACTGAACAGATGAGTGTATGTTGAGGTCATGGGTTCCTGCACACCTGTACACCCTCCCCAATCTCACGGGTAAAAGGCTCCGGGTCAGACATCACGGACTCTCAAAGCCACATAGCAATAATACTGTCACCATCTCCGAGAAATGGCTCATGACCAAATCAGGGAATTGGTTAGGCATTATGTACTATGCAGGGAGGCCTCAGCTGAGTCCGGGAAAAACAAGCATCCCTTATAAGTCCCTAGCTTCAAGCGCTGAAATCAAGAAACAATAGTACATTCAGCCCGTAGGATACAGTACTAATGTCATATGACCAGATGCTTTAACTGAGTTCTTATAAGAGAACCAGGCCATCCTATGCGAGTTCCCAGTGGACCCTCGGGTGCGAATGGGTTTGCCACAAAATGTGGTCTGCCACTGTCACCACTGGAGAGGGTTGTTTCCACAAAGGTTCTCAATGATCGGTCCCCAGCTGCACATAACTGTCAGGGTTATGTAATGAGAGAGGAAGATCCCCAAATCAAGACATTTCCAAGACAATCGCAACCTGGGTGTGGAACTCACTACTACCCCCATGACAAGATCTCATGAGGCCAAAGTGGAACCACTCTAAGTCCTATGGTGCACTCGAGCCGGGTACTTGGCCCATATCTCTCAAGAACCAGTAACTCCCATCCCACCAAAGGAAACCAGTCCAGACAGTCCAGTATGATATATGATGCAGAAAATAAATACTGAAAACTGTAAATAAAGCTGTAAATAAAGCTGTAAATAAAGCAATAAACAAACAGCAATATAATACAACAAGCCACACCAAACAAACATCACCCAATGAAACAGCAACACACAAGCGCTAGGAGAGACTCACAGGGGAACCAGAGATTTTGGGTTCGGTCCCCAGCAGAGTCGCCAAGCTGTCGCTCCCGGGATTTCCATCCTGGTACAAACGCGAAAGTGGCGCGGAAGAAGAATAGAGTAGAGTCGCCAGCCAGGCATTTTTATCCCGAAGAGAGGGAATGGTAATGCTGCACAAACCAGAAGAAAGAAAGAGGAAGGACACAGGTCCTGCGAACCAAAGAGACTGGGCTCGGGAGTCGGTTACGACCTGGGAAGGTATTAGCACCCAGATCGTCCGCCGTACCCGACGGGATCCACGCTTGCAAAGAAACTGTTTCAAAGGGTGAGGGTATGAAAAATGCAGCAAAAGAAAAGAAAAAGAAACTGGAACTGGAAAAGAAATGAAATAAGAAAAATAAAAGAAAAAAAATGTAGGGAAAATAAAGATTGTGCTCGAACGGGCCCTACCCCGCTGCCTACGTACCTCATCAGGATAATGAGGATCAGAGACGCCGTAGTTCCCCTAACTAGGGGTACTAAAAGGAAATTGCTTGTGAATTAAGGCTTGAACTGCCTATGCCATTGCTCAGGTGTTGCAGACTCGGACGACGAGTGCGTAACCGTCTTGCAAAATGACAAGTAGGAGCAAGTTCGCGTACGGAGCGAAGGAGATGAGAAAAGAATTCCCGAAGGAAAGACGCTTATTGTTTGTTTTGTGTTTTTTAGAAGCTTTTATGAGTGTGTCACAAGGAAGTGAACTCAAACTCTCACCAATGGAATGTGCACTTGTCACTACATTCCAAGATGGAATAATAGAACAAGCACACTCAAGTAAGGAGAAGATCCCCAAAACTTGAACCCAAAGATTAGGGCTTAGGCTCACTAACTTGCTTAATTATTAAGTGTTTTTTGGTTATTTACATGAAGAAATGTTTTTTATGCTTTTCTTTATGAAGGAGATACTTTGATCAGACTTGTGCATCACAAGGTAAACATGTACTATCCCAAGATGGGAAGACTACAAGCATACCTCATGGAATAAGGCTATGGATCAATGCATCGCTTCACATTTATTAAAGTGTTTTCTTTTTAAGAGTTATGAGATGAGAAGAGAAGAAGAACCAAAAGATCTCAAAGGAAAAATTCTAAAAGGGAACTAAAATAATCCTAAGTATTCACATGCATGGAAGTCCTTAAGGTTAGTGAGGTTTCTATCCTAATGAAGGAAAAAAGAAGAAGATAGAAGAAGGGATGAGAAAGGCCTAAGCCCAACAACAAAGGGTTAGTAACATAAACATAAGAGGAGGATGAGAATTGGAGATGTGAAACTCAATTCCCACATCTCTCACTTACCATAGCCCCTGCAATGTTAGCAAAAATCCAGCAAATTGACCACACAATCATGGAATTAGCCATGCTCAAAGGCTCTTGTGAACAAGAATCAAACATCATGCCAAACATTACAAGTACACGACTTACGCGTCGAAAACATGAAAGCATACATCAACCAGCAAGCAAATCACCCTAAAATCTCATGCTTAATGATCATGCAATGATCCACGGCAATTAGAACAAGCAAAGGGATCAAACAAGCTCAAAACAACACTAAAAAACCATTCTGCTTCAGTGTTAACCGGTTAACCATATGCGTTAACCGGTTAACCAGCTCAAACCTGCACAAAATACACACAAAACAGGGGCGTTAACCGGTTAACCATATACGTTAACCGGTTAACACTGATAAAACAGCAGCAAATCCTGCAGAAAACAGCATCTCAAAACAGCTTATTCAAATAAGCTTGCACCAGACCAGCAATCAATTACACATGGAAAATTAGATCAATTCACATTAATCCATATCATTAAGCTCATGAACAAATAACATTCGGATCCGGATACAAATCGAACAATCAATTCATGCAACACAATCAAATACACAAACACATGGTGGATCTAAAGCACAAGCATGCAAATAAGCTAAAAACAGAGCTAGATCTGAAATTAACCAACCTACAAAGCTGAGGTATGCTTTGGTAATTGTTGATTGAGCTGAAAACGGTAGATCTCGCGCAAAACTTTGAAGATCCGATGCTAAGCTCCACACTCCATGCAAAATAAATGCAAGAACAAGCTCTTGATGCAGAATTTTGGATCCAAAAGCACTTCTAGATCCCAAACCAGATCTGAATCTCCAATAAAACCAGCAAAAAGATGCAAAGAAGCTATGAATGGAGGTTTAGTTCCAAGATCTACACACCTCAAGGCAAGGTTGTGTGATCTTCAAAGAGGAACTTTGAGTGATTTGGAAAATTGGGAGAGAAAAGTGAGAGAATTGTGAGTGAGAGGAATGAAAATTCAGAAATGAGAGTGAAAAATGAGTGAGAGACCCTTTGGTTTGGAGAGAAATGATTAAATATGGTTTAGGTTTGGGGCCCAAAATTTTGGTTTGGGATCCAAAATTATGGTTTGGGTAGTGAGATTTGGATTTAGGGTAGGAATGAGGCTTGGATAAATGCTCTAGATCCTTCTCTCAAATTCAAATTTAATTCAAATGAATAAAAATCAGAAAATTGGAAAATGGAAACAAAACACACATGCTGAAAATGCTGCTGGAAATTCAAATTTCGCAGCTGTTAACCGGTTAACCATATGCGTTAACCGGTTAACGCATGAAAAATTTGAATTTCCCTCCCTTTGGTGGGAACCTTCAAAAACAGACCTGCACCAACCGTTTCAAGCAAATTTTGATCCATCTTCTCTTTCTAGGGCTCTGAACATGATACCAGGCTTGTGCAAAATGATCCCGTGAGATTCTTGCCAGATCACCATGCTCTTGATTTTGCCTTGCAGGTTCAGATTTTCCCAGATGACCGATCATATGCCTTATGCTAGAACATGCGAGTGTTATGCCTCATTTTTCTATGCAAAATGATAAGGATATGGTATGCTCATGATGATTATGATATGATAACGATGCTAAACAAGAAGAGGGCAAATTTGGGGTGTTACACATGTGTGAGGAAAGATTTATATGATAAATAATTCGTGAGATCAAACTAATTAAAATTCCCTCAAGGCTAATATTAAGTTTTTTCTTTCCAAGTTTTAGAACTCATCAAGACTAGTATTGAATATTGTAGGTTTCGCCTAACGCGAGGTGCATGTTCTATATTAGTAAGGTGTGATGGGATATAAGTAATATCCAATTTCTACAAAAATGGGTCAAACTTAACTGAACAAAATATAATAAGATTATATATGTTTAGAAGCAAGAGTTAGGAGTGATCCATACGATGGATTGGAATAAGGAGTTATTCACCCAACTGGAATATTCGAGTATTGTATTGGATGCAATTGGAAGGAGTTCCTACCTAAATAGTCGAATTTTGTGTAATCAGCCTAACATTGACTTAAAACAAAGCGAAATATGGATCTCAATTCACAAGAAAATCTTCCAGCGAGATTTTCCGAATCAAATGATGAGGGACATTTGTTTTGAGTAAAATAATGGGAGCATATTTAATTAAAGGCCTAATTAAATATGTTATTTTAATGATAATTATATCTTTACATTCTATTTTGTAGATTACCATGACAATAAACACATCTAATAACATTTTGTGATCAGTCCTTGATAAGGAAAAATTGTCTGGGAAAAATTTTCTAGATTGGCACCGAAATTTGAGGATTGTCCTCAAACATGACAAAAAATTGTATGTCATAGAGACACCTGTTCCTGATGAGGAACTTCTTATTTCCGCTCCTAAGGCTGAAAGAAATGCTTATAAGAAGCATGTCGATGCTGCCAATTCCATTATGTTGGTCAGTAATGAAAATAAACAGAACAAAAGGCCCACCAAGAAGGGTTGTAAAAGGAAAGGCAAGGAAGTTTCCAAACCCATTCATACTACACCTGCTTTAAAGCCTAGTGGAGGCATATCGAAGGAGGGTACTTGCTTTTATTGAGGTAAGACCAGAAACTGGAAGAGAAACTGCCCAAAGTACCTGGAAGATGAGAAGAATGGAGTGGAGACTTCAACTTCAACTATTTTTGCTATAGAAATAAATTTATCTACTTCAACATCATGGATATTAGATACTGAGTGTGGTTCTCATATTTATATCAATGTGCAGGGACTAAAAAAGAGTAGAGATTCGGAAAAAGGTGAAGTTGACCTACGAGTTGGAAATGGAGCAAAGGTTGTTGCTTTAGCCGTAAGAATTTATGATTTTACTTTACCTAGTGGTTTAATAATTCAGTTAGAGAACTGTTATTACGTACCTGCAACTAGCAGGAATTTTATTTCCATTTCTTGTTTGGACAAGTTTGGTTTTTCATTTATAATAAAGAATAAGTGTTGCTCTATTTATTTAAATGATATATTCTATGCTACTGTGCAAATGAACAATGGATTGTATATCCTTGATCTTGAAATGACAATTTATAACATTAATACTAAATGGATTAAACCTAATGAGTTAAATCCAAGTTACCTTTGGCATTGTCGCTTAGGCCATATAAATGAGAGGCACATCTCCAAACTCCATAAAGATGGACTCATGGATTCTTTTGATTACGAATCATGTGATACATGCAGATCTTGTTTAATTGGAAAAATGACAAAGACCCCATTCACAGGAAAAGATGAAAGGGAAAATGATCTTTTGTCCCTCATACATACTGATGTATGTGGACCACTGAACATACCAGCCAGAGGAGGTTTTCAATACTTCATCACATTTACTGATGATTTAAGTAGATATGGTTATGTGTATTTAATGAAACACAAATATGAATCCTTTGAAAAGTTCAAGGAGTTCAAAAATGAAGTACAAAACCAATTAGGTAAGAATTTTAAAACTCTTCGATCAGATCGAGGTGGTGAATATTTAAGCCTAGAGTTTGATGACCATCTAAAAGAGTGTGGGATTCTATCTCAACTCACTCCTCCCAGAACACCATAATGGAATGTGTAACACCCCAAATTTTCCCTCTTCTTTTTAAGCATCATATCATATCATATTCATCATGAACATATCATATTATTGGCATCTTAGCATGGAAAGTTGAGGCATAACATTCTCATGACCTAGCATTAGGCATATGATCATTTGTGGAAGGATTTGAAGCATTTCAAGCTATGACAAGGGGCCCAATGGATTTTCTCAAGTCCTATGAGAAGTCTTCATTGCATTCACAAGCTCAAGATCATTCACAAAAGCCCAGGAGGTTGGAGGGTCATCAGGGAATTCAAGCTAGGGCAAAGCTCCTACACAATGATCCCAAATTAGGGTTTGAGTTTCAAGCATGAAAACCTTATGACTTTGGCCATTTCATTTGGGCAAAGTCTCTCATATGTTAAAAGGATCCTAGGGATGAAATTTGGTGAGAAAATTCCTTGTGGAAGTCAGGTATTTCTTCAGTTGCTTGTAAATGAAGAAATTGGTCAATTGTGCATTCTAAAAGTCAACTGTGAAATTTCAAAGGGTCCAACCCTAGTTTTCAAGCCAAGGGATGTTCTTATAACATTAGAAGAGGTTTGGAAAGATCAAAGATCAAGCATCATGAGGTTTTGAGGTGTTTTGCAAAATTGGCATAAGTTTGGTAATGAGAATTTCCATTTTTAGTAACATTTTGCCCTAATTTTCAAGTAAGCATAACTTGGTGAAAAAAGCTTCAAATGGATCACAACCAAACATGAAAGTTGATGATTAAAGCCTCCCATTTTCAAAAAGTACAAGAGCATTTTCATAGCCCTCATGGTTTAAGAGGAATGCCCTTTGAAAGTTGGTTGATTTTTAGGACATGGCATGCATTTCAAGCATCCTTCAAAAGCAAAATTCCATGAAACTTATTTTTGAGTGATGTTATGAACCAAATGAGGCCACATACTCATAAAGCATTGCCAAGAGTTCATTTTTCTCCAAAAATAATGCCTAATTCGTGCATGGGATGAGGTATAATTCACAAGAGGAAAATTTGCATGAACATGGGAAATGCATGATCTTCACATCCAAGGGCCAAAATGATTTCTGTTTTGAATCAAGGGTGAGATATTGATCACACATGTGCAAAGAATGAGAGGGATGCACGAGCCAAGCATGGATTCACACCAATCTTGCCAAATTTGCAATTTCACTCTCACACTCTCCTCTCACGTGCACTTTCCCTCATTCTTTCAACATTGCATTTTGGATTGATATAAAAGAAAACTAGGGTTTCATTTCACCCAGATTCATCACATATTCACTACTCCAAAGTTTCTTGCACTCAAGCATTTCTCTTCGAATCTCCTCATTCTCTCACTCTCTTCACAAACAAATCACATATTCTGAATCCTTGAGGCATAGGGATCATTAATCCACCACTCATTCAAGCTGAAAGTGAAGGATTGAAGAGGAGCCATTCAAGGGCAGGTTGATTCGAAGCTTCAGATTCAAGCTCTCTCAAGCTTCCTCTTGCATTTATTTTGCAAGAGGAGATCAAAAGGAGTAGATCTACAACATCTGGAGCCTTATCTTGGTGAATTTGAAGTGTTTCCATCTCAGGTATGCTCTGAAATCCATGGATCTGAAACTTGTGTTTATGGTATGCATTATGATATGTGAACATCACTGAGTATTATGCAGTTTTTAGATTTGAAAATGCTTGAGAATTGAATGTTTTATGTTGGTTCAAAGTTTCATAGTTAGATCTGTTTGTCTTCGATCCTGGCTGTTCATTGATCTATTGTGAATTTCATTATCATTTTTGGATTCAACATAGTTTAATTGTTTAATATGGAGCTTTTGATTCATTTTAGTGAATATTTGTTCATAGTTTGTGTTTGTCGGTGCCGGAGCCCTAACTCCGGTCACCGGATTCTGGAATTGTTTGACCTGAGTTCAAATGAAGAAGATGACCCATGGCCCTTAGATCATTTCATCTGGATGGCCCTCAGCGTGACAACGCATTAATAAACCACCTCCCCTGCACGTGATTTTTCTTTTTCTGAATTAATCCATGTGTCTCTCACCTCACCATAATTATCATGTTCCCTCACCCTTGTCCAATGAATGTGCATACTAGGTTTAATGAGTTGACCAATCTCACGCGTCCAATTGATCTTCTGGTCCTTGTTTTTTTTCTGATTTATTGAATATCCATGTTAATTAATGTGAGCTACGCTGACTTTTCATGGGCTTGACTTGCTAATCCCACCCCCTGACTTTGAGGCCCATTAATTTTGAACTGAGATTGTTGCTGAATGCACCCCTTGGCCATTTCCTTTTATTTTATTTCTTTTTATTTGCATTTTATTTTCATTTTGATTTTCAATTTCTAAAATTAGTTTTAGGTCTCCAAAAATTATAAAAAAATTCTTGAATGTTCTTTTTAGTTTTCTCTAATTTTTGATATTTTTATTTTCCATTTATTTTTAATTGGCACGTGGAAATTAATTGTTCCTTTTAATTAATTCATTTTATTTCATTTTTGAGCATGCTGACTTGTCCATTTTCTATTTTGGTCATTGTTTTGAATTTTTGGTTGATTCTTTTTGCTCTGGATTCATGATGAGGTGTACTTTATTGATGATTTTTGTTTTGATTTTTAGAAGTTTGGTTAATTGGTTGTGGTATCTAACTTGTGAGTGAAGCCATCTAACCCTAAGCCATGTTTGAACCTTCATTTGAATGATCAAGCTTCTGATTCTTTCTCCCTCCTTTTGGCATGTTGTTATGGTCTGATGGAAGGACATTTGTGCAAGGTTGTGGAATTTTTGTGTGCATACTTGAATTAATTTGAATTTTGTTTCTTCACTTGTCCCTTTTTGCTTCTTTTTGATCATAAGTTCATTCCTTAGCTTAGAAGGGCATTTGTGCCAACTTCTTCAATTTGTTTAGAGCCTTATTAAGATGTTGATACCTATTTGATCTTGGGTTGTGGTTTGTGTCTTGGAAATTTTGTAATTTGTTTGCCTTTGGAGTTCTTCCATACTTATGCATATCCACCTCACTTCCTTTGCTTCTTTCTTCTCATAATGTAATTGCTTGGCTATATGCACCTCTTCTCTTCATCTCTCTTGCTTCTTAGGCATTATTCTAACATGATTAGGGTTCTGGTCTTGTACCTTGGGGTTGTGATTTGTTTATTTTGCTTTGCATCTTCTCATGTTTGTTTTGTTTTGCCATAGTGATTCATGTGGTTCCATTTTGAGTTGTGTGTTTCTCTTTTCATGCTTGTGACTTGTATTTGCATTGGATGTTTATGTGTATAACTTCACTTCTGGTTGTATGGTTTTGGTATGGCATTATGTTCATTTTGTATTGCCTTTATACTTGTGTCACTAACCATTTCAGGGGCTTTGGTAAGTGAGAAGTGTGGATGTGTTTCCCACATCTCCAAATCTCATCTCTTCTCTTCTTATTATTATTTGTTCTAACCTTATGTTTGTTGGGCTTAGGCCTTACTTCCCCTTCTTCTTTATTCTTTCTTTTTCTTCTCTTCTCCTTTCTTTATTCTTTAGGATAGTAAACCTCACTAACTTAGGATTTCCATGCATGACAACAATTAGGATTCATTAGTCCCCCATTAGACTTTTACCTTTGTGGTCCTTTTGGTTCTTTCTCTCCTCATCTCAAAACTCTAAAGAAGACACTTAATAAAGATTGAAGTGATGTCTTGAACAATAGCCTTATCCCATGAGACACTTGTAGTCTTCCCATCTTGGGATAGTACAAGCTTGTCTTTCGATGCACAAGTCTGATCAGGATATCATCTTCACCAAGAAAAATCATAAAACACACTTCTTCATTGTAAATAAAAAAATACTTAATAAGTTAATGAGTTAGTGAGCTTAAGCCCTAATATCTTGATTCAAGTTTTGGGGATCTTCTCCTTACTTGAGTGTGCTTGTTCTATTATTCCATCTTGGAATGTAGTGACAAATGCACATTCCATGGAAAAGAGCTTGAGTTCACTTCCTTGTGACACACTCATAAAAGCTTCTAAAAAAACACAAACAAACAATAAGCGTCTTTCCTTCGGGAATTCTTTTTCTCATCTCCTTCGCTCCGTGCGCGAACTTGCTCCTACTTGTCATTTTGCAAGACGGTTACGCACTCGTCGTCCGAGCCTACAACAACTGAGCATTGACATAGGCAGTTCAAGCCTTAATTCACAAGCAATCTTTTCCACCCCTAGTTAGGGGAACTACGGAGACTCTGATCCTCATTGTCCAGATGAGGTACGTAGGCAGCGGGGTAGGGCTCGTTCGAGCATAATCTATATTTTCCATACATTTTTCCTTTTCATTTATTTTTCAGTTCCCTTTTCTTTTCTTTTGTCCAGTTCATTTCCTTTTCTTTGCAGCAGCTTTCATTTCTTCACCCTTTGAAACAGTTTCTTTGCAAATGTGGATCCCGTAGGGTACGACGGACGATCTGGGTGCTAATACCTTCCCAGGTCGTAACCGGCTCCCGAGCTCAGTCTCTTTGGTTCGCAGGACCTTTGTCCTTCCTCTTATTTTCCTTGGTTTGTGCAGTATTACCATTCCCGTTCCTCCGGGATAAAAATGCCTGGCTGGCGACTCTAACTTCTTTCCGCGCCACTTTCGCGTTTGTACCAGGATGGAAATCCGGGGAGCGACAGAATGGTGTATATGAGAAAAGAAATCAAACCTTGTTAGACATGGTTCGATCCATGATGAGTTACGCTGATCTTCCAAACTCCTTTTGTGGACATGCATTGCTAACAACAACTTACACACTTAACTGTGTTCCATCCAAAAAGGTAGAAAATACACCATATGAGATATGGAGTGGTAAGAAACCACATATGTGTTACATGAAGGTTTGAGGTTGTGAAGTTTATGTGAAATGAAAAGTTTCGACTAAGCTTGAGCCAAAATCTGACAAATTCTTATTTGTGAGGTATCCTAAAGAAACAAGAGGATATTACTTCTACAATCCTTATGAGGGTAAAGTGTTTGTCGCTCGAACTGGAGTCTCCTTGGAAAAAGACTTTATTCCCAAAGGAATCAGTGGGAGGAAAGTAGAGATTGGAGAAATTCAAGAATCACAAAGCATTGATACACCTATGGAGGAATTAGAGCAGGAATGACAAACAATTGTGGAAGAGCAACCTACTCAAGTAGAACAAGACCAGCATAAGACTAGCAGAATATGTAACTTACCAGAGAGATATAGATATCTCATAACTGATCAAGGTGATGTATTACTCATGGATCAAAATGAGCCTGTGACCTATCAAGAGGCCATAACTGGTCCTGAGTCTGAGAAGTGGCTACAGGCCATGAAATCTAAAAGGATTCCATGTACACAAACATTTGAAACTTGGTAGAGCCTCCTGTAGGAGTTAATCTGCAAGTGGGTCTTTAAAAATAAGACTGACATGGATTGTAAGGTACATACCTATAAGGAAAGACTGGTTGCTAAAGTTTATAAACAAATTCATGGGATAGACTGTGATGAAACCTTTTCACTAGTTGCAATGCTTAAATCTGTTCGGATTTTACTTGCTATCGCAGTATATCATGATTATGAAATATAGTAGGTGTATGTCAAGACTGCTTTCCTTAATGGGAATCTTTTTAAGGATGTGTATATGACACAACCTGAGGGATTTGTCATACCTGAAGAAGCCCAAAAGATATGCAAGTTACAACGATCAATCTACAGATTGAAGCAAGTTTCCAGAAGTTGGAATCTTTGTTTGATGAAACTATAAAATAGTATGGATTTATAAAGAATGAAGATGATCCTTGTGTCTACATGAAGGTTAGTGGGAGCATGATCGGTTTCCTGGTATTATATGTTGATGACATATTACTCATTGGAAGTGATATCCCTACCTTGCAACAAGTAAAATCTTGGTTAGGGAAATTCTTTTCTATGAAGGACATTGGTGAAGCAACCTATATATTAGGAATCAGGATCTATAGAGATAGTTCACAAAAACTGCTTGGCCTAAGTCAGAATACATACATAGACAAAGTGTTGAGATGATTTAATATGCATGATTCCAAGAAAGGATTCATACCTATGCAACATGGATTGTGTCTATTAAAAACACAATCCCCTTCAACTAAGGAAGAAAGGGATCGCGTGAATAAGATTCCATATGCATCTGCAATAGGATGTATCATGTATTCCATGTTATGTACTCGACCAAATGTCTCGTATGCTTTAAGTGCGAAGAGTAGGTACCAATCTGATCCTGGTAATGCTCATTGTGTAGCTGTCAAGAATATCCTTAAGTACTTGAGAAGGACTAATGATACATTCTTGATATATGGAGGTCAGTAAGAGATCGTGGTAATTGGTTAAATCGATGCTAGCTTCCAGACAGATAAGGATGACTTTAGGTCGCAATCTGGTTATATGTTCTGCCCAAATGGTGGCGCTGTGAGCTGGAAAAGTTCAAAGCAAGAGACAATTGTTGATTCTACAATCGAGGCCGAGTATATTGTTGCCTCAAATGCAGCAAAGGAAGTTGTTTGGATAAGGAAGTTCATCAGTGAACTTGGCATAATCCCTAGCATTGTGAATCCCATTGATCTCTATTGTGACAAGAATGGTGCCTTCGCACAAGCTAAGGAGCCTAGATCTCACCAACGATCCAAACACATACTTAGGTGCTATCATCTCACACAAACAGGGCAATAATTTTCGAATCCTCACCTTCACAATCAAAACAAAACGAAACACAACAAATCTCTCCTTCTCAATCGCGATTTCTTTCCTTTTCTTCTTCAATTCGCGAACTCCTTTCTTCTTTCAATCCAAATCGGTTTGTGCTTGTTATGGATGTGAGGTCTTGAAATCTCAAATTGAAGGTATTATGAAGCGTATACAAGGAAGGTCAAAGAAAGATGAACTATAAAATTCAAGGTTGGAAGGTTGCGAAGAAACAGATTTGAAAGTCACGGCGGGATTCAAAAATGAAGGTTGAGGCTCAATTGATTTTGGCAGAGTGTTTATGGCTTTTGAAGCTTGAGTTTTGTGAGAGGGAGCGGTTCTTTAAATAGGAAAGAAGTGAGGTTTTGGTTCTGCGTTTTGAAAGGAAGGGATTGCGTTTTGGTAAGCTCACGGATGTCTCGTGCGTTGAGTTCGTTTTCTGCGTTTTATTTTCAAGTTGCTTGCGTTTTGTGTTTTGTGAATTTCAGGTGAGGGATTCGTTTTTTGGTTTTGCTTGGATGCACGATGTGTGCGAGAAACGTGACGCGGTGAAATGAAGGCTTCGGCTTATTGAATTTGTTGTTGTTTACAAGCTGTGAAAGTGTGGGGCCTGTGGATATTGGCAAGGCTTGTTGTTGTTGTTTGCTTTGTTTTTAGGCTGAGTTAAAGAGCAGGATGTTGGCTTGCTTCAGTTTTGCTTGTAGCTTGGCTGTGATAGAAGGCGTGCTAGGTATGTTGTTTGGATAGGCTTGAAGTCAGTTGCAGGGAGAAGCTGGTATTTTTGCTTGGAGTCTTTGGTGGCTTGTTTTTGCTTTGCTGTGTTCGGCTTGAGTTTTGTTTGGATTTGTGAAATGGGCCAAAGGAATTGGCTTGGCAAGTGCGGATGAAATGATGTGTGAGGTACGGGAAAAGGCCTGTTTGGCTTGGCAGCTGGAATTGCTTTTGGCTTGAGGCTTTGGGCAAAACGTGAGATGATGCTGAAGGGCGTACGGAGCTGTCCTGTGAAAGGCTTGGCTTTTGGCTGATGGAAGTTTGAGGAGATTGTGTACGAAAGGCTTGGAAATGTTAGTGAAATTGTTGGGCTTGGCATGAGAAAAATGTGGGGCCTAAGGGAAATGGCTATTGTAATTTTGAGTTTTGGGAAATAAATAAAATAAAAGCAAGTGACTTTTGGTTGTTTTTTATTTATTTATTAATTTTCTAAAATTTGGGATAAAAAAAAATGGGCTACAAAAAAAAATAGGCTTAAGAAATATTTGAAACACTATATGGATATTTAATAAAAATATGAAAAAAAAATGATAATGAATATGGATATTAATAAAAAAAAAAGGATAAACGATTAAAGAGTAATAATTTTGATAATCGGAAGAAAAGGGTATGAATAGGGTAATCGAAAAGAAATTGGAAAAATGGTTATAGAAAAAAATTAGAATTTGGAATTTTTTTGTGAAATAAAAAAAAATGGATAATCGGGTAATTTGGATAAGATGGTTTAATCAAGAAATGGATAATGGATGAAATTTGATTCTCAAGCCCACAACAAATCTCGATTTCTCTTTCGCAAGCCTTTGATAAAAATGAATACAGCCAATCACAGAACCACTGATCAATTTGCCAATTCAACCCTAGCCACTAAAATCGTCTGAAAACATCCCTGATGATTCGAAACCAAACTGAGGAAAATAAATCCTCAGATGAATCGCTGATGAACTGAAGAATCGATGAGCTGATAAACACTGAAGATTCAAACCAAACCCCGCACAGAACACTTGTCACACAACCCAACTTGTACTTTGAAACACATTGTCCAAGAAATGAACCCTTGGCACACAAAACTTGCAGTCAACACAATATTTTGATAGTTTGACTAATATTAGGTCAAACATCCATCTGAAATCGAATTGTGACTGAACAAACGCATCTGAATTGAAATCATTGCCCTGTCTTTGAAAAACCTGCAACACAGAGAAGAAGAAGAACACTACAACATATTTTTTTTGGTATTTTGGTTAGTGATCAGTAAATATAAACAAATAATGAAGAAGAATAATGGTGATCCCCTGCGAAGCATAGACCCTTCATCTGAGGAGAAACTCGAAAGCCAGTGCGATCTTGTTTGTATGCAAAATGCAGATGAAATGCGACGAAATCTTAGGGCAAAAATTAGGGTGTTACAGCTGCCCCTATTTAAGTTTCTTCAATCCGGAGATATGAAGATTGACATCTTCGTCTCTACAAGATGGGAGAGACTTAAATATAGAAAACCCAATTTTTGTCCTAAGAGAACATGATATGAATATGAATATGATATGCAAACCCAAGATCTCTGTGGGGAAAATATGACCACCAAAGAACAGCAAACATTTGGGGACACAGAAGAAAATCCCGCTGGGGAAACAAACACAAACAAACAAAGAATTACCAGGAAAATAAATCACTGGATAACAAACTCCACTTGGGAAAATATATGATATAATCAGGGAACAAAATCAACCAGGGAAATAAACACCCTGCGAGGAATATCAATCAAACAAAGTATTCGAGTCCCGAAATGGAGAAATACTGAGTTGGAAAAGAAATCATCAACTACCTGTTTACTGGGTAGGAAATAACATACTCGACTATCAACTTACTGGATAGGAGCAAAATACAGAGGAATGACCTCAATTACCTTTTTACTGGGTAAGAAATAAAGGACTCGACTATCGATTTACTGGATAGGAGTATGATCAACTACCTGATTTACTGGGTAGGAACTCAATCAAAGGGAAACCGCTTCAATTACCTTTTTACTGGGTAAGAAGAAAAAATATCGGCTACCGGATTTACTGGGTAGGAACTCAATCAAATTACCTTTTTACTGGGTAAAATGAAAATATCCGATTCTATTACATTTTTACTGGGTAAAAGGAAAATAACTTGACTACCGGATTTACTGGGTAGAACAATTTTCGACTACCTGATTTACTGGGTAGGAGCTTAAGTAAAGGAAAACAAACTCTATTACCTTTTTACTGGGTAAGAGGATAAAATCTCGACTACCAAATTTACTGGGTAGGAGCATAAGCAACAGAACTTGATCAATTTGGTAATATTACCCACTATCGATTAACGGATAGCTTAAATCCAAAGCAATATACTCAAGCTGGAGAAAATGTTGCCCACTATCAAACAGTGATAGCTTAATTCCAAAGTAATATATCCACAAAAGGGGACCAAAGTTCAATCCAAGAACAAATTGGAAAGAAACGATCAAACAAGACTCGTCCCGAGGAGGAAATATCTCAACTGGGGACAATTCCATCCAGATAATAAACTGGGGAGGAAACTGAATTAACATCATCCACGAGAAACAAACTCAGTGGGGAATTAGAAAGGATTAACACTTTCTGCTTAATGGTCGACACTCTAAACTTGAGAGGAATACGACACACACTCTGCGGGGAAAGTCCACACCAAAGAGCAGAGAACAAAGATAAACGCAAGAATGCAAGCAAACAATGCTATGCTTATGCGTATGAATATGCTTATGAATATGCTGACAAAACAGACATAAAGATAAGAAACGGATGACATGAACACCACAACAACCGGATACTTGGCTAATCCCAAGGCAACAGTGCAGGGAAACATGCTGGAGATTCAATCTTGAAATCTGCAGGGGAATATCATAAGCCATCAAAGGAATAACATCCCACTACAAGGCTTAAATCATGATGAGATAGCATCTGCTAGGAATATCATCCTGCTGAGGAAAGGTAATAATCTGCTGAGGATGGAAATATTCTTGATAAAAATCAAACTTCGCGAAGAATAACTGTCATATCACTCCTGCTCCACCTGGGAATAGAGTGCAAGACCTACTAAAAATCACATAGGAACCTGCTGGAAATCAACACATGCAGACCTACTGGGGATCCATATGGGGATATCAGAAGTTAACATCATATCCAAAATACAGTTACGAGGGATTTTAAATCTATACCCAACATTGGGTACAAGAAAACCTCTAAACTAACTGCTATATCAATACTTCTATATTCAAAGATGCAAACAATTCAAGCTAAGGAACAAGAGCTCAGTTGGGGATTCCCAATACTTCTTAATTCAAAGATAACCTGCTGAGGAAGAAATCAAAACTCAACTAGGAATTCTTAAGAACATCGCTTCCAACAACTCTTCTGGGGAATACATACAAACTCCGTTCAGGCTTATTGTTGGGGAACAAAACATTATTAACATCAACCTGCCAAGACTACCCAGGAACTTCGCATGCATACAATCAAATCAAACCCTGCTTTGGGAGAGACGAGTTACACACATCCAGCCTTTACCATTCTTGGAATCACTATCGATATCCTTTCTTTGTTCATATATCAAAAGAAAAATGTTTTTAAAATCTTCAAAAATTAAATTTATTAAATTTGTTTCAAAAATCATCTTCAACAATAAATTGAAATTTTGTAAATAGAAACAATATAAAGAATTGCAAACAATTGGGTAAAAGCTCAAATTCATTGATAGAATGGTAGTTAGCAAATGGCATGACTCCATGGATCATTACAAGTTTGAAAAATGGTAAATACATGGAAAAAGGGCTACATTGAGATACAATGATCACTATTCTCCCTATCAAATTTGAACTCCACTGTGTCCGAAACCTCAGTCAGGATGAGTGAATAAGAATCTTTGATGGGAAATTCTTCTGAGGGATAGAATCTGAAATCCTCGGTTACTACAAGTGATTCAATCTGTCGACGCAGTTACTTGCCATGATCCCTAACTTTTTCCTAGATTTCCTTTTCGGGTTTTCAATCTACCGGGATAATTATTTCTCTTTTTGTCTCTAATTTTTGCCTGGACCGCCCTTTCGGGTTTTCAATCCACCGAGACGCTCATTTTTGCCTAAGCCGCCCTTTCGGGTTTTCAACTTAGCGAGCTGTTCTTTTATTTTTTTAGGCGAAGTATTTCTTGACTGCATCCGCATTCACAGGGCGAGTGATCTCCTCACCATCCATAGTTGCAAGAATTAATGAATCGCCAGAGAAGGCTTTCTTAACAACATATGGGCCATCATAGTTCGGAGTCCACTTGCCCCGAGAATCTTTAAGGAAAGACTGAATCTTTTTGAGCACGAGGTCGCCTTCTCTGAATACACGAGGTTTGACCTTCTTATCAAAAGCTTTCTTCATTCTTTGCTGGTACAACCGACCATGACACAAAGTTGTTATTCTCTTTTCTTCAATCAAATTCAACTGATCAAATCTACTTTGACACCATTCATCCTCAGTCAACTTGGATTCCATCAGAATTCTCATTGATGGGATCTCAACTTCGACGGGGAGCACTGCTTCTGTACCATAAACAAGTGAGAAAGGGGTTGCCCCTGTTGAAGTGCGGACAGATGTACGATACCCATGCAAAGCAAATGGGAGCATCTCATGCTAGTCCTTGTACGTCACAACCATCTTCTGAATGATCTTCTTAATATTCTTGTTCGCAGCTTCAACAACCCCATTCATCTTCGGTCTATAAGGAGAGGAATTATGGTGTTGAATCTTGAAATCTTCACAAAGCTCTTTCATCATCTTATTATTCAAGTTCTAACCATTATCAGTAATGATTCTATTCGGAACACCATATCTGCAGATAATATTATTCTTGATAAACCGAACCACAACTTGCTTGGTCACATTTACATACGATGCTGCTTCCACCCATTTGGTGAATTAGTCAATTGCCACAAGAATAAAACGATGTCCATTCGAAGCCTTGGGTTCAATCATGCCGATCATATCAATTCCCCACATGGAGAAAGGCCATGGGGAAGAAATCACATTGAGATAAGCTGGTGGCACATGAATCTTATCAGCATACACCTGACACTTATGGCACTTTTTCACATATTTGCAACAATCAGATTCCATTGTCAGTCAATAGTAACCTGCTCTCAACATCTTTTTAGCCATTGCATGCCCATTGGCATGAGTGCCAAAAGATCCTTCATGAATTTCTTTCATCAACATGTCTGCTTCGTGTCTATCCACGCATCTGAGCAAGACCATGTCAAAATTTCTCTTGTAAAGCACATTTCCATTCAGGAAGAAATTGCCTTCCAATCTCCTCAAAGTCCTCTTATCTTTATCGGATGCCCCAAGCGAGTATTCTTGACTCTGGAGAAAACATTTAATATCATGATACCAAGGCTTGTCATCATGGACCTCTTCAACTGCAAACACATGAGCTGGTCTTTCAAGTCGCATCACACTGATCATGGGAACATCATTCCACTGGTGCACTTTTATCATAGAAGCTATGGTTGCTAAAGCATCTGCCATCTGATTATCATCACGAGGAACATAATGAAACTCAACTTTGGGTAAGAAAGTTGATATCTTCCTGGCATAATCTCTATAAGGGATCAAGTGGGGTTGATGAGTTACCCACATACCCTGGATCTAATTAATTACCAAGGCATAATCTCCATACAAATCGAGATGTTTAATCTTCAAATCAATGGCTTCTTCAAGACCCATAATGCAGGCTTCATATTCAGCTTCGTTATTGGTACAAGGAAAGGTCAACCTCGCGGAAAAAGGAATATGTGAACCATGGGAGTAATGATCATTGCCCCAATTCCTCTTCCGCGTTAATTCACAGCACCATCAAAAACTAAACCCCATCGAGATCCAGGCTCCGGCCCTTCCTCAATCAAAGGTTCATCACAATCTTTCACTTTCAAGAACATCACATCTTCATCTGGAAAATCAAACTTGATAGGTTGGTAATCATCAATCGGTTGATGTGCCAAATAGTCTGCCAAGATACTACTTTTTATAGCTTTTTGAGTTCGGTACTCGATATCATATTTTGATAATAACATTTGCCAACGAGCAATCCTCCCAGTCAAAGCAGGCTTTTCAAAGATATACTTGATTGGATCCATTTTAGAGATCAACCAAGTCGTATGATTTAGCATATACTGGCGAAGACGCTTTGCAGCCCAAGCTAAGGCACAACAAGTTTTTTCAAGCATGGAATACCGAGACTCACAATCAGTGAATTTCTTACTCAAGTAGTAAATTGCATGTTCTTTTCTTCCAGATTCATCTTGCTGACCCAGCACACAACCCATGGAATCTTCCAACACAGTCAAGTATATTATCATCGGTCTACCTTCTACCGGAGGAGACAAAATAGGAGGTTCAAGCAGATATTCTTTAATACTTTCAAACACTTTCTGACAATCATTTGTCCAGACACAACCTTTATCTTTCCGAAGCAACTTGAAAATCGGAGCACATGTGGCAGTCATGTGAGAGATAAACCTTGAGATATAATTCAAGCGGCCCAAGAATCCTCTTACTTGCTTTTCGGTTCTTGGAGCAGGAATTTCCTGAATAGCTTTCACTTTATTAGGATCAACTTCAATGCCTCTTTGGCTGACAATGAAACCTAGCAACTTTCCAGAACGTACACCAAATGTGCACTTGTTCGGATTCAGACGAAGCTTATACTTCCTTAACCTTTGAAACAACTTCAGCAAATGCTCAACATGATCCTCTTCAGTCTTCGACTTGGCGATCATATCATCAACATATACCTCGATTTCTTTATGCATCATATCATGGAAAAGTGTAGTCATAGCTCTTTGGTACGTTGCACCAGCATTCTTCAATCCAAAGGGCATCACTCTGTAGCAGAATGTTCCCCATGGCGTAATAAATGTGGTCTTTTCCATGTCCTCGGGTGCCATCTTTATTTGATTATAACCGGAAAATCCGTCCATAAAAGAGAATACATCAAACTTAGCCGTATTATCTACCAACATATCAATGTGTGGCAATGGAAAATCATCTTTCGGTCTGGCTTTGTTCAAATCTCTGTAATCAACGCACATTCAGACTTTTCCGTCTTTCTTCGGAACAGGAACAATATTGGTCACCCATTCAGGATAAGTTGACGTTACAAGAAAACCTGCATCAATCTGCTTTTGAACCTCCTCTTTGATTTTTACTGCCATGTTGGGATGAGTTCTTCTCAGCTTCTACTTTACAGGTGGACATTCAGGCTTCAGCGGCAATCTATGCTCCACAATATCAGTATCAAGACCTGGCATGTCTTGATAAGACCAAGCAAATACATCAACATATTCTTTGAGAAGCTCTACAATCCTTTTCTTAACATCAGGACCAAGCAATGCTCCAACTTTGACCTCTTTCTTTTCATCTTCAGAACCCAAGTTGACCATCTCTATAGACTCTCCATGAGGCTGAATAATCTTCTCCTCGTGCTCAAGCAACCGAGAAATTTCATCAGGAATCTCTTCATCATCCTCTTCCTCAGCTTCAAACACAGGGAATTCAAAGTTGGGAGATGGCATAGGATCATTGTTTTCAATGGCTTTATCAATCAATCTGCACAATGATTTTATTTTTATTTTAGAGTATGAACAAAAGTGCAAACAATATGCAGATAAACAATCATTATATTTTGGGTTTTTTATGTTACCATTTTTCAGAATAAAGCAAAAATGAAAAACACATATGGAAATAACAAAATAACATTTTATTGATGATGATAAAATTTGAAACAAAGCCCGACAAACATCACTTTCACCTTGGGCAGAGTGAAAGGATTTTTGAAAGAAAATAAAAACAAATTACTTTGAAGAATGAACGATAAAGGGAACATCAACAGCAATCCAGTTCTGGCAAATCTTTCCATGCGTAACGAAGTCTTGCATTTCTTCATCTTCATCATCTTCAATGATGGCAGCAGCGGAATGATCGTTGATAAATCCAGCACTTCGGAAGCCTTCTTGAATAGTCTTTGGATCTTTGATAACTGCACCAGGTGCAAAGCCGATACCAAAACCTTCCTTGTTGTCGACAGCTTCAATCACTTGTCCCCAACCTTCCGACTGGCCAGCTTCCAGCACTCGCAATGCATCTTTGAATGAAGACATGGGCATGGCATTCTTCTTAGCAACATTATTCACAACAGAAAGATCTTGAAACGAAGTTCCCACCTCTTCCTCGGCATCAATATAGGAGAAAGAAGACAAATTGCTCACAAGCATCGCCCTTTCACCTTCAATGGTTACCAATTTACCTTCTCTCACAAACTTCAGCTTCTGATGAAGAGTGGATGTCACAGCTCCTGCCTCGTGGATCCATGGTCTTCCGAGGAGACAACTGTATGCGGGACGTATATCCATTACTTGAAAAGTAATCTTGAATATAAACGGTCCAATAAGAAAAGGAAGATCCACCTCTCCAATCACTGTCTTCTTTGACCCATCAAACGCTTTCACTATAATCCCACTGTGCCTCATGGGAGCACCTTGAAACACAAGCTTTGACAAAGTCGATTTAGGCATAACATTTAGAGACGATAGCACCTTGGACATGGCATCTTCCTGACAATTCACCGAGATATGCAATGCCAAGTTATGATTTCTTCCTTCTTCAGGCAAATCCTCATCACAGAAGCTCAAATTGTTGCATGACGTGATATTAGCCACAATGCTATCGAATTGATCAACAGTCACATCATGGTCAACATAAGCTTGATCCAGAATCTTCTGCAATGACTGCCTATGAGCCTCAGAACTCATCAAAAGAGACAAAACTGATATCTTCGAGGGAGTCTGCAATAACTGCTCAGTAATATTATACTCACTCTTCTTTATCAACTTTAGCACCTCATCTTCACTATTACTAGCATGGCCCGATTGGGCAACAACATCCATAATCTGCTTGCTCGCATTGGTATCTTCAACTCTCCTTGGAGGGTCTGAAGCATACACTCTACCACTTCGGGTGACCTTCGTCACATCAGCAATGCTAACCACAGACTTTGGAGTAGGAAGAGGAACTTCCCTACCATTCTCTATCATCGTAGCATTGTACCGGTACGGAACAGCTTTGTCAGACTCATATGGCATTGGACCAGGCACATTAATCACCAATGGAGTAACAGCAGTCTTGCGACTATCAAAAGAAATAACCACCCTCTCAGGAACAGTCCTCTCAGGAAGATTGAACTGAGGCATAATAACATTCACTTCATTCTCATATTCATCTCTTTTTGCTGTTACTTCAATCAATTTATCATCCATCATCTTTTGAATATCCCTTTTAACAATCACGCAACCACGAGGATTCACCGAGCAAATACAACATCCAACATAGTCGTGATCAATATCGTGATATTCACTCAAGAAAGCATGCATCTCAACCAAATATCTTCGAATATGACGGACCTCATAGATTTTGAACAAACCAGGACAACCATCAACCATATTCACAGACGCATTACCATGCTTCGGAAATGGATTTTTCTGTACATTTGGATTAACATCATTGAAATACAGAACATTGTTCCTTATCAATTTCTGTACTTCGAACTTCAATGGATAACAATTCTCAACATCATGCCCCGGGGCACCTTGATGAAAAGCACAACGAGCCTCTGGCTTATACCACCATGGAATAGTCTCTGGAACTGGAGGTGGAGGACGCGTTTGCACAAGATTCTTTGCAATCAAAGATGGAAGTAAGTCCGCATACGGCATCAGAATAGGATCAAAACTTGGCTTAACCCGAGCTTGTTGATTACCACCTTGTTTCACAGAAGGTTGCTGATAATGGGGTTGGTACTTTGGAACAGCTGGAACAGTTGGAGCTACATTGATCATCGGTGTTACAGAAGCCACATGCTGCGAATGGTGATTCCCACGACTGTGAGGCCTTCTATAACTTTCACGAGATACTGCATTAGTCTCATTTTATTTCTTTTTCCCAAAGTTGAACCTTCTAGAGCTTGAGCCAATACTATTCTCTTGACTCAACCGTCCCTCACGGACACCTTCTTCTAAACACATACCCATACTCACCATCTCAGTGAAATCGGAAGGAGCGCTTGCTATCATCCTCTCATAATAAAAAGAACCCAACATCTTCAAGAAGATCTTCATCATTTCTTTTTCTTCCAGCGGAGGAACAATCTGGGCTGCCAGCTCTCTCCATCTCTGCGCATATTCTTTAAAAGTCTCCTTGTCCTTCTGGGACATAGCACGAAGTTGATCTCTATCTGTAGCCATGTCAACGTTGTACTTGTACTGCCTCACAAAAGCTTCTCCCAAATCATTGAAGGTCTTGATTTGGCTATTATCCAGACTCATATACCACCTCATGGGTGCACCGGTCAAACTGTCCTGGAAATAGTGAATCAGTAGCTTATCATTATCAGTCTGAGCAGACATCTTTCTTGCATACATCGTCAGATGGCTCAAGGGACAAGTGTTGCCTTTGTACTTCTCAAACTCAGGCAACTTGAATTTGTAAGGAACTTTAACATTAGGGACCAGACAAAGGTCATAGGCATCCTTTCCGAACAAATCCTTATGCTTCAAGGCTCTCATCTCCCTCTGGATCTCAACAAAACGTCCCTGGAAATCATCAAGTCTTTCAGCAACTCCAGCACCTTCACTGGGCTCAGCATGGTAAATCATCTCATCATGATGCGGAATATTGTGCACCACAGGCGGTACAGTAGTCACAACTGGAGGAAGAGTAGTCCACACTGGTGGTGGGAGAGTATTAAATGCAGCAGTCTCAGGATGATGAGGAGGATGATACCCAGCAGGAATAAAATCAACTGGCATGCCCCAAGGTGTGCTAGCAGGCATATGGTAGCGAGGAGAAATAACAGTCTCAACAGGAATTGATGCGGTAACAACGTCTGAGATGACAGTATTCTGAACAGGAGAAGGAGGTGGCTGATTCTGAGCAGCCACCAAACTTTCCATCATAGCAGACACTCTTTCCAAGCTTTCCCTCCGATAAGTAACCTCTTTGCGCAGCTCGCGATTCTCTTGTTGCAAAGTTTCCATCACTCTTCTCCGATTAGCTCGAGTATCAAAGCGGTGAGTCAGCTTGACAGGAGAACTTCACGAAACAACAAATCAACTCTCCTCTCTCACGCGATTTCAATTCTCTTCCTCTTCTTTCTTCTTCTTCAACTTTCGCAGATCTTCTTTTCTCCCTTTTGATTCAATTCAAATGAAGGTGGTTTGAGGATTTGAAGGTATGAAATAGTTATGGAGTTAAGGAAAACTGAAGGTGTTGATGTGAATTTCAGATCGATGGTTGAAAGTTAAAGCAATTTTGTTATGAGTTTGAAGGTGAATTTCAAAAATAGTGAGGTTTCAAAACTGATGAAGATGAGAAAGATTTTATGAAGTGATTTTGGCAGGGATTCAGTGGCTTTGAAAGCTTGTTTTCAAATGGAGAATGGGGTTCTTTAAATAGGGGAATGAATGAAGAAGAGGGTGATGTCGTTTGGTTCTGATTTTGGGCGTTTTGGAGAGGTCACGAGTTTGATGCTGAGTTTTCATTTCACTGCGTTTCGCTTTATGTTGATTTGCATTTTGGGTTTCAATTTGTATTGCATTTTTGATTATTTGTATTGGCTGTGTTTTGCTCTTTGGATGTTGTGCAGGAAGTGAGATGCGTGAGGTTCTCGTGCGGGATGACGTTGGCTTTGGCTTGGATGATTTTCGTGTGGTACAGCTTGTGTTATGAAGAAGGCTTTACCTTGTGGAATTTGCGTGAGGAGCTGAGATGAGCTTGCGGGATACGCGTTTCGTTTGCAGAGTGTAAGCTATTGATTAACTTAACTCGATGTACACAGAGTCGCCACCGCGCTTTTCTTTATTTCCGAAAGGAAAAAGGTAAAAGAATGAATAAAAACCTAGGAGTCTAAAAGCAAAAGCTAAAAGAACAAAACAGAGATGGGTAAGGGGATTGGTTACGAACCGGGAAGGTTTTAGGCACCCGACTCGTCCGTGGTACTCCACGGGAGCCCTTTGAAATATTTATTGCTTTTTGGTCTGAAATTGGTTTGCTTGAAAAGATGGAAGAGATGAGGAGAAGAATATTTTTTAATGATTTTGTGTTTGATGAGGTTTTTATTGCCTCATGCCTACGTACCCACAAAGTGCAATGCGAGATCAAAACCTCGTAGTTCGTGGTACAAAATTTGAAAAGAAACAAATGGGTTGAATTGATTTTAAAATGTAGAGATAAGTCGTCATCCTTTAGCGAATAATTCCGCTAGAAAAGATGAATCATATCTAAACATGTGAAAAGAAAAGGTGCACAAGGTACAAAAACAATTGAGTGAGTTTTGTGTTTTTTAAAGTATGTAAGAAAAAATGGTTTTGATATATTTACATGGATTAACATTTGTTTAAGGAAATAAAGTGAAAAGATTAAAAATCGCTTGACCTAAGTCAAGGTTTGTTTATGAAAGTGTTTGAAGTTTGAAAACAAGAAGGTTTTTGAAATAGGGAGAAGTTTTGAAAATTAAAGAATGGGGAGGAGATGAAGGGACTAATCCTAATGCTTGAATTAAAAGTCAAGAAAAGAGTTTACCAAACCATAATATGCACAATTCTTCAAAGTTCGAACTTCCATCTTCAAAGGCTAATGAAATAACTTGAGGCCGAGGTTTCTAATCCATTCCAACTTGAGCAAGGGGGAAGATCTTAAAGTCTAAGTCCATTCTCCAAAAAGCTCGGGATAGTAACCATTAGTCCAAAATTAGAAGTCACAAGTCTTTTAAGTGTTCAATCCTTTATTAGTGTTTTGATATCCAAATGGAAAAAATAAAAAAAACAAGTAACAATATAACTATAAACAAATGATATATGATATAATATGATAAAGCAAAATAAAGAGATAAAAGAGCAAGAGATTAAAATAAAAGGATAAGGTGCGAGAGATTAAATTTAAACGGATTATATTCACAATATTATAATATTTACAATATAAGTGATATGATGAACTTAATCAAGCACAACCACAACAAGGAATAATAAAATTGAGGCAACCGGATCCAAGTGGATCTTAATTCGAATCGGGACAACTTTAGGTCTATGTTAGGCAATCGCCGAGTAATTTACGAAGTAATTACCCTACAAATGAGGCCGGCCACCACTAATTAAAGTGAAAAATATTCGTGTTAATACATGTTAGAGAAACGATATTATGAATCGTTCTCCGAAAACATGCCACACTAAAAGAAAAAGGATGGTCTAATCTTAATCGAGATTTTCGTTGAATTTCATTGAAAAGCAACCTATCACGATCTCAAAGTATAGAGAATGATCCAAATGATCATTCATCCATAGATTTGAAATAATGAAGATTAAACCAATCGAAAATCAACAATCCACGAATCGGAGATTGTCATCGACCAAAAGAGAAAAAAAAGATGAAGAATAAATGGATCTAAAAGATAGATCCAAAAAAAAGAAATCAAAATATTTTTAAATCCTTTTTCTTAAAATTCTTTTTCTAAAAAAAAAATAATCCTAAAGATAGTTTCCTAAAATTTTCATAAAGAATTACTTTAATAATATTCTAAGAATATTATTAAAATAATTCTCTCTTAAAAAAACTTTTAATAAACTTAAATAAAAAAAGAAAATATTAAAAAAGGGGGAGGGGGATGATAAGAAACCCGCGGGTTTGTGGATAGAAACAATGGATCATCAAGGATCCAAGCCCAAAAACCATCTCACTTTCCTTTTTGTAAAAAAAATAAAAAAAGAAAAGAACAAATTATGAACAAACAGCAACGAAGCAAACAAGGCTTCTTCTCCTCCTCATCGAAGAACCACACAAACAGGGCAATAATTTTCGAATCCTCACCTTCACAATCAAAACAAAACGAAACACAACAAATCTCTCCTTCTCAATCGCGATTTCTTTCCTTTTCTTCTTCAATTCGCGAACTCCTTTCTTCTTTCAATCCAAATCGGTTTGTGCTTGTTATGGATGTGAGGTCTTGAAATCTCAAATTGAAGGTATTATGAAGCGTATACAAGGAAGGTCAAAGAAAGATGAACTATAAAATTCAAGGTTGGAAGGTTGCGAAGAAACGGATTTGAAAGTCACGACGGGATTCAAAAATGAAGGTTGAGGCTCAATTGATTTTGGCAGAGTGTTTATGGCTTTTGAAGCTTGAGTTTTGTGAGAGGGAGCGGTTCTTTAAATAGGAAAGAAGTGAGGTTTTGGTTCTGCGTTTTGAAAGGAAGGGATTGCGTTTTGGTAAGCTCACGGATGTCTCTTACGTTGAGTTTGTTTTCTGCATTTTATTTTCAAGTTGCTTGCGTTTTGTGTTTTGTGAATTTCAGGTGAGGGATTCGTTTTTTGGTTTTGCTTGGATGCACGATGTGTGCGAGAAACGTGACGCAGTGAAATGAAGGCTTCGGCTTATTGAATTTGTTGTTGTTTACAAGCTGTGAAAGTGTGGGGCCTGCGGATATTGGCAAGGCTTGTTGTTGTTGTTTGCTTTGTTTTTAGGTTGAGTTGAAGAGCAAGATGTTGGCTTGCTTCAGTTTTGCTTGTAGCTTGGCTGTGACAGAAGGCGTGCTAGGCATGTTGTTTGGATAAGCTTGAAGTCAGTTGCGTGGAGAAGCTGGTATTTTTGCTTGGAGTCTTTGGTGGCTTGTTTTTGCTTTGCTGTGTTCGGCTTGAGTTTTGTTTGGATTTGTGAAATGGGCCAAAGGAATTGGCTTGGCAAGTGCGGATGAAATGATGTGTGAGGTACGGGAAAAGGCCTGTTTGGCTTGGCAGCTGGAATTGCTTTTGGCTTGAGGCTTTGGGAAAAACGTGAGATGACGCTGAAGGGCGTACGGAGCTGTCCTGTGAAAGGCTTGGCTTTTGGCTGATGGAAGTTTGAGGAGATTGTGTACGGAAGGCTTGGAAATGTTAGTGAAATTGTTGGGCTTGGCATGAGAAAAATGTGGGGCCTAAGGGAAATGGCTATTGTAATTTTGAGTTTTGGGAAAGAAATAAAATAAAAGCAAGTGACTTTTGGTTGTTTTTTATTTATTTATTAATTTTCTAAAATTTGGGATAAAAAAAATGGGCTACAAAAAAAATGGGTTTAAGAAATATTTGAAACACTATATGGATATTTAATAAAAAAATGAAGAAAAAAAAATGAAAATGAATATGGATATTAATTAAAAAAAATGGATAAACGATTAAAGAGTAATAATTTTGATAATCGGAAGAAAAGGGTATGAATAGGGTAATCGAAAAGAAATTGGAAAAATGGTTATAGAAAAAAATTAGAATTTGGAATTTTTTTGTGAAATAAAAAAAATGGATAATCGGGTAATTTGGATAAGATGGTTTAATCAAGAAATGGATAATGGATGAAATTTGATTCTCAAGCCCACAACAAATCTCGATTTCTCTTTCGCAAGCCTTTGATAAAAATGAATACAGCCAATCACAGAACCACTGATCAATTTTCCAATTCAACTCTAGCCACTGAAATCGTCTGAAAACTTCCCTGATGATTCGAAACCAAACTGAGGAAAATAAATCCTCAGATGAATCGCTGATGAACTGAAGAATCGATGAGCTGATAAACACTGAAGATTCAAACCAAACCCCGCACAGAACACTTGTCACACAACCCAACTTGTACTTTGAAACACATTGTCCAAGAAATGAACCCTTGGCACACAAAACTTGCAGTCAACACAATCTTTTGATAGTTTGACTAATATTAGGTCAAACATCCATCTGAAATCGAATTGTGACTGAACAAACGCATCTGAATTGAAATCATTGCCCTGTCTTTGAAAAACCTGCAACACAGAGAAGAAGAAGAACACTACAACATATTGTTTTTGGTATTTTGGTTAGTGATCAGTAAATATAAACAAATAATGAAGAAGAATAATGGTGATCCCCTGCGAAGCATAGACCCTTCATCTGAGGAGAAACTCGAAAGCCAGTGCGATCTTGTTTGTATGCAAAATGCAGATGAAATGTGACGAAATCTTAGGGCAAAAATTAGGGTGTTACAGATGGGTCGTGGTCATCACCCACTATGGGAAAAAAGGTCTTAGAGAGCGCTTTTTTTAACCTTAGAGAACGCTTTAAAGCGTTGTAAAAGGTTGCGCTGTCTTAGGTAAAGACAACGCTTTTTTTTAAGGCAAAAACGCTTTAAAAGGCCCCATATAAAGAGCGTTTTTTAAGAAAAAACGTTTTCTAAAGTAGGCCTTATAAAACGCTTTTTCCTTAAAAAGCTCTCTCTAAGCTATGCCATTAGACAACGCTTTTAAAGCGCTTTCTATTGTATACATTGAAAATTTTAATAATTATTTTTACATTACTTTAGAAAGAGCTTTTATGTAAAAAACGCTTTCTTAGGTACCTCATTAGAGAGCGTTTTCTAAAGTCTACCTATAATTTTTATTTTATTTTTTGTATCACTTTAGAGTGCGCTTATAGGAGAAAGCGCTTTCTATTGTGGACCTTAGAGAACGCTTTCTTTTAAAAGCGCTATCTAAAGTGTACCTATAATTTGAATGATTTTTTTCAAAACATCCCTTTTTTCCATTTTAAACGCAGAACCTGTAAATACCTTTTTTAGGCAGTATACCAGTATAAAACCATTCTACCAGTATAATTCACATTATTATAAGCCAATTCATTTCAAACCAATATAAACAATCTCAATATAATTGGAATATAATCGGTATTTATCACCGGAAACTATATATATATATATATATATATATATATATATATATATATATATATATATATATGTTAAACCAATTCATTTACACCACAAGTCATGTACATATATACCACAATATTAACCTATTTATACCTTAAATTATCCACTTTTCTACAATAAATTCACACAATTCTTCCATAATTTCACCAACTTTTGCGGACGTATAATGAGGACACGCGAATTCTTCAAAGTACTACATAACAAAACAAAATATGCATTAATTAGTTAATATCCGATAATATACATAATATACGATATAAAATAAATCCTAAGTTATAAATCTATGCATACCTGATTAGGAATCTCTAATTTGATCCAATTGAATGATTTCTCTCATGAACCTCAAAACATAGTACCCTCAGTCTATGCCATTTTTATGTCGAGGACACTACACATAGACAAACAAATTTGTGTTATCAAGTAGCATCACTAATAAGTAACATTGTGAAAATTAAATTAATTACCTGCACTTGGATCCATGGAATAATGTTTGCTTTATCCCGTGCAACTCGATAATCTCTTTGTGCTCGGTACACTAGTATAGATTTATAAAAGAAAAACGTAAATTTAGAACAATCTCATAAAAATAATTAAATATACAAATACACACAAATTTTTCGAAAAATCTCACTTACGTATCAACCACTTCCTTCATACTCGGATATGTTGACCAATCATAATCCATTGAATTCAAATAATAGACCACTTCTCTTGTAGGATTAATGGGAACCAACAACCAGTGTCCACTGTAAAATATAACAAAAGTTTAGATGGATAACTTATATGCAAAAGATATAAAGATTAGAATGAAATTAGAATGACAATCTTACTTGTGTCCAGTATTATACGGTAAAAAAAACAAAATCTCTGCATTGGATGTCATGTATCTGTCAACTAAGTATTGTCTTACTGAATCCTCATTCAAACCAATTCTCATACAGTTGACACTAGTGGAAGCAAGGAAACGAAATCGATTTAACAATTCTGACCCGCGTATGAGTTTGTCATACAAGTACCTTAAATAAAAACAAATAATAGACATTAGACTATTTTCATTGAAATGTTCCAATAAACTGTTCAAGTAAATAAATAATAGATTGATCGGAGTACCAGATGTAGGCATGCATAACACTGATGCCTAACATTTGATGCTTGAGAATCTGCTCAATGTCCTCTATTCCGATTATCTCCGAATGTGGAAAACCAAAAACACCTCCGTCCAAGTCTATTTGACGAATACAACCTTGCATAACATCTGATATTGACACAAGTGTATCAAGACACGACCGAAAGCGAGTTGCAGCAGTTCTTCTTGCAGGAGCATTTTTCTTGCTCTCAGGAGGAACTTTTGAAGCTTGAGCATGAGGAACTTGTGAAGCTTGAGCAGGAGGAACTTGTGAAGCTTGAGCAGAAGGAACTTATGAAGTTTGAGCAGAAGGAACCTAACAATAATATAAGTTAGGTAAAGTTGAAAATCATAAAACTTTTGAATCTAGATCATAGAATAACACTTTAAATGTACCTCTCTTTTTGTGATGAAACATACTCTTTTTCCGGAAAAAGCCTTTTAGGTGCGGGTTTTGTAGGAGTTTAAAATTACCATATTGCAAAAAAATGTATGTAAGGTTCAGAATGATTTTCATAATGGTACAGAATTGACATTTGAATTCTAAGAGATTCATAATGATTTTAACCTTACCTCATCATCTATGATAATGAGGTCTGACGGCCATGCAATAAACGAGCCTAAAGCCTCTCCCAACGATGTTATCTCTACAACCGTGTCAGTTATAGGTAGTGTCGCACCCGTATCTACAACAATATCAACTGACACTTTCAGACATCCATGAGGGAGCGGATTATGGTGAAGTAACTCTCCCGCTCTGTTATACACTTTTCCTTTGCCAACCATGCGATAAGTCGGTAACGACAAATACAGCTGACATGAGGAAATGCCCTGAAGCAATAGTGAAAGCATAATTGTTAATGTGTGTAAAGGTTAATTAAAATAAAACTGTTAATTTAATTAAGATAAATATGTGCTATAATTACCTCAGGAATTTTATTTTTACAATTGATACTAGCTTTGTCACTAGTATCTTTCAACCCGAAACTGCGCTTAGACGCCTCATACATCTCTTTATCCTTTTGCAATGCACTGACTTGCGCCTTAAGTTCCTCCAATGTTTTCATCACTTCTTCATTGCTAGGATTTTTTCTTTTTGGTTGCTTATACAAGGAAGAGGGTGTCACACCAAATTCTTTACCCCTCACTCGACCAGAATACTCAGGAACATTTAGTACTCGACTAAGAATGCTCCTGCAATCCGGATCCTCACCTGTGGTTAAGGATTTAGATAGACTCTCCTGAAATGCATTGACAAATTGAAAATTATTAGTGGGGATTAAAGACATAATGTTTAATACATAATGTTATACTCAATGTTATACTCAATGTTATACTTACACATTTCTTATAAACTTGTTGTACGTCTTCAGTAGGAACTCCAATCTTTCCCACACGAGCATCCTTCCACAAAACATGTTCCGGAAGAGATTTTTCTGCATTTTTCTCCTTTTCCAACTACAACTTGAGAAAATAATAAGATCTTCAATTATAACATATTGAGACAATTAATAAGATCATATCATTTATATATAGTTACCATTTGTTGTTGTAAGCGTGCATATCCCTTTCGGCCTTTTCTGTATGGATATGCGGGTTTTGAGGCTCTTTTGCGATTAGTGGCACTCAAATCCTGGATAAACAAGTTTAAGGCATATCATAACAAACTAATATGCAAAGATAAACAAGTATATAATACAATTAATAGACATGAAATTAAAAGATAAATAAATTTACATTGAATTTTGCGCTTTTCCGTTTGGCTACAAAAGCTTTCCATTCTTCCCGTGTAATCAAATCCACATACAATGGTAGAAGTTATGCTTCAACAAAAAAATTTGATCATCCCTCAGATATTTGTTTGATAATAAGGCTCGAAATCCCCTATGTCTCTTTCTGGCCAATTGGAGACAATACTTTTTGCGACTTTCATCAATATTAAAGGACCTCTACAAAAAACACATACACATATAAACATAAAATGTGTTAGTATAAGTCAAAAGAAATCTAATAACACATCAATCATGCATGTTTGGTAATCAAGTAACTCTATCTCACTCCATATTTTATTTTTACCAGCTTCCAACATTGAATTCCTCCAATCACCACTGGTAATTGGAATGTGATGGCGGACAAGTGAACCAATGTATGAAGCCAACATTGAACCGTTAAGCTCGATTAGTTGGTCCTCATCGCTCCAATGTACATAAAATTTAACCCCTTTGTCTCTAGTACGGTGAATTAACCTCATAATTGTTATTCCACATTTTATTTCACTTTCTACATTCGAAGCTTTTTCTTGAGTTTCATTTGCATCATGTGTCTCGGGTGTCTCGTGTGTCTCGGGTGTCTCGTGTGTCTCGGGTGTCATGTGTGCGTCTTCCTCATTACTAGCCATTATACCTGTAAGAAATAAAAAACAAAAATTAAATGACAAATTATAATGACAAATCTAAAATCCATAATCTATAATCCATCGAATGATATAACATGTCAAATTATAATGACAAATCTAAAATTCAACATGTCAAATCTAAAATCCATAATCTATAATCCATCGAATGATATAAAATGTCAAATTATAATGACAAATCTAAAATCCAAAAATTAAATTACAAATCTAAATTCATAATCTATAATCAATTACTAGCCAGTAGTATCTTTTTTAGGCACGTCTCTTTCTTTTCTTGGTTGGAATATGTTCTACCCATCTCTTAACACCGACGGTTGGATTGATCTAAATACCCTCATTATGATCATTTCTAGTAAATGATTCAATATCACCATCAATATCACCTTGATCATTTCTAGTCAATGATTCAATATCTACATCAATATCACCTTGATCTCCAATGTTATCATCAAGTACTTTGTTCGATTAAAGCACTATAGACTACTTTGTACTTGTCGGATCATTAACATAGAACACTTGTTTAGCTTGAGAGGCAAGAATAAAAGGTTCATTTTGTATCCCACCCTATTAAGATCCACTTGCAAAAATCTCGACTTATCCATTTTTACACCATTATTGTTTTCAACCCACTTGCAACAAAATATCGGAATCTGAAACTTCTCATAATCGAACACCCAAATGTGCTCGATAACCCCAAAATATGATAGATTTGCAAATTTGGGGTTTAAGTCTTTCACACTTGAAATGTGCATTGCTTCAGCTACCACAGTGACACCACTATTTTGCATTGTAGTTTTATCATATTGTTCTTTGGTAGAAAATGTATATCCATTAATTGCGTATGCGCTATAAGAAAACACAACAAAACTTGGACCATATGCTAAACATCTCAATCTTTCTGTTATTGAAGCAGGATCTGAATAATACCTTTCGAAAATGTGACTCTTATACCAAGGTATGAAACTTCGATTGTACTCTCGTACTATCCAATTCTCATTTCTATTCGTATTTAAACCTCAGAGAATATCTTTGTGAATTTCAACATACAACTCAACTTCATTCTCATTATGCAGAACATACAAATGCTTCTCTAACAGAAAGATATTCAGTACAAAACTCAATCGCTTCTCAACAATGTATCGTTCGGCAATACAACCCTCTGGTCGACTTCGGTTTTTCACATACCCTTTTAATATTTTCATATAACGTTCTGCAGGGTACATCCATCTCATATAAGCCAGTCCACACAATTGTGTCTTTTTCACCAGATGAACAACTAGATAAACCATTATGTCAAAAAAGGAGGGAGGAAAATACATTTCAAGATCACATAAAGTAATAACTATTTCATTTTGCAATGTTGGTAAGATCGCAGGATCGATCATCTTACTGCAATTTGACTTGAAGAAAAAACACAACTTAGTTATTGCACTTCTTACTTTTTCAGGCATAATAGAATGTATACCTATTGGTCGAAAATGTTCCATTATAACATGGCAGTCATGCATCTTCAAACTCTTTAACCTGAGGTCTTTTAAGGACACAAGTCTTCTAATATCTGAAGAGTATCCTTCTGGAACTTTAACTTCACTTAGAAACTTACACAATATCTTTTTCTCCTTTCTAGATAGAGTATATGCAACATGTGGTAGATATTTTCGGTTTCCTTTCTTCACGGGCCCTAATTCAGTTCTTATCCCCATCGCTACCAAGTCCTTTCTTGCTTTAAGGTCATCCTTAGACTTTCTAGGTATATTGAGTAACGTACCAATAACATTGTCAAACACATTTGTTTCAATATGCATAACATCGAGAAAATGTCTTACATACAAAGACTTCCAATATGGAGGTTCAAAAAAAATTGACCTCTTCTTCCACCCTTTCTTGAAAAGTGTATGTGCAAAAGGCTTGCCAAACTGAGTATTCACATCTTTCACCTTTTCAAAAATTTGATCACCTGTCAATATAGGTGGAGCTCTACTTTGTTATGTGTCTCCATTGAAGGCTTTTCTCCACCCACGATAGTGATGTCTCGAATGTAAGAATCTACGATGACCGAGAAAGACATTCTTCTGACCAAACTCCAATCACGTTCAATCTGTTTTATCTTCATAAATAAGACACGCGCATTAACATTTTATGATGTACCCTGATAGATTTTCGTATGCTGAAAAATCATTAATTATGCCAAACAACATCGCCCTCAAGTTGAAACTTTCTTTCCTATACCCATCATAAACCTCCACACCGTTTTCCCACAAAAACTTTAAATCTTCGATTAAGGGTGCCAAGTAAACGTCTATGCCATTCCCTGGTTGTCTAGGCCCAGAAATTAACATAAATAACATCATGTACTTATGCTTCATACATAGCCATGGAGGTAGATTATAAATCATTAAAATCACTGGCCAAGTGCTATGTGAGATACTTTGAAGACCGTTTGGGTTCATTCCATCAGTAGATAATGCCAAACGAAGGTTTCTTGCTTCTTTACCAAATTCAGGATAATCATCATCAATTTTCATCCACTGTGGTGAATCTGCCGGATGTCGAAACTTTCCATCAATAATTCTTTCATCTGCATGCCAAGTCAAGTGTCTTTAATCAGTTTCACTACGAAACATGCGTCTGAATATCAGAATTATAGGAAAATACCATAAGACTTTTGTTGGAGACAACTTCTTCTTAAATCGAGAGACACCGCATTTAGGACATTCATTTAACGATGCATACTCGTTTCGAAACAAGACGTAATCGTTTGGACAAGCATGTATCTTATCATAGCTCATGCCAATAGAGCACAACATCTTTTTGGCCTCATATGTTCGATTGGGAAGAACATTATCCTCTAGAAGCATATCTTTCATAAGGGTCAATAACTTTGTGAAACTTTTATCCGACCATCCATTGCCCGCCTTTAAGTTGTACAACTTTAATACCGCAGACAAACTTGTGAATTTAGTGCAACCATTATACAACGGTTTCTCTGCATCGCTTACCAACCTCTCAAACATTTCAGGACAATCCTTAAGATCATCTTCAAGTGCTTCTGCAATCTCTTCGACTCGATCATAATCGTATGTATCTGTGTCATTATCGTTTGAAGCATAGGTCGTATTATCCCCCGGTTCAACATTCTCGTTACTTTTCTCGCCATGAAAATCCCAACATGTATAACTTTGATCAATTCCATGCCTCAGTAAATGCGATAACAGCTGACTCGCGTTAACCCGACCCACAAAACAACAATCCAAGCACGGACATTTCATTCGACTGGGGTCTTCGACGTGCGCAACAACAAACTTAACAAATTCCTTGATCCCATTCTCGTACTCTTTCGTCAATCGATTTGAAAACATTCATTTCTTATCCATAGTTACACTAATTAAAATAAACAAAAAAATAAAATAAAAAATTACCTGTAGAGACGTAACCAACTTCTAGACCCACACAATGTCCAGATAGGTTAGAATTACCAAGAGGATACACGTATCATAAAAATAAATATCATTAATTGGATCAAATGTTGAATCCCAGTAAAAAAAATGTAACTTTGAGGCATAAGCTAATGAATTCAATATATTATAAGAATTCAACCAAAAATATAAAAAGGATTTAGCACTCAAACACTAAAATCTGCAATTATTTGAGAAGACTCGTGAGACAAACACCAAATTTGGCATTTGGCATTTATTGGGGATTATGCTTAACTTCATTCTCAAAAACAACAACAAGAACAACAACAAGAATACAGAACCTATTCATTTTTCCAGCAATAACAAGAACAATAATAGCATTTTTTTAGAACTCATTCATTATCAGTTATATAATAAGAATATAGAACCTATTCATGAACTCATTTTTTTAGAACTCATTCATAAGTTATATAATAAGACCACTGAGCTGTTTCACATTTTTTGTTTAGTAATTACAAACTGAAACTATATTATTTGTTTAATCTAACCATTAGCATATCTAACATAAACCATTATCAAGAACTAATCATATTATTTATACATCATCAAGAACGAAAACACATAATCAAGAAAGACAACAACAACAACAACAATGTACAACATCATCAACACAAAACTCAGCAACAAAGACGAACGAACAATGTACGTACCTCAGCAACGAAGACGAACGAACAATGAGAAAGCAATATCGTTTTAAGACCTTCAGCAATGATCAACGGACTTCAGCAACGAACTTCAACAATGATCAATATAATTTTAAGAACGAACAATAGAAAACGATTATGGTTTCTGAATAGGGTTTAAGAGCGAAAGCTATTCTGGTTTCTGAAAAATAAAATGATTAGAAACATTTTATATTTTAATAAATGATTGACATTAGAGAGCGTTTTTTAGAAAGAGCACTTTCTAAGGTCTTTTGACAGATTAACCTTAGGGGGCGCTTTCAATGGAAAACGCTTTCTAAGGTCTCTCAAATAAAATAATATAAATATTTTAATAAATAACCTTAGAAGGCGCTTTCACTGGAAAGCGCTTTCTAAGGTAGAAAATAAAAAAAAATAAAAAAAATGAGTCTGGGGTGAGGGGGATTCAAACCCCGGATCCATAGCATTCACATAAACCTCCTTGACCAGCGATACTACGCCCTCATCTATTAATTATGTTCACATTAAATATATATATATAATATCAGCATTCATATATATTATAAATTATATATTAATATAATTTGAATATATTAACTAATATAGTTTAAATTAGATATTAATATAATTTGTATATATTAACTAATATATTAATATAATTTGAATATATTAATTAATATATAATTTAAATTATATATTAATATAATTTGTATATATTAATTAATATATTTTAAATTATATATTAATATAATTTGTATATATTAACTAATATATACTAAATTATATATTAATATAATTTGAATATATTAATTAATATATATTAAATTATATATTAATATAATTTGTATATATTAATTAATATATATATTAAATTATATATTAATATAATTTGAATATATTAATTAATCAATCTAATTTAATACCCTTAGAGAGGGCTTTCTAACGAAAACGCTTTCTAAGGTCTTTTGATAGTTTTACTTAGAGGGCGCTTTGTAATAAAAGCGCTCTGGGGCGAGGGGGATTCGAACCCCAGACCGATAACATTCACACAAACCTCCTTGAGGAGCGGTACTATGCCCTCATCCATTAATTATGTTCATATTAAATATATATATATAATATAAGTATACATATATATTATAAATTATATATTAATATAATTTGAATATATTAACTAATATATTTTAAATTATATATTAATATAATTTGTATATATTAACTAATACATTAATATAATTTGAATATATTAATTAATATATAATTTAAATTATATATTAATATAATTTGTATATATTAATTAATATATTTTAAATTATATATTAACATAATTTGTATATATTAACTAATATATACTAAATTATATATTAATATAATTTGAATATATTAATTAATATATATTAAATTATATATTAATATAATTTGTATATATTAATTAATATATATTAAATTATATATTAATATAATTTGAATATATTAATTAATATATTTAATTTAATACCCTTAGAGAGCGCTTTCTAAGGTCTTTTGTTAGTTTTACTTAGAGGGTGTTTTGTAATAAAAGCGCTTTCTAAGATAGAAAAAAAAATTAATATAATTTCTCTTTATTAATTAGCATATTTTAAATTATATATTTATATAATTTCTATGCTGTACAATATTACATTATATATTAATATAATTTCTATGCTGAACAGTATTACCATACTTTAGATATTATAGCAACATTATAACATTAATGTGGTGCTTCTCATACTATAGATACTAAAGACACATCACTTAACACACATCACTTAACAATATTACCATTCTGTTTGCATTAACATATTATAGATACTAAACACACATCACTTAACAGTATTACCATACTATAGATACTAAAGACACATCACTTAACTATTACACAAATTCACTATAACGTTAAGTATTACAATGATGCTACTGGACCGACTAATTCTTGTTCTTTTTCGTCACAGACATGGTAACTTGGTCTCCTGGTAGAGCTATGTTGAACCTGAGCATGTCACCCCTCCTCAGTTGATGATGCTTGGCAAACTCATGCCACCCACAATACATAAATTTTTCCATCTTCATTATCCTTCATTTACGCTTGGCGCATTTAATCTTCGCAGCATACAGGTATCCATAGTCACCGTCCTCCAGAATTATATCCTTCTGATGCAATGCAAGATACCTCTTGCTCACATGCTTCGGAAAATGCTGCAACAATTTGATCACTGTCATTATTCAGTAACTATACACATATACTGCATATACATACTTTTAACTTTTGGCGTGAATACTTACCATGACGTTGTTAATCACTTTGTACCCATAACTCACCTCTTTTTCCCATTCAACATGATCATCTTCCTCCGTACCCTTCTTTTCTTTGAGGTGCGCTACGAATTTTCTGCACAAACACAACATTTTCATTTTTAAAATAAAAGTTTTGTATTCACAACAAATGACAGGCACCATTAAATTCTTGCTCAATTAAATTCTCAACACATGCAACAAAAAATTATCTTTTTCTATACCTTTGTTGTCTCTCGCGGATTTCTTGCCGACTGTCGCTCCCCCGAAAAGACACCGGGTCAGATAGGGTATAGACGCGAATGGTCGGCGAAAGGAGAAGATGAAATGAACTGAATAGAGTCGCCAGCTAGGCATTTTTATCCCGAAGGAAAGGTAATGCTGCATAAACCTAGAAAGATATGGATAAGACGGTTGCGAACCAGAGAAACTGAGAAAGGGGGTTGGTTACAACCTGGGAAGGTATTAGCACCCAGATTGTCTGTCGTACTCGACGGGATCCACGCTTAAAAGATTGTGTTTAAAGGGGTAGGTGTATGTGTTGTCTGTGTGCAAAAGCTGAGAAAAGAGTTGTACAAGTGTCAGTGCAAAAGGTGAATTGCTCAGGAACTGAGGCTTAGAAAAGAATGTTGGAAGAGGGGGGAGACACAAAGACTTTTGTTCGATAACTGTTAAGTTATGCCTACGTATCCTCGCGTGCAAAGAGGAAGTCAGAACACCATAGTTCGACTCAAAGAGACTGAAAGGTAAATTGACTGGTGAACTGCTTACTTGTCTATGCTCAAGTGTATGACTTGTCTGGCTCGAGTGCTAACTGTCTTGCATTAGGCGGAAGAAGCTAGTTCTCGTTTATGAATGAGGATGATGAGAAAAGAATCCCGAAGGAGACGATTATTGTTTGTTTTTTTGTTTTCAGTTTTGTTATTTTTTTTTGTTGTTTTGCGTAAGTTAATGAGCTTAAGCCTAAATCAAAGCTGGTAAACTCATTATATCCTCCCTTATTAGGGATAATGAGAATACTTAAGTATGAGATAAGCATCTTAACTTAATTGCCATGATGATGTAGGATTAAGATCATTAACCTACTTGTGATTATTTAGATGTTTTTGGGTTTTTGTTTAGTGTTAAGTAATGAGTTTAACCTCTAATCATATATTAGTGGGCTCATTACAACATCCTAATAGAAGGATAATAGATGAGAACACTTAAGCTGAGGAAGATACCTCAACTTAATCCATGGTTAGGGGTTTAATTCATTATATAACAAAGTCTTTATTAAGTGGATTTTAATTAAGGGTGAGATTAAGAAATTAGTTTTATGGTTTGTAAGACAACTTGAGGGGGACTTGTCCATTAAACACTAGGTTTAGTCCTTCTTAACCATGAAGGAAGAATTAGAACCCTAATGTAAGGCCCAAGTTACAAGTTAATGTCTTAGTGATTATTAGATAGGTTAATTAAGAGGTTTAAACAAATTAAGGGTTTAAAACTTAGGATTAAAGTTATACACTCCATCTTAAGAGAAGGATGCATGCATAACCCTAATTCCAAAGTCCTAAAACCTTAAAGGTTTAGTCTCTAATGATGAGATGAGAACAGAGACACAAAGAAGATTCAAAGGAAAAAGTCTAAGGGAAACTACTAAGTCCTAGAAAGTTATCATGCTTGGAAGTCCTAGGGTTTGTGAGGCTTAAGAGGAGAAGTCTTCAAGGAAGCCACCAAGGAGAAGCAAGATGAAAAGAGAAGGAAACAAAAGAATAAGTTACTTACTTCCTAAGAAGATAAGTAACTTAAAGAAAGAAAGGAAGAGGAACACAAGTGAGCAAGCCCACTCAAAGACAATCAAAAATGCAGCAAGGATGCAATATGAAAGAGATGAGAAGAAGTGGGAGGTGAAGGCAAATCCACCTCTAAAACAACTTACCATTAACCTGAAAAGTTAGCACAAGATGCATAAGGAAAGAAATGAAATGAAACAATGTATATGCAAAGGAAAATACCAAAACCAGAAGCATGTACATGATGCAAATGATGCTATGACATGATGCAAAGGCATACAAGATGCATAGGTGTGATTATACAAGAGAATGAATGCAAATGAAGCATGTGAACACATGGATGTTTATGAAATGAAATAGATGCAAAGCATATTAAATGTATGAATAAATGATCAAGAAATGTTCAAGAAATGTCTTAAGATGTCTAAATGGAATACAAATGCTTAGAATGGCATGGCAAGTTCACATGTTCATGCAATGCAATGTAAGATGTAAGTGAAGATGCAAAATTAGGGTTACATGGAAGGATGAGATGCAAATGGAAAAGACAGAATAAAATGACATTATAAAAAATTGAAAATGCACTCAAAGGAACCTTAAATGTACACTATATTACCATCCAAAGGGGGAGGTCAGAAACTAAACCTAGAAGGAGTTATGAATTTCCTAAGTTTCTAGGGTATTTTGGGTGATTCTCAATGTAAAATTACAAACAAATTGTAAAATGAAAGATAAATTCATCCCAAAAATATCCTAGATACTACATGATATGTGTAAAACAATGCAAAAAGAACCATCTTCAAATACTTCATGGTTAGGCAGAAAATATTTTTCAAAGGTTAGGGTTTAAAATGTGATTTTATGAACCCTAAATTCAAAGAAAATTGTCAAGTTATTATCAAAACCAAAAAGAAATTTGTATGAAGGGTTTGAAAATATTTCTAAATGTGTTAAGATGCAACATGATTTTTTTGGTGATTTTTAGAAACCTAAATGCTATTTTAATTAATTAAAATAAACATTAAAATATTTTAAAAATACAATTTTTATGCAAAAAATAAAATAAAAATCATTTTCTGATTAAGAAAAATATTTGAAACAAAAATGCAAAAGGAAATATTTTTGGAATGTTTCTAAGTATTTTAAAATAAATATGCAAGAAAAATGAATAAAAATGAAATAAAAATGAATAAAAGAGGAAGTATGCTGATCCAGTGGTCCAGGTTTAAAAGAAAAAGGGAGGGAATTGACTGCGCGCCAGATCCAAGGGTGGAGATTCAAACTGGCTTAATTATTTGATTAATTTAATTAATGGAAAATTAGGGTTAACTGAAATGATCCAGGCCACACATTTACGCACTAATCACCATCTAACGGCCCACATTCAAACTGGGCAACTAAACCCTGATTACAAACCCTAATGACTTTCAGGTGACCGGAATTAGGAGCTCTAACTTCTTCCCTATTCCAAATTAGGAGCTCTAACTCTCCAGATTCACTCTCCTACTCATCCTAAACAAGAATCAACCCTCAAACCACATTTATATTGCATCAAACATGAGATTCGAATCAAAACATAAAAACTGCAAAAGTTTCAGAAGCACGATACAGGCTCAATATTCAATCATTTTCAAAAGTAAAAGGTGTAGTGTGATCAGTGAAGCATGCAGAACATTTCTATAACAAAAAAAAATACAAGTTCTGGAAAATCTGTTCTTGATGATACTTGAGCCAGAGCTTTCTCAATCTGAGCTATCCGGGCCTCTCCTTGGTGCCAATTGTAAACACCCCAAATTTGCCCTCACTCTTTTCATCATGTCTTATGATTCTTTTCGTTTGCATAAGTTCAATCATATCATCTCATTGTGCATTTTTGCTTCACTGCATTAGTTCAAAGTCATCTGCATCCAGGGTTTGTGATCTGAGCAATCCTTGAGCTATCTGAGCAACTCCAAAGGTATTCAATCATCTCAAGAGGGTCTATGTGTGTTCAAGCATAATATTGTATCCTCCCAAGATCAAGAAAGTCATAAAATCACATGAACTGAGAAAGGCATGGAAGCAGAGCCAAGCTTAACTACACAAATGACCTAAAATCAGGGTTTTGGTTTTAGAGGCCATAACTCCAAATTTTTTGGTCATTCTATTTTCTATTGGTCTCTATATGATATGAGGATCATGCATACCAATTTTCATGAAGAAATTCAATGGGGAAGGCATCTGATCAATATATGACTTCTTAAACAAGTCAATGCAAAATCAGGGCATCTGAGGCCCCCAATCATCCAACCAAAGGGTCTTCTCCATCATTTTGAGTGTATATGATCTTTATTTTATCTTAGAAGAAGTTATAAGTTCATAAAATTGAAGAATTTCAAGTCATTTGCAAAGTTGCCATTTTGGGAAAGTGACTTGTAATGCAAACTTGCCATTTTGGGAAAATTTTTCAACCTCCTCTTTTTGATTAAAAAATGCTTCAAATGAAAAATTCTTGGTCATGAAAGTTGTAGATTGGATCATTCCCTTTTCAAAAATTACAAGAACTTGATCTAATTCATCATAGAACTCAAGTTATGGCCTTGCAAAGTTGGCAAAAATCACATAATTTTCAAGAATGCACCAAAGGGGATTTTTTGCAAAACCACTTGCCAAGCTATTTTGTGACTTCAAAAACACTTCTAAGAATCATAACATCATAGTGCATTGTCTAAAACTCAGAATTGGCCCAAGAATTACAAGTTTTCATGCCTTGCCCATGAAGAAATCTCAAAGGGGCCAAAACTTCATGAAATTGCAAAATGATACACAACCTTTCATACACTTGCTAAATTGCCTCAAAACCAATTCCATGGACATCCTTGATCCTTGCTTAAACAGACACCCCATTGTACCACCTCTGAACCAGCCCATACCTCAAGGACAAAAACTTTTGACTTTTTGGCAAGAAGCCCATACCAATCAGCTGCAGCCACCACCCACTCTCTGGCCTATCACTACTTGTTATGTGGATCAAACCCAAGCCATAACACACAACATTGCAGCCTAACACCTCAGATTGCTCAGCATGCACAAAATCACTCCAACTTGCAAAAGCTTTCCAAACTCATAGCTCACTAACTCAAACTCAAAACTACCTTCACCAATCAACTCAGCATCACTAAAGGACCCTTTCCCACCCTTCAAACAAGCCTCAAAGTACCTATAGCCAAAACATGATTTCTGACCAGCAAGAGTTCAAGCTCTCATTTCAGCCATTACAAGGGGAGTGGTTTTGCACAAGAGAAGTGGCCAAAAGCTTCAAACTGAGAAAGCTTCACTTCAGGTAATCTCAAGAAATTTTTTTCCAGAAATGAAATTTTAAGTTCTTAGATTGTTCCTTATGCCTTGCTGATGATCCTGATGTATTTAGTTTTGAAAATGATCTAATATTGAGCATGTATTGAATGTTTGAAATTTCTGCGTATTTTTCCGTTTGCCTTTGATTCTTGATTTTGAGTGAAAAGAAATGGATTTTGATGGATGAATCTTGTTTAGAGTTGTTAGAGGAGTGTTTTTGGAGAGTTTGGTGAGGTTTCATTGCGTATTGAGAGAGATAGGGTGAGGAGCTGGCCGGAGAAGATGACCGGAGGTCTTCTCCGGTCACCTGAAAGTGATTAGGGCAAAACCTCATTAATTAGGCTAGTTTAAATATCAGCCATTGGATTTGTATTTGGCGCGTGTTTTAGAGGGCTGAGATCTTTTCATTAACCCTAATTCTGATTTAATTAAGTTTAATTAATTAATTAATGAAAATTAACCCAGAGTGAATCCTGTCTATTCATTTGCGTGCTGGTCAACACAAATTTCCCCCAGTTCAAATCCTGGCCTTCAGATCATCCTACTTTTGTTTTATTTCATTTTAATTCATATTTTCTTTATTTGTTTTGCATAATTATTTTAAAATAGCTAGAGACTTTCAAAAAATTTTATTTTTTGCATCATGACTTTAAATATTTTTCTCATTCTGAAAATAATTTTTATTTTATTTTTTGCATAAAATTTGTATTTTTAAAATATTTAAATGTTTATTTTAATTAATTAATGGAAATTAATTAATTAAAATACCATTTAAGTTTCTAAGAATCACCAAAAACATCACATTGCATCTTGACACATTTAGAGACATTATCAAGCCATTCATACAAATTTTTTTTTGGTTCTTGATCCATTTTGACATTTTCTTTGGATTTAGGGTTCTAAAAATCAATATTTTTGACCCTAACTTAGAAAAATATTTTCTGCCTAACTATGAAGGGTTTGATAATGATTCTTTTTTCATTGCATCCCACATATCATATAGTTTCTAGGATAAAATTGGAATGAATTTATCTTTCATTTTTAATTTGTTTTGCATTTTTCCTTGTGAGGTACCTTAAAACCCTAGCAAACTTAGAAAAATCATAAGTCCTTTAGGGTTTAGCTTCTAACCTCCCCCTTTGGGTAGTGAACTTGTATAGGTTTAGGGTACCTTTGATCCCATTTTCAATTTTTTTATCTCATGTTTTGCTTCTGATTTTGAATTTTGCATTGCAAATTGTACATAAACCCTAATCTTTGCCTTCATTTACATTCATCCTTCATATGCTTGCATACATGAACTTGCCATGACATTTTGTGCATCCACATGACATACAAGACATCTTAGGACATATTGAAATCATGTTTGATCATTGCATCATCCATTTACCATGTTATGCATCCATTTCATTTCATAAGTTTCCATGAACTTTCATGCTTACTTTTATGTCTCATCTGCATCTTCATTACTTGTATGATCATCCTCATCTCTTGACATCCATTTGTATCATCTCTTAACATCATTTACATCATAAATATGCTTCTGACTTTGGTTTTCATCTTTGCATTTCATCTCATTTTCATTTCATTTCTTTTCTTGTTGCTAACTTTTCAGGTGGTAAGTGTTTGAGAAGTGAATTTGCCTTCACTTCTCATAACCTCTTCTCATATCTTTTATGCATCCATTGCTGCATTTTACTTGTGAATTAGAGTGATATTGCTCATTCATGCTCCTTCTCCTCTTTCTTTCTTCAAGCAACTTATCTTCTTAAGTGAAGTAAGTTGTCTTGCTTCTTGCTGCTCCTTTTCCTTCCATCCTGCTTCTTCCTTGGTGGCTCTCTTGAAGATCTTCTTGCAAGATTCATAAACCCTAGGAACACCCAAGCATGATCACAATTAGGGTTTGATTATTCCCCCCATTAGTTTTACCTTTGTGTCATCTTTGAGTCTTCTCTTCTCATCTCATAATCAAGGACTAAACCTTAAAGGTTTTAAGGCTTTGTGATTAAGCTTATAACTGCATCCTTCTATTAGGATGGAGTGTATAACTTTAATTCCTAAGTGTTAAATCCTTAATGTGTTTAAATCCTTTAATCAATCCATCTAATAATCACTAAGACATCAAGCTTGTAACTTGGGCCTTGCATTAGGGTTCTAATTCTTCCTTAATTGGTTAAGAAGGACTAACCCTAGTGTTAATGGACAAGTCCCCATCAAGTTGTTCTACAAACCATAAATCCACTTCTTAATCTTACCATTAACTAAAATCCACTTTAATAAAGGCTTTGTTTTGTCATGAGGTTAATCCCTAATCATGGATTAAGTTGAGGAGCCTTCCTCAGCTTAAATGTTCTCATCTATTATCCTTCTATTAGGATGGTGTAATGAGTCCATTAAATCCTTGATTATGGCTTAAACTCATTACTTAACATCAAACAAAAACTCCAAAAAACATCTAAATAATTGCAAGTAGGTTAATGATCTTAATCCTACATCATGGTGATTAAGTGTGAGGTGCTTACTTCATACTTAAGGTATTCTCATTACCCCTAATCAGAGGGAGGATGTGATGAGTTTATTAACCCTTGGTTTAGGTTTAAGCTCATTTTCTTATGACAAACTCCAAAAGCAATAAAAGATTGAAAACATCAAAAATAAACAATAATCGTCTCCTCCGGGATTATTTTCTCACCTCATTCACTCATAAGCGAGAACTTGCTTCTTCCGTCTAATGAAAGACAATTAGCACCTGAGCCAGACAGGTCATACATTTGAGCATATACAAGCAAGCAGTTCATCAGTCAATTTATCTTTCAGTCTCTTTGAGTCGAACTACGGTGTTCTGACTTCCTCATTGCACGAGAGGATACGTAGGCATAACTTAACAGTTATCGAACAAAAGTCTCTGTACACCCCCTCCTCTTCCAGCATTATCCTTTAAGCCTCATAGTCTTGAGCTTCACATTCTTTCCTTACACTGACACTCTTTTATCTCACTTCACATTTCTTTTACACTGACACTTGCATTCTTTTCCAGCTTTTTGCACACAAAATAGCACTGACACTACCCCTTTAAAACACAAATCTTTCAAGCGTGGATCCCGTCGAGAACGGCGGACAATCTGGGTGCTAGTACCTTCCCAGGTTGTAACCAACCCCCTTTCTCAGTTTCTCTGGTTCGCAACCGTCTTATCCATCATTTCTTAGGTCTATGCAGCATTACCTTTCCTTCGGGATAAAAATGCCTAGCTGGCGACTCTTTTCAGTTCACCCTTGTGTTCTCCTCTTTCGCCGACCGTTCGCGTCTGTACCCCTCTTGGCCCGGTGTCATCAGGTGGGAGCGACAGCTCGGCGACTCTGCTGGGGAACCTTATATTGTAACCAGGGCTTCTGGTTCTTTTTGTAGGTTCCTCCTAGCGCTCGTTTGATTTGTGTTTATTGGGGTGTTATGTGCTATGTGTGTTTGTTTATTTTGCTTTATTTATCGCTTTATGTACAACTTTATTTATTTGCTTTCTTTATAGTCTTATGCATATTTCATACTGTCATTGCTGGATCTGGTTTTTTGTTTTGGTGGGTGGGGTTCCATTTAGAGTTTAAGGTCCTTTACCTGGGACCTGAGTGACACCTAGGCTAGAGTGGTTCATGTTATTTCCCATTACATTCCGGTCTGGTGCGGGAATATGAAACACGGTTCAGATGTGGGTTTCTTCTTGAGAACTATGTGCTACAGATTTCCTGTAGTACTAGGGCTATCTGGGAAGCCTGCTAAGTCTGGATGACCTTTATTATGACCTTCAGAAACTGAGGTGAATTAGAGGAGGATCTTTAATGGTTATTGTGAACACTGTACCTCCGGGTTAGAAGTGTTTACACTTCTCATAACTGATCCAAGTCTGAGGATCCTTGTTCTAGAACATTACCTGTGAGGGGGTTGGGCTATTTACAGGTTTGAAGGGACCCTTGGCCACATCATACACTGTTACCTGTATTGTTTAAGAATACTACACTTTGGACAGTTCTTCTGATTAACCCCAGACATGTGACTCTTTATTTGAGTCCCCCACCCTGGTTACTGGATTTCTGAGCCTTCATCTGGACTTTTGAACATACATGAGCCTTATTTCAAGACAGATAATCAGATCCATCTTGATCACAAACCCTTGCATATCATTTGCATATATCATCATTGCATCATTTGACATTTGTTTATTTGCTTTTCAGGGTATCCACTTCATTATATCTTGGATTTGGTTTTGATCCCTTCTTCTGCATAGACCTATACTTCAGCTGTCTTCATCAGTTATCTGCTTCAGTTATCTCCATCCTCACCAGCATCAGCCTGTTAGTGGCTCACTTCCAGCATCATTCTGTTAGTGGCTCACTTCCAGCATCCGTCTGTGATCTTCACCAGCATTTGTCTTCAGTTTCTTCAGCAGCCCTCATGGCTACTCCCAGGAAGAGCAACACATCCTACCACTTTTTTGAGCCTGTGTTGACTGGTATCAGGCAGGTCCAGTCACTCTTCACACCTGACCACATCCCACTGTTTATAAAACACTATGGAGGTATCATGGACATGGTTATGGACCTTGATCCTTCTCAGAGGAGCATGATCCACACATGCTTGCAGTTTTATGACCCACCACTGAGATGCTTCACCTTTCCAGACTTTCAGTTAGGGCCTCTGCTGGAAGAGTTTTCTTTATTGATTGGAGTACCTATCAGAGGTGGAATCCCTTTCAACCCAGATATGACTGCTCCCAGAAGTGAAGAGATAACAAGGGCACTGTACTTGGAGCCTGCCCTTATTGAGCAAAGTATGACAACAAAAGTTGGGATTCATGGTTTGCATTTGGACTTCTTGATTTCTCAGGCCATCCTGAAGGCTTCATTGGGAGAATGGAGGGCAGTCTGTGCACTGTTAGCCCTCAACATATATGGGGCTATACTGTTTGCAGATGAGCCTAAATTTGTCAGCAAGAATGCCATCCATTTGTTCCTTCTGAAGAACCCAATACCTACATTGCTAGGGGATTTCTACTACTCCATTCATCAGAGGAATGAGAAACAAAGGGGGAAGTTGATAAGATGTTGTGCTCCTTTGTTTTACTCCTGGCTGCTTAGACACCTGCCTAAGTCAGATACTTTCTTGAATCCCCACCAGCAGAAGAATTGGGCCAAGAGGTTCATTGCCTTGACTTCAGATGATATCAGATGGTGCACCCAGAGCACCAAAGGCAAGGACATTATCACCAGCTATGGACAATACCCAAATGTGCCTCTGATAGGAGTGAAGGGTTGCATTAACTACAATCCTTTACTGTTTAAGAGACAACTGGGTTATGCCCTGGTTCACCCTCCCAGAGGACAGCATTTAGCTAAAACCCCATATTGTGAAGTACAACCTAATTCAGCTGTTGTCAGACAAGCATCCTGGGCTTGGGACAACATCTAGACAAAAGGGGTAGCTATTCTTGGAAGATGTAACAATGTTGCTTCAGCTCAGTACTCAGACTAGTCCCGTACTAGAGCTCAGATTACCAGAATGCCTTTCACCTTGGAAGACATACCCGGACCATCTACAGTACAACCTGCAGCAACAGTTAGCTTGGAGGAATTTGAAAAGTTGAAGGAAAGGAATGAGCAGTTATCCCAAGCCTTGAAGAAGACCCTTTGGGAAAGAAGTGATGGTCATCTGGACATTGAGAGATTGGAAAAACTCAGGGTTGAGCATCTTGCCAAAATTGAAAAGACAGAAGACTATATAAGGAAAGCAAGGGATGGGGAACAGATATTGAAGAATGCCTGCAAGGAGGCCAAGATTCAAAAAGCTAGGGCTGAGCACTATCTGCAAGAAATCCAGGCTTGGTGGGTCAGGATCACCAAAGCCCGTACACAGGAGGACCAGAAGACTCAAGCCAAGATTGAACAGCTAGAGGCCAATGAGAAGAAACAGCAGGAAGCTCTGTTGGCTGCACAGAAAGAGATATCAGAGTTGAAGCTCAGAGCAGGATAAAAGAGATCAAAGGACCAGGATAGGCATAAGAAGCTTACTACTACCATTGCTACTAGGAACCTCCTCATTAGTACCATTACAGAGCACCCAGCTGGTCCAGTGACTGAGGCACTCCTGAAGGAGGTAAGAGAGGATGAGTTTGGACTGGATGTCTGATCCTTTGCTTGTTGTTTGTTTCCATTTGATGTACTTTTCTCTTTTGTTGTATTTTGACCCTCCATGGGCATGTATTGTAAAACAAACTATGTATTATTCACCATTTGTAATATATTTTAGTTTGTTCTCATTTGGGCTTTTCTCTCAACAGCATCACATTTCTTCCTCGAGGTCTGGAAAGGTCAAAACCAAGAACCAAACCGGATACCTTGGAAAACAAATAAGCATACTGCATTGCATACTAACTTTGTTTTTGTTTTGTAGGTTTTGTTATTATTTTTGTTTCTAAATTTGTTGTGATCTCAGGAAACATTGCTCGTCGCCGAGTGTTCCCTGTCAACCGCACGCACCGGTACCCGACCCGTGACAACCTTCCCGGTATTCAAATGGAACAAGTACAGCAGGACCTAAGTGAGGTCAGAAATCAGATGGCCAATGAGAGAGTAGAGATGAGAAATCAGATGTCTCAGTTTATGGCCGTGATGACTGGCTTAGCCCAGAGTCAAGAAAGGTTAAGAAAGCTGGTGGAAAGACAAACTCCTGAGGAGCCTCATCTTGGAACAGGAGGAACTAGCAACAATGAACGGGGCCAGCCTCGTATTGACCCACTAGAATATGGACCCCATCTGAATCCAGAAGTTAACATCCCGAGGAATGGTCAAGGAAATGCTGTTGGGGGCCAAATCCTACAGGAGGATCCCCAGGGAGAACAGTTTACTGTCATTGGGGCTGGAGATGAGATATACGACAGGAGATTGGACGAGATTGCTGAAAAGTTAAGATCTTTGGAATCTCAGAATTCTTTGGGCTTCGATGTGATGGATATAGGACTAGTGGATGGGGTGAGAATTCCCCACAAATTTAAACCCCCATGCTTTGAAAAGTACAACGGTACCTCCTGTCCTCGCACTCATCTGCAGTCTTTCTTGGGAAGGCTCAAAGCTTATACCATGGATGAAAAGTTATGGATGTTCTACTTTGAGGACAGTCTGACTGGAGCTTCGAGAGAATGGTATTCGCATTTGTCTAGAGCCACCATAAGATGTTGGAAGGATTTGGCCGAGGCTTTCATCCGTCAATATCAATACAACCTGGACATGGCTCCCAATAGAACTCTTCTAATGGGCATGTCTCAGTCTTCTAGAGAGAGCTTCTGGGATTATGCTCAAAGGTGGAGATAGCTTGCTGCTGTTGTCCAACCACCCATGTCAGAAAGGGAAATGGATGACATGTTCATGAACACATTGCAAGGGACCTATATTGATAGACTGGCTGCTTTCTCCTCTTCCAGTTTTGCTGATGTGGTCATAGCTGGTGAGAGGATTGAAAGTCTCTTAAAGATGGGAAAAATCTCCGACAATGGTGCAAGTTCCTCCAGCAATCCCAGAAAACCTTTTGCGGGACCCCGAAGGGCAGGTGAAACAAATTCCATTCATACAAGCAGGGGCATGCCTCAGTATGCTCACCGGTCAGTAGCAGCTGTTTCCATCCCAGCTCCAATTCCACAACAATCATCATATCCTCAACAACAACAACCACAATATCAACAACAAACTCATTATCCACAACAAAGATCGTACAACAACAGCAATAGAAACCAGCAGCAGCGCCCCTTCCAATAGAGGCCATCACAAGCAAACAGGGTAATTGACCCAATCCCAATGCCGTATGATGCACTCTTGCCACAACTCCTAAAGCTCAACCAAGTTGAGTTAAGGACGTTGGCACCTCCGGATCCTCTCAATATGCCAAAGAACTATGATGCAAATGCAAGGTGTGCATTCCACTCAAACGCATCGGGGCATAATACTGAAAAATGCAGGGCCCTACAGATGAAAGTCCAGGATCTGGTGGACTCAAAAGCTCTCAATTTTGCGCCTCCTCCGAACGTCACAAGAAATCCAATGCCTAGTCACAACGGGCCTAGGATCAATGCTATTGAGTAGGAAAAACCATTCACATTAATTAACAGTGTTGCACAAATCCGAACACCCTTGGTTGAAATCAAAGCTCAGCTGTTAGCATGCCAAGTGTTCCCCAGATGTGAGGTCGGCTGTGAATATTGTAACATTGCTGTTAATGGATTTGAGAGGCTGAGAAACGGCATAGATGGACTCATTAGAGATGGCATTCTTCAGATTACGACAACAGCGACTACAACTCCAACAATTCCTTCATCGATAATCACAGATACTCCTACAACGTCAGCAACCATTGTTCCAACAGATTCTGCTACAACTCCGACAATTACTCAATCAATCACTTCAACGGATACAGTCAGAATTCCTTCTACAACGACAACACCCATTACTCCATCAGTTCCTGCTACAACTTCAACACCCGTACCGTCTACAACATCAGCAACAGTTAATGAAAGCGTCTCAACGGTTACGTTATACTACGATCCTGCAAATGTTCCTTCCAACAACTCACAACAAAATGCTACTCCTGTAAGAGCTCCAGTTACCATATATTATGATCCACACACCATTGTGGTCCCCTCTGTAGCTGCCATCAGTCCGGTCACTATCACAGTGCCTGGGCCAGTTCCTTACGAAAGCAATAATGCCATCCCGTGGCATTATGGCTCAGATCTATACTGCGAGGGGCAGAAAATCACTTTAGAATCATCAACTTCTTCACCTCAGATAGACAATATGGGGGGAGGCGGAGGCTTCACTAGAAGCGGACGTCTCTTTGCCTCGCAAATACCAAGACCCCATGTTGAAGCAGAAGCTGCTGCTAAGGCAACAGGGAAGTACGTGGTGCAAGAAGAACCGGTTGCTAAAGAAACTTTGAAGACTCCTTTTGATCAAGAAGTTGATGAATTCATACGGATAATAAAAAATAGTGATTATAAGGTGGTGGACCAGCTTCACCAAACACCTTCCAAAATCTCCATACTATCATTGCTAATGTGCTCCGAGGCTCATCAGAACGCACTATTAAAAGTCCTGCACGCAGCTTGTGTGCTGGAGGAGATTACTGTCAATTAGTTAGAGGTTGTGGTTGGAAATGTCAACGCTAGTCATGGACTTGGATTTACCAACGCTGATCTGACAACGGAAGGTCACAATCACAACAAGGCTTTACACATTACCTTGGAGTGTAACGGTGCAGTTCTTTCTCACGTATTGGTGGACACAGGGTCATCACTCAATGTCTTACCCAAGAAAGCCCTTGTGAAGCTGGAGTATGACGGATTGGCACTACGCCCAAGCAACTTGGTAGTGAGAGCCTTTGACGATTCTAAAAGATCAGTTCTGGGAGAGATAGAGTTGCCAATAATGATTGGCCCACAGGTTTTCGAAACGACCTTCTTTGTGATGGATATACAGCCTGCCTACAACTGTCTATTGGGTAGACCATGGATACACGCCGCTGGCGCCGTGACGTCAACCCTTCACCAGAAGTTAAAATTTGAGTGGGAGGGCCAAGTCATCACCATTTGTGGGGAAGAGGATATCTTCGTTAGCCAGCTGGCTACTTTCAAATACATTGAAATGGATGGGGAGATCCATGAGACCATGAATCAAGGGTTTTAGGCCTTGAACATCAATGAAGCATATGTTGTGTTTGGGACTTCCATCACATCATACCAACAGGCCCGGAAGGTTATTGAGGAGGGCTCAAGGCTGGGGCAAGCTGCTGCCAGTTGAAAAGAAAGAAGATCGATTCAGGTTGGGTTACAGACCAACTCGACAAGATCAACCAGAGGCTGCAAAGGAGCCCAAGTTTGTCAGCGGGGGAATGCTCACCCCAGATGCTGTGAATAGTTTGGAAGATGAGTCAGAAGACGAGCGCAACCTGGAAAGCTGGATACGTCCAAGGATCCCGGGGAACCATGTCTCAAACTAGTCTTCCCAGGAAATTATAAGAGTTACTCCTGCAGAGTAATTATTATTTCCTGTCTTTAAAGCATGCATCAAGTCCTGCATCTTGCCCAAGATGCCAGGGCTCATTTTGTAATCGGGTCATCTTGTATTTTATGCAAACGATCAAGTAATGAATATCAGGACATCTTTTGCAAATGAGTCTTTTCTTTTCCGCTCACTGTTTTTCATTTTTCATTTTTTTGTAAAAAATAAAATGGAAATGTTTTTCAAAATAATAACTTCATTTTCACTTTTTTCTAAACAAGATAAAACTGATCACTAAAATGAACAAATCTAAACCCTTGCAGAGAGTGCCCTCCAGACTGCACCGACAACAACACTACAATGACTTCGTATGACTTTGACAATCCGATTAATCAAGCTGATGAAGGGGTTGAAGAAGATTATGAGCTACCTGAAGAACTAGCCAGGTTGTTAAGACAAGAGGAGAAGGTTATCACTCCTCATCAGGAGGAAGTTGAGACGGTTAATCTTGGTACAGAAGAAGACTTGAAAGAAGTTAAGATCGGGGCCTGTCTGCAAGATTCAGTGAAAAAGCAACTTATTGACATGCTTCGGGAGTATGTGGATGTTTTTTCTTGGTCTTATCAGGATATGCCAGGATTGGACACCGACATTGTTATGCACAAGCTGCCTCTAAAAGAAGACTGTCCGCCAGTAAAACAGAAGTTGCGCCGTACTCGTCTTGATATGGCCATGAAGATAAAAGAAGAGGTACAAAAACAGTGGGACGCCGATTTCCTTGTTGTAACTAGCTATCTGCCGTGGGTTGCTAACATTGTACCTGTGCCTAAGAAGGATGGCAAGGTGAGTATGTGTGTGGATTACCGGGACCTGAACAGAGCCAGCCCGAAAGATGACTTCCCATTACCTCACATTGATGTATTGGTCGACAATACGGCTCAGTTCTCGGTGTTCTCCTTCATGGATGGATTTTCAGGTTATAATCAAATCAAATTGTCACCTGAAGACATGGAGAAGACAACTTTCATCACACCCTGGGGCACATTCTGTTATAAGGTAATGTCGTTCGGACTGAAGAGTGCTGGTGCCACCTATCAACGGGCTATGGTAACATTATTCCATGACATGATCCACAAAGAAATTGAGTGTTATGTGGATGACATGATTGCCAAGTCCCTCACAGAAGAAGACCACCTGGTAAATTTGTTGAAGCTGTTCAAGTGTCCGAGGAAGTATCAACTAAAGCTTAACCCCAATAAATGCACATTCGGGGTGCGATCCGGTAAATTGTTGGGATTTATTGTGAGTGAGAAGGGGATTGAAGTTGACCCTGACAAAGTCAAAGCCATTCAAGAAATGCATGCACCAAAGACTGAAAAAGAAGTTCGGGGGTTCCTAGGTAGATTGAACTACATTTCACGGTTCATATCTCACCTTACAGCAACCTGTGAGCCCTTGTTCAAATTATTAAGGAAAGAGCAAATAGTCAGGTGGAATGAAGACTGCCAAAGGGCTTTTGACAAAATCAAGGAATACTTGCAAGAGCTTCCGATCCTTATGCCTCCAGTTGAAGGAAGACCTCTAATCATGTACTTGACAGTATTAGAAGAGTCAATGGGGTGTGTGTTGGGCCAGCATGACGAGTCTGGTCGAAAAGAGTATGCAATTTACTACCTAAGCAAAAAGTTTACCAACTGTGAACAACGTTATTCATTGCTCGAGAAAACTTGTTGTGCTTTAGCGTGGGCTGCTCGCCGACTGAGACAATATATGTTGACCCACACTACTTTATTGATCTCCAAGATGGACCCAGTCAAGTACATTTTTGAGAAGCCATCACTTACCGGACGGGTTGCAAGATGGAAAATGATTCTCACAGAATATGACATTCAGTACACCTCCCAAAAAGCTATCAAAGGCAGTGTATTGTCTGAATATCTTGCTGAGCAACCCATTGATGATTACCAGCCAATGAGATTTGACTTCCCTGATGAAGACATCATGTTCATAAAAGCAAAAGATCATGAAGAGCCTATTCACACTGAAGGGCCTGACCCAGAAGAAGAATGAACTATGATGTTTGATGGGGCTGTTAATATGAATGGTCGTGGTGTTGGTGTAGTACTCATTACGCATAAGGGAGTTCACATGCCTTTCTCGGCAAAACTAACCTTTAACTACACTAACAACGAAGCTGAATACGAAGCTTGTATCATGGGTCTTGAGGAATCCATTGACCTCAGGATCAAGACTTTAACTGTATTCGGGGATTCAGCTCTGGTAATCAATCAAACCAATGGCAAATGGTACACTCACCAGGAGCACCTGATACCTTACCGGGACTATACAAGGAGGTTGCTTACATTCTTCACAACAGTCAAGCTTGAGTATATTCCTCGAGATGAAAATCAATTTGCAGATGCTCTGGCTACCATTTCATCCATGATCAAAGTTCAAGCTGCCAACTTTGTACCTCGGATTTCAGTATCCAGACTTGATAGACCAGCATACGTATTCTCTGCAGACCTTGCTAAAGATGATAAGCCTTGGTTCCATGACATTAAGTGCTTCTTGGAGGATCAAACATACCCACCTGGGGCATCATCCAATGATAAGAAGACATTAAGAAGGCTAGCTGGTAGTTTCTTCCTGAATGCTGATGGTGCCTTGTACAAGAGAAACTTTGATATGGTACTTCTCAGATGTGTTGATAAGACAGAAGCAGACTTGCTGATGCACGAGGTGCACGAAGGATCTTTTGGTACCCATGCTGGAGGGCATGCAATGGCTAAAAAGTTGTTAAGATCAGGCTATTATTGGATCACAATGGATGCCGACTGTTGTACGTATGCCAGGAAATGCCATAAATGCCAGATCTATGCAGATAAAGTGCATGTGCCTCCGAATCCTTTGAATGTGATGTCGTCACCCTGGCCTTTTGCCATGTGGGGCATTGATATGATTGGCAAGATTGAACCTGAAATTCTGTGATCAGGTATAAGATGTCCTAAGAGATGTCCCAACACTTGACAGATTTAACCAAAACTTAAATAACAAGAAAAGTAAACAACACAGAAGTTTGTTAACCCAGTTCAGTGTATAACCACACTTACATCTGGAGGCTACCAAGCCAGGAGGAAATCCACTATAAGTAATATTAATTCTAGACTTAAACCACCCTGTTTAATCTATCACTTAATAACTACCCAATGCAATTTCTACCTAAGTCACAACTTAGATAAGAGTACCCTACTCACTCCCCCTCAATCACACAGTGATCAAGTTTACAAGTTTAATAAAATTGAAGACATTCTTCAAACAAAACAGCTTGATCTTACTTAACAGTTTCAATCAAGTCACAAATGCACTTATGCTTAAAAGCTCATAAAGTGGTACAATTAAAAACACCTGCTATTAAAAACACTAGACACCCTATTTGATCTTCTGAAATTCGTACTCAATTCTATGAGTTTCTGTTGCTTAAATAGGTATCTGTAATTTGGGCTTTCTGTAGGATGATCCAGCCCTAATGCACATGCAGCTTCCACCTTGAATTTAGGGTTTGCTACTTCCTAGATTCTAGGTGACTTAGGTCTTCTGTTTTAATCTGAATCTTCAATATAAAACTCCCTACAGATGCGCCTTGTTCTGTTTTTAATCCATCATTAATTAATTCCAGATAACTCTCCTTAAATATCTCTGATTAGTTAGTCAATAATTAATTCTGGAAGCAGGTTTGAGATGTCTCAACATCTGTTGGGACATCCTGAAAAACTGAACTTAAGTCATTTACACAATGTCCCAACATCTGGTAAGACATCCTGAAATAAGTTCATATACTCTGTTTGATAATGTCCCAACATTTGATAGGACATTCTGAACTGAATTCAATAACTCTTGTTGGTCAAAAATTCTGCCAATTCAAGACATCTACAGAACCGACTGCTTCAAATGGCCACAGATTCATCCTGGTAGCCATTGACTATTTTACCAAGTGGGTTGAAGCAGCTTCCTATGCCAATGTCACCAGACAAGTGGTAGCCCGATTCCTGAAGAGAGACATCATCTGTAAATATGGAGTGCCTGAGCGAATCATTACTGATAATGGTTCCAACTTAAACAATAAAATGATGGCAGAACTATGCCGGGACTTCAAGATCCAACACCACAACTCTTTTCCTTACAGGCCAAAGATGAATGGCGCTGTAGAGGCAGCTAATAAGAATATCAAGAAGATTGTGCAGAAGATGGTGGTCACCTATAGAGACTGGCATGAAATGCTACCATTTGCCTTGCATGGGTACCGTAATTCAATCAGAACATCCACTGGGGAAACACCGTATCAACTTGTGTATGGTATGGAGGCAGTCCTACCTGTTGAAGTTGAATTACCCTCCTTGCGGGTACTAATGGATGTCAAATTGAATGAAGCAGAATGGGTCCGATCCCGGTACGAACAACTGAATCTGATTGAAGAGAAGAGATTAGCTGCAATCTGTCATGGGCAGTTATATCAGAAAAGAATGAAGAAAGCCTTCGATCAGAAAGTCAGGCTTCGAGAATACCAAGTAGGAGATCTTGTGCTGAAAAGACTCCTCCCTCCTCATACAGACCACAGGGGCAAGTGGACTCCAAATTACGATGTTCCGTTCATAGTAAAGAAAGTTTTCTCTGGTGGAGCACTGATGCTCAGTACTATGGATGGTGAAGATTTCCAGTCCCCTGTGAATTCAGATGCAGTTAAAAAATACTTCGCATAAAATGACCCGCTGGACATAAAAACAGAATGTAAGTCCAGGAAAAAATAGGGCATCCCGGCGAGTCAAAAACAGAATAAAAGACTCGGGCAAAAATAAGGGAAAATAAGTAAAAAATGTACACCCGCTGAGTTGAAAAGCCGCATTGGACAACTCAGGCAAAAATGGGTATCCCGGTGGATTGAAAACCCAAAAGGGAGATCCACGCAAAATAAGGGAATAAGCGAACAATTGCATTCTGAATTCTTCTGTATCACTTACAACTTGACAAGCTTCGAAAGGTTCGAGCATCGGTCAGAATTAGCCTTCTTCAAAAGGCAGAATGAGAAGAACGTCAATGTCATACGAATCATAGCAAAAGGGAAGCACATTGAAGCGTCATCAACATTGCCAGCATCTTTTGTTTCTAAATTTGTAGCAATCTCCTCATTTCAAGGGATTTGTTTCCTGGACTGTACTTGCCAACTCAGGGCACACAAAATTAATAAAATCAGATTTTTAGTCACCTTTCGTCTTGTACATTTTATTTTCATTTGCAAAAATGTCCGATGTCCTTAATATAATGGTTGCATAAATACAACTGCGTCTTTTCTAAATTACATGCTGACAGGAAATAGATTTGCTCCCGGGAGTGCCTAAACTCCTATGATGGAATCCAGTAAGGGATACCCCGGGATACTTGTATGTTTCTTTGTCATAACAGGATTTAAGGTAGTCAAAGTGCAACATGGGGCATGAAAGCTTCTCCCCAGCAAGCTGCCAAATCTTTATTCACTCAACACATCTTCCAAACAACATCAGAGTTGCTCTCTCCCCATCAAGAGTTGCTGGACACTGCTGCTCCAGCACTCTCTCTAAAAGAAGCATCAGAAGAGGCTCATTTCCCCAACTGAGTTCATCACCCTCAGCAGGATCCCCACAGAAATCTCTAGGAAGATCGTTCAGTGATCATTCCTCCCCAGCCAAGTGTCAGGCAGGGAATCATCTCCCCGCAGAGCTCCAGCCTCTATCCAGAAGAACAATGTCTGAAGATCTCACAACAAAGTGACGGAAGCTTCCGCAGACCCCAGCTGGGCTCCTCATCATTAAGATAGGTCTGTCAGTGACCTGTCTCCCCAAGCAGTCATACATCTTATCAGATCTACCAATGATCTTTTCCCCTAGTTGGGATATTCCTTCAAATCAGATCATCCAGAGATCTTCACAGCAACGGGATCCGATTCCCAGATCGGTCTTTGCATAATCATAGCATTCGCATCATATTTTCCCCAGAGCGTAGCATTCCGTCTAATACGGAGCATTACGGAAAAATCAAACATATTGCATAATCACAAGCCATGTTTTGAATCCAGCACCTGTATATACCAATATTCCATCAGCAATATATGTATATACAAAGACCCACAGTTACAGCAGAAAGCCAAAGCATCCCCTTTGCACTCATACACATGTATACTTTTTTCCGATAATCATCCGTGTCGTATCACTCCCTTGCAGATATAAACCACAAACAAATATCGATACACTCTTTGGACATTCGTCCGTGTCACCATTCCCCAGCATGGTTGCCTAAACACTCATTGTAAACCAAACACTTGTTTATAACACACTTCTTCCGACGCCCGTCCGTGTCATCTTATCCCCACAAAACTTCAGAATATCTTTTACACCCATAAGTTCATAACTTATATACTTTCTCTTATGATACTCGTCTGTGTCATATTCTCCCCAGCAAGTTGAACACCCGTCTGTGTCTCACTCATGCTTACCTTTTACTCATACAGATACTCGTCCGTATCTTGTATACACCACTTATCTTCCTCAGATTCGACACTCGTCCGTGTTCTTTGTTAGCCAGTTGGTACTCGTCCGTACCATCATCTCTGAACATGCGTCAGCGTTTGTTTCTACCGATACTCGTCCGTATCGTAATCTTAAGGATGCTCGTCCGCATCTTTAATCCATACACAATGTCAAACACTTATACCTTTTCTTTCTTGAAATTAGACACCCGTCTGTGTCTACCATTCCCCAGAAGAGTTCCTAGAAAATCCCCAGTAAAAAGCAAAGAATTTCTTTTCTATCTGACATTCATCCTATGTCATGATACTTTCGGCAGCCGTACCCTGCCAGGTGATCGTCCTTCACCTTTTGATGATCGTCCTTCATCATTCCCCCAGCGGAGTCTCCATTATTGGAACCCTTTCCTATCCGACATTCGTCCTATGTCGTAATATTTTTAGCAGCCGTACCCTACTAGGTGATCGTCCTTCACCTCTTGATGATCGTCCTTCATCATTTTATCCGATGGCCGTCCCCGTCGTTGATCTTGTTATCTGACATTCGACATATGTCATGATAAACCCCGAGAGCAGTCGTACCCTGCTAGGTGATCTTCTTTCACCTTTTGATGATCGTCCTTCATCATGCTTATCTGATGGCCGTCCCCATCGTCGACCTTTTCTACCCGACATTCGTCTTATGTCGTGGTACCTTCGACAATCGTACCCTTCCAGGTGATCGTCCTTCACCAATAGATGACCGTCCCTCATCTTATCCCCAACAGAGTAGCCGTCCCCTGCTAGGTGATCGTCCTTCACCTTTGATTTCATTAACCCGATGGCCGTCCCCATCATTGTTTCCCCTTACTTTACAAGCCTGATGGTTGTCCCCATCATTGACTTTATCTTTAAATCCCCAGAAAGTCTTATTTCTTTGCTTGATGGCCGTCCCCATCATGATCCCTTTATTACCCCCAGCATGTCGGCCGTCCCTGTCATTGCTTTATCCCCAATAGTCGTCCTCTGCTCGACGGTCGTCCTCCGTCGCCCGCACTTTATAATCATACTTTACTTCCTTTTACAATCTATATCCCTTTTCTTCTTCACACCAGTGAGTGCAAAATTTGGACTGTCTTTTGGTATTCAACCACAAGTTATCTTGTTTTCCTGTTAAGCCCGTCGCTTACAACCTACACAACTAACTCATGTTTGAATAGAGGCAGCTGTAAACACCCCAAATTTGCCCTCACTCTTTTCATCATGGCTTGTGATTCTTTTCATTTGCATAAGTTCAATCATATCATCTCATAGTGCATTTTTGCTTCACTGCATTAGTTCAAAGTCATCTGCATCTAGGGTTTGTGATCTGAGCAATCCCTGAGCTATCTGAGCAACTCCAAAGGTTTTAAATCATCTCAAGAGGGTCTATGTGTGTTCAAGCATCATATTGTATCCTCCCAAGATCAAGAAAGTCAGAAAATCACAAGAACTGAGAAAGGCATGGAAGCAGAGCCAAGCTTAACTACACAGATGACCTAAAATTAGGGTTTTGGTTTCAGAGGCCATAACTCCAAATTTTTTGGTCATTCTTGTTTCTATTGGTCTCTATATGATATGAGGATCATGCATACCAATTTTCATGAATAAATTCAATAGGGAAGGCATCTGATCAATATATGACTTCTTAAACAAATCAGTGCAAAATCAGGGCATCTGAGGCCCCCAATCATCCAACCAAAGGGTCTTCTCCATCATTTTGAGTGTATATGATCTTTATTTGATCTTAGAAGAAGTTATAAGTTCACAAAATTGAAGAATTTCAAGTCATTTGCAAAGTTGCCATTTTGGGAAAGTGACTTGTAATGCAAACTTGCCATTTTGGGAAAGTTTTTCAACCTCCTCTTTTTGATTCAAAAATGCTTCAAATGAAAAATTCTTGGTCATGAAAGTTGTAGATTGGATCATTCCCTTTTCAAAAAGTACAAGAACTTGATCTAATTCATCATAGAACTAAAGTTATGCCCTGCAAAGTTGGCAAAAATCACATAATTTTCAAGAATGCACCATAGGGGATGTTTTGCAAAACCACTTGCCAAGCTATTTTGTGACTTCAAACACACTTCTAAGCATCATAACATCATAGTGCATTGCCTAAAACTCAGAATTGGCCCAATAATTACAAGTATTCATGCCTTGCCCATGAAGAAATCTCAAAGGGGCCAAAACTTCATGAAATTGCAAAATGATACACAACCTTTCATACACTTGCTAAATTGCCTCAAAACCAATTCCATGGACATCCTTGATCCTTGCTGAACCAGACACCCCATTGTACCACCTCTGAAACAACCCATACCTCAAGGATAAAAACTTTTGACTTTTTGGCAAGAAGCCCATACCAATCAGCTGCAGCCACCACCCACTCCCTGGCCTATCACTACTTGTTATATGGATCAAACCCAAGCCATAACACACAACATTGCAGCCTAACACCTCAGATTGCTCAGCATACACAAAATCACTCCAACTGGCAAAATCTTTCCAAACTCATAGCTCACTGACTCAAACTCAAAACTACCTTCACCAATCAACTCAGCATCACTAAAGGACCCTTTCCCAACCTTCAAACAAGCCTCAAAGCACCCATAGCCAAAACACGATTTCTGATCAGCAAGATTTCAAGCTCTCATTTCAGCCATTACAAGCTTCTTCTAATCATCAAAGCTTCATCAGGAGGTCAAGGGGAGTGGTTTTGCACAAGAGAAGTGGCTGAAAGCTTCAAACTGAGAAAGCTTCACTTCAGGTAATCTCAAGAACAAATTTTCCAGAAATGAAATTTTAAGTTCTTAGATTGTTCCTTATGCCTTGCTGATGATCCTGATGTATTTAGTTTTGAAAATGATCAAATATTGAGCATGTATTGAATGTCTGAAATTTCTGCGTATTTTTCCGTTTGCCTTTGATTCTTGATTTTGAGTGAAAAGAAATGGATTTTGATGGCTGAATCTTGTTTAGAGTTGTTAGAGGAGTGTTTTCGGAGAGTTTGGTGAGGTTTCATTGAGTATTGAGAGAGATAGGGTGAGGAGCTGGCCGGAGAAGATGACCGGAGGTCTTCTCCGGTCACCTGAATGTGATTAGGGCAAAACCTCATTAATTAGGCTAGTTTAAATATCAGCCATTGGATTTGTGTTTGGAGCGTGTTTTAGAGGGCTGAGATCTTTTCATTAACCCTAATTCTGATTTAATTAAGTTTAATTAATTAATTAATGAAAATTAACCCAGAGTGAATCCTGTCCATTCATTTGCGCGCTGGTCAATACAAATTTTCCCCAGTTCAAATCCTGGCCTTCAGATCATCCTACTTTTGTTTTATTTCATTTTAATTCATATTTTCTTTATTTTTTTTGCATATTTATTTTAAAATAGCTAGAGACTTTCAAAAAATTTTATTTTTTGCATCATGACTTTAAATATTTTTCTAATTCTGAAAATAATTTTTATTTTATTTTTTGCATAAAATTTGTATTTTTAAAATATTTAAATGTTTATTTTAATTAATTAATGGAAATTAATTAATTAAAATATCATTTAAGTTTCTAAAAATCACCAAAAAAATCATATTGCATCTTGACACATTTAGAGACATTATCAAGCCATTCATACAAATTTCTTTTTGGTTCTTGATCCATTTTGACATTTTCTTTGGATTTAGGGTTCTTAAAAATCAATATTTTTGACCCTAACTTAGAAAAATATTTTCTTCCTAACTATGAAGGGTTTTATAATGAATCTTTTTGCATTGCATCCCACATATCATATAGTTTCTAGGATAAAATTGGCATGAATTTATCTTTCATTTTTAATTTGTTTTGCATTTTTCCTTGTGAGGTACCTTAAAACCCTAACAAACTTAGAAAAATCATAAGTCCAATAGGGTTTAGCTTCTAACCCCCCCTTTTGGGTAGTGAACTTGTATAGGCTTAGGGTACCTTTGATCCCATTTTAAATTTTTTTTATCTCATGTTTTGCTTCTGATTTTGAATTTTGCATTGCATCTTGTACATAAACCCTAATCTTTGCCTTCATTTGCATTCATCCTTCATATGCTTGCATACATGAACTTGCCATGACATTTTGTGCATCCACATGACATACAAGACATCTTAGGACATATTGAAATCATGTTTGATCATTGAATCATCCATTTACCATGTTATGCATCCATTTCATTTCATAAGTTTCCATGAACTTTCATGCTTACTTTTATGTCTCATTTGCATCTTCATTACTTGTATGATCATCCTCATCTCTTGACATCCATTTGTATCATCTCTTAGCATCATTTACATCATAAATATGCTTCTGACTTTGGTTTTCATCTTTGCATTTCATCTCATTTTCATTTCATTTCTTTTCTTGTTGCTAACTTTTCAGGTGGTAAGTGTTTGAGAAGTGAATTTGCCTTCACTTCTCATAACCTCTTCTCATCTCTTTTATGCATCCATTGCTGCATTTTACTTGTGAATTAGAGTGAGCTTGCTCATTCATGCTCCTTCTCCTCTTTCTTTCTTCAAGAAACTTATCTTCTTAAGTGAAGTAAGTTGTCTTGCTTCTTGCTGCTCCTTTTCCTTCCATCCTGCTTCTTCCTTGGTGGCTCTCTTGAAGATCTTCTTGCAAGCTTCATAAACCCTAGGAACACCCAAGCATGATCACAATTAGGGTTTGATTATTCCCCCCATTAGTTTTACCTTTGTGTCATCTTTGAGTCTTCTCTTCTCATCTCATAATCAAGGACTAAACCTTAAAGATTTTAAGGCTTTGTGATTAAGCTTATACCTGCATCCTTCTATTAGGATGGATTGTATAACTTTAATTCCTAAGTGTTAAATCCTTAATGTGTTTAAATCCTTTAATCAATCCATCTAATAATCACTAAGACATCAAGCTTGTAACTTGGGCCTTGCATTAGGGTTCTAATTCTTCCTTAATTGGTTAAGAAGGACTAACCCTAGTGTTAATGGACAAGTCCCCCTCAAGCTGTTCTACAAACCATAAAATCCACTTCTTAATCTTACCATTAACTAAAATCCACTTTAATAAAGGCTTTGTTTTGTCATGAGGTTAATCCATAATCATAGATTAAGTTGAGGAGCCTTCCTCAGCTTAAATGTTCTCATCTATTATCCTTCTATTAGGATGGTGTAATGAGTCCATTAAATCCTTGATTATGGCTTAAACTCATTACTTAACATCAAACAAAAACTCCAAAAAACATCTAAATAATTGCAAGTAGGTTAATGATCTTAATCCTACATCATGGTGATTAAGTGTGAGGTGCTTACTTCATACTTAAGGTATTCTCATTACCCCTAATCAGAGGGAGGATGTGATGAGTTTATTAACCCTCGGTTTAGGCTTAAGCTCATTTTCTTATGACAAACTCCAAAAGCAATAAAAGATTGAAAACATCAAAAACAAACAATAATCGTCTCCTCCGGGATTCTTTTCTCACCTTATTCACTCATAAGCGAGAACTTGCTTCTTCCGTCTAATGCAAGACAATTAGCACCTGAGCCAGACAGGTCATACACTTGAGCATAGACAAGCAAGCAGTTCATCAGTCAATTTATCTTTCAGTCTCTTTGAGTCGCACTACGGTGTTCTAACTTCCTCATTGCACGAGAGGATATGTAGGCATAACTTAACAGTTATCGAACAAAAGTCTCTGTACACACCCTCCTCTTCCAGCATTATCCTTTAAGCCTCATAGTCTTGAGCTTCACATTCTTTCCTTACACTGACACTCTTTTATCTCACTTCACATTTCTTTTACACTGACACTTGCATTCTTTTCCAGCTTTTTGCACACAAAATAGCACTGACACTACCCCTTTAAAACACAAATCTTTCAAGCGTGGATCCCGTCGAGTACGGCGGACAATCTGGGTGCTACTACCTTCCCAGGTTGTAACCAACCCCCTTTCTCAGTTTCTCTGGTTCGCAACCGTCTTATCCATCATTTCTTAGGTCTATGCAGCATTACCTTTCCTTCGGGATAAAAATGCCTAGTTGGCGACTCTTTTCAGTTCACCCTTGTGTTCTCCTCTTTCGCTGACCGTTCGCGTCTGTACCCCTCTTGGCCCGGTGTCATCAGGTGGGAGCGACACCAATCAACTCCAATGGACCTCCTGAGGATGCTTTGATGCTTGGAATGAATTTATTTGGGCTGTTTTTGAAGTTTCAGTTCAGAGGGGGTGAAATCGTGTTTTTGATTCTTGAGGTTTTAGGCTTGTTTAATGGTTGGAAAATGATTTGGAGGATGTATGGAGATGATTGGTGAAGTTTGTTTGAAGTTTTGATGGTTGGTTTGAGAATTTCGAAGAGATGAAGTTTGAGAGGGATTTTGGCAATCTGAATGTGTGGGATGATTCAAGCTCCAAGATGTTATGAAATGTGATCCTTAGGGCATGTATGTGAAGCTGTGATAGGTCAGAAGAGTTGTTGTGGGCTATGCTGATTGGTATGGCTTCATTTGCAAAACGTAAAGGTTGGTTGTACTTGAGGTATGGGTCGTGGCAGGCCTGGTTGCAAGGGGTGTCTGGCCTCAGCTGAGTTCATGGAGGGCCATGGAAGCAGATTTTGTGAGCTGGCACAAGTGGATAGAAAGATTTGCACCATTTTGCAATTTTGAGGAGTTTTGGCCCTTTTGGAATTTCTTGAAGTTCAAGGCATGAAAATGCATAATTCTTGGGCCAATTCTAATCAAAATGAGTCATGTGATGTTGTTATGATGTTTAGAAGTCAATTAGAGGTCATTTAGAAGCTTGGAAAGTGGTTTTGCAAAAAAATCCTCTTTGGTGCATTCTTGAAAATTATAGGATTTTTGCCAACTTTGAAGGATCATAACTTGAGTTCCATAATGAATTAGAACATGTTCTTGTAATATTTGAAAACGGGAAAGACCTAATCTACAACTTTCATGACCAAGAATTTTTCATTTGAAGCATTTTTGGTTGAGAAAGAGGAGGTTGAAGAACTTTCCCAAAATGGAAAGTTTCCATTACAAGTCATTTCCATTTTTGGCAAATTTTGGTTTAGCTCAAATTTCTTCAATTTTGTGAACTTACAAGAACTTCTAAGATCAAATAAAGATCATAGAACTTCAATTTGATGAAAATACCCCTTTGGTTCCATTGTTGGGGGCCTCAGATGCCCTAATTTTGACTTAACTTGCTCAAGAAGTTACCCAATGGACATATGACTTCCTCAATGAATTTCTTCATCAAACTTGGTACATATGATCCTTATAACATCTTAAGAACATTAGAAATAAGAATGGCCCAAAAATTTGGAGTTGAGACTTCTGAAACCAAAACCCTAATTTTGGTCATCTGTGTAGTGAAAACCCTAGCTCTGCTTCCATGCCTTGCCAGTTCTTGTGATCTCTTGACTTCCATGAAATTTGAGAGACATAATATGATGATATAACACACATGGACCCTCTTGGAATGCTTTAAGACCTTTGGGATGGCTCAGATGGATCCTTGGATTGCACAGATCACAAACCCTATATGTAGATGAACTTGAATTGTGCAGATGAAACAAATATGCAATGTGATGTGGTATGTTTATGTTTATGCAAATATGAAAGATCACAAGCCATGGTGTGATATGAGTGAGAGAAAATTTGGGGTGTTTACAGCTGCCCTTATTCAAACATGAGTTAGCTGTGCAGGATGTAAGCGCCCGACTTAACAGACAAACAAGATAATTTGTGGTTGAATACCAAAGACAGTCCAAAATTTGCACTCACTGGATAGAAGAAGAAAAGGGATATAAATTTTAAAAAGGTAGTATAGCATGATTATCAAATGAAGGTGATGGAGGACAACCATCGAGCAGGGGACGACTGCTGGGGATAAAGCGGTAAGTAAAGCAATGACGGGGACGACCGACAAGCTGGGGAAATAAAGAGACCATGACGGGGACGGCCATCATGCTTGGTAAGTAAATTAAACAACGATGGGGACGGCCATCGGTTCAAAGAATAAATGAAATAAATGATGAGGGACGGTCATCAAAGGTGAAGGACGATCACCTAACAGGGGACGGCTGCTCTTTATCACGACATAAGACGAATGTCGGATAGAAAAGGTCGACGATGGGGACGGCCATCGGATAAGCATGATGAAGGACGATCATCAAGAGGTGAAGGATGATCACCTAGCAGGGTACGGCTGCTCTCGGGGTTTATCACGACATAGTACGAATGTCGGATAACAAGATCAACGATGGGGACGGCCATCGGATAAAATGATGAGGGACGGTCATCAAAGGGTGAAGGACGATCACATAGTAGGGGACGGCTGCTCTTTATCACGACATAGGACGAATGTCAGATAGAAAAGGGTTCCAATAATGGAGACTTCACTGGGGAAAGGATGAGGGACGGTCCCAACTGAGGGAGATCATTGGTAGATCTGTTAGGATATATAGCTCTGCTTGGGGGAATAGATCATTGATAGACCTATCCTGTAAGGAGAACCTCAGCTGGGGAGAAGGAAACTTTCGTCACTTTGTTGTGTATGAGTTTCAGGAATTGCTCTTGAGAGGATGGAAACTATGTGGGGAGATTGGTTGGGGATGCTCCTGCTGAGTAGACCTGTGCTGAGGAAGAAGAGGCTTTGACAACTCTGCTGGGGAAAAGCATTCCAGGTACTTCTCGGGAAGGAAGTATGTTGAGGAAGTGTGTTTGGCATGCCCCATGTTGTGTATTGAATACCTACAATCTGTTAAGACAAAAGAAACGCACAAGTATCCCGAGGCATCCCTTACTGGATTTCGTCATAGGATTAGGCTTTCCTGAAAGTAAATTTATTTCCTGCACGCTTTTATTAAAGATGGCTCATTTGTTTTATGCAAATACTATATTATGAATACTGGACACTTTGCAAACGAACAAAAATGTACAAAACGGGATGTGACTGAAAACTCTGATTTTATTAATCTGGATGCCCTGAATTGGCAAATACAGTCAAAGAAACAAATCCCATAGAATAAGGAGATTACTATAAATTGAGAAAATAAGAGTGTTGGCAATGTTGACGACGCTCCGATGGGCTTCCTTTGCTATGACCTGTATGACCCTGACGTTCTTCTCATCTTGCTTTTTGAAGAAGGTTGATTCTGACTGACGCTTTATCCTTTCGAAGCTTGCCGTGTTGTGAGTGATACAGACGAATTCAGAATGCAGTTGTTCGCTTATTCCCTGATTTTGCGTGGATCTCCCTTTCAGGTTTTCAATCCACCGGGATACCCATTTTTGCCTGAGCTGTCCAATGCGGCTTTACAACTCAACGGGTGTACACATTTTTTTAAAAGATTTTTCCCTTATTTTTGCCCGAGTCTTTTATTCTGTTTTTGACTCGCCGGGATGCCCTATTTTTGCCTGGACTTACATTCTGTTTTTATGTCCAGCGGGTCATTTTATGCGAAGTATTTTTTAACTGCATCTGAATTCACAGGGGATAAGAAATCTTCACCATCCATAGTAGTGAGCATCATTGCTCTACTAGATAAGACCTTCTTTACTATGAATGGACCGTCGTAATTTGGAGTCCATTTGCCCCTGTGGTCTGTGTGAGGAGGAAGTAGCCTTTTCAGCACAAGATCTCCCACTTGGTATTCCCGAAGCCTGACTTTCTGATCGAATGCTCTCTTCATTCTCTTCTGATATAGCTGCCCATGACAGATTGCAGCTAATCTTTTCTCTTCGATCAAATTCAGTTGATTGTAAGGAGATCAGACCCACTCTGCTTCATTCAGCTTTACATCTATCAGTACCCATAAGGAGGATAGTTCAACCTCAATAGGCAGGATAACCTCCATACCATATACCAGCTGATAAGGAGTTGCCCCAGTGGATGTTCTGATTGATGTTCGGTACCCATGCAAGGCAAATGGTAGCATTTCATGCCAGTCTTTGTAAGTAACCACCATATTTTGCACAATCTTCTTGATGTTTTTGTTAGTCGCCTCAACAACGCCATTCATATTTGGCCTGTAAGGAGAAGAGTTGTGATGTTGTATTTTGAAGTCCCGGCACAGTTCTGCCATCATTTTGTTATTCAAGTTGGAACCATTGTCAGTAATGATTCGCTCGGGAACTCCATATCGACAGATGATGTCTCTTTTTAGGAATCTGGCTACCACTTGTCTGGTGACGTTTGCATATGAAGCTGCTTCGACCCATTTGGTGAAGTAATCAATGGCTACCAGGATGAATTTGTGGCCATTTGAAGCAGTCGGTTCAATCTTTCCAATCATGTCAATGCCCCACAAAACAAAGGGCCAAGGTGAAGACATCACGTTCAAAGGATTTGGAGGCACATGCACATTATCTGCGTAGATCTGGCACTTGTGACATTTTCTGGCATAGGTGTCGCTCCCCGGATTTCCATCCTGGTACAAACGCGAAAGTGGCGCAGAAAAAAGATTAGAGTCGCCAGTCAGGCATTTTTATCCCTAAGAAAGGGAATGGTAATGCTGCACAAACCAGAAGAAAGAAGAGGAAGGACACAGGTCCTACGAACCAAAGAGACTGAGTTCAGGAGTCGGTTACGACCTGGGAAGGTATTAGCACCCAGATCGTCCGCCGTACCCGACGGGATCCACGCTTGCAAAAGAAACTGTTTCAAAGGGTGAGGGTATGAAAGCTGCAGCAAAGAAAAAGAAAAGAAACTGGAACTGGAAAAGAAACTGAGAAAAGAATTGAAATAAGAAAACAAAGAGAAAAATGTAGGGAAAATAAAAATTGTGCTCGAACGGGCCCTACCCCGCTGCCTACGTACCTCATCAGGATAATGAGGATCAGAGACGCTGTAGTTCCCCTAACTAGGGGTGGCAAGGAAATTGCTTGTGTCTTAAGGCTTGAACTGCCTATGTCAATGCTCAGGTGTTGCAGGCTCGGACGACGAGTGCGTAACCGTCTTGCAAAGTGACAAGGAGCAAGTTCACGTACGGAGTGAATGAGATGAGAAAAGAATTCCCGAAGGAAAGACGCTTATCGTTTGTTTGGTGTTTTTTAGAAGCTTTTATGAATGAAAGTTTGCATAGGTAAGTGTACTTAAGTCTTACTCAATGGGATGTGTACATCTCACATCATCCCGAAATGGAATGCGTAAGAGGCACACCTATCTATGGAGGAATTCCCCAAAGCTAGTCCCACGAGTGAAGACTTGAGCACACTAGCCTATTACCATTATTAAGTATTTTTGTGGTTTTTTGTTAAGAAGTGTTTTTTAGCTTTTCTTTGTGAGATACTCATGCTAAGACCTATCCACCGCGAGTGATAACTCACACCTCGCCCCGAAACAGAACGCGTGCAAGTATCTCATAGCAAAGTTTCATGTCACATGAAAGTACTCAACCTTTATTAAGTGAATTAGAATTGAATTTGAAGGTGAGAAGAGAAAGCACCAAAGGATCACAAAGGAAAAATTCTAAAGGGGGACTAAATAATCCTAAGTGTTAACATGCATGGATGTCCTAAGGGTTAGTGTGGTTTCTATCCTAAGGAAGAAGGAAGAAGAATAGAAGAAGAGGATAGAAGAAGGGATGAGCAAGGCCTAATCCCAACAACAAAAGAGTTAACACAAATAAGCATAAGAAGAGGAGATGAGAATTGGAGATGTGGAACTCAATTCCCACACCTCACACTTACCATAGCCCCTGCAAGGTTAGTAAAGTGAATACAAATGAAACACAATGAGCAAGACAACATGCTAACATCACACAATCAGAAGTGAAATGATATAAACAAGTGCACAATGCAAATGCAACTCAAAATAATGAGAGATGAAGCTTATAAGTCACAAATGCAACATGAAACACAAATGCAAACTTATGTAAACTTAAGGAGGATGCAAAACAACAATGCATAAACATGGACTCAAAGCTCACAACCAGAACCAAAACAAGATGAAGAAGGGATTAAGAAGCCGACAAGATGAAGAGAAAGGAGGTACAAGACCAAACAATTACCAAATGGGAGTGAAAGAAGCAAAAAGATGAAGTGAAAGTACTTAAGGAAAGAAATGACTTAAAAGGTAAGCAAACACAAACGTTTCTAAGACACAAACCCTAAGCTAGGACCAGGAAGGTACCCATACCCCAAAAGATCCCCAAATGATAAGAAGAAGTTGGCACAAGTGCCCTTCTAAGCTTATATGAGACCTAAAGGTTCAAAGGAAGCAAAATGGGACAAGGTTCAAAGCAAAATTCACATCAAATCAACCAAGCATCTAAAAAATCTACAACTCAAGTCAAATGATATTCAAACATGGTTTATCAATGGGCCAAAAGGATTGGGAAAGATTTAGAAGCAAACTAAGTCAAGAGGAGGCTTAAACACAAGCTAGGGTTACAAACTTCCATCACAAGTCAAAGGACCAAGACCTAAGAAATAAAATTCTAAAAATCAAGAGTAAAATCACACAAGAAGTACATTGCCTTAAGAATCCATAGCAAAAAGAATGGGATCAAAATTCAAAATAATGAAGTGTATGGAAATTTGACAAGGCAGTGTGGTCAAAATGAACTTAAAAAGAAGTTACTTGAAACAATGAATTAGTATGGACACGTGGAAATGGAAATAAAATAAAATAAAAATATGAGAAAATAAAAGAGACTTTAAATATGACTCATGATTTGTTTGGGAATTTTTAGATGAAGGGAAGTATTTTATAAAAATAGAAATTGAAACTGAATAAAAGAAATAAAAAGTGAAAAAGAAATAAAAGAAATTGGATGGGGGGTGTCACTAGCAAGGATCTCACGTTGAATTTGTTTGGACTGAAAACACTGGGGGGTGTGAATATCAGAAATTGGGCCCAATATGTGTGCTAACTATGGAAATTATGGTGGAAATTAATGGAAAATAAGCTGGAAAAACAGGATCCATAAGATTGATCCAGCGCGCATGGATGCCCTTTCATTAATTGAGCTGGCAGAATGGTGCGTTATTAATGGTGAGACGCACACAAGCTACGGTGGACTGAGAAACACGCTGACTAAAATGAAATAAAACAAAACACATGAAATGAGAGTGTTGGCTAGGGCTAGGTGGCGTGATCTGGAGCGCTGGATGGCTGGATCTAAAGGTTGAAAGCTTGTCTTCTTCATTTGAACAAACCCTAAAATGAACCCAGTTTCCGGTGACCGGAGCTAGGGCTCCGGCACTGAAATCCACAACAGAGCCACAAATTTCAATAAAAAACAATCAAACTGTCCATATTAACTAATTCAACCACACTGAATCCAAATATATGATCAAAAATTGCTAAAACTCAACGAATCATCTGGATCGAAACAAAACAACATTGACCTTCAAAACTAAGATGCACATAACTCACTCAATAATGCACTAAAATGGAAACCAAAGCTTGCAGAATACTCAGTGAAGATCAAGGATTACAAAAAGCATGTTCAATTTCATTTTTAGATCATGAGATTTTGAGCCATACCTGAAGTGTAGATCCTGATTTAGTGAGGTAGAAAACCAAATGCTGTGTGCAAATCAATCCTCTCTCACCCTAGATGCAAAATAAATGCATCTAAGGCCTTGAATGAAGCTGGATCTGAGGTTTCTCTCACACCTGCCCTGAAATGGCAAGCTAGCTGAACTTGAAGGAGAGCTTGAATGAATGAGTGTTTAATGATCCTTAGCTCTTCCTGATTACAGATCCATAATTTGTTTTGAGTTTGATTGCTTGTGTGAAGAGAAATGGAAGAAAATGCAAAGTTGCATGAAGTTTGTGAATGATATAATGAGAGAGATCTGAGGCTTGATGAAACCCTAGCAGCTTTTTTATGAGGTCACAAACCCTTGCTGAAAGAATGAAAGCAAATGCACGAGTAGGTCATGAGATTTATGTCAATTTGCATAATTTGCAACATGTGAGATAAGCATGCCATGCTCATGCTCCCCTGGGCCTCTCAGCACATGTGCAATGCATTTACCACCCTTGATTAAAATGTAACAAATCCTGGCCCTTAGATCAAGCCCTCACACTTATTTCATGATTTTGCCAATTTTGCATGTTTGGAGTGATTTTCTTGTAGTGCACGAAAATGAGCATTTATTTGGAGAAAATTGGTTCAAATATGATGTATTTTAAGTTGGAAACAAGTTTGAACCAATACCAAGTCATACAAACAAGTTTTGAGGCCTTTTGCATTTGGTGCCTACATGAAAAGTTGCATTTTGCCCTAAAAATAGCAAACTTTCGAAGGACCTATAGGAAAAACTACAATTCCTATGAAAATGTCCTTGTACTTTTAGAAAATGGGAGCCCTTACTCTTCAACTTTCATGTTTGACTTTGGTCCATTTGAAGAAATTTTGATTATGTTAAGGCCATTTGAAAATTAGGGCAAAAGTTGCCAAATTTGGAAAATCTCATAAACCATCTTTGTATCATTTTTGCAAATCCTTCAAATCTCCATGATTCTTGAACTTTGATCATTCTAAACCTCTTATAACATTGTAAGGACCCCTCTTGGCCAAAAAAATTGGGTTAGACCCCTTGAAATCAAACACTTGACTTTTTACTTCATCTGCAAACAACTGAGGAATTGTCTGACTTCCACATGGAATTTTCTCATGAAAATTGACACCTAGGATCCTCTTAACATATAAAAGACTTTGCCCAAATGAAATGGCCAAAGTTGTGATATTTTGGTGCTTGAATCTCAAACCCTAGTCTAGGTGCCTTGTATAGGAGCTTTGCCTTGTCCTGAGATCTCTGGTGATCATGCAATCTTCTGAGCTTTTGCCAATGGACTTGATCTTGTAAATGGAGTGTAGACTCACCATAAGACTTGTATACAACCATTGGGACCCTTGTCATGGATTGAAATGCTTCAAGGACCTCCACAGATGACCATATGCTTGATGCTAGGATATGAAGGATGTTATGCCTCATCTTTCCATGCTAGGATGCTAAGAAAATGATATGTTCATGATGAATATGATATGATATGATGCTTAAAATGAAGAGGGAAAATTTGGGGTGTTACAATAGGCACAATAGTTTTCATCCATTATGATCCAGTAGTAACCTGATCGTAATAATTTCTTAGCCATTGCATGTCCTCTAGCATGGGTACCGAAAGATCCTTCATACACCCCGTGCATCAACAAGTCTGATTCTTTCTTATCAACACATCTAAGTAGCACCATGTCAAAGTTTCGCTTGTATAATGAACCATCAGCATTAAGGAAGAAACTACTGGCCAACCTTCTTAATGTCTTCCTATCATTGGATGAAGCCCCGGGTGGGTATGCCTAATCCTCTAAGAAGCATTTGATGTCATGGAACCATGGCTTGGCATCTTTAGCAATGTCCACGGAGAATACGTATGCTGGTCGGTCTAGTCTGGATACCGAAATCCGAGGCACATAATTGGCAGTTTGAACCTTGATCATGGAGGAAATGGTTGCTAAAGCATCTGCGAACTGATTTTCGTCTCGAGGGATGTACTCAAGTTTGATTGTTGTGAAGAAAGTCAATAATATCCTCGTGTAGTCACGGTATGGAATCAAATGCTCTTGGTGAGTGTACCATTTGCCGTTGGTTTGATTGATTACCAAAGTTGAATCTCCGAATACAGTCAAAGTCTTGATCTTGAGGTCAATGGCTTCTTCAAGACCCATGATACAGGCTTCGTATTCAGTTTCATTGTTAGTGCAGGCAAAAGTGAGTTTTGCCGAGAAAGGCATATGAACTCCTTTAGGTGTAATGAGCACTGCACCAACTCCACGACCATTCATATTGATAGCCCCATCAAACATAATAGTCCACTCTTTTTCTGGGTCAGACCCTTCAGTGTGAACAGGCTCTTCATGATCTTTTGCTTTTAGGAACATGACGTCTTCATCAGGGAAGTCAAATCTCATTGGATGGTAATCATCAATGGGTTGCTCGGCTAGATAATCAGATAGTACACTGCCTTTGATGGCCTTTTGAGATGTGTACTGACTGTCATACTCTCTCATAATCTTTTACCATCTTGTAACCCTTCCGGTAAGTGCTGGCTTCTTAAATATGTACTTGAAGGGGTCCATTTTTGAGATCAACAAAGTAGTGTGGGTAAACATATACTGCCTTAGTCGGTGAGCAGCCCACGCTAAAGCACCACAAGTTTTCTCGAGTAGTGAATAACGTTGTTCACAGTCGGTAAACGTTTTGCTTAGGTAGTATATTGCATACTCTTTTCGACCAGACTCGTCATGCTGGCCCAACACACACCCCATTGACCCTTCTAATACTGTCAGGTACATTATTAGAGGTCTTCCTTCAATTGGAGGCAAGTGAATTGGAGGTTCTTGCAGGTACTCCTTGATCTTGTCGAAAGCATTCTGACAATCTTCGTTCCACCTGACCGTTTGTTCCTTACTTAATAATTTGAAAAGGGGCTCACAGGTTGCAGTGAGATGAGATATGAACCTTGATATGTAGTTCAATCTACCTAAGAACCCCCGAACTTCTTTTTCAGTCCTGGGTGCAGGCATCTCCTGAATGGCTTTGACTTTGTCAGGATCAACTTCAATTCCCTTTTCACTTACGATAAATCCCAGCAGCTTATCGGACCGTACCCCGAATGTGCATTTGTTGGGGTTTAACTTCAATTGATACTTTCTCAGACGCTTGAACAACTTTAGCAGATTTACTAGATGGTCTTCTTCAGTGAGGGACTTGGCAATCATGTCATCCACGTAGCATTCAATTTCTTTGTGGATCATGTCGTGGAATAACGTTACCATATCTCGTTGATAAGTGGCACCGACATTCTTCAGTCCAAATGGCATTACCTTGTAACAAAATGTGCCCCAAGGTGTGATGAAGGTTGTTTTCTCCATGTCTTCGGGTGACATCTTGATCTGATTATACCCAGAAAATCCATCCATGAAAGAAAACACCGAGAACTGAGCTGTGTTGTCGACCAATACATCAATGTGAATTAATGGAAAAATCATCCTTTGGGCTAGCTCTGTTCAGATCCCGATAATCCACACACATACGTACTTTTCCATCCTTCTTAGGCACTGTTACAATATTAGCGACCCACGGCGGGTAACTAGTCACAGCGAGGAAACCAGCGTCCCACTGCTTTTGTACTTCTTCCTTAATCTTCATGGCCATATCTAGACGGGTATGGCGTAGCTTTTGTTTCACTGGAGGGAAATCTTCTTTCAAAGGCAGCTTGTGCATAACAATATCCGTATCTAGACCTGGCATGTCTTGATAGGACCAAGAAAAGACTTCGACGTATTCTCAAAGCATATCAATGAGCTGTTCTTTTACTGAAACCTGCAGACTGGCCCCAATCCTCACTTCTTTCAAGTCCTCTTCAGTACCAAGATTCACTGTTTCAACCTTCTCCTGATGAGAAGTAATCACTTTCTCTTCCTGCCTCAACAACCTGGCTAACTCTTCAGGTAACTCATAGTCTTCTTCATCCCCTTCATCAGCTTGATTAATTGGATTGTCGAAGTCATACAAGGTCATAGTGGTGCTGTTATCGGTGCAATCTGGAGGATAATCTCTGCAAGGGTTGAGATTGGTTCGTTTTAGTGATCAATTTTAATCTTGTTTTAGAAAAAGTGAAAAATGAAGTTATTTATTTTGAAAACATTGCCATTTTATTGTTTTGTACAAAAGTGAAAAATGAAAAGACAGTGAGCGAAAAAGAGACTCGTTTGCAAAAGATGTCTGATATTCATTGATAATTCATTTGCACAAAATTACAATATGGCCCTATTACAAAATGAGTCCTGACACCTTGGGCAAGGACTTGATGCATGCTAAAAAGGGCAGGAAATAATAATTACTCTGCAGGAGTAACCCTTATAATTTCCTGGGAAGACCAGTTTAGGACTTGATGCCCCGGGGTCCTTGGACGTATCCAGTTCTCCAGGTTGAGGTCGCTTTCCGCCTTGTCTTCCAGGTTGTTAACAGCATCTAGGGTGAGCATCCCCCTATTGATGAACTTGGGCTCTTTAGCAGCCTCTGATTGATCTTGTCGGAATGGTTTGTAACCCAAACCGAATCTGTCCTCCTTCTTCTCCACCGGTAGCAGCTTGCCCCAACCTTGGGCATTACCATCTTCAACAACCTTCCAGGCTTGCTGATAGAAGACAATTGAAGTACCCATTCTGTCTTCCTGGGATGCAGCAAATACTTTAGTTGTCGCCTCATTGACATTCAAGGCCTCGAACCCTTGGCTCATAGTTTCATGGATTTCACCATCCATCTCAATGTACTTGTATGTAGCCAGATGGCTAACAAAGATGTCCTCCTTACCACAGATGGTGATAATCTGTCCTTCCCACTCATATTTCAACTTCTGGTGAATGGTCGATGTTACTGCGCCAGCGGCGTGAATCCATGGTCGACCCAACAAACAGCTGTAGGCCAACTGAATGTCCATCACATAGAAAGTAGTCTGAAAGACCTGCGGACCGATTATCACAGGCAGCTCCACCTCTTCAAGAACAGACCTCTTAGAGCCATCAAAAGCTCTGACCACAAGATTGCTTGGTCGGAGAGATATTCCATCATATTCGAGCTTGTCAAGAGCTTTCTTCGGTAAGACATTGAGTGAAGACCCAGTGTCCACAAGAACATGAGAGAGTACAACCCCTTTGCATTCCAGGGTTATGTGCAAAGCTTTGTTATGGTGACGTCCTTCTGTTGTCAGATCAGCATTGGTGAAACCTAGCCCATGGCTAGTATTGACATTAGACTCCACTGTTTCAAGCTGATTCACTGTGATCTCTTCTGGCACGTAGGCAGCGTGCATAACTTTGAGTAGTGCATCCCGATGGGCTTCAGAACACAACAACATGGATAGTATAAAGATCTTAGAAGGATTCTGGTGGAGCTGATCCACAACTTTGTAGTCACTTCTTTTAATTATCCTCATAAATGCATCCACATCCTGATCAAAGGATGATTTATGAGTCTCTTTTGGTGCAGATTCTTCAGGTATCACACTTTTCCCTTTGGCTTTGGCAGCAACCTCTGCCTCAGTGCTGGTTCTTGGAGCTTGTGACGCAAAGAGGCGTCCGCTTCGGGTGAAGCCTCCGCCTCCCCCGACATTATCCACCTGGGGAGTAGGAACTGAAGAATCAAGAAGGACTTTTTCTCCGTTGCAGTAAAGGTCAGCACCATAATGCCATGGTACATCACTGTCTTTATCATAAGGAATAGGCCCTGGCACTATGATGGTGACTGGGCTTACTGCAGCAGAGGTTGGAACCATTATTGTTTGCGGATCATAGAAGATGGTGACAGGACTTCTTGTGGATGTTGTAGGTGACGAATTGAAGCTTGGTTGTTGCTGAAACTGTTGTTGAGATTGTTGAAAGTTGCTGGAGTTTGGGACCGTTGTAGGGTCATAATAAATAGTAACTGTGGAGACGTCGTTGTCGATGATTGCTGAAGTTGTAGAAGGAGATGAAATGGAACTGTTGTTTGCTGAAGTGATGGAAGAAGTGGTTGCTGAAGTTGTAGACGAGTCAGTAGAAACAATTGTTGTTGCAATTGTAGAAGCTCTCAATTCTTTCCACAACTATTACCACATCTGTAAAGCTGGTGGAAGAAAATGCAGCCAATCTGTCAATATAGGTACCCTGTATAGTATTCATGAACATGTCTTCCATCTCTCTTTCTGACATCAGGGGTTGAAAAGTAGCAGCTAGTTGTCTCCACCTTTGGGCATATTCTCTAAAGCTTTCACAGGAAGACTGAGACATTCCCATCAGAAGGGTCCTGTTTGGAGCCATGTCCAGATTATACTGATACTGACGGATGAAAGCTTCAGCCAAGTCTTTCCAGTTTCTCACTGTGGCTCTGGTCAAGTGGGAGTACCATTCCCGGGATGCCCCTGTCAAGCTATCCTCGAAGTAAAACATCCATAGCTTCTCGTCCATGGTGTAAGCTTTCAATCTCCCCAGGAAAGACTGAAGGTGGGTGCGTGGGTAGGATGTGCAATTGTATCTTTCAAAACACGGGGGTTTGAACTTGTGAGGAATTCTCACCCCTTCCACCAATCCCATGTCCATGACATCAAAACCCAGAGAGTTTTGGAATTCAAGAGACCTTAGCTTCTCTGCAATTTCGCCCAAAAGACGATCGTAAACTTCGTCTCCAGCCCTGACCACAGTAAACTGCTCTTCTTGAGGATCCTCCTGCAAGACCCTTCCTCCAGTAGTGTTACCCTGGGTATTTATTATGGCATTGATGTCTGGGTTCAGATGAGGTCCAAACTCTGGTGGATCAGTGCGAGGCTGCACGTGATCGTTGTTACTGGTACCTCCTGTACTTGGATGGTGTTCCTCGGGAGTTTGTCGCTCAACCAACTCCCTCAGTCTTTCCTGGCTCTGAGCCAAACCAGTCATTACTGTCATAAATTGATTCATTTGGGCCCTCATCTTTGTCCTCTCATTGGCCATCTGGGCCCTCACTTCAGTCAAGTCTTGTTGAACTTGATCCATCTGTAGTCTCGGAAGGTTGTTTCTTGTCGGGTACCGGTGTATTCTGTTGACAGGGAACACTCTTCTGCGAGCAATGTTTCCTAAAACCACAACAAAGTGAGAAACAACAATAAAACAAAACCTACAAAACAAAGAAAATGTTAGTATGCAATGCAGGATGCCTATTTGTCTTCCAAGGGTATCCGGTTTGGTTCTTTGGTTTTGACCTTTCCAGACCTCGAGAAAGTGCTGATGATGTTGCAAAGAGAGATAAAGCCCACAAAAATAATACAAACCAAATATATTACAAAGAGTGAAGATACATAGTTTGATTACAACAAATTCCCATGGCGGGTCAAAATACATCAACAAAAGTAAAATACAAACAAAATGAAGTACAAACAAAAAGAGTCAAACATCCAATCCAAAGTCATCTTCTCTGACTTCCTTCAGGAGGGCCTCAGTCACTGGACCAACCGGGTGTTCTGTGATAGTCTTAGTGAGGAGGTTCCTGGTGGCGATGGCACTGGTCAACTTCTTATGCTTATCCTGATCCCTTGATCTCTTTAACCCCGCCTGGAGTTTCAACTCAGAGATCTCCTTCTGTGTTGCTATCAGAGCCTCAGTGATCCTTATCCACCTAGCCTGGATCTCCTCTAAATAATGCTCTGCCCTAGCCTTCTGAGTCTTTGCTTCCTTGCAAGAATTCTTCAGTACTAACTCCCCTGCTCTAGCCTTTCTAATGTAGTCGTCCGTCTTCTCAATCTTGGTTAAGTGCTCAATCCGGAGCTTCTCTAACCTCTCACTATCTAGACGACTATCATTCCTCTCCCAGAGGGTCTTCTTCAAGGCTTTAGAGAGTTGAGTATTCCTTTCTTTTAACTTCTCAAACTCCTCCAAGCAGACAGTGGCTGCAGGCTCCACTGTTGATGGTCCAGGTACATCCTCTAAGGTGAATGGCATCCGGGTGATCTGTGCCCTGGTACGAGACCAACCAAGATACTGTATTGAGGCTATGTTGTTACACTTGCCAAGGATGGCTGTCCCCTTAGTCTGAATGTTGTCCCAGGCCCAGGCTGCCTGTCTGACAATAGCAGAATTGTGCTGGATGTCACAATAGAGGGTCTCTGTCAAGTCTTGCCCTCTTGGAGGATGAACCAAAGCATACCCTAATTGTCTCTTGAAAAGTAAAGGGTTGTAGTTGATGCAACGTTTTACTCCAATCAATGGCATATTAGGATATTGCCCACAGATAGTAATGATGTCCTTGCCCTTGGTGCTCTGAGTGCACCATCTGATGTCTTCTGATGTAAGGGCAATAAATCTCTTAGCCCAATTCCTTGGCTGATGAGGGTTCAGGAAAGTGTCCGACTTCGGCAGGTGTCTTAACAACCAACAGTAATAGAGGGGAGCACAACATCTGACCAATCTTCCTCTTTGCTTCTCATTCCTCTAGTGTATTGAATAGTAGAAGTCTCCAAGCAGGGTGGGAACTGGGTTCCTTAGCAAGAACAGGTGAATAGAATTCTTGCTTACAAAATTTGGCTCGTCTGCAAACAAGATAACTCCATATATGATGAGTGACAAGAGTGCACAAATAGCATTCCACTTCTTTGCTGCAGCATGCAGGTTGGCCTGAGAGGTCAAGAAGTCTAAGTGAAGGCCTGGAATTCCAGCCTTGGTGGTCATGCTTTGATCAATAAGGGTGGGCTCCAAGTGCAATGCCTTACCTATTTCTTCATTCTTGGGAGCAACCATCTCAGGGTTGAAAGGAATCCCTCTCCTGATAGGGACACCTAACAACATGGAAAATTCTTCTAGCAAAGGTCCCAACTGAATATCAGGAAATGTATAACATCTGAGAGGAGGATCATAAAACTACAAGCAAGTGTGGATCATGCTCCTCTGGGATGCATCCAGGTCCATGATCATGTCCAATATGCCTCCATAATGTTCCCTGAATAAAGAGACATGATCAGGAGCGATGAGAGACTGGATCTGTCTGATGCCTGTCAGAGTGGGCTCAAAGAAGTGGTATGTGATGTTGCTCTTTCTGGAAGTGTCCATGCTGATAATGGATGCTGGTGAAGAAGACTAAGGAGAAGCACTGGTGAGGGTAACTGTTGAAAACTGGAGAAGGTACTGGAGAAGGAACCCTGATGAAGACGCTGGTGCAGAAAACTGAAGAAGTTTGGGAAGTAGAACAGGTCAAAACCAAACCAAAGATAAGATGTGGATACCCTGTAAAACAAATAGGCAAATGTTAAATGATGCAAAAAATGATGTATGCAGAATGATATGCAAAGGGTTTGTGATCAAGTGTTGGATCTGTTATCTGCCTTGATAGGGTCCATGTGTGTCCATAAGTCCGGATGGAGGCTTAGAAAACCAGTAACCAGGTGGGGGACTCAAATAAAGAGTCACAAATCCAGGGTTTCACAAGAACTGTCCAAAGTGATGCATTCTTAAAACAAAACTGGTAACAGGGTATGATGAGGCCAAGGGTTCCTGCAAACCTGTAAACATCCCAACCCCCTCACATGTATTGTTCTAGAACAAAGATCTTCAGACTTGGATCAGTTATGAGAAGTGTAAACACTTCTAACCTGGAGGTACAGTGTTTACAATAACCATAAAGGATCCTCCTCTAATTCACCTCAGATGCTGAAGGTCATAAAATGGTCATCCAGACTTAGCAAGCTTCCCAGATAGCCCTAGTACTACAGGAAATCCGTAGCGCAGAATTCTCAAGAAGAAACCCATGTCTGGACCGTGTTTCATATTCCCGCACCAGACCTAAATGGAATAGGAAAGAATATGAAGCCACTCTAGCCTATGTGTCACTCAGGTCCCCGGTATGGAACCTTACTCACTCAAAAATCCCTCACACCAAAACAGACAGAAGATCCAACACAAATGATGATAACAGTATGGAATGCATAAAACTGTAAATGAAAGCAATAAGTAAAGCTATACAGAAAGCAATAAATAAATAAGCACAAGTAGCACATAACACCCCCGTAAACACAAATCAAACAAGCGCTAGGAGAAACCCACAAAAAGAACCAGAAGCCCAGGTTACAAGATAAGCTCCCCAACAGAGTCTCCAAGCTGTCGCTCCCCCGAAAAGACACCGGGTCAGATAGGTTACAGACGCGAACGGTCGGCGAAAGGAGAAGATGAAATGAACTGAATAGAGTCGCCAGCTAGGCATTTTTATCCCGAAGGAAAGGTAATGCTGCATAAACCTAGAAAGATATGGATAAGACGGTTGCGAACCAGAGAAACTAAGAAAGGGGGTTGGTTACAACCTGGGAAGGTATTAGCACCCAGATTGTCCGTCGTACTCGACGGGATCCACGCTTAAAAGATTGTGTTTAAAGGGGTAGGTGTATGTGTTGTCTGTGTGCAAAAGCTGAGAAAAGAGATGTACAAGTGTGTCGCTCCCACCAAATGAGACTAAGTCAAATGGGGTATAAACGCGAACGGTCGGCGAAGGGGATGAGAACACACAAGGGTGAACTCAGAAAGAAGAGAGTCGCCAGCTAGGCATTTTTATCCCGTGGGAAAGGTAATGCTGCATGAACCTGAGAAAAGATGGACAAGACGGTTGCGAACCAGAGAAACTGAGAAAGGGGGTTGGTTACAACCTGGGAAGGTGTTAGCACCCAGATTGTCCGCCGTACTCGAAGGGATCCACGCTTGAAAGATTTGTGTTTAAAGGGGTAGTGTCAGTGCTATCTGTGTGTCAAAGCTAGAAAGAATGCAAGTGTCAGTGCTGGAAGAAAGTGAAGTGTATAAGAGAAGTGTCAGTGTAAGAACAAAAATGAAATGCTCAAGGCAATGAGACTTAAAAGAATAATGCTGGAAGGAGGGGGAATATACAGAGACTTTTGTTCGATAACCGTTAAGTTATGCCTACGTATCCTCTCGTGCAATGAGGAAGTCAGAACACCGTAGTTCGACTCAAAGAGACTGAAAGATAAATTGACTTGTGAAATGCTTACTTATCTATGCTCAAGTGTATGACCTGTCTGGCTCAAGTGCAAACTGTCTTGCATTAGACGGAAGAAGCAAGTTCTCGTTTGTGAATGAATGAGATGAGAAAATAATCCCGAAGGAGACGATTATTGTTTGTTTTTGTGTTTTCAGTCTTTTATTTCTTTTGGACATTTGTCATAAGAAAATGAGCTTAAGCCTAAACCAAGGGTTAGTAAACTCATCACATCTTCCCTCTGATTAGGGGTAATGAGAATACCTAAAGTATGAAGTAAACACCTCACACTTAATCACCATGATGTAGGATCAAGATCATTAACCTACTTGCAATTATTTAAATGTTTTTGGAGTTTTTTTTTAGTGTTAAGTAATGAGTTTAAGCCATAATCAAGGATTTAATGGACCCATTACACCATCCTAATAGAAGGATGATAGATGAGAACATTTAAGCTGAGAAAGGCTCCTCAACTTAATCCATGATTAGGGATTAACCTCATGACAAAACATAACCTTTATTAAATGGATTTTAGTTAATGATGAGATGAAGAAATGGATTTTATGATTTGTAAGACAACTTGAGGGGGACTTGTCCATTAACATTAGGGTTAGTCCTTCTTAACCAATTAAGGAAGAATTAGAACCCTAATGCAAGGCCCAAGTTACAAGCTTGATGTCTTAGTTATTATTAGGTGATTTGATTTAAAGGATTTAAACACATTAAGGTTTTAACACTTAGGATTAAAGTTATACACTCCATCCTAATAGAAGGATGCAGGCATAACCTTAATCACAAAGCCTTAAAACCTTTAAGGTTTAGTCCTTGGTTAAGAGATGAGAAAAGAAGACTCAAAGATGACACAAAGGCAAAACTAAATAGGGATTAATCAAACCCTAATTATGATCATGCTTGGTTGTTCCTAGGGTTTATGAGGCTTGCAGAAGATCTTCAAGGAAAGCCACCAGAAAAGAAGCAGATGAAAGGAGGAAGAAGCAGAGAGAAGCAAGACAACTTGCTTCACCTAAGAAGACAAGTTGCTTGAAGAAAGAAAGTGAAGAGGAGACATGAATGAGCAAGCTCACTCTAAAACAAATACCAAATGCAGCAATGAATACATAAAAAGATATGAGAAAAGATTATGAGAAGTGAAGGCAAATTCACTTCTCAAACATTTACCACCTGAAAAGTTAATAACAATGAAATGAAATGCAATGAAAATGAGATGAAATGCCATGATGCAAACCAAAGTCAGAAGAATGAACATGATGTTGATGATGCTAAGAGATGATGCAAACATATGTCAAGAGTTGTGGATGATCATACAAGGATGAGGATGCAAATGAAGCATGCTTTGAACCATTAAAGTTCATGAAAGTTTATGAAATGGAGTGAATATATAACATGGAAAATGAATGATGCAATGGTCAAACATGATTCTAATATGTCCTAAGATGTCTTATATGCCATGTTGATGCATAAAATGTCATGGTAAGTTCTTGAATGCAAGCATATAAGAGATGGATGCAAATGAAGGCAAGAATTAGGGTTTATGCATAACATGCAACACAAAATTCAAAATCAGAAGCAAATGACATGATAAAAAATTGAAAATGGGATCACAAGAACCCTAACCCTTCATGATATCACACCCCAAAGGAGGAGACCTAACTCTTAACCTAATGGAAGTTATGAATTTTCTAAGTTACCTAGGGTTTTAAGGTACCTTGAGGGGAAAAATGCAAATTAAATAAAAAATGCATAAGAAATTTGTGACAAATATTTGCTTGAAACTAAATGCTAAATGAAGATCAATGCAAAAAGAATCAAGGTTATGTAATACATGGTTAGGCAGAAATGAATTTTTGAAGTTAGGGTTCAAAAATAGGGATTTTATGAACCCTAAATTCAAGAATTTTGCCAAAAGATGTTCAAACCAAAACATAAATTTGTATGGATGGCATGACAATGTTTCTAAATGTATTGGGATGGTTCATGATTTTTTTGATGATTTTAGGAAACCTAAATGCTATTTTAATTAATTAATCTTCATTAATCAATTAAAATAAACATTTAAATATTTTTAAAATGGTTTAAAAATGCAAAAAATAAAATAAAAATTATTTTTGGGTTAAGAAAATTATTTAAAGTCAGCATGCAAAAAATTAATATTTTTGAGATTTTGTAGCTATTTTAAAATAATTATGCAAAACAAATGAGAAAAATATGAAAATAAATGAATTAAAAGGGAAAGTATGCAGATCCTAGGGTTGATATTCAAATGGAAAACGCGCGAATTGACTTGCGCGCAAAGGGAGGGCTCAGATTGAAACTGGAAATTCAATTTTCCTTAATTATATTTAACTTAATTAATCCTGAATTAGGGCTAATACACGAAATCTGGACCATTGGTTGCGCGCGGGAAAAGAGATCCAAGGGTTCACATTTAAACGAAACCCTAATTACAATTAAAAGCCCTAATGACTTTCAGGTCACCGGAGAAGAGCTTCGATCGTCTTCTCCGGTGACATCCCTCCCTGAAAAATCTCAACTTCTTCCCTGGGTCATTTCTGGAGCTCTAAAGCTCCAGATTTGTTCCTCTCACTCCCCTAAACCTAAATCCACCCTCAAATGGAATTTATTTTCACTCCTAAACATGATTCGAAGCCAAGAACACAAATATGCAAAACTTTCAGACAAGAAATACACCCTAATCTCTCCATCATTTTCAATAATTTCAAGTTCATTGCAACCAGGGGATCAAACACAACCAATTAAGAACTTAAAATAGAGGTTCTGGAAAAAAGTTTCACATGGCTACCTGAGATGAAGCTTTCAACCTAGGAGCTTTCTGACTGTCTCCTTGCTTCAAAATGCCTCCAATGACCTCCCTGAAGAAGCTTTGAAGCTTGGATGGAGTTTTTTATGGCTGTTTTGTGAGTTTGTGATCAACTGGTCAGAAAATCGTGTTTGAGTTTCAAGGGCTTTCAAGGCAAGATGAAGGGTGGTTTATGCTCTATGAAGCTTTTCTGAATGAATGGTGAAGTTGGCTTTGAGGTTTGATGTTTGTGTGATGAGATTCGAATGAAAATGCAAAGAGGGAGGTTTTTGTGAACTATGGCAATGATGTGGTTTCAGGCTCCAAGATTGTGTGAAATGTGATGCTTGAGGCATGTATGTGAAGCTGTGATTGGTCAGAGTAGTTGGTGTGGCTCAGTTTGATTGGTATGGCTCAAGTTGCATAAAGTCAACATTTGTGTAAGTGAAGGTATGGGCTGGTTCAGTCATGGTACAAGGGCATGGTTCGAATCAGCTTGCTTCAAGGAGGTCCATGGAAGTCATTTTTGGCAGCTGGCACAAGTGGATGAGAAGCTTTGGGTCATTTTGCAAATTCATGGAGTTTTGGCCCCTTTTGGATTTCTTAATGATCAAGGCATGAAAATGAGGGATTCTTTGGGCCATTCTGAATTTTATGTCATGTGTTATGTTTATGTGATGCTTAGAAGTCAATTTGGAGTCATAGAAATGCTTGTCATGTGAATTTGCAAGTTTCCCTCTTTGGTGTAAAAGTGAAAATTTAGTGATTTTGTCCAACTTTGCAAGGCCATAACTTTTGATCCAAAATGAATTAGATCAAGTTCTTGTACTTTTTGAAAATGGGAGGATCCAATCTACAACTTTCATGACCAAAGATTTTTCATTTGAATCATTTTTGAATCAAAAAGAGGAGGTTGAAAAACTTTCCCAAAATGGCATGTTTGCATTACAAGTCACTTTCCCAAAAAGGCAACTTTGCAAATGGCTTGAAATTCTTCAATTTTGTGAACTTCTAACATCTTCTATGATCAAATAAAGATCATACACATTCAAAATGATGGAGAAACCCCTTTGGTTGGATGATTGGGGGCCTCAGATGCCCTGATTTTGCACTGACTTACTCAAGAAGTCATCTTTTGATCAGATGCCTTCCCCATTGAATTTCTTCATGAAAATTGGTATGCATGATCCTAATAACATATAGAGATCAATAGAATCAAGAATGACCAAAAAATTTGGAGTTATGGCCTCTGAAACCAAAACCCTAATTTTAGGTCATCTGTGCAGTTAAACCTGGCTCTGCTTCCATGCCTTTCTCAGTTCCTGTGATTCTTTGACTTCCTTGATCTTGGGAGGATATAATATGATGCTTGAACATACATGGACCCTCTTGAGATGATTGAAGGCCTTTGGAGTGGCTCAGATAGCCCAGGGATGGCTCAGATCACAAACCCTAGATGCAGATGACTTTGAATCAATGTAGTGAAGCAAAAATGCAATATGAGATGACATGATTGAACTTATGCAATATGAAAAGAAACACAAGCTATGATGAAATGAGTGAGGGCAAATTTTGGGTGTTTACATCTGCCCCTATTCAAACATGAGTTAGCTGTGTAGGATGTAAGCGCCTGGCTCATCAGACAAACAAGATAACTTGTGGTTGAATACCAAAGACAGTCCAAGATTTGCACTCACTGAATGAAGAAGAAAAGGGATATAGATTGTAAAGGAAAATAAAGTATGATTATAAAGTGCGGGCGAAGGAGGACTACCTTCGAGCAGAGGACGACTGCTGAGGATGAAGCAATGACGGGGACGACCGACATGCTGGGGAAAGTAATAAGACTCTCTGGGGATTGAAGGTAAATGATGGGGATGACCATCGGGTTGAAGAAAATAAATGATGAGGAACGGTCATCAAAGGTGAAGGACGATCACCTAGCAGGGGACGGCTGCTTTGCTGGGGAAAAGGATGAGGGACGGTCATCCAAGGTGAAGGACGATCACCCGGCAGGGTACGGCTGCCAAAAATATCACGACATAGGACGAATGTCGGATAGAAAAAAGTCGACGATGGGAACGGCCATCGGATAAGCATGATGAAGGAAGATCATCAAGAGGTGAAGGACGATCACCTAGCAGGGTACGGCTGCTCTCGGGGTTTATCGCGACATAGGACGAATGTCGGATAAAAAAGATCAACGATGGGGACGGCCATCGGATAAAATGATGAAGGACGACCATCAAGAGGTGAAGGACGATCACCTAGCAGGGGACGGCTGCTGAAAATATCACGACGTAGGACGAATGTCGGATAGGAAGGGGTTCTAATGAATAGAGACTCCGCTGGGGATGATGAAGAACGTTCATCAAAAAGGTGAAGGACGATCACCTGGCAGGGTACGGCTGCCGGAAGGTATCATGACATAGGACGAATGTCAGATAGAAATGAAATAGTTTATCAAGATTTTCCGGGAATTCTTCTGGGGAATGGTAGACACAGACGAGTGTCTAATTTCAAGAAAGCAAAGGCATAAGTGTCTGACACGGTGTATAGATTAAAGATGCGGACGAGCATCCTTAAGACTATGATACGGACGAGTATCAGTAGAAACAAACGCTTGACGCATGTTCAGAGATGATGATACGGACGAGTACCAACTAGTTTGACAAAGAACACGGACGAGTGTTGACTCTGAGGGGATTTAAGTGGTGTATACAAGATACGGACGAGTATCTGTAGGAGAAAAAGTGATGAATGAGACATGGACGAGTGTCCAACTTGCTGTGGAGAGCACGACACGGTCGGATATCGGAAGAAGTGTATTATAAACAAGTATTTAGGCAACTATGTTGGGGAAGGTGACACGGACGGGTGTCAGGGAATTTTGTATATATGTATCTGTCTATAGAGAATATTCAGGCGACTTTACTGGGGAAAACGACACGGACGAGTGCCAAAAGGAGCATGTATCTGTATTTGTGAGTGTAAAGGAAATGCTTTGATACTCTGTCGGGGAGTTTGGGAAGTATTTGGTATATTGCTGATGGTATGTCAGTATTTACAAGTGTGTGATTCAGAACATGGCTTATGATTATGCAACATGTTTGATTTTTGCCGTAATGCTCCGTATTAGACGGAATGCTACGCTTTGGGGGGAAATATGATGTGAATGCCATGATTATGCGATGATACCGATCCGGGATTCAGATCCCGTTGTTGTGAAGATCTCTGGCTGATCTGCTTGAAGTAGATATCCCAGCTGGGGATGAGATCATTGGTAGATCTGACATGTATATCTCTGTATGGGGGAATAGATCACTGATAGACCCATCCTTGGTGGTGAGGTACCCAACTGGGGTCCGTAGAAGCTTCCGTCACTTTGTTGTGAGATCTTCGGATATTGCTCTTTTGGATAGAGGCTGAAACTCTGTGGGGAGATGATTTCCTTCTTGACATTTGGCTGAGGAGGAATGATGACTGGCAACTCAGCTGGGGATAAAGCATCTCTGGTGCCATTCGGAAGATGAGCTGAGTAGATAGTGATTTGGCAGCTTGCTGGGGAGACGTTCTCATGCCCCATGTCGTATTTTGAATACCTGTAACCCTGTTAAGGAAAAGAAACGCACAAATTCCCCGAGGTATCCCTTATTGGATCCCACCATAGGAGTTTAGACACCCCCGGGAGTAATATATTTCCTGTAAGCATGTGATTTAGAAGAGGTGTATTTGTACTTATGCAATCAACATCTTAAGGACATCGGACATTTTGCAAATGAAAATAAAAATGTACGAGACGAAATATAACTGAAAATCTGATTTTTATTAATTTGTATGCCTTGAATTGGCAAGATACAGTCAAAGAAATAGATCCCCTGAAATGAGGAGATTGTTACAAATTGAGAAACAAAAAGATGCTGGCAATGTTGATGATGCTTCAGGGAGCTTCCCTTTTGCTATGACTTGTATAACATTAACGTTCTTCTCATCTTGCTTTCTAAAGAAGGCTGATTCCGACCGAAGCTTGAACCTTTCGAAGCTTACCATGTTGTAAATGATGCAGACGAATTCAGAATGCAGTTGTTCGCTTATTCCCTTATTTTGCGTGGATCGCCCTTTCGGGTTTTCAATCCACCGGGATACCCATTTTTGCCTGAGCTGTCTAACGCGGCTTTTCAACTCAGCGGGTGTACATTTTTTATTTATTTTCCCTTATTTTTGCCCAAGTCTTTTATTCTGTTTTTGACTCGCCGGGATGCCCTAGTTTTGCCTGGACTTACATTCTGTTTTTATGTCCAGCGGGTCATTTTTATGCGAAGTATTTTTTAACTGCATCTGAATTCACATGGGACAGGAAGTCTTCACCATCCATAGTACTGAGCATCAGTGCTCCACCAGAGAAAACTTTCTTTACTATGAACGGACCATCATAATTCGGAGTCCACTTGCCCCTGTGGTCTGTATGAGGAGGAAGGAGTCTTTTCAGCACAAGATCTCCTACTTGGTATTCCCGAAGCCTGACTTTCTGATCGAAGGCTTTCTTCATTCTTTTCTGATATAACTGCCCATGACAAATCGCGGCTAATCTCTTTTCTTCGATCAGATTCAGTTGTTCGTATCGGGATCGGACCCATTCTGCTTCATTGAGTTCAACATCCATCAGTACCCGCAAGGAGGGTAATTCAACTTCAACAGGTAGGACTGCCTCCATACCATACACAAGCATATACGGTGTTTCCCCAGTAGATGTTATGATTGATGTACGGTACCCATGCAAGGAAAATGGTAGCATTTCATGCCAGTCTTTATAGGTAACTACCATCTTCTGCACAATCTTCTTGATATTCTTGTTAGCTGCCTCCACAGCTCCATTCATCTTTGGCCTGTAAGGAGAAGAATTGTGGTGTTGGATCTTGAAGTCCCGGCACAGTTCTGCCATCATTTTGTTGTTCAAGTTGGAACCATTATCAGTAATGATCCGCTCGGGAACTCCATACCGACAGATGATATCTCTCTTCAGGAATCTGACTACCACTTGCCTGGTGACATTTGCATATGAGGCTGCTTCAACCCACTTGGTAAAATAGTCAATGGCAACCAAGATGAATCTATGGCCGTTTGAAGCAGTCGGTTCAATCTTTCTAATCATATCAATGCCCCACATGGCAAAGGGCCAAGGTGAAGACATCACATTCAGGGGATTTGGAGGCACATGCACTTTATCCGCATAAATCTGGCATTTATGGCATTTTCTGGCATAGGCGCAACAGTATGCATCCATTGTGATCCAGTAATAGCCTGATCTTAACAACTTTTTAGCCATAGCATGCCCTCCTGCATGGGTACCAAAGGATCCTTCGTGCACCTCGTGCATCAACAAGTCTACCTCTGCCCGATCAACGCATCTGAGAAGTACCATATCAAAATTTCTCTTGTACAGGGAACCATCAGTATTCAAGAAGAAACTTCCAGCTAGCCTCCTTAATGTCTTCTTATCATTGGATGATGCCCCAGGTGGGTATGTTTGATCCTCCAAGAAGCACTTGATATCATGGAACCAAGGCTTATCATATTTGATAACATCTGCTGAAAATACATACGCTGGTCTGTCAAGTCTGGATACTGATATCCGAGGCACAAAGTTGGCAGCTTGAACTTTGATCATGGATGAAATGGTAGCCAGAGCATCTGCAAACTGATTTTCATCTCGAGGGATATACTCAAGCTTGACTGTTGTGAAGAAAGTCAACAACCTTCTCGTATAATCCCGATAAGGTATCAGATGATCTTGGTGGGTGTACCATTTGCCGTTGGTTTGATTAATTACCAGAGATGAATCTCCGAACACAGTCAAAGTCTTGATCCTGAGGTCAATGGCTTCCTCAAGACCCATAATACAGGCTTCGTACTTAGCTTCATTGTTAGTGCAGTTAAAGGTGAGTTTTGCCGAGAAAGGCATGTGAACTCCCTTAGGTGTAATGAGCACCGCACCAACACCACGACCATTCATATTAACAGCCCCATCAAACATCATAGTCCATTCTTCTTCCGGGTCAGGCCTTTTAGTGTGAATGGGCTCTTCATAATCTTTTTCTTTTATGAATATGATATCTTCATCAGGGAAGTCAAATCTCATAGGCTGGTAATCATTAATGGGTTGCTCAGCGAGATAATCAGACAATACACTGCCTTTGATGGCTTTCTAAGATGTGTATTGAATGTCATATTCTGTGAGGATCATTTGCCATCTTGCAACCCGTCCGGTAAGTGCTGGCTTCTCAAAAATGTACTTGACTGGATCCATCTTGGAGATCAATAAGGTAGTGTGGGTCAACATATACAGCCTTAGTCGGCGAGCAGCCCACGCTAAAGCACAACAAGTTTTCTCGAGTAGTGAATAACGTTGTTCACAGTCGGTAATCTTTTTGCTTAGGTAGTATATTGCATACTCTTTTCGACCAGACTCGTCATGCTGGCCCAACACACACCTCATCGACTCTTCTAATACGGTCAGGTACATGATTAGAGGTCTTCCTTCAACTGGAGGCATAAGGATTGGAGGCTCTTGTAAGTATTCCTTGATTTTATCAAAAGCCCTATGGCAATCTTCGTTCCACCTGACCGTTTGTTCTTTTCTCAACAATTTGAACAAGGGTTCACAGGTTGCTGTAAGATGAGATATGAACCTTGAAATGTAGTTCAATCTACCTAGAAACCCCCGAACTTCTTTTTCAGTCTTCGGTGCAGGCATTTCTTGAATGGCTTTGACTTTATCAGGGTCAACTTCAATCCCTTTCTCACTTACGATAAATCCCAGCAGCTTACCGGATCGCACCCCGAATGTGCATTTGTTGGGGTTTAGTTTCAACTGATACTTCTTTAGACGCTTGAATAGCTTCAACAGATTTACCAGGTGGTCTTCTTCTGTGAAGGACTTGGCAATCATGTCATCCACATAACATTCAATTTCTTTATGGATCATGTCATGGAATAATGTTACCATAGCCCGTTGATAAGTGGCACCCGCATTCTTTAGTCCGAATGGCATCACTTTATAACAGAACGTGCCCCAGGGTGTGATGAAAGTTGTCTTCTCCATGTCTTCAGGAGACATTTTGATCTAATTATATCCTGAAAATCCATCCATGAAGGAGAACACCGAGAACTGAGCCGTATTATCAACCAATACATCAATGTGAGGTAACGGGAAGTCATCTTTCAGGCTGGCTCTGTTCAGATCCCGGTAATCCACACACATCCTCACCTTGCCATTTTCTTAGGCACAGGTACAATATTAGCAACCCACGGTGGATAACTAGTCACAGCAAGGAAACCGGCGTCCCACTGCTTTTGTACCTCTTCTTTTATCTTCATTGCCATATCTGGGCGAGTACGGCGCAACTTCTGTTTTACTGGCAGACAGTCTTCTTTCAGAGGAAGTTTATGCATAACAATGTCGGTGTCCAACCCTGGAATATCCTGATAAGACCAAGCAAAAACATCCACATATTCCCGAAGCATGTCAATCAGTTGCTCTTTCACTGAATCTTGCAAGCAGGCCCCGATCTTAACTTCTTTCAAGTCTTCTTCCATACCAAGATTAACCGTTTCAATCTCCTCCTGATGAGGAGTGATAACCTTCTCCTCTTGTCTTAACAACCTAGCTAACTCTTCAGGTAGCTCATAATCTTCTTCAACCCCTTCATCAGCTTGATTGATTGGATTGTCAAAGTCATACGAAGTCATAGCGGTGTTGTTGTTGGTGTAGTCTGGAGGGCACTTTCTACAAGGGTTTAGATTTGTTCATTTTAGTGATCAGTTTTATCTTATTTAGAAAAAGTGAAAATGAAGTTGTTTATTTTGAAAAGCATTTCCATTTTATTTTTGTACAAAAAATGAAAAATGAAAAACAGTGAGCGAAAAAGAAAAGACTCATTTGCAAAAGACGTCCTGATATTCATTAATTGATCTTTGCACAAAATACAAGATGGCCCGATTACAAAATGAGTCTTGACATCTTGGGCAAGATGCAAGACTTGATGCATGTTTTAAAATACAGGAAATAATAATTACTCTGCAGGAGTAACTCTTATAATTTCCTGGGAAGACCAGTTTGAGACATGGCTCCCCGGGGTCCTTGGACGTATCCAGCTTTCCAGGTTGCGCTCATCTTCCGACTCATCTTCCAAATTGTTCACAGCATCTGGGGTGAGCATTCCCCCGCTGACAAACTTGGGCTCCTTGGCAGCCTCTGATTGATCTTGCTGAGTTGGTCTGTAACCCAACCCAAATCGGTCTTCTTTCTTCTCCACGGGCAGCAGCTTGCCCCAGCCTTGGGCGGTACCTTCCTCAACAACCTTCCGAGCTTGCTGGTACGATGTTATGGAAGTTCCCAGTACAGCAGATGCTTCATTAATGTTCAAGGCCTCAAACCCTTGGCTCATGGTTTCATGGATCTCCCCGTCCATTTCTATGTACTTATACGTAGCCAGCTGGCTAACAAAAATGTCCTCCTCCCCACAGATGGTGATGATTTGGCCTTCCCACTTGAATTTTAACTTCTGGTGAAGGTTAGACGTAACAGCGCCAGCGGCGTGGATCCAGGGTCTACCCAACAAACAGCTGTAGGCCGGCTGTATGTCCATCACAAAGAAGGTAGTTTTGAAGGTCTGCGGGCCAATCAACACAGGCATATCAATCTCCCCAAGCACTGATCTTTTAGAGCCATCGAATGCGCTCACCACCAAATTACTCGGACGCAATGCCAACCCATCATGCTCCAGCTTCACTAAGGCTTTCTTTGGTAGAACATTGAGTGATGACCCAGTGTCCACCAGTACATGAGATAGAACAGCACCCTTGCATTCCAAGGTGATATGCAAAGCCTTGTTATGGTTGTGTCCCTCTGTTGTTAAGTCAGTATTGGTAAAGCCTAGTCCATGACTGGTGTTCACATTTTCAACCACGGTTTCTAGCTGATTAACAATAATCTCCTCCGGCACGTATGCTGCGTGCAGGACCTTCAACAGTGCGTTCCTGTGAGCTTCAGAACACATCAACAGTGATAATATGGAGATTTTGGAGGGAGTTTGGTGAAGCTGGTCCACCACCTTGTAATCACTTCTTTTTATGATTCTCATGAACTCGTCTACATCTTGTTCAAAAGATGTCTTCTGAGTTTCTTTGGTAGTCGACTCTTTAAATACCACACTCTTTCCCTTTGCTTTAGCAGCAGCTTCTACTTCAGCATTAGGTTTTTGTGTTTGTGAGGCAAAAAGGCGTCCGCTTCTGGTGAAGCCTCCGCCTCCCCCAACATTATCAACTTGTGGAGAAGAGGTTGATGAATCCATAGTGATTTTCTCCCCATTGCAGTAGAGATCAGAGCCATAATGCCAAGGTATGGCATTGCTGCTTTCATAGGGAACTGGTCCAGGCACCGTAATAGTGACCGGACTGATTGCTGCAGAGGAGGGTACTGTAATGGTGTGCGGATCATAGTAAATTGTGACTGGTGATCTGGCAGGAGGTGCCATGGCTTGTTGTTGGAAATTGCTGTTGGGAGGAACATTTGATGGGTCATAGTAGATTGTAACTGTCGAGACATCTTCATTAATCCTTGATGGCGTTGTAGAAGATTCTGCTAATAAAATGGATGCTGATGTTGTAGAAGAAATGGCTGTTGAATTTTGACTTGTTGAAGTGATGGATGGAGTAATTGCTGATGATATCGATGAATCGGTAGGAATGATTGTTGTTGCTGTTGTAGAGGAATCGGGAATTGTTGTTAAAGGAATTGCTGGATTTGTAGGCGTCGTTGTTGAAATCTGAAGGATACCATCCTTAATAAGACCATCTATGCCACTTCTCAGCCTTTCACACCCATTGACTGCAATGTTGCAATACCCACAGCCGAGCTCACACCCGGGGAACACTTGGCATTCTAAAAGCTGAGCTTTAATTTCGACCAAAGGTGTTCGAATTTGTGCAACACTGGTGATCAAGGTAGATGGTTTGTCTTCCTCAATGGCATTAATCCTCGGCCCACCATGATTAGGCATAGGATTCCTGTTGACATTCGGAGGCGGTGCAAAGTTGAGGGCTTTAGAATCCACCAGATCTTGGACTTTCATTTGCAAGGCCCTGCATTTTTCAGTATTGTGACCAGGTGCATTGGAGTGGAAAGCACACCTGGCGTTGACATCATAATTCTTTGGGAGATTGAGGGGATCTGGTGGTGCCAACGTCCTTAACTCAACCAAGTTAAGCTTCAGGAGTTGTGGCAATAAGGAAGCATAAGGCATAGGGATGGGGTCAATCACCCTGTTTGCTTGTGATGGTCTTTGTTGGAAAGGACGCTGTTGTTGGTTGCTATTGTTGTTGTAGGTTCTCTGTTGCGGATACTGAACTTGTTGCTGATAATGTGGTTGTTGCTGAGGATATGCTGATTGTTGAGGAATCAGAGCTGGAATGGTAACTGCTGCTACTGACTGGTGTACATACTGAGGTCTGCCACTGTTTTCATGAATGGAATTGGTCTCACCGGCTCTTCGGGGTCCCACAAAAGGCTTCCTGGGATTACTGGATGAACTTGCACCACTGTCAGAAATTTTGCCCATTTTCAGTAGACTTTCAATCCTTTCACCAGCTATGACCACATCAGCAAAACTGGTAGAGGAAAAGGCAACCAGTCTATCAATATATGTTCCTTGCAGCGTATTCATGAACATGTCGGCCATTTCTCTTTCCGACATGGGTGGTTGGACAGCAGCAGCAAGCTGTCTCCACTTTTGGGCATATTCTCTTAAGCTTTCTCTGGAAGACTGGGACATTCCCATCAGGAGGGTCCTGTTAGGAGCCATGTCCAGATTGTATTGATATTGCCTGATGAAGGCTTCAACTAAGTCCTTCCAGCATCTAATGGTAGCTCTGGTCAAGTATGAATACCACTCTCTTGAAGCCCCGGTCAGACTGTCTTCAAAGTAGAACATCCACAGCTTCTCATCCATAGTATAAGCTTTAAGTCTTCCCAGGAAAGACTGCAAATGAGTTCGTGGACAAGAGGTTCCATTGTATTTCTCAAAGCACGGGGGTTTGAATTTGTGGGGAATTCTCACCCCATCCACTAGCCCCATGTCCATTACATCGAAGCCCAAGGAATTCTGAGACTCCAAAGATCTCAGCTTCTCAGCAATTTCATCTAACCTCCTGTCATAGACTTCATCTCCTGCTCCCATAACAGTAAACTGCTCCTCTTGGGGATCCTCCTGTAAGATTCTCCCCCCAGCAGTATTCCCTTGCACATTCCTTGGGATGTTAGCTTCCGGATCCATATGAGGTCCAAATACTGGTGGATCAATACGAGGCTGACCCCTTTCATTGTTGCTAGTTCCTCCTGTCCCAAGATGAGGCTCTTCAGGAGCTTGCCTTTCCACCAGTTCTCTTAATCTTTCTTGACTCTGGGCCAAGCCAGTCATCACAGCCATGAATTGAGACATCTGATTTCTCATTTCCACTCTCTCCTTAGCCATCTGATTTCTGACCTCAGTCAAATCTTGTTGTACTTGATCCATTTGAATACCAGGAAGGTTGTTGCGAGTAGGGTACCGATGCGCGCGGTTGACAGGGAACACTCGGCGACAAGCAATATTTCCTGAGATCACAACAAAGTTAGAAACAAAAATAATAAAACCTACAAAACAAAACAAAAGTTAGTATGCAATGCAGTATGCTTATTTGTTTTCCAAGGTATCCGGTTTGGTTCTTGGTTTTGACCTTTCCAGACCTCGAGGGAGATGCTTGATGTTGCTAAGAAAAGAAACCCAGTGAAAGCAAACTAATATATTATAGATGATGAACAAATACATAGTTTGTTTTACATGCCCCTGGAGGGTCAAGATACAAAAAGAGAAAAGTACATCAAATGGGAATGAACAACAAGCAAAGAAGTCAAACATTCAGTCCAAACTCATCCTCTTTGACCTCCTTCAGGAGTGCCTCAGTCATTGGACCAGCTGGGTGCTCTGTAATGGTCCTAATGAGGAGGTTCCTGGTGGCAATGGCAGTGGTCAGCTTCCTGTGCTTGTCCTGGTCTTTTGATCTCTTCAACCCTGCCCTGAGCTTCAACTCTGAAATCTCCCTCTGGGCTGCCAACAAAGCTTCCTGCTGCTTCTTCTCATTGGCCTCTAGCTGTTCAATCTTGGCTTGAGTCTTCTGGTCTTCTTGTGTACGGGCCTCGGTGATCCTGACCCACCTAGCCTGACTCTCTTGCAGATAGAGCTCAGTCCTAGCCTTCTGAATCTTGGCTTCTTTACAAGCATTCTTCAATATTTGTTCCCCAGCTCTAGCTTTCCTGATGTAGTCCTCGGTCTTCTCAATTTTGGTAAGATGCTCCACCCTGAGCTTCTCCAACCTCTCAATGTCCAGACGACCATCACTCCTTTCCCAAAGGGTCTTCTTCAAAGCTTGAGATAGATTCTCATTCCTTTCCTTCAGCTTCTCAAATTCTTCCAGGCTGACAGTTGCTGCAGGTTATACTGTAGATGGTCCAGGTATGTCCTCAATGGTGAAAGGCATTCCAGTAATCTGAGCTCTAGTACGGGACCAATCATAGTACTGAGCTGAAGCAATATTATTACACCTCCCTAGAATAGCCATCCCTTTTGTTTGGATGTTGTCCCAAGCCCAGGATGCTTGTCTGACAGCAGCTGAATTAGGCTTCATTTCACAGTACATGGTCTCAGCCAAATCTTGCACTCTGGGAGGGTGAATCAAAGCATAGCCCAGTTGTCTCTTAAACAGCAAAGGATTGTAGTTGATGCAACCCTTTACTCCTATCAGAGGCACATTTGGGTACTGCCCACAGCTGGTGATAATGTCTTTTCCCTTGGTGCTCTGGGTGCACCATCTAATATCATCTGAAGTCAAAGCAATGAGCCTCTTGGCCCAATTCTTCTGTTGGTGAGGGTTCAAGAAAGCATCTGACTTAGGTAGGTGTCTGAGCAGCCAGGTGTGAAACAAAGGAGCACAACATCTCACCAACTTCCCCCTTTGTTTTTCATTCCTCTGATGGATGGAGTAATAGAAATCTCCCAGCAATGTGGGTACTGGGTTCTTCAGAAGAAACAGATGAATGGCATTCTTGTTGACAAATTTGGGCTCATCTGCAAACAGTATAACCCCATATATGCTGAGGGCTAACAGTGCACAGACTGCCCTCCACTCTCCCAAGGAGGCCTTCAGGATGGCCTGATAAATCAAGAAGTCCAAGTGCAAACCAGGGATCCCAGCTTTTGTTGTCATGCTTTGCTCAATCAAGGCAGGCTCCAAGTACAGTGCTTTTGCTACTTCTCCATTGCTGGGAAAAGTCATTTCCGGGTTGAAAGGGAGTCCACCCCTGATAGGTACTCCAATCAATGAGGAAAACTCTTCCAGTAGAGGCCCTAACTGAAAGTCTGGGAAGGTGAAGCATCTCAAAGGAGGGTCATAAAACTGCAAGCAGGTGTGGATCATGCTCCTCTGAGAAGGGTCAAGGTCCATAACCATATCCAGGATACCTCCATAGTGTTCCCTGAACAATGGGATGTGGTCAGGGGTGATAAGTGACTGGACCTGCCTGATACCAGTCAACAAAGGCTCAAAGAAGTGGTAGGATATGTTGCTCTTCTTGGGAATGGTCATAAATGCTGAAGAGGAGGAAGATAGTTGCTGATGAAGATCAAGGCTGATACTGGAGATGGGCCACTGACAGGCTGATGTTGGTGATGATGAGAATAGCTGAAGCAGATAACTGATGAAGCAGAGGTCTATGTAGAAGAAGGGGTCAAAACCAAACCAGATATATTGTGGGTACCCTGAAAAACAAATAAACAAATGTTAAATGATGCAAATGATGATATATGCAAATGATATGCAAGGGTTTGTGATTAAGCTGGATCTGATCATCTGTATTGATATAAGCCCATGTATGTTCAAAGAAGGTCCAGATGGAGGTTCATAAATCCAGTAACCAAGGTGGGGGACTCAAATAAAGAGTCACATATCCAGGGTTAATCACAAGAATTGTCCAAAGTGGAGTACTCTTAAACAAAATAAAAACAGGGTATGATGTGGCCAAGGGTACCTGCAAACCTATAAACAGCCCAACCCCCTCACAGGTAGTGTTCTAGAACAAGGATCCTCAGACTTGGATCAGTTATGAGAAGTGTAAACACTTCTAACCCGAGGGTACAGTGTTTACAATAACCATAAATGATCCTCCTCTAATTCACCTCAGCTTCTGAAGGTCATAATAAAGGTCATCCAAACTTAGCAGGCTTCCCAGATAGCCCTAGCACTACAGGAAATCTGTAGCACAGAGTTCTCAAGAAGAAACCCACATCTGAACTGTGTTTCATATTCCCGCACCAGACCGAAATGGAATGGGAAAGAACATGAACCACTCTAGCCTAAGTGTCACTCAGGTCCCAGGTATAGGACCTTAAACTCTCAATGGAACCCCACCCATCAAAACAGAAACCAGATCCAGCAATGATAATGACAGTATGAAATATGTAAAACTGTAAAGGAAAGCGATAAATAAAGTTGTACATAAAGCAGTAAATAAAGCAAATAAATAAACACAATTAGCACATAACACCCCAGTAAACACAAATCAAACAAGCGCTAGGAGGAACCTACTAAAATAACCAGAAGCCCTGGTTACAGTATAAGGGTCCCCAGCAGAGTCGCCAAGCTGTCGCTCCCACCAAATGAGACTAAGTCAAATGGGGTACAGATGCGAACGGTCGGCGAAGGGGATAAGAACACACAAGGGTGAACTCAGAAAGAAGAGAGTCGCCAGCTAGGCATTTTTATCCCGGGGGAAAGGTAATGCTGCATGAACCTGAGAAAAGATGGACAAGACGGTTGCGAACCAGAGAAACTGAGAAAGGGGGTTGGTTACAACCTGGGAAGGTGTTAGCACCCAGATTGTCCGCCGTACTCGACGGGATCCACGCTTGAAAGATTTGTGTTTAAAGGGGTAGTGTCAGTGCTATTTGTGTGTCAAAGCTAGAAAGAATGCAAGTGTCAGTGCTGGAAGAAAGTGAAGTGTATAAGAGAAGTGTCAGTGTAAGAACAAGAATGAAATACTCAAGGCAATGAGACTTAAAAGAATAATGCTGAAAGGAGGGGGAATATACAAAGACTTTTGTTCGATAACCGTTAAGTTATGCCTACGTATCCTCTCGTGCAATGAGGAAGTCAGAACACCGTAGTTCGACTCAAAGAGACTGAAAGATAAATTGACTTGTGAACTGCTTACTTATCTATGCTCAAGTGTATGACCTATCTGGCTCAGGTGCAAACTGTCTTGCATTAGACGGAAGAAGCAAGTTCTCGTTTGTGAATGAATGAGATGAGAAAAGAATCCCGAAGGAGACGATTATTGTTTGTTTTTGTGTTTTCAGTCTTTTATTGCTTTTGGACATTTGTCATAAGAAAATGAGCTTAAGCCTAAACCAAGGGTTAGTAAACTCATCACATCTTCCCTCTGATTAGGGGTAATGAGAATACCTAAAGTATGAAGTAAACACCTCACACTTAATCACCATGATGTAGGATCAAGATCATTAACCTACTTGCAATTATTTAGATGTTTTTGGAGTTTTTGTTTAGTGTTAAGTAATGAGTTTAAGCCATAATCAAGGATTTAATGGACCCATTACACCATCCTAATAGAAGGATGATAGATGAGAACATTTAAGCTGAGAAAGGCTCCTCAACTTAATCCATGATTAGGGATTAACCTCATGACAAAACATAACCTTTATTAAATGGATTTTAGTTAATGATGAGATGAAGAAATGGATTTTATGATTTGTAAGACAACTTGAGGGGGACTTGTCCATTAACATTAGGGTTAGTCCTTCTTAACCAATTAAGGAAGAATTAGAACCCTAATGCAAGGCCCAAGTTACAAGCTTGATGTCTTAGTTATTATTAGGTGATTTTATTTAAAGGATTTAAACACATTAAGGTTTTAACACTTAGGATTAAAGTTATACACTCCATCCTAATAGAAGGATGTAGGCATAACCTTAATCACAAAGCCTTAAAACCTTTAAGGTTTAGTCCTTGGTTAAGAGATGAGAAAAGAAGACTCAAAGATGACACAAAGGCAAAACTAAATGGGGACTAATCAAACCCTAATTATGATCATGCTTGGTTGTTCCTAGGGTTTATGAGGCTTGCAGAAGATCTTCAAGGAAAGCCACCAGAAAAGAAGCAGATGAAAGGAGGAAGAAGCAGAGAGAAGCAAGACAACTTGCTTCACCTAAGAAGACAAGTTGCTTGAAGAAAGAAAGTGAAGAGGAAACATGAATGAGCAAGCTCACTCTAAAACAAATACCAAATGCAGCAATGAATACATAAAAAGATATGAGAAAAGATTATGAGAAGTGAAGGCAAATTCACTTCTCAAACATTTACCACCTGAAAAGTTAATAACAATGAAATGAAATGCAATGAAAATGAAATGAAATGCCATGATGCAAACCAAAGTCAGAAGCATGAACATGATGTTGATGATGCTAAGAGATGATGCAAACATATGTCAAGAGTTGTGGATAATCATACAAGGATGAGGATGCAAATGAAGCATGCTTTGAACCATGAAAGTTCATGAAAGTTTATGAAATGGAGTGAATATATTACATGGCAAATGAATGATGCAATGGTCAAACATGATTCTAATATGTCCTAAGATGTCTTATATGCCATGTTGATGCATAAAATGTCATGGTAAGTTCTTGAATGCAAGCATATAAGAGATGGATGCAAATGAAGGCAAGAATTAGGGTTTATGCATAACATGCAACACAAAATTCAAAATCAGAAGCAAATGACATGATAAAAAATTGAAAATGGGATCACAAGAACCCTAACCCTTCATGATATCACACCCCAAAGGAGGAGACCTAACTCTTAACCTAATGGAAGTTATGAATTTTCTAAGTTACCTAGGGTTTTAAGGTACCTTGAGGGGAAAAATGCAAATTAAATAAAAAATGCATAAGAAATTTGTGACAAAAATATGCTTGAAACTACATGCTAAATGAAGATCAATGCAAAAAGAATCAAGGTCATGTCATACATGGTTAGGAAGAAATGAATTTTTGAAGTTAGGGTTCAAAAATAGGGATTTTATGAACCCTAAATTCAAGAATTTTGCCAAAAGATGTTCAAACCAAAACATAAATTTGTATGGATGGCATGACAATGTTTCTAAATGTATTGGGATGGTTCATGATTTTTTTGATGATTTTAGGAAACCTAAATGCTATTTTAATTAATTAATCTTCATTAATCAATTAAAATAAACATTTAAATATTTTTAAAATGGTTTAAAAATGAAAAAAATAAAATAAAAATTATTTTTGGGTTAAGAAAATTATTTAAAGTCAGCATGCAAAAAATTAATATTTTTGAGATTTTGTAGCTATTTTAAAATAATTATGCAAAACAAATGAGAAAAATATGAAAATAAATGAATTAAAAGGGAAAGTATGCAGATCCTAGGGCTGATATTCAAATGGAAAACGCGCGAATTGACTTGCGCGCAAAGGGAGGGCTCAGATTGAAACTGGAAATTCAAATTTCCTTAATTATATTTAACTTAATTAATCCTGAATTAGGGCTAATACACGAAATCTGGACCATTGGTTGCGCGCGGGAAAAGAGATCCAAGGGTTCACATTTAAACGAAACCCTAATCACAATTAAAAGCCCTAATGACTTTCAGGTCACCGGAGAAGAGCTCCGGTCGTCTTCTCCGGTGACACCCCCCCTTAAAAATCTCAACTTCTTCCCTGGGTCATTTCTGGAGCTCTAAAGCTCCAGATTTGTTCCTCTCACTCCCCTAAACCTAAATCCACCCTCAAATGGAATTTATTTTCACTCCTAAACATGATTCGAAGCCAAGAACACAAATATGCAAAACTTTCAGACAAGCAATACACCCTCATCTCTCCATCATTTTCAATAATTTCAAGTTCATTGCAACCAGGGGATCAAACACAACCAATTAAGAACTTAAACTAGAGGTTCTGGAAAAAAGTTTCACTTGGCTACCTGAGATGAAGCTTTCAACCTATGAGCTTTCTGACTGTCTCCTTGCTTCAAAATGCCTCCAATGACCTCCCTGAAGAAGCTTTGAAGCTTGGATGGAGTTTTTTATGGCTGTTTTGTGAGTTTGTGATCAACTGGTCAGAAAATCGTGTTTGAGTTTCAAGGGCTTTTAAGGCAAGATGAAGGGTGGTTTATGCTCTATGAAGCTTTTCTGAATGAATGGTGAAGTTGGCTTTGAGGTTTGATGTTTGTGTGATGAGATTCGAATGAAAATGCAAAGAGGGAGGTTTTTGTGAACTATGGAAATGATGTGGTTTCAGGCTCCAAGATTGTGTGAAATGTGATCCTTGAGGCATGTATGTGAAGCTGTGATTGGTCAGAGTAGTTGGTGTGGCTCAGTTTGATTGGTATGGCTCAAGTTGCATAAAGTCAACATTTGTGTAAGTGAAGGTATGGGCTGGTTCAGTCATGGTACAAGGGCATGGTTCGAATCAGCTTGCTTCAAAGAGGTCCATGGAAGTCATTTTTGGCAGCTGGCACAAGTGGATGAGAAGCTTTGGGTCATTTTGCAAATTCATGGAGTTTTGGCCCCTTTTGGATTTCTTAATGATCAAGGCATGAAAATGAGGGATTCTTTGGGCCATTCTGAATTTTATGTCATGTGTTATGTTTATGTGATGCTTAGAAGTCAATTTGAAGTCATAGAAATGCTTGGCATGTGAATTTGCAAGTTTCCCTCTTTGGTGTAAAAGTGAAATTTTAGTGATTTTGTCCAACTTTGCAAGGCCATAACTTTTGATCCAAAATGAATTAGATCAAGTTCTTGTACTTTTTGAAAATGGGAGGATCCAATCTACAACTTTCATGACCAAAGATTTTTCATTTGAAGCATTTTTGAATCAAAAAGAGGAGGTTGAAAAACTTTCCCAAAATGGCAAGTTTGCATTACAAGTCACTTTCCCCAAAAGGCAACTTTGCAAATGGCTTGAAATTCTTCAATTTTGTGAACTTCTAACATCTTCTATGATCAAATAAAGATCATACACATTCAAAATGATGGAGAAACCCCTTTGGTTGGATGACTGGGGGCCTCAGATGCCCTGATTTTGCACTGACTTACTCAAGAAGTCATCTTTTGATCAGATGCCTTCCCCATTGAATTTCTTCATGAAAATTGGTATTCATGATCCTAATAACATATAGAGATCAATAGAATCAAGAATGACCAAAAAATTTGGAGTTATGGCCTCTGAAACCAAAACCCTAATTTTAGGTCATCTGTGTAGTTAAACCTGGCTCTACTTCCATGCCTTTCTCAGTTCCTGTGATTCTTTGACTTCCTTGACCTTGGGAGGATATAATATGATTCTTGAAATACGTGGACCCTCTTGAGATGATTGAAGGCCTTTGGAGTGGCTCAGATAGCCCAGGGATGGCTCAGATCACAAACCCTAGATGCAGATGACTTTGAATCAATGTAGTGAAGCAAAAATGCAATATGAGATGACATGATTGAACTTATGCAATATGAAAAGAAACACAAGCCATGATGAAATGATTGAGGGAAAATTTGGGGTGTTTACAAAGTGTCAGTTCAAAAGGTGAATTGCTCAGGAACTGAGGCTTAGAAAAGAATGCTGGAAGAGGGGGAGACACAGAGACTTTTGTTCGATAACTGTTAAGTTATGCCTACGTATCCTTGCATGCAATGAGGAAGTCAGAACACCGTAGTTTGACTCAAAGAGACTGAAAGATAAATTGACTGGTGAACTGCTTACTTGTCTATGCTCAAGTGTATGACTCATCTGGCTCGAGTGCTAACTGTCTTACATTAGACGGAAGAAGCAAGTTCTCGTTTATGAATGAGGATGATGAGAAAAGAATCCCGAAGGAGACGATTATTGTTTGTTTTTTTGTTTTCAGTTTTGTTATTGTTTTTTTTTGTGTTTTGCGTAAGTTAATGAGCTTAAGCCTAAATCAAAGGCAGTAAACTCATTATATCCTCCCTGATTAGGGATAATGAGAATACTTAAGTATGAGATAAGCATCTCTACTTAATTGCCATGATGATGTAGGATTAAGATCATTAACCTACTTGTGATTATTTAGATGTTTTTGGGTTTTTGTTTAGTGTTAAGTAATGAGTTTAACCTCTAATCACAGATTAGTGAGCTCATTACACCATCCTAATAGAAGGATAATAGATGAGAACACTTAAGCTGAGGAAAATACCTCAACTTAATCCATGGTTAGGGGTTAAATTCATTATATAACAAAGCCTTTATTAAGTGGATTTTAATTAAGGGTGAGATTAAGAAATGAGTTTTATGGTTTGTAAGACAACTTGTGGGGGACTTGTCCATTAAACACTAGGGTTAGTCCTTCTTAACCATGAAGGGAGAATTAGAACCCTAATGTAAGGCCCAAGTTACAAGTTAATGTCTTAGTGATTATTAGATGGATTAATTAAGAGGTTTAAACAAATTAAGGGTTTAACACTTAGGATTAAAGTTATACACTCCATCCTAAGAGAAGGATGCAGGCATAACCCTAATTCCAAAGTCCTAAAACCTTAAAGGTTTAGTCTCTAATGATGAGATGAGAAGAGAGACACAAAGAAGATTCAAAGGAAAAAGTCTAAGGGAAACTGATAAGTCCTAGAAAGTTATCATGCTTGGAAGTCCTATGGTTTGTGAGGCTTAAGAGGAGAAGTCTTCAAGGAAGCCACCAAGGAGAAGCAAGATGAAAAGAGAAGGAAGCAGAAGAATAAGTTACTTACTTCCTAAGAAGATAAGTAACTTAAAGAAAGAAAGGAAGAGGAACACAAGTGAGCAAGCCCACTCAAAGACAATAAAAAATGCAGCAAGGATGCAATATGAAAGAGATGAGAAGAAGTGGGAGGTGAAGGCAAATCCACCTCTCAAACAACTTACCATTAACCTGAAAAGTTAGCACAAGATGCATAAGGAAATAAATGAAATGAAAAAATGTATATGCAAAGGCAAAGACCAAAATCAGAAGCATGTACATGATGCAAATGATGTTATGACATGATGCAAAGGCATACAAGATGCATAGGTGTGATCATACAAGAGAATGAATGCAAATGAAGCATGTAGGAAGCATGTGAACACATGAATGTTTATGAAATGAAATAGATGTAAAGCATAGAAAATGTATGAATAAATGATCAAGCAATGTTCAAGAAATGTTTTAAGATGTCTAAAATGGCATACAAATGCTTAGAATGACATGGCAAGTTCACATGTTCATGCAATGCAATGTAAGATGCAAAATTAGGGTTACATGGAAGGATGAGATGCAAATGTCAAAGACAGAAGCAAATGACATTATAAAAAATTGAAAATTCACTCAAAGGAACCCTAAACCTACACTAGATTACGATCCAAAGAGGAGGTCAGAAACTAAACCTAGAAGGAGTTATGAATTTCCTAAGTTTCTAGGGTTTTTTGGGTGATTCTCAATGTAAAATGCCAAACAAATTGAAAATGCAAGATAAATTCATGCCCAAAATATTCTAGATACTACATGATATGTGTAAAACAATGCAAAAAGAACCATCTTCAAACCCTTCATGGTTAGGCAGAAAAGATTTTTCAAAGGTTAGGGTTTAAAATGTGATTTTATGAACCCTAAATTCAAAGAAAATTGTCAAGTTATGATCAAAACCAAAAAGAAATTTGTATGAAGGGTTTGAAAATGTTTCTAAATGTGTTAAGATGCAACATGATTTTTTTTGTGATTTTTAGAAACCTAAATGCTATTTTAATTAATTAAATTCAATTCAATTAATTAATTAAAATAAATATTTAAATATTTTAAAAATACAATTTTTATGCAAAAAATAAAATAAAAATCATTTTCTGATTAAGAAAAATATTTGAAACAAAAATGCAAAAGGATATATTTTTGGGATTTTTCTAAGTATTTTAAAATAAATATGCAAGAAAAATGAATAAAAATGAATAAAAGAGGAAGTATGTTGATCCAGTGGTCCAGGTTTCAAAGAAAAAGGGAGGGAATTGACTGCGCGCCATATCCATGGTGTCGCTCCCGGGATTTTCATCCTAGTACAAACGCGAAAGTGGCGCGGAAAAGGTAGAGTCGCCAGCCAGACATTTTTATCCCGAAAGAATGGGAAAGGTAATGTTGCACAAACCTAAGGAAGAAGGAAAGGACAAGGTCCTGCGAACCAAAGATCTGGGTTCGGGAGTCGGTTACGACCTGGGAAGGTATTAGCACCCCAGACCGTCCGCCGTACCCGACGGGATCCACGCTTGCTTGTTTGCTTCAAAGGGTGAGAAATAACTGCTGAACAAATAACTGCTAACTGGAATGGGAATGAGAAAGGAGTTAAAAGAGAACAAAAAGAAAGAATGGGGAAAATGTAGGGAAAATAAAAAATGTGCTCGACCGGGCCCTACCCCGCTTCCTACGTACCTCATCGGGATAATGAGGATCAGAGTCGACGTAGTTCGTCTAACTAAGGCGGGAACTATTTTTTGTGGTTTTTATAGTTGGAACTGCGTATGTCTATGCTCAGGTGTTGCAGGCTCGTTTGGTACGAGTGCATTTGCCGTCTTCATGCGAGATAAGTCGTCGCGAGTTCGCGTTGTGAGTGAATGAGATGAGAAGAGAATTCCCACAGGAAAGTCGCTTGTTATTTGTTTTTTTCTTTTATGAGAAGTGTTTTGAATTTGTTTGTGAACATTCTCATACTAAGACCTGTCCATCGCGGGAAGCACTTATACCTCGCCCCGAAACAGGACGCGTATAAGCACTCTGCAACAAAGTCTCGTGTCGTACAAGTACATTCAATCTTTATTAGGTGTTTTATTATTTTCTTCATGAGATGAGAAAGAATGACTCAAGTCGGAAAAATGACAAAATTAAGGGGGACTAAGACCAACCATAAGTTATTTATTATTCATAAAAGGGAGATCCTAATGGTTTGTGAGGTCTTCTAATCCTAAAGATCAAAAAGGAAAAGAAAGAAGGGAAAAGGATGCAACTTACTTCCTAAGGAAGGTAAGTTGATCCTAACAAAGGGGAATCCTACCAAACACAAATATGGAAGGAAAAATGAATTAAAATGCATAAAAGAAACGCATAAAAAATAAAAGGATAAGGTGAAGTAAACTTACCTCAATCTTCCCCACTGCAAAACAAATGTTAATGCACATTTTTATTAAAAAGAATCAGGTAAACACACACTAAACAATTTCTAAGGTAACTTGGACCTAAACTAGACCCTATTTTAATTCTAAAGGAACTAGAAAAAGGCTAAAACCAAAATACAACACCTATTACAACCCCCTAATACCCAAACAACTATGAAAACAAGGCACAATACAACTTAGCTTTGTACAGCCAACATGCAGCATGAAAAAGTAGGTGTAAAAGGTTACAAACAACATGTACACATAACAAACAGCACACATTTTACAACACCTATATGCGAAAACAGCTATGAAATGCAAAATCCAGAATTGCTTATTTGCATTTTTTAATGCACAAACTCAATGAAACATGCACTAATTTGATCATGAACATGCATTTAAACATCAACATATACAAATGCAAGAACATGAACATTATTGAATGATTATGCAAGAATGCATCATATGGATTATGCAACAAGTAAATGAAAAAATGTAACACATGAACATGCATATGAACATGGCATATGAACATGATGATCATTGATTATGAACATGCAACATGATGGCTCAAAAATAATGTCAAACCTAATACAAAATTCAGAATTAAATTGATATGGATGATGTGATCAAGTATGCAACGAAATGGAAGAAATGCACATACTTATGATTATTCAACATGCAACATGCATCAACATAATGGAATGCAAAAATGATTTGATGCAATGCCAAAATGTAAAAACAGAATGTAACATGATTATTATATGCCTAATGATGCATGAACATGGCAACAAAAAGCAAGAACTTAAACTATGCACAAAGAAGCACAAAAACGCATAATACGCAACATGGACGGAAACGCGTCGAAACGACTCGAAACGGGGGAATGAGCTACTGGAAATGGACCTAAAAATTCCCTAAAATCACTACCTAAACATGTATGAACATTAGAGGCACTAGAACTTAGGACTAAGCCATCAAATAAGCAAGAAAACAAAAAATTAACAGCGTTAACCGGTTAACCGGTTAACGGACCTTAATCTGCCCTATTTTGTGGCCAATACGCACTCGTTAACCGGTTAACACTGAACCAGAAGGTAAAAAAAGTTGAGAGAAAAGTTCTTTTGGCCACAAACTCACTTCTAATGATCCCTAACATTCCTAGGAACATGCTAACACTAATTTCTACTTAATTGGAGCTTATTTACACATGATAGAACCTATATCTATTAACATCTTAAATCCAAATTCAACCAAAATCACAAATCACAAGCAAACATAATCGAAACGGAATTGATTTTAAACAAAGTGAAAAGCACTTAAAAAATGCCAAAAGTGGCGAGATGAAGAGAATAGCTTAAAGAAGAAGTGATTAAGATCACCAACCTATGAAGCGGAGGAGTGCTTCGGTGATTGTTGCAAGAATCGGAGCTTGAATCGAAGAGAAAACCGAAAACCGAGAAATCGTAAAATAAATGTGTTCTTGACGTTTTGATCTTCTTGCACTTCCGATAAGCCGAAAACTTCAACAAAATCAGTAGCTTATCCTTCTTCAATCCACAAAATATGAAGGTTGGAGGCTTAAGCTTCAAGATCTTCAAGTTTCAATGTGAAACTTGAAGAGCTTATTTGAAAAAGCTTTGGCGAAAGGAGGGAAAAGGAGGAAAAGTGAGAGAGAAAAAGTGATCATGCAAGAGTGAAAAATTGGAAAATGGTGTTCAACCCTTTTCAATGAAGTGATTAAGGCATATATAGAGGCTAGGCTAGGAGCTAGGTTTGGGTTTGGGGCCCAAAAATTAGGTTTGGGATCCAAAATTAGGTTTGGTAGTTAGTTAGGGTTAGGGTTGGAAAAGGTAATATTCCTTGGAATATTCCTTGGAATTCTCTAGAAGATGGTAGAAGATGGTTGAAGTTTCCAAGGGAAATGGAGTGGAAAAACAAGATGGAAAGAATGAAAGGAAGTGTGGAAAGAAAGTGGAAGGAAAAGTGGAGGGAAACGCAAAACCAACTACCTTTCAAACGATTTTTCTTTGATTTTTCTATGATTCCTCCATCATTTCTTGACCAAACTTGAACCATAGGATCATTGTAACCCTAAATTCATGATCTCGATCTTAAAAGTCCGGAGTCGACCCCTTTTTACCTAGCTCGGTTGCCTTTTCCCCGATTCCTCGATTTTCCGTCGTCCAGTCGAACCCCTTCCAAAATGAATTTGTGGACGAGATTTGAACCTCAGGAACTTGACATCATATATAAGTCAAAGGAATCCTTTTTGAATCAAAACTTCACACAGAAGCCCCGTAGAAATGAAACCCTAATTCGGCCCTTTTCCTCAAAAAATATAGCACTGCTTGCCTCCTTCAATCAAACTCCCATCTTTCCATGGCTTGTGGCTTCAAGTGAAGACTTGTGGGATATCGTGAACCCCTTGCACAAGGTTGAGAAGCTTTATGGCCCTTCGGTAGCCTCTTCATAGCTTTCGGTTGCTCTGATCATTGATCACATACCCATGCCTCAGCTATGCAATGTTTGATGCAATGTTTTTGGTTATTTTATGAATTCATGAATGCAAAATGCTATGAAAAATGTTGAGGATATGAGAGGGAAAATTTTGAGGTATTACAGCTGCCCCTATTCAATCACCTGCAGGCATGAACGAATACTTGCAAGAGTTTTTAGACGTTCAAGGTATGGAGTGATTGAATACTCAAATAAAACCTGAAAATTTGAACTCTGTGGGAAGTAAAATATATTGGGAAGAATGTCATCCTCAAATGACAATTCTCAAAAGGGATCCTTGGATTCAAAACGAAACCATCCTCGAATCGAGACGCGATGGCATATCGGCCTCAATCAATAACCAGAAACACAAAGACTGGCCTCAGACAGACTTTGCAAAAGAGACAAACTGACCTCAATAAATAAGCTTAAAATGGTCTATCACCCTCGAATGATAGCCACAACAAACAAGACCAACCTCAGAAGGACTTAAAGAAAAGAATGCCATCCTCGAATGACAATTCTCTAAAGGATCCTATGATCTAAAACGAAACCATCCTCGAATGGAGACGCAATGGTATACCGGTCTCAGTCGATAACCAGAAACACAAAGACTGACCTCAGACAGACTTTGCAAAAGAGACAAACTGACCTCAATCAATAAGCTCAAAACAGTCTATCACCCTCGAATGATAGCCACAACAAACAAACAAGACCAACCCCGGAAGGACTTGAAGAAAAGAATTCCATCCTCGAATGACGATTCTCAAAAGGATCCTCGGATCTAAAACGAAACCATCCTCGAATGGAGACGCAATGGTATACCGGCCTCAGTCGCTAACCAAAAACACAAAGACTGACCTCAGACAGACTTTCCAAAAGAGACAAACTGAACTCAATCAATAAGCTCAAAAATGGTTTATCACCCTCGAGTGATAGCCACAACAAACAAACAAGACCAACCTCAGAAGGACTTGAAGAAAAGAATGCCATCCTCGAATGACAATTCTCAAAAGAGATCCTCGGATCTAAAACGAAACCATCCTCGAATGGAGACGCAATGGTATACCGGCCTCAGTCGATAACCAAAAACACAAAGAAAATTGGATAAGATGGAACGGGATCGTTGTACATAAACGAGAGCCCAGGCAAACAGGGCCGTTGTACAAAACGAAAGCCTGCAACGCGACTGTTGTACCAAACATGACGCAGAATAATTTGCAAACATTGATCTGAAAAGACAAGGGTGTCTGAAAAATAATGTTGGTATCCTCTGTGCGGAGTACTTCAGGTTGAGAATATGTCATATATACCTCAAAAATGGCCCATGCTGGCATGCATATGCTTGAATTTATGGCGTAATGCTCCATGATGATGGAAATGCTACGCTTTGGAGGATGAAAATGTAATGATGATTACTAAATGCAAATGCAAATGCAAAGGGATCTCCTGATGAGGAGACTGCAAGTATCCCAGGTGGCTTGACTGGGGAGAACTGATGATCACTGCATTGATCTGGTCCATTCTGACGCGGAGGAAACGACTCTATGGGGAAAGTGCTAATCACTGCACTAATCTGATCCGTCCTGATGAGGGGAAGATAACTCTGCGGGGAAAGTTGTCAATGATACGCCGGCTCTGAACATCCGCCATTGCCAAAAATAAATTGGACTTTGAGAATGGAGCGCCAAGACCCTACTGGAGACGCACTCTTCTTGATAGGTACACTACCCGTTGAATTCTGTCGGGGAAGTGAAACCTTCTGACTTAGCTAGGGAAACAAAGGCATGACACTACTGAGGAAGCAACTCGCTGGGGAGGAAAGACACTCCTTGTACTGCTGAGAATTGCCCATGTCTGAAGGGAAACTTCTGCTTGGGGATGACACCCACATTCTGCTATCTTGCTGAACTCCGCTGGGGATTTACTTTTTTCTCTATTAGTAATACCAGTACTTGTACCTGCATGAACACAATCGATAGTACTTGCAACATGGAAAGTTAGTTTGGGACTTGCCTGCCCCAGGCTCGTAGTATGAACCATTATTTGGGTATCTCGACACCCTTTCAGAGTTGTATTAAATGTTTATGTCCTCCTGCATGAGTTAGAAAGCATTCAAATGTTCACAACCCAATATAAATCACAATTTGCTGGACGTTTTTGCAATCAATCAATGCTAGATGAAGGAACAAAAACAAGAAGCAAAATAGTCACAAGTTGACTGAAGTTGAATTTTATCGATTCGGAAAAATGGCCATGAATAGGCAGTACAAAGGAAGCAGTCCCCTGGAAAGAGGAAACAACCAAAAAGGAAAACAAAGCTATCCTATTGGCAATGTGAGAAGTGGATCTCATCAAGTCTCAACCCGATTATTACTCGTATGTCTTCAAGACGCTCTACTCGCTCTGCCTCTTGAGAAAATGTAATTGAACTGATCTTCAACCCTTATAATAGCCTCAGCTGTAGATAGGTTACGGATCTCATAGATCGCAGTCGTTCGTATTAATCTCTCTTTTGCGTGGATCGCCTTTTCAGGTTTTCAATCCACCGGGATACCCTTTTTTGCCTGAGTTGTCCGATGTGGCTTTTCAACTCAGCGGGTGTACAATTTTTTCCAAAATTTCCCCATCTTTTGCCCGAGCCTTTTATTCTGTTTTTGGCTCGCCGGGATGCCCATTTTTGCCTGGATCTTTATTCTGTTTTTATCCAGCGGGTCCTTTTTTACACGAAGTATTTTCTTACTGCGTCTGCGTTAACAGGAGATTGGAAGTCTTCTCCGTCCATGGTCGTCAGCATCAAGGCTCCACCTGAGAAAACCTTTTTAACCACGAATGGTCCTTCATAGTTGGGTGTCCATTTTCCCCTGTGATCGTTAAGAGGAGGAAGAATCCTTTTCAGCACCATGTCACCTGGCTTGTACCTCTGTGGTCGCACCTTCTTGTCAAAAGCCTTCTTCATCCGTCGCTGATACAACTGTCCATGGCATACAACTGCTGGACGTTTTTCTTCAATGAGGCTCAACTGGTTATATCTGGATCGGAGCCACTCAGCTTCATCTAACTTAATGTCCATCATCAACCTCAACGAGGGGATTTCCACTTCAATTGGTAGGACTGCCTCCATACCATACACCAGTGAGAACGGGGTTACCCCTGTTGAAGTACGTACTGACGTTCTGTACCCATGCAATGCAAATGGTAGCATCTCCTGCCAGTCCTTGTACGTCACAACCATCTTCTACACAATCTTCTTGATGTTCTTATTGGCAACCTCGACGATGCCATTCATCTTCGGGCGATATGGAGAAGAGTTGTGATGCTCTATTTTGAAATCTCGACACAAGTCAGCCATCATCTTGTTGTTGAGATTAGAACCATTATCAGTAATGATCCTTTCAAGAATTCCGTATCGGAAAATGATGTCTCTTTTAATGAACCGGGCTACCACTTGTTTAGTGACATTGGCGTAGGATGCCGCTTCGACCCATTTCGTGAAATAATCTATAGCGACCAGGATGAAGCGATGACCATTAGAAGTTGTCGGCTCGATCTTGCCAATCATATCAATGCCCCACATGGAAAATGGCCATGTAGAAGACATGACACTAAACGGATTCAGAGGCACATGGACCTTATCGGCATAAATCTGACACTTGTGGCATTTACGGGAGTACTTACAGCAATCGGATTCCATGGTGATCCAATAGTATCCCGATCTCAACAATTTCTTGGTCATGGCATGTCCTCCAGCATGGGTACCAAAGGAGCCTTCGTGAACCTCCTGCATCAACAGGTCTGCTTCGTGTCTATCCACGCATCTGAGCAGCACCATGTCGAAATTTCGCTTGTACAACACGCCATCTTGATTCAAGAAGAAACCTCCTGCCAGTCTTCTAATGATCTTCTTATCCTTACTAGATGCCCCAACCGGGTATTCTTGAGCCTTTAGGAATTGCTTGATATCATTATACCAAGGCTTGTTATCCTCACCATCGTCGACTGCAAAGACATAAACGGGTCTATCAAGACGGGAAACCGTAATTCGAGGCACAAAATTTTCTTGACAAACTTTAATCATGGACGAAAAAGTTGCCAGAGCATCGGAGAATTGGTTCTCATCTCGAGGAATGTAATTCAGCTTGACTTTGGTGAAGAAAGTTAACATTCTCCTGACATAATCTCTGTAAGGGAGCAAATGAGGTTGATGAACCATCCATTTGCCATTGACTTGATTTACCACCAAAGCAGAATCTCCGAAGATCTCGAGGTTCTTGACTCGCAAGTCGATAGCCTCTTCGATCCCCATGATACAAGCTTCATACTCCTCCTCATTGTTAGTGCATTTGAAAGTCAACCGAGCAGCTAAAGGTGTATGGATCCCTTTTGGCGAGACGATAACAGCACCTACTCCACTTCCATTCATGTTCACAGCCCCGTCAAACATCAGCTTCCATTTGGATTCAGGGTCTGGCCCCTCCTCCGGAAGTGGTTCTTCGTAGTCTTTCGACTTGAGGAACATGATGTCCTCATCCGGAAACTCAAACCTCATGGGTTGATAATCATCGATTGGCTGCTGAGCCAAGTATTCGGACAATACATTTCCTTTGATTGCCTTTTGCAAATGTAATGTATATCATACTCTGTCAGTATCATCTGCCACCGGGCTACTCTTCCTGTCAAAGCTGGCTTCTCGAAAATTTATTTCACAGGATCCATCTTGGAAATTAAGAGAGTAGTGTGAGTCAGCATGTACTGTCTTAGTCGGCGAGCAGCCCATGCCAAAGCGCATCATGTTTTCTCGAGTAGTGAGTAGCGTGTCTCACAATCGGTAAACTTTTTGCTAAGGTAATAAATGGCGTGCTCTTTTCGACCAGACTCGTCCTGCTGACCCAACACACATCCCATCAATCCTTCGAGCACCGTAAGATACATAATCAAAGGTCTCCCTGGCACTAGAGGCATAAGAATTGGAGGTTCCAACAGGTATTTTTTGATTCGGTCAAAGGCTTGCTGGTAGTCTTCGTTCCATTTAATGGCCTGATTCTTCCTCAGAAGCTTAAAGATGGGCTCGCACGTGGCCGTTAGGTGAAAAATAAACCGTGCAATGTAGTTTAGTCTCCCTAAGAAACCACGCACTTGCTTTTCAGTCTTCGGCTCAGGTATCTTTTGAATAGCTTTCACCTTGGCTGGATCAACCTCAATTCCTACCTCACTAACAATGAAGCTGAGTAACTTGCCAGAACGGACCCCGAAGGTACACTTATTTGGATTCAACCTCAGTCTGAACTTCCGAAGTCTGTCAAACAACTTTGCTAGATTAACTTAGTGCTCTTCCTCTGTCTGGGATTTTGCTATCATATCATCAACATAAACCTCAATTTCATGATGGATCATGTCGTAAAATAACGTCACCATTACCCGTTGATAAGTGGCTCCTTCATTCTTCAAACCAAATGGCATGACCTTGTAACAGAAGGTGCCCCAAGGAGTGATGAAAGTTGTCTTTTCCATGTCCTCGGGAGCCATCTTAATCTGATTATAGCCGGAAAATCCGTCCATGAAGGAGAACACGGAAAACTGAGCAGTATTATCGACAAGCACATTTATGTGAGGTAGAGGGAAGTCATCTTTGGGGCTGGCCCTATTCAAATCCCTGTAGTCCACACACATCCTGACTTTACCGTCTTTCTTAGGAACCGGCACAATGTTGGCAACCCACGGAGGATAACTAGTCACGGCCAAGAAGCCAGCATCGAACTGTTTTTGTACTTCTTCTTTTATTTTAATTGCCATATCTGGACGCGTGCGCCTCAACTTCTGCTTTACCAGAGGGCAATCTTCTCTGAGAGGCAACTTGTGTACCACAATGTCAGTGTCTAAACCAGGCATATCTTGGTAGGACCACGCGAAGACATTAACATACTCTCGAAGCATAGCAATCAAACGAGTCTTGACAGATTCTTCTAATGCAGCTCCGATCTTGACTTCTTTCTTGTCTTCTTCAGTACCCAGGTTTACTACTTCGACAACTTCTTCGTGCGGCTGAATCATCTTCTCCTCCTGCTTAAGCAGACTAGCCAATTCTTCAGGTAGTTCACAATCCTCTTCACCTTCCTCATCGGCTTGATAGATTGGATTGTCGAAGTCATACTCAGCCATAACAGGGTCGTCATTGATAAGATCCAATGACGAGCACCTGCATGAATGGTGATTCGTGCAAGGCTTTAGAAAAGGCTTGAGAAAATGAGATACGTTGCCAGGTTTAAAGCTTTTCTTTCTTTTTGAAAAACAAAAGCAAAAATGAAAGACAAAGAACAACAATGAATGAATGCGAAATGTCAGCTTTATTTATGATTATAAATTGTGTTAGTAACATAAGAATCCTTACAAAAAGCTACTATGCCCCAGGCAGGACATAGTGCTTGAATACAGGAAAAACAGAAACAAAAATTATTAATCTTCGAAAGAGGTGACTGAAATGAGCCTTTCTGATGTCCAATTGCTAAGCTAAGTCCCTGAAACGGCAGGCCTGATCCACCCATCTAGGTCACAGTCACTATCGACTGCATCATCCTGTACAGCACTGATGTTTCCATAATTGACCACTCCCGCACTCGTGAAAGTGATTGGGCCTTGACGACCTCTAGCATTTGGTTCGGACGATGACTGCCCAGGACGGTAACCAATTCCGAACATATCTTTCTTCTCAGACACTTCTACTGGACTGCCCCAGCCTTCTCGTACACCAGATTCTACCAACTCAAGCTCTTGCTTATAAGAGGCTATGGAAACCCCTTTCTTTGGTTCTTCAGGAGAAGCTGCCACTACAGATGCTTGTTCAGACTTCAAGGGCTCAAAAGCCTGACATGGGGTCTCAACTATTTCGCCATCCATCTCCACGTATTTGAATGAAGTTAGATGACTCACAAAAATGTCTTCTTCCCCACCGACAGTTACAATTTGACCCTCCCAGATGAACTTTAGATTTTGATGGAGTGTGGACGACACTGCTCCTGCTGAGTGTATCCACGGTCTTCCGAGTAAACAACTGTATGCAGGCTGTATATCCAATACGTAGAACGTGGTATTGAAGATTTCTGGACCTACTTTAATTGGTAAATCCACCTCCCCGAAAACTGATCTCCTCGACCCATCAAATGCTCGAACTACCAGGTCGCTGGGCTTTAGAACCATTCCATCAAAATCCAACTTCATCAGTGCTTTCTTAGGCAAGACGTTCAACGATGATCTAGTATCTACTAACACGTGAGAGAGTACTGCACCTTTACATTCTAAAGAGATATGCAATGCCCGATTGTGAGCATGCCCTTCAGAAGTTAGATCCATGTTTGTGAAACCCAATCTGTGACTGGCATTGACGCTGGATACCACTGCTTCCAACTGATTTACCGAAATATCCTGAGGCAAGTACGCCTTGTTCAGAATATTCAAAAGAGCCTTCCTGTGAGAATCAGAACACATGAGCAAGGACAAGATGGAAATCTTCGACGGAGTCTGCTGCAGATGGTCTACGATCTTGTAGTCACTCTTTTTGATGATCCTTAGGAATTCTTCAGCTTCTTTATCAAAGGTAAGGTCTGGATCAGTTGCTGATGCAGGATCATTGACAACTGTTGGCTACTTCCCTCTCGCTCTAGCCTGGGCTTCTGCAGTATCTCTGGGTGGTATCACACTATTTCTTAGTGTTTCTGGCGCAAACAACCTTCCACTTCTAGTAAAGCCCCCCACTCCAACAGTTTCTATTTGAGATGGGGTTGTACTAGACGTGGCCAACTCTTGCTTCCGGCCGTTACAGTATACTTCACCACCATAATTCCAAGGAATGGCTTTATCATTCTGATACAGTACTGGTCCTGCAGTAGTGATGGTTATCGATGCCATTCTGGCCTGTGGAGGAACTTGAGAAGGATCGTAGAAAATGGTTACTGTAGAGACTTCGCTTTCTTTTACGACCTTGTCAAAGTGCAACATTCCCTCATCAATCATACTCTGGATCCCTGCTTTCAACTGCTCACAACCATTTGTAGCTTCAGCACATTCTGGACAATATTCTTCACACCCAAGGAAGATACCTTTCTTCAATAAGCAAACTTTAACCACATTCAATGGAGTCTGCAGATCGTTGACATCGCGCACCAGGTTTAGACTTTCCCCTTCATCAACTGCCCCAACCGTACTTCCGTGAGGAGGCATGGGTTTCTGAATTACATTAGGAGTAGGAGCAAAGTTGATTGCTTTAGAATCCAGTAGGTCTTGAACAGTATGCTTCAGTGCTTTGCAGTTCTCTGTGGTATGCCCGGGAGCTCCGGAATGAAATTCGCATCTAGCATTTGTATCATAACCCTCAGGGATTTGGCCCGGCTTCGGGGGTTGTAGAGTTCGGAGTTGAACCATCTGGAGTTGTAGGAGATTCTTCAAAAGTTGTGAATAGGACATCGGCGGAGCTTCGAAATGTCTTTCTCTGGGCTTCTGGGGGTAATATGGACGAGGATCTCTTTGTTGATACCCTTGTTGGCGTTGTTGTTGTGGTTGTTGGATCTGCTGTTGAATAGGTTGAGTTGCGATAGTGACAGGAGCCACTTGCTGATAAAATCCTCTGTTAGTTCCTCCCCTCTGCGCGTACACTGCCCCGGTATCTCCTTCTCTCTTCTTCACGAAGGGTTTCTTGACACCAGAACTCGAAGTGCCTCCATTCTGAATCTTCCCTTGCTTCGTCCAACTTTCTATCCTCTCGCGCAGTCAAGATGATATTTGAGAATCCGCTTGAAGAACATCCAGCTAGCCTTTCCATGAAATGCCCAGGGAGGGTATCCAGGAACAGGTCTACCATTTCTCTCTCCAGCAAAGGTGGTTTCACTCTAACGGCCACTTCACGCCACCTTTGTGCGTAATCTTTGAAGCTCTCGGAGTTCTTCTGAGTCAGACTTTGGAGTTGGGTGCGACTGGGCGCCATGTCGATGTTATACTGATACTGCTTGAGGAATGCTTATCCCAATTCCTTCCAGCTTCTCACGGAGCTTCTCTCTAACTTCATATACCATTCCAAGGATCCTCCGGAGAGACTATCCTAGAAGTAGTACATCCAGAGCTTTTCATCCCTAGTATGGGCAGCAATTTTCCGGTAGAATGCCTGCAAGTGAGTCTTTGGGCAGGAGCTACCGTTATACTTGTCAAAAGTAGGCGGCCTAAATTTGTGAGGACTAACCACCCCGAGGACTAGACCCATGTCAGACACATCTATCCCCAAAGTGTCTCTACACTCGAGGGCTTTGACTTTCTCAGCAAGTATCAAAAAGTCCTGAAGATTTCCTTCTCCGCCGAACCCCATTTCATTGTTGAAAGAAGGGAACTGGTCATCCTGCTTGTCTCGTACCAGAATGAAAGTTGATGTGCCCTGCTCTGGAATTTGAGGTCCGCCTGGGCCATTGTTGGTGTTGGGAGGAGTCACTTGGGCGTCAGGAGTGGTCACAGGAGTATTAGTCTGAGGAGGGTTGAGCCCCTGAACTGCATTCCTTAACTCTTGCTGTCCCTGAGCCATCCCTTGCATCATGACCATGAACTCTCCCATTCTGGTGCAAAACTCATTAAGGTCAGTTTGCATAGTGTCCATGACTGTCCTCTGGTTGTTACGAGTTGCATAGCGATGCGGAATATTCTTCCAAAGATGTCGGGTCTTGGCGGCTCTCGCAATCTTTGCCTGAAACACAGATGAGTTAAGCATCCTGTAGAAAAACCTGCAAAAACAAAGAAGAAATGAAAATGATGTGTATGCAATGCAATGTGTTCCTTTTATTCCCAAGGCTTTAATTACTTTCCCATTCTGGTGTTAAGAGAATAATAATTGGGAAGAAGACCCAAGTGATGTTCAAATAGAGTGACGGCCGTGGAGAATCGGTGCTCATTACCCCGTGTCGGTGCAACAGATAACGAACAAGAGATTCAAAACAAGTCAATCACATAAACTGAAGTTTGAAACAACAAAGTCCCCGAAGGGTGCCAATCAAAACAAAGCACATCAAATAAGAGGAATCCCACAACAAGCCTGTGGGTAACCCAAGTACAACAGCATGAAACTAAACCCTAGGGAGTTCGAAATCTTGCAGCCTCCAGCTAAGACGCTTGACATTCTGGAACAACTGGATGATATCCGGATGATTAGGCTCCTGGATGAGTCTCTGGATGAGGAGGTCCCTTAGATCAAAGGAATCATGTAACTCTTCAATCTGCTGCAGGAAAGTCACCTCATTCTCTTTCCTTGGACCCTGCTCGGCCTTTGACCTCTTCACATCAGCACGAAGCTTCAGCTCTTCAACTTCTTTCTGGACATCTTCAGCTATTTGTTAACTCTTTGTCATCTGAAGAAGATACTCTCTTTGTTTCTCTTGTGCCTTCCGAACTAGCTTCTCTTGTTCAACTAAAGCATCCTGGAGGTTCTTGATCTTCAACTCGAATTTAGCTTCTACCTCCTTTTGCTTCTTCTGATTATCACTCCACTTCTCCTGACAAAGTGTGATGACTTCATTAGCCTTATTAAGTTCTTTCTTATCCTTCTAGCGCTGACTCACCTTATGGATCTCAGCCAATCCTCTCTTCCTGAAGTATAGCTCCCTTTCCTCGAAGTCCTTCTGCTTAAGACGAACCGCTTCTTCAACTCGGAGAGCTCTATCTTCTAACTGATGGTTCTTAATCATCAATTTCTGACAAGAATTGTAAGCTTCTTGATTCTCCAACCTAAGCTGCTTGACCAGAGCCTCCAATTTCTGATAATCTTCTAAAGGAACTGTGGTAGGTGGTGGTAACGGTGCGGAGAAAGGGATTAGAGTCACTTGAGCTTCTTCTCTTACCCAAGCTTCAAACTCGGAAACATTTGGTTATTACTCCTGCCCAAGCGTTCTATACCCTTTCTATTAATCAATTTCTAAGCACCTGCTGCTTCCCGTACCAATGGGAGATTGTCCTTCACAGGGAAATAAAAAGTCTGATCTAACTCTGAATCCTTGGGAACATTCTTCAAAGCATATCCTAATTGTATTCTCAAGAGTATGGGGTTGTAATTAATGCCCCCAGCTACTCCTAAGAGGGGAACACTAGGATACTTTCCATAACTAGAGATGAGCTCTTTCCCTTTTAGTCTTAAGGTGAACCATCTAATGTCTTTGGCGGTCAACGAGCTTAACTTTTGCGACTAGATTACTTTGGGATCTGTGAATACTCCAGTAACAGGGATGTGCCTCATAAACCATGTGTAGAACAACGGGGCACAACATCTAACCAAGCCACCTCGTCTCTTCTCATTCTTATAGTGCACTGAATAATACAAGTCACCTAGGAGATTAGGCACAAGATTCTTCATCACGAACAAATGAATGGCATTCATATCCACGAACTTCTCCATGTCAGCAAACAAAACTATCACATACACAGATAATGCCAAGATGGCGCAAACTGAATCCCACTGCTTTTCCACGACACATTATTCAGCTCTTCTGACCAGAAACTCTAAGGGAAAACCAAGTACTCCTACCTTGGTGGAAACCAGATTAGCAGATACCTCTGATGGGCTCAAATAAAGAGCCTTAGCGATGTTAGCATGAGTCGGTCTCGTCATTTCTGAATTGAAAGGAATCTGGTCTTTGATAGGTAGTCCCAAAATCTCAACATACTCTTCTAGCAATGGACCTAGCTGGAAATCTGGGAATGTGAAACATCGGAGTCTAGGGTCATAGTACTATAGAAAGGTATGGATGGCACTCTTTTGCGAACTATCCAGATTGAACACCATGTCCAGAATATCACCATATCGCTGTTTGAAGAATCTCAAATGACCCGGGGTAATGAGAGACAACATTTGCTTAAGTAAGTCCACCTTGGTATCAAAAAATTTGTAGAAAATATTCTTCTTTCTGACATCTTCCATCCAGAAGCAATGATATGACCAAGAACCGGGAGTAATGCAAACCTTGAGAATAAAAGAAACACGAATGATTAATGACGATATGATGCTTATGCAAGGCAAGGCATGTGATCAGTGAAGTGTCTGTGATGTGTCAATCATATAATCAGGTGTCGGTGCAAGGTCACAATATCCACATGTCACAATAACAATCCCTCTGATCCGGGATCTACATCTCAAAACCAGAAATCCAGATCACAAAACTGAACCAATGGCAAAGCGGGTATGCTGAAGGTATTAGGGTTCCTGCAAACCTGTAAACCCCTCCCAATCTCACGGGTGTGCTACTCGGGTCAACATCACGGACTCTCAAAGCCGAATATCAATAATACGTTCACCATCTCCGAGAAATGGCTTATGACCAAATCAGGGAATCGGTTTGGAATTATGTACTACTCAGGGAGACCTTAGTTGAGTCCGGAAAAACAAGCATCCCTCACAAGTCTCCAGCTTCAAGCACTGAATCGAGAAAAAATAGTACATTCATCCCGAAGGGTGCAATACTACCGTCATACGAACAGTTTGCTTTAACCGGATTCCTATGAGAGAACCATGCCATCCTATGCGAGTTCCCAGTGGGCCCTCGGATGCGAGTGGGTTTGCCAACAAATGTGGTTTGCAACTGTCATCATTGGAGAGGGTTGTTTCCACTAAGGTTCTCAATGATCGGTCACCAGATGCACATAACTATCAAGGTCGTACCCTGAAGTGAGGTAATCCCCACACAGAATAGTTCCAAGACGATCGCAATTTGGGTGTGGAACACATCGCCACTCATCATGGTGAGATACCATGGGAGTACAATGTATGTCCACGCTAATCCTATGGTGCACTCAAGCCGGGTAGTAGGCTTATCTCCCAGTAACTCCCATCCCACAGAAAAAATGAAAACCAGCACAGCCAGACAGTCCAGTATAATATGATGCATGGAAAATAAATACTGAAAGCGGTAAATAAATATTGTAAAGTAAAGCTGTAAAGTAAAAAACTATAAATAGAAAGAGTAGAGCTAAACTAAAGCACACAGCAGCAAACAAATAAACACCCAAAGAAACCAAACCAAACAGGCGCTAGGATTGAATCTACAAGGGAAACCAGAGATTCTGGGTTCGATCCCCAGCAGAGTCGCCAGCTGTCGCTCCCAGGATTTTCATCCTAGTACAAATGCGAAAGTGGCGCGGAAAAGGTAGTGTCGCCAGCCAGACATTTTTATCCCGAAAGAATGGGAAGGTAATGTTGCACAAACCTAAGGAAGAAGGAAAGGACAAGGTCCTGCGAACCAAAGATATGGGTTCGGGAGTCGGTTACGACCTGGGAAGGTATTAGCACCCCAGACCGTCCGCCGTACCCGACGGGATCCACGTTTGCTTGTTTGCTTCAAAGGGTGAGAAATAACTGCTGAACAAAGAACTGCTAACTGGAATGGGAATGAGAAAGGAGTTAAAATAGAACAAAAAGAAAGAATGGGGAAAATGTAGGGAAAATAAAAAATGTGCTCGAACGGGCCCTACCCCGCTGCCTACGTACCTCATCGGGATAATGAGGATCAGAGTCGACGTAGTTCGCCTAACTAAGGCGAGAACTATTTTTTGTGGTTTTTATAGCTGGAACTGCGTATGTTTATGCTCAGGTGTTGCAGGTTCGTATGGTACGAGTGAATTTACCATCTTGCATGCGAGACAAGTCGTCGCAAGTTCGCGTTGTGAGTGAATGAGATGAGAAGAGAATTCCCGCAGGAAAGTCGCTTGTTATTTATTTTTGTCTTTTATGAGAAGTGTTTTGAATTTGTTTGTGAACATTCTCATACTAAGACCTATCCGTCGCGGGAAGCACTTATACCTCGCCCCGAAACAGGACGCGTATAAGCACCCCGCAACAAAGTCTCGTGTCGTACAAGAACATTCAACCTTTATTAGGTGTTTTATTATTTTCTTCATGAGATGAGAAAGAATGACTCAAGTCGGAAAAAGGACAAAATTAAGGGGGACTAAGACCAACCCTAAGTTACTTATTATTCATAAAAGGGAGATCCTAATGGTTTGTGAGGTCTTCTAATCCTAAAGATCAAAAAGGAAAAGAAAGAAGGGAAAAGGATGCAACTTACTTCCTAAGGAAGGTAAGTTGATCCTAACAAAGGGGAATCCTACCAAACACAAATATGGAAGGAAAAATGAATTAAAATGCATAAAAGAAACGCATAAAAAATAAAAGGATAAGGTGAAGTAAACTTACCTCAATCTTCCCCACTACAAAACAAATGTTAATGCACATTTTTATTAAAAAGAATGAGGTAAACACACACCAAACAATTTCTAAGGTAACTTGGACCTAAACTAGACCCTATTTTAATTCCAAAGGAACTAGAAAAAGGCTAAAACCAAAATACAGCACCTATTACAGCCCCCCTAATACCCAAACAGCTATGAAAACAAGGCACAATACAACTTAGCTTTTTACAGCCAACATGCAGCATGAAAAAGTAGGTGTAAAAGGTTACAAACAGCATTGTCGTACCTCGAAAAAAATATGATCCTAAAACAAAACAACAGAGTCGCCACCTAATTATATTTATTCTACGAGAGAAAAGGGAGATATAGATACAACCTAAAGGAAGGATAAGAAATGGTCAACGAAACCAAATTCTAAGTTCGGGAGTCGGTTACGCAAGGGGAAGGTATTAGCACCCCTCACGTCCGTTGTACTCAACGGGAACCTCTTAGCTAAATTATGCGATTAAATGTTTGATCTTAAGTCTATGTCTTCTAAATGATTATTAATATGTTTGTTCTTAAGGAAATTAAAATTTTAAATTATTATTATTAAGACGGAGAAAGATTAAAGTTTTTTATTATTGTGATTTAAACGGAAAAAATAATTATATTTTTTATTAGGGTGCTCGCGAAGGATAAAAAATCCCCGTGCCTACGTATTCCCTTGTGCAATGGGAAAGTCAGAGCTTCGTAGTTCGTGCTACTACGGTTTGTGGTTTTTAAATGAACGATTGTTTGAAATGCATTCTACTGTTAAGCATTGGCTTATACTCGCGGTGGAGGCTGAAGCACTAGCTTGTTCGAGAGATAGAATGATTTAAACAATGTTCGTCTGAGAAAATGTTTGACTTTGTTAAGATGTTTTAAACGAAAGGGCGAATGAACACATCGCGTGGGGCTAGCCCATGTTGTGGTCCAATCCAGAACGTGCGGAGTGCTAGACTCTGGAGTTCTGTCTTTCGATAATTAATTATAAAAATGATTTAAATTTGATATACGAATGGTGATTGAACCATCGCGTGGGGCTAGCCCAATTGCGGTCCAATCCAGAACGTGCGGAATGCTAGACTCCGGAATTCTGTTTTCGTAATTTAATTATAAAATGATTTAAATTTGTTGGTATACGAATGATGATTGAACCATCGCGTGGGGCTAGCCCAGTTGTGGTCCAATCCAGAACGTGCAGAATGCTAGACTCCGGAGTTCTGTTTTCGTAATTAATTTGAAAATTTTGATATACGAATGGTGATTGAACCCTCGCGTGGGGCTAGCACAGTTGCGGTCCAATCCAGAACGTGCGGAATGCTAGACTCCAGAGTTCTGTTTTCGTAATTTAATTATAAAATGATTTAAATTTGTTGGTATACGAATGATGATTGAACCATCGCGTGGGGCTAGCCCAGTTGCGGTCCAATCCAGAACGTGCGGAATGCTAGACTCCGGAGTTCTGTTTTCGTACAATTAAATTTGTGAAATAAGTTGAAGAAATGTTTTTTTAGACGTTTTAGAATCGATGCGATTAATAACAAAGGAGTGAACGAACAATACGCGTGGGGCTAGCCCATTTGCAGTTCATTCTAGAACGTGCGGAGTGCTAGACTCCGGAGTTCTATTCCTCGCTAAAATGAATTAAAATACGCAATAAAGTCGTGCAGATGGCGGTCACTTGGTGACCGGCTTACGTGTGTGCAAAATAGGCGGGTGATTGAATGATTTACTTGGTGTTGGACCAAGCGATTCAGTCAAACGATATTATTGGGGTGATCATATTTATTATTATTATATACTTCTCTCTTAATAAATTACAATCAAAATGCAAGAAAAAAGAAAAAAAAACAAACAAGTGAGCAACATATATAGTTTATATTCAAACAAAAAGAAATAGGTGAGGATCAGCAAGCGTATATGTCTATCACACAATCAAAATCGAATGAGAATTAATTAATTAATCAAACTAAATGAAAATAATAAATAATTAGATAAAATGTTTTGGGTATTTATTTATTTTTATATTAAAGAGGTTAAATTTATCAAAAGTGTAAAACACAAAAGAAAACTAAATGGGTCGGTCTAGACAAAAAAGAGTAGGCCCAAAAATCCGTCCCAGGCTGGTTGGATCCGAGTCATGAAGGACCCGGTTTTGATCTCATGATCCGCCGAAGAAAGGAAAGAAACAAAGTGGTTCCTGTGAACCCTACACCTCCCCAATTTAAGTTAGAGTGAATCAAATACGGCTGTCACATGACAAGCCACCAGTTGCTTCTTTAAAAAAAGAAAAAAACTATAATTACTGTCTCATTAGGAAACGCAAGCGTGGAAGGGGATATGTACATAGGCCCATTATCCCAAAAATAATAAAAGAAAGTTAACGCAAAATGTAATCGATGTAACCGCTCTTATTAGTCTAAAAGAGAGAGAGAGAGAGAGAGAGAGAGAGAGAGAAGGGCAAAAACAAACTGGTCTCCAAAGCAACTTCATCGACCTTTCTGTATCATATTGATTCACTCCCCCCACAAAAGAAAAAGATTAAAGAAAAAAAATGCGAAAGGAAACATGCCTGAATCAAAGCAACGTTAAGCATACAAGACAGATTAATCAGGAAATTAAAACGCTCATGGCAAACAGAAGTCCAACCCCAATCGAAACCCCCTTTATACCCACTCTCATCATGTTTCAGTGTCGGTTTACATATCACAAACAGAACGAGAATATAATAAAGTGAAGTTTTAGCAAATCTACCACAATCGGACGCTCTGAAGGCGTGGAGCCACAGGTACTCCGTTTTCGACTCTGACTTGCTCTTTCTAGAATCTTCTCCTTCCCTTCTTCGTCTCTATTCTGTTGACGTTTAGTAGTTATTGCGTTTGCTGTTAATGTATCTTCGCGTTTAGGTTTTCGATTGTTGCCTCGTCTGCGGTTAGGTTTTTTTTATGAACTTGGTATCTCCGTATTTTTCAAGATCATTGCTGTTAGGGTTTTTTGTATTCGGAGGCGGCTCTTAGAGTTTTTTTGCATTCGGATGCGGCTAGGGCTTTTCGATTCTGGATGCGGCTAGGGTTTCAGTGTGTTTGGGTGGCTAGGGTTTTCATTTTTTTGCCTCTTGATGCGGCTCCCCCCTTTTATAACCTGAAATTAGGGTTCATATCCTTGAGATTTTGCTGAGAAAATGAATTTGATATGTCTGTTGTGCCTTTCTGTGTCAGAAATGGTTTTTGCCAATTTCGTGAAACTTGGTTCTACATTTTCTACCGTTTTGTCTGTTACTGCACCTTGGTTCACTGCACTATTTTGACTTCTTTTTCCTTGTTCAAAACAAACTAAAATGGTTGAATTTGGATTGAACTGATTTCTCCCTGGTTTCCTTGCTTTTGTTCGTTTGAAATTTTCACTGTGGTAAAACAATAGTTTATTTGATACCAAATCTTCATTCACCGCCGCACTGTATTGACCTTGTTGTTTTTTTCTGTTGAATGTCCATGACAGGTTAATAAGAGAAACTGATAGAGCCACAGGCGAAAGTTGAAAATTGTTATAGAAGATGTTGGTGTGCTCCTTTTTCCAACAGGTCTACTCGGTATCTCATTCCTCTAATTGTTATTCTTCTGAAATCAGTTTGCAAGATGTCTTCTTCCGGAATGCATCAGAATCTCTTATTTTGCTCTTGCAAGATGTCTTCTTCCGGAATGCATCAGAATCTCTTATGGATGGGCCATAGAACCGGTTTCGACATCGGAGATAAATACAGTTTCCTGCTAAAGTCTCCGCTGGATAATCCTCTACCCCTTCTGATTCTTAATGAATGGAAATGGTGATCGTTGGTCTTAATGAGAATCCTTATCCAGGTGACAGTGATATCGTTTGCACGAATCCGACACAGGGCTTGCGGTGATGATGGAGTTCTTTTCTTTTTGATTTTTGTTCCTTTGTCTTTGTATTGCTGTGATTGTTGAAGTTATTTTTCTGCCTTGTATTTCCTTAGCATATTCAGTGTTGCTCAAGCCAAGATCATGAGGTATGATGGTGCGCGGTTTCCGTCTGGAGTAATGATGTGGAAACGATTTTTGTTGTGCTGATGTCGCAACTGTGGTTTGGCCGTGGTTATGTTCATGCTTTTTATAGTGTTTCGTTTACTTTCTTGCAAAATAATCCTTTGGGTGCGTTCATGACACAGGTTTACGGCGTTCAAGACTTTACTGAATAAGGCTGCATTATTTACGGATGCTGGGCCTCTTCTGGATTTTAATTGTGATCAGCTGACCAGGAAAGACCTTCCCTCTTGCAGCCAAGGACCGAAATACCTCCACTTGCGTCTCCCCTCCAACGGCAACTTTGGAATGCTTCCCTGCTTCGTAAACTGTTAACTTCATGATGGTGAAGCAATGATACTAAAACAGTGGCAAATAATTTGCACATTTGTAGATTTTCTCAATGTTTTTTTTTATTATTCCAAACAATATCTTAATCCTCCATTTGGCTTGTATTGTTTTTGACTTCCATCTTGAGACAAAAATGTTTTCCTCCTTTTTTTTTAGGCCATAACATACTTGTGTCAACGGTGTGAAAAAAAATTATCAACAAAATATAACAAACATGAGTTTACATTTAGCTACTGCATTCCAAATTATCCTTTATGAGACACTTGACAAGATTACAGGACAAGGATATTGTGAACTTGTGAACTGGGTCATAGCATCCGAAGCGTATAAATAATATAAAATCAAAAATTTTGCTTTAATGCCTTCCAAACAAAACGGTGATAAGGAGCCCATTCCTCATTGATTCTCAATTCTCCTTAAACCAAACAAACTACTTCCAGGATTTTTCTTCCCATAAGACATTGAAAACAGATCAACTACTTCCCGGAATTTTCTTCACGAACCAAACCGACAACCATAAAATTTGAAAGAAGCTTAGAAAATGAGAATTGAAACATGAAATTTAGAAATTGAAATAGAGACTGGAACTTAGAAAATGAAAATTGAATTGAGAAACTTGGATTGACATGAATTTAGGCTAAAACAGAAATTGGAAATTGAATAGGACCCTTGAAATAGAAATTGAAAAGTGGGATTGAAACTTGAACTCAAAAATGGATTAGAAATTAAGAAAATAAATTCGGGAATGGAATTTGGAACTGAAAAACAAGAAATCGAACTTGGAAAACTCATGTAACTACCAAAATCCACAAATAGCCCATTAAACTCTGAATCCTCAAAATTGGTTAAACAACCCCATGATTCTAATTGGGATTAACAATCTATCCTCTTAGAACACAAAATGAAGCAACGTCCACTGCTTGTATCGAAAACAACAATTTTAACTTTGAAACAATGAAATACGTCTAACTCAAAACTTGAATTAGTACACAAAAAAAATAATAAAAAAAACCATCGAATCAAACTTTAATTCCAAAAACCAAAAATCTCTTCTTTACGTCTTCGCAAATTCACATGCTTGGGTATGTACCTCGACATGCTAAAGATGGGATGAATATGCGAATGAAAGTTAGGGGTAAAATTTGGGGTGTGACAGTTGCCCCTATTTAAATAACTTTACCAGATAAAATGAGTGATGTTAATCCTCATAAAATCGGAGTGAAAGGTATTTAAATATATAAATAACCGAAAATTTTGCCCCTAAATGCAATGACATGCTACAAAATTATGAGGGACTCTTTTTTGTTGGAGATATGATATGCAAGATGCAATGACCTAACATGCTGATTTTTAATGATGAATATGCTGGATATGGTATGATGAAGACAAATGCAACGGTGATTCACAGAAATGCAAATGAGGGTGAAGACTCACTAGGGGTAACAATATGCTGGGGATGACAAGACAAAAACGAGATGTATTCAAAGTAATAAATCAGCAGGTTCAAGTGTAATTGCTGGCACTAAGAATGACAAAAAGACTGGAAAACAGAATGCAGGATTAAAGATAGACTATCTGCAGTGATGAGTTAACAAGTTCAAGGTTGCTGGGGATCCTAATGAAACAACTCGGTGATTGAGAAAAAGGAAAATACCTCGACTCGGCAGCCAGGAGAACCGAAATAACAGCTATTGACACGGTGGTCTGGAAATAAAACATCGACATGGTAATCGGGAAATAAAATAGCAGACGTCGACACGGTGGTCAGGAAAATAAAAGACAGGCAATGACACGGTGGTCTGGAAATAAAAGACAGATATTGACGCAGTGGTCGGGAAATAACAGACATTGACGCGGTGGTCAGGAAATAAAAGACAGACATTGACGCGGTGGTCGAGAAATAAAATAACAGACATCGACACGGTGGTCAGGAAATAAAATAACAGGCATTGACGCGGTGGTCAGGAAATAAAATGACAGGTAGTTACACGGTGGTCAGGAAATAAAATAACAGGCATTGACGCGGTGGTCAGGAAATAAAATGACAGGTAGTAACACGGTGGTCAGGAAATAAAATAACAGACAAAGACACGGTAGTCAGGAAATAAAATAACAAGCATTGACGCGGTGGTCTGGAAATAAAATAACAGACATTGACGCGGTGGTCTGGAAATAAAATGACAGGCAAAGACACGGTGGTCATGAAATAAAAAAACAGACAGAGACGCGGTGGTCTGGAAATAAAATAACAGACAGAGACGCGGTGGTCATGAAATAAAATAACAGACAAAGACGCGGTGGTCATGAAATAAAAATAACAGACAGAGACGCGGTGGTCAGGAAATAAAATAACAGGTAGTGACACGGTGGTCAGGAAATAAAAAATAACAGGTAGTGACACGGTGGTCGGTGTAACACGGTGGGAGAACTGACTTTAGTTAATGTTGCGGATAGCAAGAGTCGCCACCGACTTTTATTTTATCCAAAAGGAAAGGGTATAAAAGAACAGGAAAGACCTTAAGAGAATATTTTGGGTCCGGGGGTAGGTTATGTAAAGGGAAGGTGTTAGCACCCTTTACATCCATGGTTATCCATGGGCTCTTAGGTACTTAGCTCACTTTAAATTGTTTTTGAAAGTGTAGTGTGTGAATAGAAAAATTTTCAGAATAGTTAATAATAATCCATGTACGGATGTGTAAAAACTTATTTTTGAAAATTTGTTTGAAATTGTGAAGAGTTTGAAAAGTTTTTGAAGTGAGCAAGTACATAAGAGGAACCTACCCTAAAGTTTTTAAGTCTTTCTTGTTCTTTATCCTTTCCTTGGTAAGACTATCCCTACTATTAAGGAGTAGGTAGTCATTACCTTGGATGTAAGGGACATGAGAGGGACATATGTTTTTATGAAGGCAACTGTGGGGTGTATTTAGCATATATGAGGGACTATCATCATTTATTCGAAGGGACTCGATTCGTAAAGGCAACCATGAGGGACTTGATGATTTTTACTTTAGGGACTTGCTTTATACACCCCACTTGACCTTATTAATAGGCAACTTGAGGGATAACCTTGGAAAGTGAGACGGCGATAAAAATCGACTTACGTGTGTGAGTGTTAATTTAATTATCTTTGATTAAAGTGATCTAATTCATTTTAAATAAAATACATATTTTTCACTCCCTAATTACTAACCATAGCAACAATAATTAAATAATTATAAAATTACACCAAGGAAGCAATTACAACATAATTATAATAATAAGCAAAATAAATAGCAAATTAAATAATAAGCAAATTAAAAAATATATAAACAAAATAGTAAGCAATAAATAAATAAATATTGGGTTAGTGATAAATAATAATAATAATAATAATAATTAGAAATAACAAACAAGGTTAGAAACATAAATAATAGCATGGTTAGTAAATAATAAAGATTAATGAAATATATAAAATTAATAAAGCAAAATAAATAATATGGTTAGTAATAACAATAATAAATAAAATTAACCAAAATTATAATAATAATAGATCAACAATTTTTAATATAAACAATTATATTTAGAAAAAAAATATGAGCAAACAATTACTTTAATTTTACAAGTTATTAAGTTATTTTTAAATATATTATAACTACAAAACTTAATTATTATAAATTCAATTATTTCTAAATAAACAAAAATTATAAAAGTATTCACATATTATATAAAGAGAAAAATAAATTATAAGCATATTTACAAGATTTAATTTTTTATTGATTATTGCCAAAAATTATATTAGAGACTATATTCAATAAACACATACATATTAATTTATATTAAGAATTAGTAAATAAATGACTAGGTTTTTTTAATTTAGAAAAAAAAAATTAGGATTTTATTTATAATTAGGGTTTATGGAATTAATCTAAACCTAATTATCTAATTTATTTACAAGCATATATACATAATATGAATATATTTACAAAATAAAAAAAACATTTTTATATTTGAGAAAAATAAATTATAACATATTTTTTTAGAACACAAAGAAAATAGTATAAGGTTATTTAGAAATTAAATTTTTTATAATAAACAAAAATATAATTAATTAAGAAAATAGAAAAAAAAGTGACAAAAAATTGAGAACTTACCTTGGCTAGGATTTAATCCCATGTCCTCATGTTTACCAGCAACAACAATAACCATCAGGCTAGCCCACACGCAGGCAACAATGAAGGGGCAAGAATTTGTTTTGTGTCTTGTTTGAGAAATCCAGAAAAATGAAGAATTAAAAAGGCCTGGGGTAGGAATCGTACCCAGGACCTTTGGGATGTATACACGCATGCTTGACCGCCTGGCTGGGAGAGCCCTTCTGTTTACCAAACAACTATAAACCATAATATATTAAGAAAGCAATTTAAATGGAAAAAATATCAAAACATTGCTGAGGGCAGGATTCGATCCCACGCCCTCTCATCAAACACGCATGTGTCTTTCCACTGAGCCAACCAACCTGTGGTGATAAACAAACAGGAAAGTAACATAATATTTTAAGTTAAAAATTCAAATATAGGATTCGCGCCAACACACAGTCGTCTTCTTCCTCTGACCTTCGAAATTAGCTGCGAAATCTTCTATGAATTTTCCTGCGAAACACAAACCCCAGCAAAACCTACGAAACACAATGGGCAACAAAAATGTACAATTTCATAAAATTGAAAGCATAAACATGTTCCAGAGGTCCATTCAAGTCAAGCCATGATCTTAGAAGTCATTTATATTTCGTAAATCACAAAACCCCAATTCTTGGTTAAAACCCTAACTATGGTGAATTTCGTTTTAGGCCATGGAACTTCACCAAATTATCCAGATTCCATCTATGATCATCAACAAACAAAGTTATATAAACAAATTTCAATAATATGCAAGGAATCATTGGAATCGAAAAAAATTCATTCAAGAACAAATTGGATTCGGGTCGGCCAATACAGTGCACATGGGATGCATATGAGTGATGCTTTAGCTTCAGTGATGTCTAAAGAACCCGTCTATGTTCTTAGTTTACCTTGAAACCTCTTGGAGTGAAGAATCCGAATCTCACTTTTTTGATGAATTTTGAGTTTTTGAAACTTACCTATGGGCTGCTGGAATTCGTCCTTGGTCAATGGCAATGAGTTTAATATATATAGGAGACTCAATTAGGTCAAAAACTTTGATTGATTATGTGGAAGTTTTGATTTAAAAAGATTCATCATAATAAGCTTTAAAATTTCAATATTTTTGTACCAATGCTTTCTATTTCAAGCCATTCCATATAACTCTTGCATCAATTTGTTCCATGCTGACTTTATGATATTCTAGAATCAATAAATCAATTAAATCTTCACATTTAATATTTTATTTAAATTTAAAATGATTTTAAGAATAAAAAATCATAATAAATTAATTAAATAAAATAAAAATTATGAAAATATGATGGAAATTTCGTGCATGATGTTGTTGTATGGGTTGGGTCATAATTTGGCCAGCCCATTTGGAGAAAATTGCTTTTAGGCCCCCATTTTCATCATAAACCATCACAAACTTTCCCAACTTTGCAAAGTCACATCTCCCTCAATTTTAAAGGTATGAGGGTGTTATTGGACATTTTGGAAAGCTTGAAGAGTCCTCAAAACAACCCCATTGGTTTCAGGTCCATATCATTTACCAATCTCAAGTTATGCCCTTTTGAAGTTGTTGACTTTTTGTTGACTTTTGAAATGACCTATAATGTCTTAGGTCATATCTTCCAAATGAAGCATTTTTGGGCTTAACTTTAAACATCAAAGTTGTAGAGAATTAAATTTCCTTCCAAATGAGCTTTGGATGGAGACTTGGTGATGAAGTATGTGAAAGTTATGGCTGGTCAAAGTTCAGTTGACTTTTACTGAGGAAACCCTAATTTAGAAACTCCTGATTATTGATGATCTGGAATTTTTTTGATGAATCATGATCAACCCTTGATAAAATGATGAATTTTACTTCATATACTTGATGTTGGCAAAAAATCATGAAGTTTGACTTTGGTTTGACCACAGTTGACCTCAGTTTGACTTTTTAACTGCACTGACTGATTTTGACTTATCTGATCATCTGACTGAGCAAACTTTTGAGAAAAGTCTTGAAACTTGTCATAGGGGTTCTTATCCACATATAAGATGTTATGAAACTCACTTGAGGTATTGGAAGTCCATTTAGCCTGATTAAAGTCAAAACCCTAGTTTTGGATGCACTGCTTAGGAGGTGCATTGTCTGAGGGAATTGTCAACTCCTTTGACCAATTGTGAACCTTGTGAACCTTATGAACCATCATAAAATGTCTTATGAACCTCATGGGAGATCTTGTGAAGCTTGTGAACCTTATGAACCTCATGAAGTGGTTTTGTAGACCTCATAAACCTCAGGAAAGGTATTGAAAGCATTGTGGAACTTGTGAACCTTGTGAACCTTCAAGAAGTAACTTGTTGACTTCATGAACTTCATGAAAGGTTATGGACATGTTGAGAAACTTGTGAACCTTGTGAACCTTCATAAAGTAACTTGTAGACTTCATGAACCTCATGAAAGGTGTTGAAAGCATTATGGAACTTGTGAACCTTGTGAACCTTCAAGAAGTAACTTGTTGACTTCATGAACTTCATGAAAGGTTATGGACATGTTGAGAAACTTGTGAACCTTGTGAACCTTCTTAGCACACAAAGTCTTGTATTGTGAGGGCAAATTTTGGGGTGCAACAGCTGCCCCTGTTCAATTTTCTGAAACCTGAGGGGTTAGATTGGTATATTTGCCAGTCGTGACCTGGAAGGTTGAAGGGGATTGAACACAAAAGCCCAAAAATTTGCACTAACCAGTGCATTAGAGTGATACATACGGCTAATTGAATATGACTGAGTGGGCTTAAAGATGCCACTAGGGGAAAGTTCTTCAAATGTATTTCTTGGAAGATAAAACAGTCCAAAATATGGAGGTATAATGAAAACTGTCAGGAGTTTGGAGCAGTCCTGATGTAACAGCATGTTTTCATGAGGATAGAGCAATCAATAATGATAACTCTAAAGCAGTCTTGAAGTAATAATATGATTTCAGGAGGATAGAGCAATCAATAATGATAACTCTAAAGCAGTCTTGAAGTAATAATATGATTTCATGAGGATAGAGCAATCAGTAGCTCTAAAGCAGTCTTGAAATAATAAGATGATTTCAGGAGGATAGAGCAATCAATAATGATAACTCTAAAGCAGTCTTGAAATAATAAGATGATTTCAGGAGGATAGAGCAATCAATAATGATAACTCTAAAGCAGTCTTGAAATAATAAGATGATTTCAGGAGGATAGAGCATCAATAATGATAACTCTAAAGCAGTCTTGAAGTAATGATTTCAGGAGGATAGAGCCATCAATAATGATAACTCTAAAGCAGTCTTGAAGTAATGATTTCAGGAGGATAGAGCCATCACTAATGATAACTCTAAAGCAGTCTTGAAATAATAATGTGATTTCAGGAGGATAGAGCAATCAATAATGATAACTCTAAAGCAGTCTTGAAGTCATGAGAATTTATCAGGAGGATAAAGTAACCCTGAGGTGACAATAAAGCAGTCCCAAAGTAATAAGAAGCTTATCAGGAGGATAAAGTAACCCTGAGGTTACGATAAAGCAGTCCCAAAGTAATAAGAAGCTTATCAGGAGGATAAAGTAACCCTGAGGTTACGATAAAGCAGTCCCAAAGTAATAGGAAGCTTATCAGGAGGATAAAGCAGTCCTGATGATCATAAGTTTGTTTGTTGGGTAATTAACCTGAAAACAAGGTAGCATTCTGTATAATAACATTAGTTTATGCTTTATGTATGCATGTATGATATGATGTACTCAAGTAATGTATTATGTGTCTATGGATATATATGCTATGGTATGATGTAAATGATGTATGTATGATATGATACGGCCGGAAGCGTCTGGATATCTTCGTATAACAGCTGCTGGCCAGGGAAAATAAATCCTGATTCGTTGCTGAAGAATATATAACCCTCTGTCTGCTGGGGATAACAGGGTATAGATAACCTCCCGTATGCTGGGGATAGTAAGGATAGATGTCACCTCCCGTATGCTGGGATAGTAAGGTATATATAACCTTCGTCTTCGTTTGATGGTAGGGTAGACATAACATCCCGTCTTCGTTCGTCGTACTCTTATTGGAAAGTAATTTCCCGAATATCCGTATGAGGATAAAAGAGATGAATATAAATTCCAGGGGAGATAAGACTTTATGAAGATGGATTCGTCCTACTGAGGGTTTGTAACTGTCCTGTAAAGGTGAACTGGCGAAGCTTCGTTGAAATCCTCCCCCCGTTCGTCCTTAGTAAATACTATTACTGTATTTTCATGCATTTCTGGTAAACATCAATCATATTAAAAGGCATACATGCATTTCTGGTAAACATCAATCATATTCAAAAGCATACATACATTCAAATACAACCAATGGACGTTTCGCTTATGTAAATAGGGTAAAAGTAAATCTGGATTCAAAAGATGAAATTTATTTATATCAAGAAGTGACCCATACACGGGTAAGTTTGTACAAGGAGACATAAATCCTAGTAAGAGGATTTTGCCATAAAATTTTACAAAATAAAGAAAATCAGCTATGTGGGGAACAGTCCTATTGAGTTTCAATTCTACTATTGCCCTTCAAGTATCTCATCTTCTTGCTGTTGAGACGGAAATGATTGGATTGAGCTTTATCTGTTCGAGCTTGAATAAGTAGTACAACTGGTTGCAGTTTCATGGGTGATCCAAACGAGACATAGTCATACGCTTTAATCCCTAACTTTTGCCTGGATTGCCCTTTCAGGTTTTCAATCCACCGGGATACCCTTTTTTGCCCAAGCCGCCTTTTCAGGTTTTCGACTTGCCGGGTGTACATCTTTTTATATATATCCCTAATTTTTGCCCAAACCCTTTTGGTTTGCCGGGATGCCCTTATTTTTGCCTAGGCCAGTCAACCTAGCGGGTCTCTTTTTATGCGTAGTATTTTTTAACTATGTCTGCGTTTACAGGCTGTGGGAAGTCTTCACCATCCATTGTAGTCAGTATCATGGCACCTCCTGAGAATACTGTCTTGACTACAAATGGTCCTTCATATGTCGGAGTCCACTTGCCCCTAGGATCACCCTGTGGTAATATGATACGCTTGATTACCAAGTCACCAGCCTGATATACCTTTGGCTTAACCTTCTTGTTAAAAGCTTTGATCATTCGTTTTTGGTACATCTGGCCATGACAAACTGCTGCTAACCTTTTCTCATCAATCAAATTTATCTGGTCAAGTCGGGTATGAATCCACTCATCTTCATCCAAGCCTGCATCCTTCATAATTCTCAAGGAGGGAATCTGAACTTCAATGGGCAGAACTGCTTCCATACCATAGACTAAAGAGAATGGGGTTGCCCCTGTTGAAGTACGTATTGTGGTACGATAACCATGAAGAGCAAATGGTAACATCTCATGCCAATCCTTGTAAGTAACAGTCATCTTCTGTACAATCTTCTTAATGTTCTTATTAGCAGCTTCAACTGCCCCATTCATCTTTGGACGATACGGAGAAGAGTTGTGATGCTTAATCTTGAACTGCGTGCAGAGATCAGTAATCATAGTGTTGTTCAGATTAGAGCCATTGTCAGTGATAATCCTTTCAGGGATGCCATACCTACATATGAGATTATTCTTAATGAACCGAGCCACAACATTCTTGGTAACAGATGCAAATGAAGCTGCCTCCACCCATTTCGTGAAGTAATCAATAGCAACCAGGATGAAACGATGCCCATTAGAAGCAGTAGGCTTGATCTCACCAATCATATCAATGCCCCACATGGCAAAGGGCCAAGGAGCAGTCAACACATTCAATGGTGATGGAGGTACATGAACTTTATCAGCATAGATTTGACATTTGTGACAAGTTCTGGAGTGTTGATAGCAATCAGCTTCCATGGTAGACCAATAGTAACCTGCTCTCAATATCTTCTTTGCCATAGTATGACCACTAGAATGAGTGCCAAAGGTCCCATCATGCATCTCTTCCATAATCTCAGTTGCTTCCTTCTTATCCACACAACGAAGCATAGTTGAATCATGATTGCGCTTATACAGAATGCCATTACTCAAAAAGAACTTGGCAGAAAACCTTCTCAGAAACTTCCTATCTTTGACAGATGCCCCTTCAGGAAACTCCTGAGCTTCAAGATATCTTTTCACTTCATAGAACCAAGGCTTCTCCTCTGCCCCTTCAGTGTCAATCTCATTGCAGTATGCAGGCTTTTCAAATCTATCAATAGTAACCTTGGGAGCTTCATCATCCCAACTGATCTCAAACATAGATGCCATGGTGGCCAAAGCATCTGCCAACTGATTCTCTCTTCGTGGAATATGTCCAAAGGTAATCTCTTTGAAATGTGGGATCAAAGACAACACATGCTCTCTGTAAGGAATGAGGTTATCATGCTTGGTATCCCAATCTCCTTTAATCTGACTTACTACCAGGGCTGAATCTCCATACACATCAAGGAACTGAATCTTCATATCAATAGCAGCTTTAATACCCAGGATACATGCCTCATACTCAGCCATGTTATTGGTACAATAGAAACAAAGTCTGGCAGTAATCGGGGTATGACAACCTTCAGGGGAACTAATCACAACACCAACACCATTACCAAGTGTATTGGAGGCACCATCAAAAACCATAGTCCATCGGGATCCTTGTTCAGGTCCGTCATATTGTCCAGGTTCTTTGGTAATAATCATAATGTCTTCATCAGGAAACTCAAAATTCATTGACTGATAATCATCTACTGCTTGATGAGCCAAATGATCAGCAACAACACTTCCTTTAATAGCCTTCTGAGTAGTATACTGTATGTCATATTCTGTCAAGATCATTTGCCATCTCGCAATTCTTCCGGAGAGAGCAGGTTTCTCAAATATGTACTTGATTGGATCCATCTTCGAAATCAATAAGGTAGTATGGGTCAACATATACTGTCTTAGTCGGCGAGCAGCCCATGCCAAAGCGCAGCAAGTTTTCTCGAGCAGTGAGTATCTTGTTTCACAGTCGGTAAACTTTTTGCTAAGGTAGTATATTGCCTGCTCTTTTCGACCAGACTCGTCATGTTGCCCCAACACACACCCCATTGAGTTGTCTAACACTGTTAAGTACATAATCAAGGGTCTTCCATCAACTGGTGGCATCAAAATTGGTGGTTCTAGCAGGTATCTCTTGATTTCATCAAAGGCAGTCTGGCACTCATCATTCCATTCCATCACCTGATCTTTCTTCAACAACTTGAAGATTGGCTCACAGATGGTAGTTAACTAGGAAATAAATCTTGCAATGTAATTCAAACGTCCCAAGAAACCTCTAACCTCCTTCTCAGTACGGGGAGCTGGCATCTCTCGTATAGCTTTCACTTTTGCAGGATCCACTTCAATACCTTTTCCACTGACAATGAAACCCAGGAGTTTACCAGATCTAACTCCAAAAGTACACTTGTTTGGATTCAATCTCAACTTGTATTTCCTCAACCTCTCAAACAACTTGTGCAGATGATCAAGATGTTGCTCTTCGTTCTGAGACCTGGCTATCATATCATCTACATATACCTCTATCTCATGATGAATCATATCATGAAACAAAGCCACCATAGCACGTTGATATGTTGCCCCTGCATTCTTCAAACCAAATGGCATTACCTTATAGCAAAAGGTGCCCCACTGTGTCACAAATGTTGTCTTCTCCATGTCTTCGGGTGCCATCTTGATTTGATTGTAACCAGAGAAACCATCCATAAAAGAGAATACTTTATGCTGAGCAGTGTTGTCTACCAGAATATCAATGTGAGGAAGTGGAAAGTCATCTTTAGGGCTAGCCTTGTTCAAATATCTGTAGTCTACACACATACGTACCTTACCATCTTTCTTAGGAACTGGTACCACATTTGCAACCCACTGAGGATAAGAAGTCACTGCTAAGAACCCTGCATTGAACTGTTTCATTACCTCTGCCTTGATCTTTTCTGACATTTCAGGACGCATACGACGAACCTTCTGTTTCTTTGGACGACAATCTTCTTTCACTGGTAAACGGTGAACCACAATGTCTGTATCCAACCCTGGCATATCTTCATAAGACCAAGCAAAGATCTCCACATAATCACATAGCATCTGAATCAACCTGCTTTTGACACTGTCCCCTAAATCAGCCCCTATCTTGACCTCCTTTCTGTTTTCTTCAGTTCCCAGATTCACAACTTCGACTGGCTCTTCATGTGGCTGTATAGCTTTCTTTTCTTGTTGTAACAACCTAGCAAGCTCTACAGGTATTTCACAATCGTCCTCATTTCCGTCTTCAGTTTGATAGATCGGATTCTCGAAATTATAATTGGCAATAGTAGAACTGTTATCAACAGGATCCAGAGTGGATGAGGATCTGCATTTTAGTGATGTGGGTGTGTGTAAGAACACATAGCTGATAAAGCAAAAAAAATAAAAGAAAAGAAAGACAAGGAACACAATATTTACGAAAACGAAACGTCCACTGATTTTATTGAATGAAGTATGCAAATGAAATGACAACCCGTAACAAGCACACCATTGTGCCCCGGGTAAGGCACAAGCCTTAAGAGTTCAATTGTTCAAAAAATTACAAACTTAAAAACATAACACAGTAATAGTATTTACTCCTGACTAAAGGAGATAGGGATAACATCTTCAGCTTTCCAATTATTGAGTCCAGCACCCACAGTAGGAAAAATCCATGCATCCAAGTTGTAGTCTTCATCTTGATCTCCCATAGCATTAATCTGGTCCTTCACAACCCCTTGACTAGTGACACGGGCAGCACGAGCACGACGAACAGCCTTCTGGGACTCTGCAGTGAAACCCAAACCAAACTTGTCAGACTTGTATGGAATATCAGGAAGCTGGCCCCAAATAGTACAACCACCTTCATCCACCACAGCTCTAGCATCATTGAGGGAGGCCATTGCAATTGTTGGAGGTTTTCTGGTGATCACAGGAACTTTCTTCACAGCAGGAGGAGCTACATAATCATTAACAACCCAGGGAACCACTTCAAATGTCTGGCACGGAGTCTCAATGTATTCACCTTCCACTTCCAGATACTTGAAAGTGTTTACATGGCTGACAAAGTATTCTTCCTCTCCAAAGACAGTAACAACCTTTCCATTCACCGGATATCTCAACTTTTGGTGCAATGTAGAGGTCACAGCACCTGCCCCATGGATCCAGGGACGACCAAGCAGACAAGAGTATGAAGGACGAATATCCATCACATAAAATGTAGCAGTAAACACCTGAGAGCCAACTTTGATTGGAAGATCAATTTCCCCATGCACTACTCTTCTAGAACCATCAAAAGCCTTTACCACAATATTACTGGGCTTCAGCACAGCATCTTCAGGACTCAGCTTGTTCAGGACTTCCTTAGGCAACACATTCAAAGAGGAACCATTGTCTATCAGCACATGTGACAGGGTAGTGCCCCTGCATTCAATTGAAATATGCAAGGCCCTGTTATGATCCCTCTTGGCAGGGGTCAAATTAGCATCAGAAAATCCTAACCCATTATCATAGGTCAGGTGGGCAACACAGTTCTCAAATTGGTCAACAGAAATGGCATTGGGCACATGAGCAGACTTCAGAAACTTGATCAAGGACTTGGCATGAGCCTCAGAACACAGCAACAAGGACAGCATAGAAATCTTCGAGGGAGTATGCCCCAATTGGTCAACAATGTCATAATCACTCTTGCGAATGATTTTCAATACTTCTTCCATCTGCTTGGATAGATCATCAGCAGCTGGCATATCAGGAGATACAGGCTCAATAACAGGACCTTTGCACCGAGCATCAGTGGTGGAAGCAGCAGCAGGAGTAACTGCATCCTTAGAAGCAACTGGAGGAGAGAAAACTCTTCCACTACGAGTGATCTTGCTAGATCCAGCAATATTATCAATGTCAGCAGGCACATCAGGTAAAGGTTCCTGCTTAACACCATGGATGTAAACATCAGACCCATAGTGCCAAGGCACAGCTTTATCAGATGTATAAGGAATAGGACCAGGAGTAGTAATGACCACAGGAGCTACTCTGGCTTCAGCAACAACTTTCACGGGACCTTCAGCAGTAATTTTGATTGGACCCTGATGAGTGATTTTAATGGGACCCTTTGAAGTGATTCTTACCGGTACTTTGTCAACCATGTCAACCTCTTCAATCTTCTTACCCCGAGTCAGATGATCTACCATACTTTCTACAGATGACGGAGTCTTCTCAAACACTATAGTATACTTATCCATGAGACGTTGAATTCCATCTCTCAAAATGAAGCAACTATCCGGCTTATAGGTACAATACAGACAATCTTCACGACAACCTGGAAAGATCCCAGCTTGTACTAACCTCTTTTTGATAACAGACAATGGTGTACTTAACTCCATAACTGAATAGACATGCAGGTCTTCATCAATGGCATTGACAGTCTTCTCGTGATTTGGCATTGGAGCTGTAATCACATTTGGAGTACTTGGTGGATCAAACTCAATTTCTCCAGCATCAATCATATCTTGAATTTTGTTCTTCAAGATCCAGCAGTTATTAGTATCATGACCTGGACAATTTGAATGATATGCACATCGTGCATTGGGATTGTACCTGGGAGAGGTAACATTGGGATTCTGAGGAGCCTCTTTCAAAGTAATCAGTTCAGCCTTCAACAAGTGTTGCAATGCCTGAGCCATTGACATGTTGATCTTCGTGAACTGCCTTCTAGCCCTCTGTTGGTTGCCCTGTGGCTGCTCTGTTGTTGCAGGAGTTGGATTTGAAATATGAACTGCACTAACAGACTGATGCCTTCTGTTACGATCAGGTTGACCATAAACAGCATTGGATTCTTTCTTCCCAGTGGGAGGCTTCTTTGCAGCACCTGATGAGGAAGTACCCACTTGGATCTTGCCATTCTTTATACCATTCTCTACTCGCTCTCCTGTCATGATCAACTCAGTGAAGCCAGATGATGAGCTTCCAATGAGGTGACTGTAAAACGGACCATTCAGCGTACACATGAACATATCAACCAATTCCCTATCAGTCAAAGGGGGTTGAACTCTTCCAGCTAAATCTCTCCATTTCTGAGCATACTCTTTAAAACTTTCTTTGGCACCCATAGACATGCTCTGAAGCTGCATGCGAGTGGGGGCTAAGTCAGCATTGTATTGATACTGCTTATAGAAAGCTTCAGCAAGATCATTCCAATCTCTGATGTTAACACTCTCCAACTGATAATACCACTCCAGCTGAGCTCCAGATAAGCTCTCTTGAAAGAAATGGATCCACAACTTCTTATCAGCAGTGTGAGGTTGAATTCTTCTGACATAAGACCTCAGATGCAGCTTGGGACAAGAGACCCCATCATAGACAACAAAAGTAGGAACCTTGAAACCCACAGGTATGACCACCCCAGATATCAAACTCAAATCCTCAAAATCCAGCCCAGATGATTTCTGCAATTCCATAGCATCCATCCTATCCACCAGTATCTTGAATTTGTCTTCATTAGGCTCATGGTAGTAATTAGCCTCAGAATTAGAGTCCCCCATTGTATAGTGGAGACTACCTACCTCTTGCTCAGATTCCTCAGATTCATAGTCTTCAGCTGGTTCTTTGGTCTTGGCAAGACCTTTGAACCTTCTTCCCATGTTGATCAAACCAGCAGACCTTCTAGTCTTCTTAGTCTTCTTGGCCAGCAGTGTCTTCAATTCATCCTGCCCCTTGGATAGGTTCAGGATCAGCTCTTGGAACTGTGCATTCTGTGCCTGAAGATCCTTAACTGATTGTTCAAGAGCCATTGCTGAAATAAACAGCGAGAAAATGAGAAACCTGTGCACAATTATAAACCTGTGATGCAATGAAATGATATGGGAATGCATATGCAATGTTTTCAAGGACTGCAGGATTTAAATTTGCTTAGACAAACACGAAAGTAAACTTTTATTAGTAATAACTTTGTTTTGCCTTTTAGGCTTACAAGAATGAAATAAAATAAGTACAAAAGATGGGGTTTTAAGTCTCCCATGGACGCTTCCTCTTTGTGTTGAGGTATGAGTTTAGATTGCGCTCCTCATGAAGTAGCTTTGTTAGTTCCAGGATCTTTTCTTGGCTTGCTTTGTAATGAGCCTCGAAAGTATCCCTTTGCTCCTTCAGTTGGATCCATGATCTCTGCAAGTCTTCCTTATCAGTAGGCATGTCTGGGTGAAGGATGGTATAAGCTGTGTCTCCTTCAGCAACAGGTTCCATGGTAACTGGTAGGATGGCAGGATATGGCATCATGAGTGTCTGAGCACGAGATCGCACCCATCTGAGATAAGCCTCCATAGGAATAGTGTACTTAGGCTCCAGTGTCTTGCTGTCAATCCTGTTTACCTTTCCCCAAGCTCGTATGAATCTCTGACGGTAACCCTGAAGATCGTTGTCGTAATCAAACACAATGCCCTGAATCAACATGTCATGTGGGCCATCGCTCCGAGCGTAACCAAACTGTCGTAAAGCTAGAGAGGGGTTGTAGGTGATGCCTCCTCTTATGCCTAGAAGTGGCACATTAGGGAACTCCCCACAACGGTCAATGATGGTGACATTCTCCATAGATCTGGAGCACCAATGGATGTCTGAGTGAGAAAGTGACATGATTCTCTTGGACCATCTGAACCCTTGCTCATTCTTCATTACTGAGCGAGGAAGGTGAGAAATAAACCACCTAGAAAGTAAAGGTATGCAGCACATCAAAGTTCCTCTTGCCCTTGTAGTACGGGTGTGAAGAGAATGCAGGATGTCTCCAAGCAATGTAGGCACTGGATTGTGACTCAGGAAAATGTTGATGGCATGAACATCTATGAACTGATCTGGATTGGGGAACAAGACTAAGCCATAAATCAGCAAGGCTAAGATCTCCTCAAAAGCATCATAGCTCATGGCCTTCAAGAACATTTGAGCTTTATCCACTAATACTTTAGCAAGGATACCCTTGACTCCACTTCTCGTCTCTAAAACAATGTCAGACTTCTTCAAATGTAAAGCTGCAGCAATAACCTCTGGTTTAAGCTCCTTCTCCAAGCCTGTGAAGGGTCTTTGATCAAGAACAGGTATACCCAGAAGCTTAGAGAACTCCTCCATAGTAGGGACTAACTGATAGTCAGGGAATGTAAAGCAATGGTGCTTAGGGTCAAAGAACTGGAATAGAACACTCATCATGTCTTCATTGAACCCTGAAGTGACTAGATCCAATAGGTGACCATGTCTCTTGTTGAACCGGGAATGATCAGACACTTGAGAAACTAACTCCTTAAGTTTAGGAGGTATGCCCACAAAGTTGATCCTGATGGTGTTTCTACGAGCTGAAGCCATGACCTGCGACAAAGAACAAAGATAAATCCTTTGGTCCTTGAAATGGTTAGGGAAAATGCTATGCTCATGATGCATGATGATGTCATGATGTTATGCTCAATCACAAACATGTGGCACACACAAGCAAGTCACACAATAGCCCTAGGTTTAAAGGCTTGCATGAGGCTCAAAGGTAAGTACCCTCCCCTGAAGTTAGATGGTTCATCCTGTCCTACAAAAGTAACCAGGTTCTAAGGGATCTCAATATCATTGATCCTTCACAAGGGTGGTTGTTCAGTAGGCAACTTACTTGCCAACCAAAACCCTCCAAGTTTAGAATCTCAATGAGCGTAGTATCGAGTATCAACCAACTTCAGTCTTCACCAAAGCCGGTTATCTCACTACTTTTCTAAAGGCTAAGATGGGATAACTAGGGTTCTAAAAGTTAGTTAGTGCATTGACAACATATGGCAGCCTCATATTATCCTCAACTTGACTTAAGGAACATAAGCACCGACCAAGAAGTCACACTAACTATGGCCACCAGATCAACCGTATCGATATACGTCGTACAGTTTCCTTGGTCTATTGCCATTTACCTAAGGTACACTAGATCCGGGTTAGGACCTTTCACACATAAGAGCACCCCAACAAGAAAATATAAAGCAAACAAGGCAAACAATTTAAAGTGATCTAATTCCTAAGGGTACCCCTCTTTAATTTTAATCCCCAGCAGAGTCGCCAGTTCTGTAACACGGTGGGAGAACTGACTTTAGTTAATGTTGCGGATAGCAAGAGTCGCCACCGACTTTTATTTTATCCAAAAGGAAAGGGTATAAAAGAACAGGAAAGACCTTAAGAGAATATTTTGGGTCCGGGGGGTAGGTTATGTAAAGGGAAGGTGTTAGCACCCTTTACATCCATGGTTATCCATGGGCTCTTAGGTACTTAGCTCACTTTAAATTGTTTTTGAAAGTGTAGTGTGTGAATAGAAAAATTTTCAGAATAGTTAATAATAATCCATGTACGGATGTGTAAAAACTTGTTTTTGAAAATTTGTTTGAAATTGTGAAGAGTTTGAAAAGTTTTTGAAGTGAGCAAGTACATAAGAGGAACCTACCCTAAAGTTTTTAAGTCTTTCTTGTTCTTTATCCTTTCCTTGGTAAGACTATCCCTACTATTAAGGAGTAGGTAGTCATTACCTTGGATGTAAGGGACATGAGAGGGACATATGTTTTTATGAAGGCAACTGTGGGGTGTATTTAGCATATATGAGGGACTATCATCATTTATTCGAAGGGACTCGATTCGTAAAGGCAACCATGAGGGACTTGATGATTTTTTACTTTAGGGACTTGCTTTATACACCCCACTTGACCTTATTAATAGGCAACTTGAGGGATAACCTTGGAAAGTGAGACGGCGATAAAAATCGACTTACGTGTGTGAGTGTTAATTTAATTATCTTTGATTAAAGTGATCTAATTCATTTTAAATAAAATACATATTTTTCACTCCCTAATTACTAACCATAGCAACAATAATTAAATAATTATAAAATTACACCAAGGAAGCAATTACAACATAATTATAATAATAAGCAAAATAAATAGCAAATTAAATAATAAGCAAATTAAAAAATATATAAACAAAATAGTAAGCAATAAATAAATAAATATTGGGTTAGTGATAAATAATAATAATAATAATAATAATAATAATTAGAAATAACAAACAAGGTTAGAAACATAAATAATAGCATGGTTAGTAAATAATAAAGATTAATGAAATATATAAAATTAATAAAGCAAAATAAATAATATGGTTAGTAATAACAATAATAAATAAAATTAACCAAAATTATAATAATAATAGATCAACAATTTTTAATATAAACAATTATATTTAGAAAAAAAATATGAGCAAACAATTACTTTAATTTTACAAGTTATTAAGTTATTTTTAAATATATTATAACTACAAAACTTAATTATTATAAATTCAATTATTTCTAAATAAACAAAAATTATAAAAGTATTCACATATTATATAAAGAGAAAAATAAATTATAAGCATATTTACAAGATTTAATTTTTTATTGATTATTGCCAAAAATTATATTAGAGACTATATTCAATAAACACATACATATTAATTTATATTAAGAATTAGTAAATAAATGACTAGGTTTTTTTAATTTAGAAAAAAAAAATTAGGATTTTATTTATAATTAGGGTTTATGGAATTAATCTAAACCTAATTATCTAATTTATTTACAAGCATATATACATAATATGAATATATTTACAAAATAAAAAAAACATTTTTATATTTGAGAAAAATAAATTATAACATATTTTTTTAGAACACAAAGAAAATAGTATAAGGTTATTTAGAAATTAAGTTTTTTATAATAAACAAAAATATAATTAATTAAGAAAATAGAAAAAAAAGTGACAAAAAATTGAGAACTTACCTTGGCTAGGATTTGATCCCATGTCCTCATGTTTACCAGCAACAACAATAACCATCAGGCTAGCCCACACGCAGGCAACAATGAAGGGGCAAGAATTTGTTTTGTGTCTTGTTTGAGAAATCCAGAAAAATGAAGAATTAAAAAGGCCTGGGGTAGGAATCGTACCCAGGACCTTTGGGATGTATACACGCATGCTTGACCGCCTGGCTGGGAGAGCCCTTCTGTTTACCAAACAACTATAAACCATAATATATTAAGAAAGCAATTTAAATGGAAAAAATATCAAAACATTGCTGAGGGCAGGATTCGATCCCACGCCCTCTCATCAAACACGCATGTGTCTTTCCACTGAGCCAACCAACCTGTGGTGATAAACAAACAGGAAAGTAACATAATATTTTAAGTTAAAAATTCAAATATAGGATTCGCACCAACACACAGTCGTCTTCTTCCTCTGACCTTCGAAATTAGCTGCGAAATCTTCTATGAATTTTCCTGCGAAACACAAACCCCAGCAAAACCTACGAAACACAATGGGCAACAAAAATGTATAATTTCATAAAATTGAAAGCATAAACATGTTCCAGAGGTCCATTCAAGTCAAGCCATGATCTTAGAAGTCATTTATATTTCGTAAATCACGAAACCCCAATTCTTGGTTAAAACCCTAACTATGGTGAATTTCGTTTTAGGCCATGGAACTTCACCAAATTATCCAGATTCCATCTATGATCATCAACAAACAAATTTATATAAACAAATTTCAATAATATGCAAGGAATCATTGGAATCGAAAAAAATTCATTCAAGAACAAATTGGATTCGGGTCGGCCAATACAGTGCACATGGGATGCATATGAGTGATGCTTTAGCTTCAGTGATGTCTAAAGAACCCGTCTATGTTCTTAGTTTACCTTGAAACCTCTTGGAGTGAAGAATCCGAATATCACTTTTTTGATGAATTTTGAGTTTTTGAAACTTACCTATGGGCTGCTGGAATTCGTCCTTGGTCAATGGCAATGAGTTTAATATATATAGGAGACTCAATTAGGTCAAAAACTTTGATTGATTATGTGGAAGTTTTGATTTAAAAAGATTCATCATAATAAGCTTTAAAATTTCAATATTTTTGTACCAATGCTTTCTATTTCAAGCCATTCCATATAACTCTTGCATCAATTTGTTCCATGCTGACTTTATGATATTCTAGAATCAATAAATCAATTAAATCTTCACATTTAATATTTTATTTAAATTTAAAATGATTTTAAGAATAAAAAATCATAATAAATTAATTAAATAAAATAAAAATTATGAAAATATGATGGAAATTTCGTGCATGATGTTGTTGTATGGGTTGGGTCATAATTTGGCCAGCCCATTTGGAGAAAATTGCTTTTAGGCCCCCATTTTCATCATAAACCATCACAAACTTTCCCAACTTTGCAAAGGCACATCTCCCTCAATTTTAAAGGTATGAGGGTGTTATTGGACATTTTGGAAAGCTTGAAGAGTCCTCTAAACAACCCCATTGGTTTCAGGTCCATATCATTTACCAATCTCAAGTTATGCCCTTTTGAAGTTGTTGACTTTTTGTTGACTTTTGAAATGACCTATAATGTCTTAGGTCATATCTTCCAAATGAAGCATTTTTGGGCTTAACTTTCAACATCAAAGTTGTAGAGAATTCAATTTCCTTCCAAATGAGCTTTGGATAGAGACTTGGTGATGAAGTATGTGAAAGTTATGGCTGGTCAAAGTTCAGTTGACTTTTACTAAGGAAACCCTAATTTAGAAACTCCTGATTATTGATGATCTGGAATTTTTTTGATGAATCATGATCAACCCTTGATAAAATGATGAATTTTACTTCATATACTTGATGTTGGCAAAAAATCATGAAGTTTGACTTTGGTTTGACCACAGTTGACCTCAGTTTGACTTTTTAACTGCACTGACTGATTTTGACTTATCTGATCATCTGACTGAGCAAACTTTTGAGAAAAGTCTTGAAACTTGTCATAGGGGTTCTTATCCACATATAAGATGTTATGAAACTCACTTGAGGTATTGGAAGTCCATTTAGCCTGATTAAAGTCAAAACCCTAGTTTTGGATGCACTGCTTAGGAGGTGCATTGTCTGAGGGAATTGTCAACTCCTTTGACCAATTGTGAACCTTGTGAACCTTATGAACCATCATAAAATGTCTTATGAACCTCATGGGAGATCTTGTGATGCTTGTGAACCTTATGAACCTCATGAAGTGGTTTTGTAGACCTCATAAACCTCAGGAAAGGTATTGAAAGCATTGTGGAACTTGTGAACCTTGTGAACCTTCAAGAAGTAACTTGTTGACTTCATGAACTTCATGAAAGGTTATGGACATGTTGAGAAACTTGTGAACCTTGTGAACCTTCATAAAGTAACTTGTAGACTTCATGAACCTCATGAAAGGTGTTGAAAGCATTATGGAACTTGTGAACCTTGTGAACCTTCAAGAAGTAACTTGTTGACTTCATGAACTTCATGAAAGGTTATGGACATGTTGAGAAACTTGTGAACCTTGTGAACCTTCTTAGCACACAAAGTCTTGTATTGTGAGGGCAAATTTTGGGGTGCAACAGTCGGGAAATTAAAATAACAGGTAGTGACACGGTGGTCAGGAAATAAAAATAACAGGTAGTGACACGGTGGTCAGGAAATAAAAATAACAGGTAGTGACACGGTGGTCAGGAAATAAAAATAACAGGTAGTGACACGGTGGTCAGGAAATAAAATAACAGGTAAAGACGCGATGGTCAGGAAATAAAATAACAGGTAGTGACACGGTGGTCAGGAAATAAAATAACAGGCGTTGACGCGGTGGTCTGGAAATAAAATAACAGATAGAGACGCGGTGGTCTGGAAATAAAAATAACAGGTAGTGACACGGTGGTCAGGAAATAAAAATGACAAACAAAGACGCGGTGGTCTGGAAATAAAAATAACAGGCAAAGACGCGGTGGTCTGGAAATAAAAATAACAGGCAGTGACACGGTGGTCATGAAATAAAAATAACAGGTAGTGACACGGTGGTCAGGAAATAAAATAACAGGTAAAGACGCGGTCGTCAGGAAATAAAATAACAGGTAGTGACATGGTGGTCAGGAAATAAAATAACAGGCGTTGACGCGGTGGTCTGGAAATAAAATAACAGATAGAGACGCGGTGGTCTGGAAATAAAAATAACAGGTAAAGACGCGGTGGTCTGGAAATAAAAATAACAGGCAAAGACACGGTGGTCTGGAAATAAAAATGACAGGTAAATAATCCAAAGTGGTAAATCAACAGGTTCAAGTGTAACTGTTGATACCGAGAATAAAGAAAATGAACACAACGTTTGGGCAGTGGCTCTGTGCGACCAACTGATGCCAGGGGTAGAAAACAGCGTACTCAAATAGTCAACGGCTCCAAGAGACCGGCTGATACTAAGAATAACGACGAGAAGGTTGGATTTTCAGCAAGATATTCAACCTCCAGTCATTCCTTAAACGAAGAGTCAAGAGAAGACATTCAAGACCCATCAGGAAACACAGGTAAGTGCCAAATTAAATGGACTTAGACTACAAGCAAAGGGTTTCACAATTAGCTTAACAGATTTGTGCAAATGACAATTGGACTTCAGAGAGATTCTTGCAAAATGACAGTAGATTACATGTCAGAAGAGGCTCTTTTTGCAAGGTACGACTCTTTTCTACTGTGGACAGATGCTCGATAAGTAAGACGGTAGCAGGACTTAAAGCTAAGAGCGAAGCGACCTGACCAACACATGAGAAAGACATACCGGCTCATAGGATTTCCAAATATGCCCCTGGATGGGCATTGGATGGAATAGTTCTTGGAAGACGACTCTTCAGACAAAGAATGACGACATGATTCCCGACACCCGTCTTGAACTCAAAATTCACAGACATAAGGTCTGCTAGAACAACTTGAAGGCACAGAAAAGATTTGCCCCTGTGTGATTCCTCTTGCCCCGGAATCAATGGTTTTGAAATTTTCCTCTTCTCAAAAAATTTAGACCAGCCTGCCATAACATGGCTTTTGAAATGGTTGTCCTGGTGCTTGAACATCGGGAATTTGCCCCTGGTTATCTGACCCCTGGGATGAAAGACTTCTGGTCTAGCTGGCCATTGAACTCTTGAATTCTTTCTGATAACTCGCTCAAGTATGAGTCTTGAGGAAAGCTCAACCTCTGAATTGTTGACTCCTAAATGGATTGATTCAGATCGACTGGTTCTTGAAGTGTTTTGCCCCTGGTTACCCAACTCCTAGGATAGGAATGTTTTGATTTGACTGGCAATTGAATTCTTGAACCGTTGGTGATAAATTGCTCTAGTCTGAGTCTTGAGAAAAGGTTCAACCTCTGAGGTGCTAACTCTTGAAGAGATTAATTTCAATCGACTTATTCTTGAAGTGGTTGCCCCTGGGTGGGCTTTTCTTACTCAGTCGAATTCCCTAACTGGCTGCGTTCGTCGGGATTCCGTTGATGCTGAATTGACTTGCAAACAAACATTATTTATTTAAAAATTGGCAAATTTAATGAAACGTTTATGCAAGTTTTGAAATCGCAATTTATTGGTATGATAGTGATACAGTGGAGTTGATTAAAAATAAAATAAAAAGTGGATCTAGCCATTTTATGGAATGGCAGATCAAGTATTCAATACAAATGATTAGCAAAGATCGTTAGGAGTCAGGTTAACACAACCATGTTGTAGTATGCTCTCGAAATAAACCCTGCCTTAATTAGGTCTTTTAAGGGTTGTAACGTGGCTTGGTTCATGGTTTATGAAACAAAAGATAAAAGGCTCAAAATTTATTTGTACCCATCCCATCTTCGCGATAAACTCCAATCCTATGTTCAGTTAATTTGACATACGCATTCATATCTCAAAACTCTTTTAACAATGCGTGATAAGGATCAGGATTTGAAAGTGATGGCAGCCACCTTGCTTTTTCCTGCTTTGCTGGATTTGATGACTTCATTAATTTTCGCCTAAGTCGTCTTTTTCTGTTTTTGACTTAGTGGACTTTTCCTTTGTATTTCTTTTTCCTTACGTCATTCCTTTGTTGAGTGGTTATGACTGCCATCTTATTGGATGATAGAGAATACGTACTACAAACTTTTGGCTCTTCACGACTTCTTCGGCAGTGAATGAAAGTACGTTGCTGATCCTTCTTGAATAATGGATTGAAACTCTTGAAGATTGCAGGCAAACATATTAACTGAACCTACTACCCTGCCCCAGGTTTGAAATTAAAGGGTTTTTGCATTTTCGGAAAGGAAACTCCTACTTCTAGGCTCGAAGGGGTTAGCAAGGGATTATCTTCCTTATTTCACCGGTGTTTGGGAATTTGAAACAATGCATGTACATCATTGGCAAGGTTTTAATTGAGAGCATACAAATGGAGAATTCAAGTATCTGGTTTTCATCATCCTCCCTCCAATCTTTGCTAAAACAAAAGTTTGATAAACAAAAGATATAAATGTATTTTGTTTCTTATGACAGTGAAAGAGAACGAGTGAATACGAATGGATTGATTCAAAATATGCATAAACATTTCATTAATCTTGCAAATTCAAAACAAACAATGCTAACAAGAAAATACAAAATCAACATGCAAAGAAAATACAACAATGCTGAAACAAACAGGGGATTGCCAGCTTTAGGGAATTGAAAAAAAAGTACTAATTCAGATGTCTTCAAGAGATGCACCAAGAAGTCACTCAGGCGAGAGGTTAACATGCACTAACAGGCTTCCTTCTGAAAAAGATATGTACTTCTTGTCGATCAAATGTTGTACCTTGGCTTGAAAAGCTCTGCAGTCTTCAGTTGAATGCCCCATTGATCCAGCATGATATCCACATCGCTCATGTGGATTATACTCAGGCGGGTATGGCTCTGCCCATGGCTTGAGAGATTTGGGAACCACCAATGAGTATTGAATCAAAGGTTGCAGAAGTTGAGTGTATGATAAAGGTACTGGATGGAGAGGAGCATTCCTTCTTTCCAAATTGTTGCGAGGCTTATGTGGACTCTGATGCTGATTCAGATAACCTTGGCTCTGGGCTTGCTGACTTGGACGAGAGTTGTCCCTGATAATCGGAGTAGTGTCTTCAAATGAAAGAATGTCCTTCTCAATTAAATATTTCACAGCGTGCTTTAAGGCGTAACAGCCTTCCAAATCGTGCCCTGAAGCACTATCATGGAATAGACAACGGACATTTGGATTGTAGTTTGCTGGGAGTGGATCCGGTAAGGGACCAAAAGGCTTTGGAACAACCAATCCTTTCTTCAACAATGAAGGATATAATTCTATGTAGGTCATAGGGATTTGAGGGGTTGAAGGCCTTCTCCCTTGTCTTCTACTCTGATTTGAGACACCCTCTGGACAAGAATCCTGAGCTCTCAATCTCTGACAAGCTGGCACTACTGGCACACTAGGTACTACTAGTCGCTTGTTGTGATGACTTTTAAGTTCCTAACACTCAATGTTGGATGTCATCTCTTTCGATCTGCCTCCTTCTTCTCTTTTGCTTTCGCCAGCAGGAGCAACGACATTGAAATTCCAAGGTGGTGTCATGATACTCTTGTGAGAAAGTGAAGACGCTCCATCGGTTATGCGCACGACCTGTTCTTTATGGTACAAAATCTTAAGAACCTTCATAGGTCTCTTTCCTTTCTTATCTCCCGGCTCAACAATCAAATTATCTGCAATCGGCTCTCCTTCTTGGGGGACTAGCGACTTAATAACACTTTGTAACTCAAAACTCTGTCATTCTTCGATAGGGTGCCCCAAGGCTCCAGTGCGGTATCTACATTCAACCTCTGGATGGTCCTCTTCAAGGGTTAACCTTTTGCTATGGATCAACCTTTGTACCCAGACTTTCAATTCAGGGCAAGTATTCAAATCATGTCCTACCACCCCTTTATGGAATTCACACACCGTATTTGTATCAGGATTATACCATGTATTTGGCGATGGCACAGGTGCGTAAGGAGTCATCAATGAATTCTGGATAAGTAACGGGTAGAGCTTGCTGAGTGGCACTGGAATGGGTTCATAGTGAGCTTCACTCTCTTTGTTCTGACACTGCCCCTTGTTTCGCTTTCGCTTCTTTTTCCGACCTTGAGAAGAGGCTGCCAGAGGATATTGAGGCACTGATCTGAAAGTCAGAGGTTGATTTTGACCTAGTAGGGGAGACCCATGAGTTGGCAGCTGAGGAGTTGCCACAGGGAAACCTTCTTGACTTAAGGCAGCATTTAATGGATGTATGGCATTAGCTTTCTCTGATGTGGCCATGGGCACAGGACGACCCTCCTTCCTCAACAAAGCTTGTAAGGTTTCCAAGACCCATTCCATCTGTTTCTTCAAGCAAATAACCTCTTCTTTCAACAATTCTTGATTTCTTCTCAGTTCATCCACTGTTTCTTGAGACATGGTTCTTAGTTCTGAACACGTGACGGGCATCAAACTGGGTGAGGTGACAAAGGAATAAAATGAGCTTACTCTGAGGGAGGAAAATAATGTGCAACGTAGATGCAATGGTATGCGAATGGATGCAAAGCAAGGATGGTTTCAAGGAACCCAAAAAGTAAATGCAAACATCCAATTATAAAAACTTTTCCAAAAGGAATTATAAGCTGAAGTTTGTCTATGGTTAAACTTGCGATGTTTGCAATAGACATCTCTTTGTTCCTTGAAGACCTTACTGAAATGATGCATGTGATGCTGAGATGCAAAGACACAGGAATGCAAGGATGCAGGGTGCAAGGTGCTGCAGGTAAATTTAGAACCTTCCTAACAGGTGGGCTGTAAGAGAGTTGTTCTACATTTTACTACCCATAAGTCCCACTCACAGGATAGTTTCTACGGTGATGGTTTAAGGAAACTCAAGGTCACGGACGTTTATCATATTAACGCCCCACCGCAGGCTAGCTGCATTGTGACGATAATAATGATAAGGTCTACCTTGAGTGGAGTTATCATGCTAGGCATGCAAGGAGCGAGTCCTTGGAGCCTAACATTACGCGACTACCAAAATTGAAACAGGTCCTAGGGGGGTCCCAGAATCATAGCCCTTTCGTGAATCAGGTCACGCGACAGGCTAGCTGCGTTGCGACAAGATCTACGAAAAGTCTAACTATCTGGGGGAGCTTTCATGTTAGGCGTGCAAGGAGCGAGTCCTTGGAGACTAACACTAATAACATCCAATTCTAAACTTAGGTGTTCCCTCTGCTTTTTCCACTACTCAAATTTGCTTGTAACGTGGCCCCGAGAACCCACAGACAAATATAATGAGCAATAAAGTAAAGCGGTAAAAGAACAGATAAACAAACATAAATAATAAACATAGAGGAGACAAGAAGAGACAAGATTAAACAAATAAACATACAAAGCTAAGTTAGGCTCGACTCTCTCTAGCATGGAGCTATCATATCCCCAGCAGAGTCGCCAACTGTCGTACCTCGAAAAAAATACGATCCTAAAACAAAACAACAGAGTCGCCACCTAATTCTATTTATTCTACGAGAGAAAAGGGAGATATAGATACAACCTAAAGGAAGGATAAGAAATGGTCAACGAAACCAAATTCTAAGTTTGGGAGTCGGTTACGCAAGGGGAAGGTATTAGCACCCCTCACGTCCGTTGTACTCAACGGGAACCTCTTAGCTAAATTATGCGATTAAATGTTTGATGTTAAGTCTATGTCTTCTAAATGATTATTAATATGTTTGTTCTTAAGGAAATTAAAATTTTAAATTATTATTATTAAGACGGAGAAAGATTAAAGTTTTTTATTATTGTGATTTAAACGGAAAAAATAATTATATTTTTTATTAGGGTGCTCGCGAAGGATAAAAAATCCCCGTGCCTACGTATTCCCTTGTGCAATGGGAAAGTCAGAGCTTCGTAGTTCGTGCTACTACGGTTTGTTGTTTTTAAATGAACGATTGTTTGAAATGCATTCTACTGTTAAGCATTGGCTTATACTCGTGGTGGAGGCTGAAGCACTAGCTTGTTCGAGAGATAGAATGATTTAAACAATGTTCGTTTGAGAAAATGTTTGACTTTGTTAAGATGTTTTAAACGAAAGGGCGAATGAACACATCGCGTGGGGCTAGCCCATGTTGCGGTCCAATCCAGAACGTGCGGAGTGCTAGACTCCGGAGTTTTATCTTTCGATAATTAATTATAAAAATGATTTAAATTTGATATACGAATGGTGATTGAACCATCGCGTGGGGCTAGCCCAATTGCGGTCCAATCCAGAACGTGCGGAATGCTAGACTCCGGAATTCTGTTTTCGTAATTTAATTATAAAATGATTTAAATTTGTTGGTATACGAATGATGATTGAACCTCGCGTGGGGCTAGCCTAGTTGCGGTCCAATCCAGAACGTGCGGAATGCTAGACTCCGGAGTTCTGTTTTCATAATTAATTTGAAAATTTTGATATACGAATGGTGATTGAACCCTCGCGTGGGGCTAGCCCAGTTGCGGTCCAATCCAGAATGTGCGGAATGCTAGACTCCGGAGTTCTGTTTTCGTAATTTAATTATAAAATGATTTAAATTTGTTGGTATACGAATGATGATTGAACCATCGCGTGGGGCTAGCCCAGTTGCGGTCCAATCCAGAACGTGCGGAATGCTAGACTCCGGAGTTCTGTTTTCGTACGATTAAATTTGTGAAATAAGTTGAAGAAATGTTTTTTTAGACGTTTTAGAATCGATGTGATTAATAACAAAGGAGTGAACGAACAATACGCGTGGGGCTAGCCCATTTGCAGTTCATTCTAGAATGTGCGGAGTGCTAGACTCCGGAGTTCTATTCCTCGCTAAAATGAATTAAAATACGCAATAAAGTCGTGCAGATGGCGGTCACTTGGTGACCGGCTTACGTGTGTGAAAAATAGGCGGGTGATTGAATGATTTACTTGGTGTTGGACCAAGCGATTCAGTCAAACGATATTTTTGGGGTGATCATATTTATTATTATTATATACTTCTCTCTTAATAAATTACAATCAAAATGCAAGAAAAAAGAAAAAAAAAACAAGTGAGCAACATATATAGTTTATATTTAAATAAAAAGAAATAAGTGAGGATCAGCAAGCGTATATGTCTATCACACAATCAAAATCTAATGAGAATTAATTAATTAATCAAACTAAATGAAAATAATAAATAATTAGATAAAATGTAAGGGTATTTATTTATTTTTATATTAAAGAGGTTAAATTTATCAAAAGTGTAAAACACAAAAGAAAACTAAATGGGTCGGTCTAGACAAAAAAGAGTAGGCCCAAAAATCCGTCCCAGGCTGGTTGGATCCGAGTCATGAAGGACCCGGTTTTGATCTCATGATCCGCCGAAGAAAGGAAAGAAACAAAGTGGTTCCTGTGAACCCTACACCGCCCCAATTTAAGTTAGAGTGAATCAAATACGGCTGTCACATGACAAGCCACCAGTTGCTTCTTTAAAAAAAGAAAAAAAAACTATAATTACTGTCTCATTAGGAAACGCAAGCGTGGAAGAGGATATGTACATAGGCCCATTATCCCAAAAATAATAAAAGAAAGTTAACGCAAAATGTAATCGATGTAACCACTCTTATTAGTCTAAAAGTGAGAGAGAGAGAGAGAGAGAGAGAGAGAGAGAGAAGGGCAAAAACAAACTGGTCTCCAAAGCAACTTCATCGACCTTTCTGTATCATATTGATTCACTCCCCCCACAAAAGAAAAAGATTAAAGAAAAAAATGCGAAAGGAAACATGCCTGAATCAAAGCAACGTTAAGCATACAAGACAGATTAATCAGGAAATTAAAACGCTCATGGCAAACAGAAGTCCAACCCCAATCGAAACCCCCTTTATACCCACTCTCATCATGTTTCAGTGCCGGTTTACATATCACAAACAGAACGAGAATATAATAAAGTGAAGTTTTATCAAATCTACCACAATCGGACGCTCTGAAGGCGTGGAGCCACAGGTACTCCGTTTTCGACTCTGCCTTGCTCTTTCTAGAATCTTCTCCTTCCCTTCTTCGTCTCTATTCTGTTGACGTTTAGTAGTTATTGCGTTTGCTGTTAATGTATCTTCGCGTTTAGGTTTTCGATTGTTGCCTCGTCTGCGGTTAGGTTTTTTTTTTATGAACTTGGTATCTCCGTATTTTTCAAGATCATTGCCGTTAGGGTTTTTTGTATTCGGAGGAGGCTCTTAGAGTTTTTTTGCATTCGGATGCGGCTAGGGCTTTTCGATTCTGGATGCGACTAGGGTTTCAGTGTGTTTGGGTGGCTAGGGTTTTCATTTTTTTGCTTCTTGATGCGGCTCCCCCCTTTTATAACCTGAAATTAGGGTTCGTATCCTTGAGATTTTGCTGAGAAAATGAATTTGATATGTCTGTTGTGCCTTTCTGTGTCAGAAATGGTTTTTGCCAATTTCGTGAAACTTGGTTCTACATTTTCTACCGTTTTGTCTGTTACTGCACCTTGGTTCACTGCACTATTTTGACTTGTTTTTCCTTGTTCAAAACAAACTAAAATGGTTGAATTTGGATTGAACTGATTTCTCCCTGGTTTCCTTGCTTTTGTTCGTTTGAAATTTTCATTGTGGTAAAACAATAGTTTATTTGATACCAAATCTTCATTCACCGCCGCACTGTATTGACCTTGTTGTTTTTTTCTGTTGAATGTCCATGACAGGTTAATAAGAGAAACTGATAGAGCCACAGGCGAAAGTTGAAAATTGTTATAGAAGATGTTGGTGTGCTCCTTTTCCAACAAGTCTACTCGGTATCTCATTCCTCTAATTGTTATTCTTCTGAAATCAGTTTGCAAGATGTCTTCTTCCGGAATGCATCAGAATCTCTTATTTTACTCTTGCAAGATGTCTTCTTCCGGAATGCATCAGAATCTCTTATGGATGGGCCATAGAACCGGTTTCGACATCAGAGATAAATATAGTTTCCTGCTAAAGTCTCCGCTGGATAATCCTCTACCCCTTCTGATTCTTAATGAATGGAAATGGTGATCGGTGGTCTTAATGAGAATCCTTATCCAGGTGACAGTGATATCGTTTGCACGAATCCGACACAGGGCTTGCGGTGATGATGGAGTTCTTTTCTTTTTGATTTTTGTTCCTTTGTCTTTGTATTGCTGTGATTGTTGAAGTTATTTTTCTGCCTTGTATTTCCTTAGCATATTCAGTGTTGCTCAAGCCAAGATCATGAGGTATGATGGTGCGCGGTTTCCGTCTGGAGTAATGATGTGGAAACGATTTTTGTTGTGCTGATGTTGCAATTGTGGTTTGGCCGTGGTTATGCTCATGCTTTTTATAGCGTTTCGTTTACTTTCTTGCAAAATAATCCTTTGGGTGCGTTCATGACACAGGTTTACGGCGTTCAAGACGTTACTGAATAAGGCTGCATTATTTATGGATGCTGGGCCTCTTCTGGATTTTAATTATGATCAGCTGACCAGGAAAGACCTTCCCTCTTGCAGCCAAGGACCGAAATACCTCCACTTGCGTCTCCCCTCCAACGGCAACTTTGGAATGCTTCCCTGCTTCGCAAACTGTTAACTTCATGATGGTGAAGCAATGATACTAAAACAGTGGCAAATAATTTGCACATTTGTAGATTTTCTCAATGTTTTTTTTTATTATTCCAAACGATATCTTAATCCTCCATTTGGCTTTTATTGTTTTTGACTTCCATCTTGAGACAAAAATGTTTTCCTCCTTTTTTTTTAGGCCATAACATACTTGTGTCAACGGTGTGAAAAAAAATTATCAACAAAATATAACAAACATGAGTTTACATTTAGCTACTGCATTCCAAAGTATCCTTTATGAGACACTTGACAAGATTATAGGACAAAGATATTGTGAACTTGTGAACTGGGTCATAGCATCCGAAGCGTATAAATAATATAAAATCAGAAATTTTGCTTTAATGCCTTCCAAACAAAACGGTGATAAGGAGCCCATTCCTCATTGATTCTCAATTCTCCTTAAACCAAACAAACTACTTCCAGGATTTTTCTTCCCATAAGACATTGAAAACAGATCAACTACTTCCCGGAATTTTCTTCACGAACCAAACCGACAACCATAAAATTTGAAAGAAGCTTAGAAAATGAGAATTGAAACATGAAATTTAGAAATTGAAATAGAGACTGGAACTTAGAAAATGAAAATTGAATTGAGAAACTTGGATTGACATGAATTTAGGCTAAAACAGAAATTGGAAATTGAATAGGACCCTTGAAATAGAAATTGAAAAGTGGGATTGAAACTTGAACTCGAAAATGGATTAGAAATTAAGAAAATAAATTCGGGAATGGAATTTGGAACTGAAAAAACAAGAAATCGAACTTGGAAAACTCATGTAACTACCAAAATCCACAAATAGCCCATTAAACTCTGAATCCTCAAAATTGGTTAAACAACCCCATGATTCTAATTGGGATTAACAATCTATCCTCTTAGAACACAAAATGAAGCAACGTCCACTGCTTGTATGGAAAACAACAATTTTAACTTTGAAACAATGAAATAGGTCTAACTTAAAACTTGAATTAGTACAAAAATAAATAAATAAATAAAAAAACCATCGAATCAAACTTTAATTCCAAAAACCAAAAATCTCTTCTTTACGTCTTCGCAAATTCACATGCTTGGGTATGTACCTCGACATGCTAAAGATGGGATGAATATGCGAATGAAAGTTAGGGGTAAAATTTGGGGTGTGACAAGCATGTACACATAACAAACAACACACATTTTATAGCACCTATATGCGAAAACAGCTATGAAATGCAAAATCCAGAATTGCTTATTTTCCTTTTTTAATGCACAAACTCAATGAAACATGCACTAATTTGATCATGAACATGCATTTAAACATCAACATATACAAATGCAAGAACATAAACATTATTGAATGATTATGCAAGAATGCATCATATGGATTATGCAACAAGTAAATGCAAAAATGAAATACATGAACATGCATATGAACATGGCATATGAACATGATGATCATTGATTATGAACATGCAACATGATGTCTCAAAAATAATGTCAAACCTAATACAAAATTCAGAATTAAATTGATATGGATGATGTGATCAAGTATGCAACGAAATGCAAGAAATGAACATACTTATGATTATTCAACATGCAACATGCATCAACATAATGGAATGCAAAAATGATTTGATGCAATGCCAACATGTAAAAACAGAATGCAACATGATTATTATATGCCTAATGATGCATGAACATGGCAACAAAAAGCAAGAACTTAAACTATGCACAAAGAAGCACAAAAACGCATAATACGCAACATGGACGGAAACGCGTCGAAACGACTCGAAACGGGGGAATGAGCTACTGGAAATGGACCTAAAAATTCCCTAAAATCACTACCTAAACATGTATGAACATTAGAGGCACTAGAACTTAGGACTAAGCCATCAAATAAGCAAGAAAACAAAAAATTAGCAGCGTTAACCGGTTAACCAATTGGTTAACCGGTTAACGGACCTAAATCTGCCCTATTTTGTGGCCAATAAGCACTCGTTAACCGGTTAACCAAATGGTTAACCGGTTAACACTGAACCAGAAGGTAAAAAAAGTTGAGAGAAAAGTGCTTTTGGCCACAAACTCACTTCTAATGATCCCTAAAATTCCTAGGAACATGCTAACACTAATTTCTACTTAATTGGAGCTTATTTACACATGATAGAACCTATATCTATTAACACCTTAAATCCAAATTCAACCAAAATCTCAAATCACAAGCAAACATAATCGAAACGGAATTGATTTTAAACAAAGCGAAAAGCACTTAAAGAATGCCAAAAGTGGCGAGATGAAGAGAATAGCTTAAAGAAGAAGTGATTAAGATCACCAAACTATGAAGCAGAGGAGTGCTTCGGTGATTGTTGCAAGAATCAGAGCTTGAATCGAAGAGAAAACCGAAAACCGAGAAAATCGCAAAATAAATGCGTTCTTGACGTTTTGATCTTCTTGCACTTCCGATAAGCCGAAAACTTCAACAAAATCAGTAGCTTATCCTTCTTCAATCCACAAAATATGAAGGTTGGAGGCTTAAGCTTCAAGATCTTCAAGTTTCAATGTGAAACTTGAAGAGCTTATTTGAAAAAGCTTTGGTGAAAGGAGGGAAAAGGAGGAAAAGTGAGAGAGAAAAAGTGCTTATGCAAGAGTGAAAAATTGGAAAATGGTGTTCAACCCTTTTCAATGAAGTGATTAAGGCATATATAGAGGCTAGGCTAGGAGCTAGGTTTGGGTTTGGGGCCCAAAAATTAGGTTTGGGATCCAAAATTAGGTTTGGTAGTTAGTTAGGGTTAGGGTTGGAAAAGGGAATATTCCTTGGAATTGGAGTGGAATTGGAGTGGAAAAACAAGACGGAAAGAATGAAAGGAAGTGTGGAAAGAAAGTGGAAGGAAAAGTGGAGGGAAACGCAAAACCAACTACCTTTCAAACGATTTTTCTTATACTTTTCTATGATTCCTCCATCATTTCTTGACCAAACTTGAACCATAGGATCATTGTAACCCTAAATTCATGATCTCGATCTTAAAATTCCGGAGTCGACCCCTTTTTACCTAGCTCGGTTGCCTTTTCCCTGATTCCTCAATTTTCCGTCGTTCGGCCAGTCGAACCCCTTCCAAAATGAATTTGTGGACGAGATTTGAACCTCAGGAACTTGACATCATATATAAGTCAAAGGAATCCTTCTTGAATAAAAACTTCACATGGAAGCCTCGTAGAAATAAAACCCTAATTCGGCCCTTTTCCTCAGAAAATATAGCACTGCTTGCCTCCTTCAATCAAACCCCCATCTTTCCATTGCTTGTGGCTTCAAGTGAAGACTTGTGGGATATCGTGAACCCTTTGCACAAGGTTGAGAAGCTTTGTGGCCCTTCGGTAGCCTCTTCATAGCTTTCGGTTGCTCCGATCATTGATCACATACCCATGTCTCAGCTATGCAATGTTTGATGCAATGTTTTTGGTTATTTTATGAATTCATGAATGCAAAATGCTTTTCAAAATGTTGAGGATATGAGAGGGCAAATTTTGAGGTATTACACAATGGTGGAGATTCAAACTGGCTTAATTATTTGATTAATTTAAATAATGGAAAATTAGGGTTAATTGAAATGATCCAGGCCACACATTTATGCGCTAATCACCATCTAACAGCCCACATTCAAACTGGGCAACTAAACCCTAATTACAAACCCTAATGACTTTCAGGTGACTGGAGCAAGCTCCGGTCATCTTCTCCGGCAAGACCAAAATCCCATCTTCTTCCCTAGGCCAAATTAGGAACTCTAACTCTCCAGATTCACTCTCCTACTCAACCTAAATAAGAATCAACCCTCAAACCACATTTATATTACATCAAACATGAGATTTGAATCAAAACATAAAAACTGCAAAAGTTTCAGAAGCACGATACAGGCTCAATATTCAATCATTTTCAAAAGTAAAAGGTGTAGTGTGATCAATGAAGCATGAAGAACATTTCTATAACAAAAAATACAAGTTCTGGAAAATTTGTTCTTGATGATACTTGAGCTTGAGCTTTCTCAGTCTGAGTTATCTGGGCCTCTCCTTGGTGCCAATAAACTCCAATGGACCTCCTGAGGAGGCTTTGATGCTTGGAATGAATTTATTTGGGCTGTTTTTGAAGTTTCAGTTCAAAGGGGGTGAAATTGTGTTTTTGATTCTTGAGGTTTTAGGCTTGTTTAATGGTTGGGAAATGATCTGGAGGATGTATGGAGATGATTGGTGAATTTTGTTTGAATTTTTGATGGTTGGTTTGAGAATTTCGAAGAGATGAAGTTTGAGAGGGATTTTGGCAATCTGAATGTGTGGGATGATTCAAGCTCCAAGATGTTATGAAATGTGATCGTTAGGGCATGTATGTGAAGCTATGATAGGTCAGAAGAGTTGTTGTGGGCTATGCTGATTGGTATGGCTTCAATTGCAAAAAGTCAAGGTTGGTTGTACTTGAGGTATGGGTCATGGCAGGCCTTGTTGCAAGGGGTGTCTGGCCTCATCTGAGTTCAAGGAGGACCATGGAAGCAGATTTTGTGAGCTGGCACAAGTGGATAGAAAGATTTGCACCATTTTGCAATTTTGAGGAGTTTTGGCCCTTTTCGAATTTCTTGAAGTTCATGGCATAAAAATGCATAATTCTTGGGCCAATTCTGATCAAAATGAGTCATGTGATGTTGTTATGATGTTTAGAAGTCAATTAGAGGTCATTTAGAAGCTTGGCAAGTGGTTTTGCAAAAAATCCTCTTTGGAGCATTCTTGAAAATTATAGGATTTTTGCCAACTCTAAAGGATCATAACTTGAGTTCCATAATGAATTAGAACATGTTCTTGTAATTTTTGAAAAGGGAAAGACCTAATCTACAACTTTCATGACCAAGAATTTTTCATTTGAAGCATTTTTGGTTGAGAAAGAGGAGGTTGAAGAACTTTCCCAAAAGTCATTTCCATTTTTGGCAACTTTCGGTTTAGCTCAAATTTCTTCAATTTTGTGAACTTACAAGCACTTATAAGATCAAATAAAGATCATAGAACTTCAATTTGATGAAAATACCCCTTTGGTTCCATTGTTGGGGGCCTCAGATGCCCTGATTTTGACTTAACTTGCTCAAGAAGTTACCCAGTGGACAAATGACTTCCTCAATGAATTTCTTCATCAAACTTGGTACATATGATACTTATAACATTTTAAGAACATTAGAAACAAGAATGGCCCAAAAATTTGGAGTTGAGGCCTCTGAAACCAAAACCCTAATTTTGGTCATCTGTGTAGTGAAAACCCTAGCTCTGCTTCCATGCCTTGCCAGTTCTTGTGATCTCTTGACTTCCATGAACTTTGAGAGACATAAAATGATGATATAACACACATGGACCCTCTTGGAATGCTTTAAGACCTTTGGGATGGCTCAGATGGATCCTTGGATTGCTCAGATCACAAACCCTAGATGCAGATGAACTTGAATTGTGCAGATGAAACAAATATGCAATGTGATGTGGTATGCCTATGTTTATGAAAATATAAAAGATCAAAAGCTATGGTGTTATATGAATGAGGGAAAATTTGGGGTGTTTACAGCTGCCCCTATTCAAACATGAGTTAGCTGTGCAGGATATAAGCACCCGGCTTAACAGACAAACAAGATAACTTGTGGTTGAATACCAAAGACAGTCCAAAATTTGCACTCACTGGATAGAAGAAGAAAAGGGATATAAATTGTAAAAAGGTAGTATAACATGATTATCAAATGAAGGCGATGGAGGACGACCATCGAGCAGAGGACGACTGCTGGGGATAAAGCGGTAAGTAAAGCAATGACGGGGACGATCGACAAGCTGGGGAAATAAAGAGACCATGACTGGGACGGCCATCATGCTTGGTAAGTAAAGTAAACAACGATGGGGACGACCATCGGTTCAAAGAATAAATGAAATAAATGATGAGGGACGGTCATCAAAGGTGAAGGACGATCACCTAACAGGGGACGACTGCTCTTTATCACGACATAGGACGAATGTCGGATAGAAAAGGTCGACGATGGGGACGGCCATCGGATAAGCATGATGAAGGACGATCATCAAGAGGTGAAGGAGGATCACCTAGAAGGGTACGGATGCTCTCGGGGTTTATCACGACATAGGACGAATGTCGGATAACAAGATCAACGATGGGGACGACCATCAGATAAAATGATGAGGGACAGTCATCAAAGGGTGAAGGACGATCACCTAGCAGGGGACGACTGCTCTTTATCACGACATAGGATGAATGTCGGATAGAAAAGGGTTCCAATAATGGAGACTTCACTGGGGAAAGGATGAGGGACGGTCATCCAAAGGTGAATGACGATCACCTGGCAGGGGACGGCTGCCGAAAGTATCACGACATAGGACGAATGTCGGATAGGAGAAAATTTGTTCTGATGGGGAATGGTAAACACGAACGAGTGTTTACGCTTTCCAGAATAAAAGGTATAAGTGTTTTGACGCTGTTTATAGATTAAAGATGCGGATGAGCATCCTTAGGACCATGATACAGACGAGTATCGGTAGAAACAAACGCTGACACGTGTTCAGAGATGATGATACGGACGAGTACCAACTGGTTAACAAAGAACACGGACGAGTGTCGAATCTGTTGAGGAGTGATATATATACAAGATACGGACGAGTATCCAAGACTTCTGTACAAGTGAGTACGAATTATTTTGTTGGCGAAGTATGAGCGAGACACGGACGAGTGTTCGACTTGCTGGGGAATGTATGACACGGACGAGTGTCAAAAGAAAAATATGTATAAGTTATGAACAAATATTTGTTTGTGAGAGTGTAAAAGGTGTTCCGGCGACCTGTAGGGATAGGATGACACGGACGAGTGTCAAAAGGAGTGTGTTATAAATAAGTACTTTGTTTGCACCAAGTGTTTTGACAACCATGCTGGGGATAGGTGACACGCACGAGTGTCAAAAGAGAATGTATGGGTATCTTTATTCGAGAATGCAAAGGGGATGCTTTGGCTTTATATCTGCGGGGAATAATATGACACGGGCGAGTGTCGAAAAGGGCATATACGAACAGGCATTTGTGTTTGAGAGTGCAAAGGGGACACTTTGGCTTTTATTTGCAGGGGATATGAGTTTTTTTTATACATATTGCTGATGAGATACTGATAGTAACTGCAGGTGACTGGCTCAAACCTGGCTTGTGATCATGCAAATGTTTGATTTTTGCCGTAATACTCCGTATTAGACGGAATTCTACGCTTATTTTGGTGATTTATGATGCGAATGCTATGATTATGCAAAAGAAAAACCGATCTGGGATTCGGATCCTGTTGAAGATCTCTTGGCTGATCTGCTTGGGGAGAAATCCCAATTGAGGGAGATCATTGGTAGATATGTTAGGATATATAGCTCTGCTTGGGGGAATAGATCATTGATAGACCTATCCTGTAAGGAGAACCTCAGCTGGGGAGAAGGAAACTTTCGTCACTTTGTTGTGTATGAGTTTCAGGCATTGCTCTTGAGAGGATGGAAACTCTGTGGGGAGATTGGCTAGGGATGCTCCTGCTGAGTAGACCTGTGATGAGGAAGAAGAGGCTTTGAAAACTCCGCTGGGGAAAAGCATTCCAGGTACTGCTTGGGAAGGAAGTATGTTGAGGAAGTGTGCTTGGCATGCCCATTGTTGCGTATTGAATACCTGCAATCTGTTAAGACAAAAGAAACACACAAGTATCCCGAGGTATCCCTTACCGAATTCCATCATAGAAGTTAGGCTTTCCTGAAAGTAAATTTATTTCCTGCACGATTTTATTAAAGATGGCTCATTTGTTTTATGCAAATACTATATTATGAATACTGGACATTTTGCAAACAAACAAAAATGCACAAAACGAGATGTGACTGAAAACTCTGATTTTATTAATCTGGATGCCCTGAATTGGTAAATACAGTCAAAGAAACAAATCCCCTGGAATGAGGAGATTGCTATAAATTAAGAAAATAAGAGTGTTGGCAATGTTGACGACGCTCCAGTGGGCTTCCTTTGCTATGACCTGTATGACCCTGACGTTCTTCTCATCTTGCTTTCTGAAGAAGGTTGATTCTGATTGACGCTTTATCCTTTCGAAGCTTGCCATGTTGTGAGTGTTACAGACGAATTTAGAATGTAATTGTTCGCTTATTCCCTGATTTTGCGTGGATCGCCCTTTCGGGTTTTCAATCCACCAGGATACCCATTTTTGCCTGAGCTGTCTAATGCGGCTTTTCAACTCAGCGGGTGTACACATTTTTTCCCTTATTTTTGCCCGAGTCTTTTATTCTATTTTTGACTCGCTGGGATGCCCTATTTTTGCCTGGACTTACATTCTGTTTTTATGTCCAACGGATCATTTTATGCGAAGTATTTTTTAACTGCATCTGAATTCACAGGGGATAAGAAATCCTCACCATCCATAGTAGTGAGCATCAGTGCTCCACCAGAAAAGACCTTCTTTACTATGAATGGACCGTCGTAATTTGGAGTCCATTTGCCCATGTGTTCTGTGTGAGGAGGAAGTAGCCTTTTCAGCACAAGATCTCCCACTTGGTATTCCCGAAGCCTGACTTTCTAATCGAATGCTCTCTTCATTCTCTTCTGATATAGCTGCCCATAACAGATTGCAGCTAATCTTTTCTCTTCGATTAAATTCAGTTGATTGTAACGAGATCAGACCCACTCTACTTCATTCAGCTTTACATCCATCAGTACCTGTAAGAAGGGTAGTTCAACCTCAACAGGCAGGACAACCTCCATACCATATACCAGCTGATAAGGAGTTGCCTCAGTGGATGTTCTGATTGATGTTTGGTACCCATGTAAGGAAAATGGTAGCCTTTCATGCCAGTCTTTGTAAGTAACCACTATCTTTTGCACAATCTTCTTGATGTTTTTGTTAGCCGCCTCAACATCGCCATTAATCTTTGGCTTGTAAGGAGAAGAGTTGTGATGTTGGATTTTGAAGTTCCGACACAGTTCTGCCATCATTTTGTTATTCAAGTTGGAATAATTGTCAGTAATGGTTCGCTCGGGAACTCCATATCGACAAATGATGTCTCTTTTTAGGAATCTGGATACCCATTGTCTGGTGACGTTTGCATACGAAGCTGCTTTGACCCATTTGGTGAAGTAATCAATGGCTGCCAGGATGAATTTGTGGCCATTTGAAACAGTCGGTTCAATCTTTCCAATCATGTCAATGCCCCGCATAGCAAAGGGCCAAGGTGAAGACATCACGTTCAAAGGATTTGGAGGCACATGCACTTTATCTGCGTAGATCTGGAACTTGTGACATTTTTTGGCATAGGCACAACAGTCTTCATCCATTGTGATCCAGTAGTAACTTGATCGTAATAATTTCTTGGCCATCCTTCTTAATGTCTTCCTATCATTGGATGATGCCCCAGGCTGGTATGCCTGATCCTCTAAGAAGCATTTGATGTCAGGGAACCATGGCTTGTCATCTTTAGCAATGTCCACAGAGAATACGTATGCTGGTCAGTCTAGTCTGGATACCGAAATCTGAGGCACATAATTGGCAGTTTGAACCTTGATCATGGAGGAAATGGTTGTTAAATCATCTGCGAACTGATTTTCGTCTCGAGGGATATACTCAAGTTTGACTGTTGGGAAGAAAGTCAATAATCTCCTCGTGTAGTCACGGTATGGAATCAGATGCTCTTGGTGAGTGTACCATTTGTCGTTGGTTTGATTGATTACCAAAGCTGAATCTCCGAATATAATCAAAGTCTTGATCCTGAGGTCAATGGCTTCCTCAAGACCCATGATACAGGCTTCGTATTCAGCTTCGTTGTTAGTGCAGGAAAAAGTGAGTTTTACCGAGAAAGGCATATGAACTCCTTTAGGTGTAATGAGCACTGCACCAACTCCACAACCATTCATATTGACAGCCCCATCAAACATCATAGTCCACTCTTTTTCTGGGTCAGGCCCTTCAGTGTGAACAGGCTCTTCATGATCTTTTGCTTTTAGGAACATGATGTCTTCATCAGGGAAGTCAAATCTCATTGGCTGGTAATCATCAATGGGTTGCTCAGCTAGATAATCAGACAGTACACTGCCTTTGATGGCCTTTTGAGATGTGTACTGAATGTCATACTCTGTCAGAATCATTTTCCATCTTGCAACCCTTCCGGTAAGTGTTGGCTTCTTAATATGTACTTGACGGGGTCCATTTTTGAGATCAACAAAGTAGTGTGGGTCAACATATACTGCCTTAGTCGGTGAGCAGCCCACGCTAAAGCACAACAAGTTTTCTCAAGCAGTGAATAATGTTGTTCACAGTTGGTAAACGTTTTGCTTAGGTGGTATATTGCATACTCTTTTCGACCAGACTCGTCATGCTGGAGCAACACACACCCCATTGACCCTTCTAATACTGTCAGGTACATTATTAGAGGTCTTCCTTCAATTGGAGGCATGAGAATTGGAGGTTCTTCCAGGTACTCCTTGATCTTGTCGAAATCCTTCTGACAATCTTCGTTCCACCTGACCGTTTGTTCCTCTCTTAATAATTTGAACAGGGGCTCACAGGTTGCAGTGAGATGAGATATGAACCTTGATATGTAGTTCAATCTACCTAAGAACCCCCGAACTTCTTTTTCAGTCCTGGGTGCAGGCATCTCCTGAATGGCTTTGACTTTGTCAAGATCAACTTTAATTCCCTTTTCACTTACGATAAATCCCAACAGCTTACCGGACCGTACCCCGAATGTGCATTTGTTGGGGTTTAACTTCAATTGATACTTTCTCAGACGCGTGAACAACTTCAGCAGATTTACCAGATGGTCTTCTTTAGTGAGGGACTTGGCAATCATGTCATCCACGTAGCATTCAATTTCTTTGTGGATCATGTCGTGGAATAACGTTACCATAGCCCGTTGATAAGTGGCACTGGAATTCTTCAGTCCAAATGGCATTACCTTGTAACAAAATGTGCCCCAAGGTGTGATGAAGGTTGTTTTCTCCATGTCTTCGGGTGACATCTTGATCTGATTATACCTAGAAAATCCATCCATGAAAGAAAACACCAAAAATTGAGCTGTGTTGTCGACCAATACATCAATGTGAGGTAATGGAAAATCATACTTTGGGCTAGCTCTGTTCAGATCCCGATAATCCACACACATACGTACTTTTCCATCCTTCTTAGGCACTGGTACAATATTAGCGACCCACGGCGGGTAGCTAGTCACAACAAGGAAACCGGCGTCCCACTGCTTTTGTACTTCTTCCTTAATCTTCATGGCCATATCTGGACGAGTACGGCATAGCTTTTGTTTCACTGGAAGGAAATCTTCTTTCAAAGGCAGCTTGTGCATAACAATATCCGTATCTACACCTGACATGTCTTGATAGGACCAAGCAAAGACGTCGACGTATTCTCGAAGCATGTCAATGAGCTGTTCTTTTACTAAAACCTGCAGACTGGCCCTAATCCTCACTTCTTTCAAATCCTCTTCGGTACCAAGATTGACTGTTTCAACCTTCTCTTGATGAGGAGTAATCACTTTCTCTTCCTGCCTCAAGAACCTGGCTAACTCTTCAGGTAACTCATAGTCTTCTTCAACCCCTTCATCAGCTTGATTAATTGGATTGTCGAAGTCATACAAGGTCATAGTGGTGTTGTTGTCGGTGCAATCTATAGGATAATCTCTACAAGGGTTGAGATTGGTTCGTTTTAGTGATCAATTTTAATCTTGTTTTAGAAAAAGTGAAAAATGAAGTTATTTATTTTGAAAACATTGTCATTTTATTGTTTTGTACAAAAGTGAAAAATGAAAAGACAGTGAGCAAAAAAGAGACTCGTTTGCAAAAGATGTCTGATATTCATTGATAATTCATTTACCCAAAATTACAATATGTCCCTATTACAAAATGAGTCCTGACACCTTGAACAAGATGCAGGACTTGATGCATGCTAAAAAAGGCAGGAAATAATAATTACTCTGCAGGAGTAACCCTTATAATTTCCTGGGAAGACCAGTTAAGGACTTGATGCCCCGGGGTCCTTGGACATATCCAGTTCTCCAGGTTGAGGTCACTTTCCGCCTCGTCTTCCAGGTTGTTAACAACATCTGGGGTGAGTGTCCCCCCACTGATGAACTTGGGCTCTTTAGCAGCCTCTGATTGATCTTGTCAGAATGGTTTGTAACCCAAACCGAATTTGTCCTCCTTCTTCTCCATCGGTAGCAGCTTGCCCCAGCCTTGGGCATTACCATCTTTAACAACCTTCTGGGCTTGCTGATAGGAGACAATTGAAGTACCCATGTTATCTTCCTGGGATGCAGCAAATACTTCAGTCGTCGCCTCATTGACATTCAAGGCCTCGAACCCTTGGCTCATAGTTTCATGGATTTCACCATTCATCTCAATGTACTTGTATGTAGCCAGATGGCTAACAAAGATGTCCTCCTCACCACAAATGGTGAGAATCTGTCCTTCCCACTCATATTTCAACTTCTGGTGAAGGGTCGACGTTATTGCGCCAGCGGCGTGAATCCATGGTCGACCCAACAAACAGCTGTAGGCCGGTTGAATGTCCATCACATAGAAAGTAGTCTGAAAGACCTGCGGACCGATTATCATAGGTAGCTCCACCTCTCCAAGAATAGACCTCTTGGAGCCATCAAAAGCTCTGACCACAAGATTAGTTGGTCGGAGAGCTATTCCATCATATTCGAGCTTGACAAGAGCTTTCTTCGGTAAGACATTGAGTGAAGACCCAGTGTCCACAAGAACATGAGAGAGTACAACCCCTTTGCATTTCAAGGTTATGTGCAAAGCTTTGTTGTGGTGACATCCTTCTGATATCAGATCAGCATTGGTGAAACCTAGCCCATGGCTAGTATTGACATTAGACACCACTGTTTCAAGCTGATTCATTGTGATCTCTTCTGGCATGTAGGCAGCGTGCAGAACTTTGAGTAGTGCATCCCGATGGGCTTCGAAACACAACAACATGGATAGTATAGAGATCTTAGAAGGAGTCTGGTGGATTTGATCCACAACTTTGTAGTCACTTCTTTTAATTATCCTCATAAATTCATCCACATCCTGATCAAAGGATGATTTATGAGTCTCTTTTGGTGCAGATTCTTCAGGTATCACACTTTTCCCTTTGGCTTTGGCAGGAGCCTCTGCCTCGGTGCTGGTTCTTGGAGCTTGTGACGCAAAGAGGCATCCGCTTCGGGTGAAGCCTCCACCTCCCCCGACATTATCCACCTGGGGAGTAGGAACTGAAGAATCAAGAAGGACTTTTTCTCCGTTGCAGTAAAGGTCAGCACCATAATGCCATGGTACAACACTGTCTTTATCATAAAGAATAGGCCCTGGCACCATGATGGTGACTGGGCTTACTGCAGCAGAGGTTGGAACCGTTATTGTTTATGGATCATAGAAGATGGTGACAGGACTTCTTATGGATGTTGTAGGTGACGAATTGAAGCTTTGTTGTTGCTGAAACTATTGTTGAGATTGTTGAAAGTTGTTGGAGTTTGGGATCGTTGTAGGGTCATAATAAATAGTAACTGTGGAGACGTCGTTGTCGGTGATTGCTGAAGTTGTAGAATGAGATGAAATGGAACTGTTGTTTGCTGAAGTGATGGAAGAAGTGGTTGCTGAAGTTGTAGACGAGTCAGTAGAAACAATTGTTGTTGCAGTTGTAGAAGAGTCGTTTGTACAAGGAGTTACTGGTGTTGTAGAAGCTGTTGTGGTTATCTGCAGAATGTCTTCTTAGATCAAGCCATTGATACCATCCCTCAAACTTTCACACCCATTCCCGGAAATTTTGCAAGATTCACAACAGGCCTCACAACCTGGAAACACTTGGCATTTCAAAAGCTGAGCTTTAACCTCTTCCAGAGGTGTCTGAATACTTGCAATATCTTCTATTAAACTCATGGGTGAGCCTTCCTCTATAGCATTAATCCTTGGCCCACTGTGGCTTGGCATAAGATTTTTCATGACATTGGGAGGTGGTGCAAAGTTCAGGGCCTTTGAATCTACCAGATCCTGGACCTTCATATGCAGAGCCCTACATTTTTTCGTGGAGTGACAAGGTGCATTAGAATGAAAAGCACACCTAGCGTTGACATCGTAGTTTCTTGGAAGGTTCTGAGGATTAGGCGGAGCCAATGTCCTCAACTCAGCAAGATTGAGCTTTAGGAGTTGTGGCAGCAATGTAGCATATGGCATTGGAATAAGGTCAATCACCCTGTTGATCTGAGATGGTCGCTGTTGAAAAGGGCGTTGTTGTTGATTGTTGTTATTGTTGTTGTATGATCTTTGTTGTGGAAATTGTGGTTGTTGCGGAAAGTGTTGTGGTTATTGAGTATATTGAGGAGGTGGAGCAGGGATAGTGACGGCAGCAACTGATCTGGGCAGATATTGGGGTCTCCCTCTTCCCACATGTACAGAATTTGTTTCACCAGATCTACGGGGCCCAGCAAATGGCTTCCTTGCATTGCTTGAACTGGCACCGTTGTCGGAGATCTTTCCCATCTTCAATAAGCTCTCAATTCTTTCCCCAGCTATCACCACATCTGCAAAGCTGGTGGAAGAAAATGCAGCCAATCTGTCAATATAGGTACCCTGGAGAGTATTCATGAACATGTCTGCCATCTCTCTTTCTGACATTGGGGGTTGAACAGCAGCAGCTAGTTGTCTCCACCTTTGGGCATATTCTCTAAAGCTTTCACGGGAAGACTGAGACATTCCCATCAAAAGGGTCATGTTTGGAGCCATGTCCAGATTATACAGATACTGACGGATTGAAGCTTCAGCCAAGTCTTTCCAGTTTCTCACTATGGCTCTGGTCAAGTGGGAGTACCATTCCCGGGATGCCCCTTCAAGCTATCCTCGAAGTAAAACATCCACAGCTTCTCGTCCATGGTGTAAGCTTTCAATCTCCCCAGGAAAGACTGAAGGTGGGTGCGTGGGCAGGATGTGCCATTGTATCTTTCAAAACACGGGGGTTTGAACTTGTGAGGAATTCTCACCCCTTCCACCAATCCTATGTCCATGACATCAAAACCCAAAGAGTTTTGGGATTCAAGAGACCTTAGCTTCTCTACAATTTCGTCCAACTGACGATCGTAAACTTCGTCTCCAGCCCCGACCACAGTAAACTGCTCTTCTTGAGGATCCTCCTGCAAGACCATTCCTCCAATAGTGTTACCTTGGGTATTTCTTATGTAATTGATGTCTGGGTTCATATGAGGTCCAAACTCTGGTGGATCAGTGCGAGGCTGCACGTGATCATTGTTACTGGTACATCCTGTACCTGGATGGTGTTCCTCGGGAGTTTTTTGCTCAACCAACTCCCTCAGTCTTTCCTGGCTCTGAGCCAAACCAGTCATTACTGTCATAAATTGATTCATTTGGGCCCTCATCTCTGTCCTCTCATTGGCTATCTGGGTCCTCACTTCAGTCAAGTCTTGTTGAACCGGATCCATCTATAGTCCCAGAAGGTTGTTTCTTGTCGGGTACCGGTGTATTCTGTTGACAGGGAACACTCTTCTGCGAGCAATGTTTCTTGAAACCACAACAAAGTGAGAAATAGCAATAAAACAAAACCTACAAAACAAAGAAAATGTTAGTATGCAATGCATGATGCCTATTTGTCTTCCAAGGGTATCCGATTTGGTTCTTTGGTTTTGACCTTTCCATACCTCGAGGAAGTGCTGATGATGTTGCAGAGAGAGATAAATCCCACAAAAATAATACAAACCAAATATATTACAAAGAGTGAAGATACATTGTTTGATTACAACAAATTCCCATGGCGGGTCAAAATACATCAAATAAAGGAAAATACAATCAAAATGAAGTACAAACAAAAAGAGTCAAACATCCAATCCAAAGTCATCTTCTCTGACTTCCTTCAGGAGGGCCTCAGTCACTGGACCAACCGGGTGTTCTGTGATAGTCCTGATGAGGTGGTTCCTGGTGGCGATGGCACTGGTCAACTTCTTATGCTTATCTTGATCCCTTGATCTCTTTAACCCTGCCTGGAGTTTCAACTCAGAGATCTCCTTCTATGCTGCTATCAGAGCTGCCTAATTCTTCTTCTCACTAGCCTCTAGTTGCTCTATCTTAGCTTGGGTCCTTTGGTCCTTCTGTGCATGAGTCTCAGTGATCCTGATCCACCTAGCCTGGCTCTCCTCTAAATAATGCTCTGCCCTAGCCTTCTGAGTCGTTGCTTCCTTGCAAGCATTCTTCAGTACTAACTCCCCTACTCTATCCTTTCTAATGTAGTCGTCCGTCTTCTCAATCTTGGTTAAGTGCTCAATCCGGAGCTTCTATAACCTCTCACTATCTAGACGGCTGTCATTCCTCTCCCAGAGGGTCTTCTTCAAGGCTTCAGAGAGTTGAGTATTCCTTTCTTTTAACTTCTCAAACTCCTCCAAGCAGACAGTGGCTGCAGGCTCCACTATTGATGGTCCAGGTACATCCTCTAAGGTGAATGGCATCCGAGTGATCTGTGCCCTGGTACGAGACCAACCAAGATATTATGCTGAGGCTATGTTGTTACACTTGCCAAGGATGACTGTCCCCTTAGTCTGAATGTTGTCCCAGGCCCAGGCTGCCTATCTGACAATAGCAAAATTGTGCTGGATGTCACAATAGAGGGTCTCTATCAAGTCTTGCCCTCTTGGAGGATGAACCAAAACATACCCTAATTGTCTCTTGAAAAGTAAAGGGTTGTAGTTGATGCAACCTTTTACTCCAATCAATGGCACATTAGGATATTTCCCACAGCTAGTAATGATGTCCTTGCCCTTGGTGCTCTGAGTGCACCATCTGATGTCTTCTGATGTAAGGGCAATCAATCTCTTAGCCCAATTCCTTGGCTGATGAGGGTTCAGGAAAGTGTCCGACTTCGGTAGGTGTCTTAACAACCAACAGTAATAGAGGGGAGCATAGCATCTGACAAATCTTCCTCTTTGCTTCTCATTCCTCTGGTGTACTGAATAGTAGAAGTCTCCAAGCAGAGTGAGAACTGGGTTCCTCAGCAAGAACAGGTGAATAGAATTCTTGCTTACAAACTTTGGCTCGTCTGCAAACAAGATAACTCCATATATGCTGAGTGCCAAGAGTGCACAAATAGCTTCCCACTTCTTTGCTGCAGCATGCAGGGTGGCCTGAGAAATCAAGAAGTCTAAGTGAAGGCCTGGAATTCCAGCTTTGGTGGTCATGCTTTGATCAATAAGGGTGGGATCCAAGTGCAATGCCTTAGCTATTTCTTCATTCTTGGGAGCAACCATATCAGGGTTGAAAGGAATCCCTCTCCTGATAGGGACACCTAACAACATGAAAAATTCTTCTAGCAAAGGTCCCAACTGAAAATCAGGGAATGTAAAACATCTGAGAGGAGGATCATAAAAATCCAAGCAAGTGTAGATCATGCTCCTCTGGGATGCATCCAGGTCCATGATCATGTCCAATATGCCTCCATAATGTTCCCTGAATAAAGAGACATGATCAGGAGCGATGAGAGACTGGATCTGTCTGATGCCTGTCAGAGTGGGCTCAAAGAAGTGGTATGTGATGTTGCTCTTTCTGGAAGTGTCCATGCTGATAATGGATGCTGGTGAAGAAGACTGAGGAGAAGCACTGGTGAGGGTAACTATTGAAAACTGGAGAAGGTACTGGAGAAGGAACCCTGATGAAGATGGCTGATGAAGATGCTGGTGCAGATAACTGAAGAAGTCTAGGCAGTAGAACAGGTCAAAATCAAACCAAAGATAAGATATGGATACCCTGTAAAACAAATAGGCAAATGTTAAATGATGCAAAAAATGATGTATGCAGAATGATATGAAAAGGGTTTGTGATCAAGTGCTGGATCTGTTATCTGCCTTGATAGGGTCCATGTGTGTCCATAAGTCCGGATGGAGGCTTAGAAAACCAGTAACCAGGTGGGGGACTCAAATAAAGAGTCACAAATCCAGGGTTTCACAAGAACTGTCCAAAGTGATGCATTCTTAAAACAAAACTGGTAACATGGTATGATGAGTCCAAGGGTTCCTGCAAACTTGTAAACATCCCAACCCCCTCACATGTATTGTTCTAGAACAAGGATCCTCAGACTTGGATCTGTTATGAGAAGTGTAAACACTTCTAACCCGGAGGTACAGTGTTTACAATAACCATAAAGGATCCTCCTCTAATTCACCTCAGATGCTGAAGGTCATAAAAAGGTCATCCATACTTAGCAGGCTTCCCAGATAGCCCTAGTACTATAGGAAATCTGTAGCACATAGTTCTCAAGAAGAAACCCATGTATAAACCGTGTTTCATATTCCCGCACCAGACCGAAATGGAATGGGAAAGAATATGAAGCCACTCTAGCCTATGTGTCACTCAGGTCCCCGGTATGGAACCTTACTCACTCAAAAATCCCTCCCACCAAAACAGACAGAAGATCCAGCACAGATGATGATAACAGTATGAAATGCATAAAACTGTAAATGAAAGCAATAAGTAAAGCTGTACAGAAAGCAATAAATAAAGCAATAAATAAATAAGCACAAGTAGCACATAACACCCCCGTAAACACAAATAAAATAAGCTCTAGGAGAAACCCACAAAAAGAATCAGAAGCCCTAGTTACAAGATAAGCTCCCCAGCAGAGTCGCCAAGTTGTCGCTCCCCCGAAAAGACACCGGGTCAGATAGGGTACAGACGCGAACGGTTGACGAAAGGAGAAGATGGAATGAACTGAATAGAGTCGCCAGCTAGGCATTTTAATCCCGAAGGAAAGGTAATGTTGCATAAACCTAGAAAGATATGGATAAGACGGTTGCGAACCAGAGAAACTGAGAAAGGGGGTTGGTTACAACCTAGGAAGGTATTAGCACCCAGATTGTCCATCGTACTCGATGGGATCTACGCTTAAAAGATTGTGTTTAAAGGGGTAGGTGTATGTGTTGTCTGTGTGCAAAAGCTGAGAAAAGAGATGTACAAGTGTCAGTGCAAAAGGTGAATTGCTCAGTAACTGAGACTTAGAAAAGAATGTTGGAAGAGGGGGGAGACACAGAGACTTTTGTTCAATAACTGTTAATTTATGCCTACGTATCCTCGTGTGCAATGAGGAAGTCAGGACACTGTAGTTCGAATCAAAGAGACTGAAAGATAAATTGACTGGTGAACTTCTTACTTGTCTATGCTCAAGTGTATGACTCATCTGGCTCGAGTGCTAACTGTCTTGCATTAGACGGAAGAAGCAAGTTCTCGTTTATGAATGAGGATGATGAGAAAAGAATCCCTAAGGAGACGATTATTGTTTATTTTTTGTTTTCAGTTTTGTTATTGTTTTTTTTGGTGTTTTGCGTAAGTTAATGAGCTTAAGCCTAATTCAAAGGTGGTAAACTCATTATATCCTCCCTGATTAGGGATAATGAGAATACTTAAGTATGAGATAAGCATCTCAACTTAATTGCCATGATGATGTAGGATTAAGATCATTAACCTACTTGTGATTATTTAGATGTTTTTGGGTTTTTGTTTAGTGTTAAGTAATGAGTTTAACCTCTAATCACAGATTAGTGGGCTCATTACACCATCCTAATAGAAGGATAATAGATGAGAATACTTAAGTTGAGGAAGATACCTCAACTTAATCCATGGTTAGGGGTTAAGATCATTATATAACAAAGCCTTTATTAAGTGGATTTTAATTAAGGGTGGGATTAAGAAATGAGTTTTATGGTTTGTAAGACAACTTGAGGCGGACTTGTCCATTAAACACTAGGGTTAGTCCTTCTTAACCATGAAGGAAGAATTAGAACCCTAATGTAAGGCCCAAGTTACAAGTTAATGTCTTAGTGATTATTAGATGGGTTAATTAAGAGGTTTAAACAAATTAAGGGTTTAACACTTATGATTAAAGTTATACACTTCATCCTAAGAAAAGGTTTAGTCTCTAATGATGAGATGAGAAGAGAGACACAAAGAAGATTCAAAGGAAAAAGTCTAAGGGAAACTAATACGTCCTAGAAAGTTATCATGCTTGGAAGTCCTAGGGTTATATAGGCTTAAGAGGAGAAGTCTTCAAGGAAGCCACCAAGGAGAAGCAAGATGAAAAGAGAAGCAAGCAGAAGAATAAGTTACTTACTTCCTAAAAAGATAAGTAACTTAAAGAAAGAAAGGAAGAGGAACACAAGTGAGCAAGCCCACTCAAAGACAATCAAAAATTCAGCAAGGATGCAATATGAAAGAGATGAGAAGAAGTGGGAGGTGAAGGCAAATCCAACTCTCAAACAACTTACCATTAACCTGAAAAGTTAGCACAAGATGTATAAGGAAAGAAATGAAATGAAACAATGTATATGCAAAGGAAAAGACCAAAACCAGAAGCATGTACATGATGCAAATGATGCTATGACATGATGCAAAGGCATACAAGATGCATAGGTGTGATCATACAAGAGAATGAATGCAAATGAAGCATGTAGGAAGCATGTGAACACATGGATGTTTATGAAATGAAATAGATGCAAAGCATAGAAAATGTATGAATAAATGATCAAGCAATGTTCAAGCAATGTCTTAAGATGTCTAAAATGGCATACAAATGCTTAGAATGGCATGGCAAGTTCACATGTTCATGCAATGCAATGTAAGATGCAAGTGAAGATGCAAAATTAGGGTTACATGGAAGGATGAGATGAAAATGGCAAAGACAGAAGCAAATGACATTATAAAAAAATTGAAAATGCACTCAAAGGAACCCTAAACGTACACTAGATTACCATCCAAAGGGGGAGGTCAGAAACTAAACCTAGAAGGAGTTATGAATTTCCTAAGTTTCTAGGGTTTTTTGGGTGATTCTCAATGTAAAATGTCAAACAAATTGAAAATGCAAGATAAATTCATCCCAAAAATATCCTAGATACTACATGATATGTGTAAAACAATGCAAAAAGAACCATCTTCAAACCCTTCATGGTTAGGCAGAAAATATTTTTCAAAGGTTAGGGTTTAAAATGTGATTTTATGAACCCTAAATTCAAAGAAAATTGTCAAGTTATGATCAAAACAAAGAAGAAATTTGTATGAAGGGTTTGAAAATGTTTCTAAATGTGTTAAGATGAAACATGATTTTTTTGGTAATTTTTAGAAACCTAAATGTTATTTTAATTAATTAAATTAAATTCAATTAATTAATTAAAATAAATATTTAAATATTTTAAAAATACATTTTTATGCAAAAATAAAATAAAAATTATTTTTTGATTAAGAGAAATATTTGAAACAAAAATGCAAAAGGAAATATTTTTGGGATTTTTCTAAGTATTTTAAAATAAATATGCAAGAAAAATGAATAAAAATGAATAAAAATGAAATAAAAATGAATAAAAGAGGAAGTATGCTGATCCAGTGGTCCAGGTTTAAAAGAAAAGGGAGGGAATTTACTGCGCTCCAGATCCAAGGGTGGAGATTCAAACTGGCTTAATTATTTGATTAATTTAATTAATGGAAAATTAGGGTTAACTAAAATGACCCAGGCCACACATTTACGCGCTAATCACCATCTAACGGCCCACATTCAAACTGGACAACTAAGCTTCGGTCATCTTCTCCGGCAAGACCAAAATCCCATCTTCTTCCCTAGGCCAAATTAGGAGCTCTAACTCTCCAAATTCACTCTCCTACTCATCCTAAACAAGAATCAACCATCAAACCACATTTATATTGCACCAAACATGAGATTCGAATCAAAACATAAAAACTGCAAAAGTTTCAGAAGCACGATACAGGCTCAATATTCAATCATTTTCAAAAGTAAAAGGTGCAGTGTGATCAGTGAAGCATGAAGAACATTTCTATAACAAAAAATACAAGTTATGGAAAATTTGTCCTTGATGATACCCGAGCTTGAGCTTTCTCAGTCTGAGCTATCTGGGCCTCTCCTTGATGCCAATCAACTCCAATGGACCTCCTGAGGATGCTTTGATGCTTGGAATGAATTTATTTGGGCTGTTTTTGAAGTTTCAGTTCAGAGGGGGGTGAAATCATGTTTTTTATTCTTGAGGTTTTAGGCTTGTTTAATGGTTGGGAAATGATCTGGAAGATGTATGGAGATGATTGGTGAAGTTTATTTGAAATTTTGATGGTTGGTTTGAGAATTTCGAAGAGATGAAGTTTGAGAGGGATTTTGGCAATCTGAATGTGTGGGATGATTCAAGCTCCAAGATGTTATGAAATATGATCCTTAGGGCATGTATGTGAAGCTGTGATAGGTCAGAAGAGTTGTTGTGGGCTATGCTGATTGGTATGGCTTCATTTGCAAAAAGTCAAGGTTGGTTGTACTTGAGGTATGGGTCATGGCAGGCCTGGTTGCAAGGGGTTTCTGACCTCAGATGAGTTCAAGGAGGACCATGGAAGCAGATTTTGTGAGCAGGCACAAGTGGATAGAAAGATTTGCACCATTTTGCAATTTTGAGGAGTTTTGGCCCTTTTGGAATTTCTTGAAGTTCAAGGCATGAAAATGCATAATTCTTGGGCCAATTCTGATCAAAATGAGTCATGTGATGTTGTTATGATGTTTAGAAGTCAATTAGAGGTCATTTAGAAGATTGGCAAGTGGTTTTGCAAAAAATCCTCTTTGGTGCATTCTTGAAAATTATAGGATTTTTGCCAACTTTGAAGGATCATAACTTGAGTTCCATAATGAATTAGAACATGTTCTTATAATTTTTGAAAAGGGAAAGACCTAATATACAACTTTCATGACCGAGAATTTTTCATTTGAAGCATTTTTGGTTGAGAAAGAGGAGGTTGAAGAACTTTCCCAAAATGGAAAGTTTTCATTACAAGTCATTTCCATTTTTGGCAACTTTTGGTTTAGCTCAAATTTCTTCAATTTTGTGAACTTCCAAGCACTTCTAAGATCAAATAAAAATCATAGAACTTCAATTTGATGAAAATACCCCTTTGGTTCCATTGTTGGGGGCCTCAGATGCCCTGATTTTGACTTAACTTGCTCAAGAAGTTACCCAGTGGACAAATGACTTCCTCAATGAATTTCTTCATCAAACTTGGTACATATGATCCTTATAACATCTTAAGAACATTAGAAAGAAGAATGGCCCAAAAATTTGGAGTTGAGGCCTCTGAAACCAAAACCCTAATTTTGGTGATCTGTGTAGTGAAAACCCTAGCTCTGCTTCCATGCCTTGCCAGTTCTTGTGATCTCTTGACTTCCATGAACTTTGAGAGACATAATATGATGATAGAACACACATGGACCCTCTTGGAATGCTTTAAGACCTTTGGGATGACTTAGATGGATCCTTGGATTGCTCATATCACAAACCCTAGATGCAGATGAACTTGAATTGTGCAGGTGAAACAAATATGCAATGCGATGTGGTATGCTTATGTTTATGCAAATATGAAAGATCACAAGCCATGGTGTGATATGAGTGAGGGCAAATTTGGGGTGTTTACACCGACGTCCCTTTCCTTTCATCGTCTTTCCCCTACTTTGTAAAACTTCATCAACCATCTTCTGAACAACAGCTGCAGCTTCAGTATCATCCATCTTTCCTACACAGTATATCAAAACAAACTCTATTAATCCATCCATGCACAGAACATAACATATATAACAAACTTTCATTTCTCACTTTTATTTCATTACATTCCCTCAAACTTATTTATATCTCTATTTATATCTTTATTTCATTACATTCTAAAAAAAATGTCTTCTACATAATCTACTTCTACAACAATGTAAACTATATATAAAAAGAGCTTAAACTAATAAGCACTTCTACAACAATGTAAAAAAATGTCATATACAAAACGATATTAAACTAATAAGCACTTCTACAACAATGTAAAAAAATGTCATATACAAAACGATATTAAACTAATAAGCACTTCTTCTGATATCATCAATGTCATCTACATAACTACTTTTATCATCAATGTATCCTATTTTCGTGCCCTAAACTCTGACTTGCACTAAACAGAGACAGAGAAGAAACTTACGAAAAATGAGTGTACAATGGAGGGAGGAAGGAGCAAGGCGGCAACAATAATGGTCACGGAGGAGCACGGTGGTGGATGGCTGTGGAGATTGAAGCTTCTGTTAGGGTGAAAATGGTGTTCGCAAGTTTCGTTTGTTTTAGAATATAAAATAAAATGAAAATAGTAACTACGTATGAAGCTTCAGAATATTTGTACCAAAAACAAAAGACAGCGCTTTTGTAATAAAGCGCTCTTATAGGTCTTTTGTAATATAATTTAAAATAAAGTGATTTCTTAAGTTACACTTTAGAAAGTGCTTAAGGTGAAAGCGCTCTCTAAAGTGGTCACCTTAGAAAGCGTTGTCTAATGTGCCATTTAGAGAGCACTTTTTTTTAGAGAATTTTCAATTGGCCTATAGCAGCGTTTTGCAATAAAAGCGTTGTCTTTTGTGCGCTGCGAAAGACAGTTTTTGGCGCAGTGACCATGTTCGCTAGTCATGATGGTCGGTGGATGAAAATGTTAAAGCTTTGGTCCTTCATTTCAAGAAAGACAGGGGAGTAGTGAAATTTTCACATACGGCACCACTGATCTGACCTGATCAGGAGGGACCTTTTAGACTAGCACAACTTCTGTTGTGGAGGAGAAGATGAAGGGGTATACCTGTAAGGTACTTCGATGCCAAAGTGAGAATAGGAAACAAATGGAGAGCAAGTATAGAAAAGGTAAGTGAGAATAGAATATCCGACCCTCTTGTGAAAGATGGTATTTATAATGTAGCTCCAACGTTGGGCCAAAGTCCTCTTTGTGGGTTGAATCAGCTAGGTCCACTATGGGGACTGCCAGGGTCTATAAAGAAGCAGTCAAGACCTAGCACGTGGTCTTTTCCCTGGTCCAACTGCCCCGTGAATCCAGAAGGTGAGATTAATATGGGGGAGACAGTTGGCTGAGAAACTAAAGAGTACGTGAGGGAAATGCTTTTCTCACGCCTATCAGTTAATGGGCTGCCTTGGACTTCTGTCCACTGGACTAGGTCGTGTCCGACACGATTGGTGTCTGATCCAGTCTAGAACAATTTCATTTAATAAAAGAGTGAGTGTAAGAGAGTATTGAAAATTATAAATGGACATGTTTAAACTGGTTTAAATTAATGTTGATAGTTTGATGTAGACAAACAAGTGAAGAGAAGTTGAGAAGTGTTTTTTTTTTTTTTACATTTATTAATTTTTTTTTAAAAGGTTTTGAATAGTAAAAAAATTATTTATTTAAGTAAAAGGGTAATTTTGGTATTTAATCTTTGTTTTCATATTAGATATATTATATATAAAGTTGATTATCTAGGTCATTAAGTCAAAAACGTGTCTACTTTTACCGAAAATTGTACTCACCACCACACGCAAAGCAGCATCTATTTTTCGCCTCTTTTTTCATGCACGTCTTCCTTTTACTTACATTCTTAATATATAAAAAAGAAAAAATAATGAATTAAGATAGAAGCTGCACCTAAAAGAAACATTTTTCTACGCAAAGTGATGAATATAAGAATCTCATTTAACATGCCGTGAATATGATATATACCAGATTCAAAACTATAGTGACAGGCAATGCCAATACAAAAAAAATAAAAATAAAAATCATGGATGAAGCTTCTTTTGACTTGTGACTTAATAAACTAAAAATCAATTGCATCACGATCATATATAATAATTAAAATTTAACTAAAAATTATAAGTCACTAAATATGAATAAATTCATTTTTCAATTTCAATGTGGAATGAATGGAAAGAATTATTAACATATACAAGTTTAATTGAAAAAGTAAAAAAAATAAAAAATAAAAAAAAGGTCAATGAATTAATACTGAATACACAAACTTGAGATTTAGAAATGGCAATCCACCAAAGAAGAATTACTAGAGAAAGCAATAACATTTTCTCTAGGCTGAAAAGAAAACATGGATTGATGATCTCTTTGTTCAACTTCTGGAGCTGGAAGATTCAAATCCAACTTCAAAACATGTCTTGGTTTCTTAGCTTCATGAGATTTAGGGCTACCAATACTCATACTCAAAGAAGTTGTTGCCGCTGTTGTCGTCGTCGTTGTTGACTTGTTCACGAGTGTTCTATGTCGTCGCATATGTCCTCCCAACGCTTGGCCTGAGGAGAATTCAGCTCCACATATCGAACACTCGTGAACTTTCGACTTTTTTGTAGAAGCGGTTGTAGTAGTAGTAGCAATAGTAGTAATCGGGGTTGCGGCTGTATAGGCTTGCAAAGAGAGTATAGTATTCATGGTTGGATTATAATGATCATCAACAAAAGTTCTTGTAACATTATTGTTACAATTTGGTTTGTTAGGTTTGCTATGACTTGCTCTATGTCCACCAAGTGCTTGGAATGAAGGGAAACACCTATTGCATGTCTTGCATTGGTAAAGATAAAAATTCGAAGATCTTTTGTTATCGTCATCGTCATGATTATGTTCTTGACGATGATGATAACGACGACCCTGAGCTAATAGAATAAGACAATTTGCCATATCTTCTTCTTCTTTCTCTTCTTCTGATTGGTTATGCGATTTTATCACCGTGAATTCAATTCCTTTTGAATTTCTCTCGTTGTTGTTGTGATATTGATCGTGATCGTAATAACTTGTTCCTTCATTGGAAGACATGGCTAACCGAAGTGGAGACGGCAACCTTTGACGCTTTGTTCTCTTCCCTTTAATTATTTGTTGTTGTACAATATCCTTAGAAACGACCATGAGTTGTTGTTGTTGTTCTTCCAAGACTTGCATATTTAATTTTTTGAGAGAGAATAAAAAGAGAAGAAGGTGTGAAGTTTGAGATGAATGAATGAATGAAAGAGAGTTATAATATATATTAGTGGTGTAAAGAAAGGGTTTAAAGGTGCATGAATAACCTATGATGAAGAGTATATAAATATAACCTTAATAGTTATAAATTAGGTATTGCCAGAGTTGGTTTTCCAACATAGGAAGTTATATATAGAGATATTAAAATACAACAAGGTGTGAAGTGTAGGCAAGAGAGAGAGAGAGAGAGAGAGAGAGAGAGAGAGAGAGAGAGATTGTGAAGTATGTGTATGTGAGGAGGTAATGGAAGAAACGAGTGAGATTCGGTTGGCTTTGAAGCAAACCCATTACTTTTTCTCAACGATTCCTTTTTAGAGGATTGGTTTGCAAGCCTGGAACCACACACAACTTTCACCATATCTTCTATATATATATTTGGTTTCTATTTTATTATTACTTGGTTTCTATTTTATTATTACTGGAGACCAACTAATATTTTTTATTTAAGAAAATTAATCAATTTACTTTGAAAATAATTTTTTTTGACAATATTTAAAACATCCCCCCAAGTTCGAATTCTGCTAAATATAAAATACTTATATAATATTTAAAAAGTTAAATCAATTAAAAAAATGCAAGTTTTTGAACCCAAGTTTTGGAAATAAATAAATTGAATATTTTAATATTTTAATTTAATTTAAAATAAACTAATATTAAAATATGAAATGATAATAAATATTTTATTTCATTGGTGGTTGGTATTCGTATCCAACTAAGAATATCAAATTAACCATCAATATTGAGATTTGGATTTTGAGAACGTACTTCTTCCAAAGTTTTAGATTCAAATCTGTTAGATGCAATTAATTTTAGTGTTAAGACAGTTCATACAAAATTTTGTCTTATCTTTATTATTATTTTTTATTATTAATAAATATCTTGAAGAATGAGAAAAATATAGTCATTTATTTGATTCGAAGTTAAAATTTTACATAAAAATATTTAATAGTCAAATTACAAGTTGAATCAACCATGACATTTTAATTCATTTCATTAATTTTTATAACCAAAACTAGGAAAAATTTCATTTTTTATCAATAATTTTCATTTTTATTAGTATAAAACTTTTGACATATAAGCAAAAATCACTATGTTCTAAATATGTCAAAAAAAAAGAAGCAAATTTTTTTTGGACATATACTAGTAATGCCAGGGGTATATTTCGTATACTAATTATTTAAATGTCTTTATTTTTAGTTTCTTTTCTTATTAGCTTGTGCTGCTGTTGGTTCTTATTTGTCTTACTTAATTTGTTTCCACATTTAACTAATCTTATAGTATCCCTAATTTATTTGATAATCTGTTTAAAAACTACTGATGGATATTATATGACTTAGACAGATATTCAATTAATGACTTATGATCATGCCAGGTTATCTTGTATTATTAATATTTTCTTTTTGTAGTTATATAATAAGCATGACCTTGATGATTAATAGTAGTTATACACTATACACACTTGCTATGGGAATTCATGTGCGTTTGACCTTAACCACTTGTTTAGCAAATTAGTCACAATCTCATTGGTTAATAATCCAATAATCACGCCTTATATATGCATGATCTTATTTTAAATTCTTTTTTCATGCTCTCTCTCAATCATTTGGCGTCGGTGAAAAATCACTTTTTATATTATATATATGATGACTCTAACTTGAGTCTTACTTACTACATTTAATTAGTGAACAATGTAATTTAAGTGTGTGATGAATATTATTATATACTTTATTTGGTCAACTACTTTTTTTCACACTCTTAAATCAAGTTTAAACTCGGAATTACTATATTGGTGATAGGGATTTGTCGTATGTTAATTTAATTTGTTATTCATATTAATTTTCTATATTTTTTAATAAGCAAAGGAGTTAATAGAAAGACAAGAATACTCAATCTCATTATAAGTAAATGTTTAACATCTTTTGATACAATTTAAGGGGGTTAACACACCAAATAGAAAATTAAAATTATGTTTTATGTCGGTTCTAGCCACAAACAGTGTTTTAATATTCTCCAAAGTAGAAGAAGTGTCAAAAATAGCTCATTTGAAAAGAATAGTATTCTGCATACTGTATAGTGTCGTTAATCAAAGTTTAGGTTGAAAAATATGTTGTATTTTTATTATTTTTATGACACATGACATATTTCTATATATAAGATCTATTTTTCAGAGTTTGAAAATATGATTAATTCTAACAAATCATAATAAATTAATAATAATCTTAACAATTCCTAACAAACTATTAAATTTATCTCTAATACTCTCCCTCAAATTGGAGAGTGGAGATTATGAACATCCAACTTGAACAAGAGGTCTTGAAAAACTTTCACGTTTAACGATTTAGTAAAAATGTCAGCATTTTGTTGTTTGGTGGACAAATAAATTTTGCTTATGACACCTCACAGTATGTGTTCCCTGATAAAATGACAATTAATTTCAATGTTTGTTCTTTCATGGAAGATCGGATTTGCAGCTAAATGAAGAGTTGCTTGATTGTCACAATGCAGAAATGTGGGTTTGATGCATGAAACTTTCATATTCTCTAATAAATTATGTAGTCATATTGTTTCACTTATGGCATATGTCATTGCACGATATTTAGCCTCACTTGAGGATTGAGTGACTATGGCTTGTTTCTTTGTTTTCCATGATATTTGAGCATTGCCAAGTTTCATTTGATAACATGAGATGACATTTTTGGTAATGGGACATGATGCCCAATCGGAGTCACAATAGCCAACTAGTTGTAGATCATTGTGTTGTGGAAGAATGATGCCTTGATCAGGAGATGATTTGAGATATCATAAGACTTGCATCCCAGTATCCTAGTGGTCTTAGAATGGATTTTTCATGAATTGAGTGTTGAATATGAACTGAGTAGGTTAATTCATGCTTAGTGATAGTTAAGTAAATCAGACATCCAACTAATCTTCTATACCATGATGGTTCTAAGAGTGAATTTCCATTAGCCAAAACAAGTTTGTGATTTTGTTCCATTGGAAACAAAGGAGGCTTACAACCAAGCATTCCACATTCTTGTAGAATATCTAAGGTATATTATCTTTGACAAAGGAATATCCCTTCTGACCCTTGTACTAGTTCCAGACCTAGGAAGTGTTTAAGCAAACCATGATACTTCATGTGGAAACATTGATTAAGATATTGCTTGAATTGATCACATGCCTCAAGGTCATTACGAGAAATGATCAAGTCATCAACATAAAGAAAAACAACAAGAAAAATTGATCCATGTGAATAAGTAAATAGACTATGATCATACTAGTTGTCTTGGAAACCATATTTTATCAAAGATTGAGATAACTTGTTATACCAATTTCTAGATGCTTGTTACAAGCCATAAATGACTTCTTTAATCTACATACCAAATATTTGCTTGGAACTTTATATCCTTGTGGATGACGTCCATTTGCTAACAATTCTCCATACAATAAGGCATTGCTAACATCCATTTGATGTAATTTCCATCCTTTCGCCACTGCAGCTGTTAACAAGCATCTAATTGTGGTCATTTTTGCCATTAGTGCAAAAGTTTCATTGAAGTCCTCGCCTTTTATTTATGTGTAACCTTTATTAACTAATATGAACTTGTACTTTTAAATCTCACTTGTATATTTATGTTTGATTTTGTACACCCATCTACATCCTATCAATTTTCTTCCTTGCGGTAAATGAGTTATTTCCATTGTCTCATTGTCTTCTAGAGCTTTGATTTCTTGAGCGATGGTCTCCCTCGAAATCGTGTGCTTGAGTGCTTGGGTATATGATTGAGGTTCTTTATCATTAGTGATGGATGCAAGGTAAGCTCTATGTTTTTATGAAAATTTATCGTATTTTAAAATTTTTTAGATGGGAAATGTGATACCTGAAGAGGACTCTGTAATTGATGACATGCATTTGGGATTTATGTTTAACTTTCCACAATCTTAGTCCTTTACATAAATTTGGAGGTCATCTTATGCGTGACATATTCTTAGGCCCCCCTAATTTGAGACTTATCTTTACTTTCACTTGATGATTCTTTTTTAGAATCATTGGTGACTTCCTCATTATGTTCTTGCTCTATAGGCTCACTCTCAGTTTGACTTGTGTATTCAGGCTCTTTAATGGGTAAAATTTCTATAGGACCTGATGTTTGATCCTTATGAGGAATTTCTCTAAGGCTTGGTACTTCCAATTATTCATCATTATGGAGTGAAAACTCATCATTGGTGTTATCACTTGATGATTTATTTATAAAATTAGTAGACTCATTATTGTCTTGCACATGGTAAGTAAAGATATGCTCATAAATCACTACATCTCTCGATATGGAGCATTCACAATTCTTTGGATTGTAAACTTTCCATGTTTTTTTTCCTTGTGGATAACCAATAAAAATACACCTTTCAACTTTGGGATCAAATTTACTGATTCCATTTGAGTCATTTTTCTTGTAGTACAAGCAGCCAAAAGTGCTCATAGTTTGGTGCTCTATTAAAAAGTAACTCGTATGGAGTAATTCCCATATTTTCCACTATATGGGGGTTTTATTGATTATATATGAAATTTTGGTTATACAGATACTCCAATGTCCTATCTTAATGTTAAGACAATGATTACTGCATTTTAGGAAACAAGAGAAATACATAGCTATTGTTTTGAAGTGATGCAGCACAATCACCAATAGATGTTCAAAAACCATGTTGGGACATCTCATTCAAGAACACAATATAGAAAATTGTAAATATCAGAATGTAAAGTACACATAATATGTTGAACCGGTTCGGTGTTAACAAACCTACATCTAGGGGATACCAATCCAGGATAAGACTTCACTATCTTTTAGTATTACCCTAAAGTTAAACTCACAGTTTACAACTTTATCCAAATCACTACCTTCAATGAACATTTATCTAAGTCTAAACTCTAATCGTTTACAACCTTTTATATGAGACTCCTTCTCATATCCTTCATCACCACTTGTGATGACTCTATCTTCTGCTAATCTCCAGAACCTATCAAGGTTTCTTGACCTACAAGTTATCTTGGACTTGCTTCAAAGCTTCGTCCAATAACATTACACAAACCATTATCTAAAGGCTTATGGTTGTGCCCCTTGTATCCCTGCCTTCTGCCCTTCATCCCATACTGCAGAGACGAGACTTCTAACTCCTAAGAGAGCCAACGACTCTCAAACCTAAACCCTTATTTACAAAGTATTTAGGTTACAAAGTTACAAGTGATCCAAAATTTAAAAAGTTACTTTTAACCCTAGGTCTAAGTCTCCTTATATAGTCTCCTGCTGTTAGGATTTCTATCTTTGCTCCTTGACCCACTCTGCAAATTTGCACCAAATCTTTGACAGATTTGTTAAGTGATTAAACCTATTATATTAACAAGTTGTCCTGACATGTGGTTGAGACATCTTATTTAATTTCTTTAATCCTTATCAGATTTCTTTATCTTTATCATATCAATTTTTTACCAAAATTTAGTCAAACCCCAGGAGCTTTCAATCTTCCCCTTTTGACAAATTTTGGCTAAAACATTCTTCTTTATGTGATGAATGAGCGAGAGTCTTCTTAATCTTGAGAGTTACCATTCTGATAACTTCTTTCTGAATTCCAGAAATAGCTTAAATAGTCATGACACTGAGTATATATAATATGTAACTCAGGTCACAAGTCGCAACCTGTTTTTCAACTCGTATCACAAGACACAAACAAATAGAAAGTAGTAAGTTAAGATGATAGATCATTTTTCTCCAACATTCTTGCACTGCCACTGCTCGAATGAACCCAACACCCAGAACACCAATATTCTCCCCCCTTTTAGCCAAAACTTGGCAGAACTGACCCATACAACTCCAAACATAGATACAACTTACCCAGTATTTGAAGAACGCCATCGACCACTCACTTGAAGGGAAAAAATTGTGAGACCAATAAGTGTCACACTAGTCTTATTTATAGCCAAGAATTTCCTTAGAAAGTAGCACTAGTCTAATTTAACTGACTATTAATCAAGGAAATAACTCCACCACATGTGCACCGACTAAGACTGTTGATTGTTTCTTCTTTTAAAGAACCATCCAAAGAATTTCAGTTACATGCAAACATGTTCTACAAAAATGTCCTGACATCATGTAAGAATTGTCTTCACTTTACATGTACTCCTCTTCAGATAAGACAAGGCTTCTCATATTAGCTTAATAACCAGAGACCAATCCTCTAGACAATGATTTTAATATGCAGAAAAATAAATTCTCCCAGATTCTTCAATGATTCTCTAAGCATCCATCAAGAATCATAGATTTTGTATTGTCAAGTCTCCCCTAACTTGTAAAAATACAATGTCAAGACATCACACTTGACATCTTCATCCCTCCTGGGTGGAAAAATATGCTTGACACTCACCACAAGCTTGGTGTAGACTGCACCCCTGCAATAGATTCTTAGATCAAGAGGAAACTCCCCCTATCTAAGACAATATGTGCTCCCCTGGGCACCTATGTATAAATGAATTGAAAACATAAGACGCATCTTCAATTTCTTCAAGATCTCACTCTCTGTCTAGCCACCTGCTGAAACACATTCATTTTGGCACCATTATCCCTTCTGATAAGAAATAGCAGTCACTCACACATGAAAACCATCATACTATCCATGAGGAACATACGGATCACCATCCTCATAGTAAAAAATTGTTGGAATAAGATCAAAGTCAATTTATTTTCCTCCTGTAGATGTTTAGAATTGGCAGAATTTTTGATCAACAAGAAGTGTTGAACTTAGTTCAGGATGTCACACCAGATGTTGTGACACTATCAAACAGAGTATGAGTTAATGAACTTAGTTTAGGATGTCACACCAGATGTTGTGACATTGTATAAGTTAATGAATTAAGTTCAGACATCAGGATGTCACACCAGATGTTGTGACATCTCAGACCTGCTACCAGACGTAAATGATGCATAACAGAACTGAGTAAATTCAGGGAATTTATCTGGAATTAATTGAGAATGGATAAACAATGCAAGGCGCATCTGTAAGGAGCTTAGTTATTTGATTTCAGTATAACAGAATAACTACCTCACCTAGAATCAAGGAAGTAACAAACCCTAATTCAAGGTGATGACAACATGCGTATCAGGACTGGATAATCTACAGGAAGCCCAAAATCCAAGCATCTATTTAAGGAACATAAACTCTTAGAATAAAGTACGAAATTAAGAAGACTAAATAGGGTGTTTGTGTTTAATAGCAGGTTTTAGTTGTGTATCACTTTATGAGCTTTTAAGCAAAAAGTGTATTGTGTCTTGATTGAAACTGTGAAGTAAAATCAAGCTGTTGTGTTTGAAGTGTGACTTCAATTTTATTAAACATTGTAACATATCACTGTGTGATTGAGGTGGAGTGAGTTGGTACTCATATCTAAGTTGTGTCTTAGGTAGAAATTGCCTTGGGTAGATATTAAGTGAAGGATTAAACTGAGTGGTTTAAGTCCAGAATTAATATTACTTATATTGGATTTCCTTCCTGGCTTGGTAGCCCCCAGATGTAAGTGTGGAGATACACTGAACTGGGTTAACAATTTCCTGTGTTATTTATTTTACTTGCACTTTAAGTTTTTGTTTAAGTCTTCAAGTGTTTAAACATCTCATTCGACATCACGTACCTGATCCCAGAATTTCAATTGGCATCAGAGCAGGCACCCTGCCTGTTTAACTGGGTGAGATCTAGGGACTGCAAATTTTGGGAACATGGACAGAGATGTAGGATCTATGAATAGACCACCTATATTGGATGGATCCAACTATGACTACTGGAAGCCAAGAATGGTAGCATTCATAAAATCACTTGATAGTAGGGCTTGGAAAGCAGTCAACAAAGGATGGGAGCACCCTGTCCAAGACAATAAGGATGGGGCAAAAGTGTTGAAGCCTGAAGAAGAATGGAGCAAGGAGGAAGAAGATTCAGCACTTGGAAACTCCAAAGCCTTAAATGCCTTATTCAATGGCATTGATAGGAATATATTCAGACTTTTGCATCACTGTGAGTTTGCCACAGATGTTTGGGACACTCTCAAAACCACTCATGAAGGAACATCAAAGGTGAAGATGTCAAGACTTCAACTTCTCACCACCAAGTTTGAAAACTTGAGAATGAAGGAAGATGAGAAAATTCATGAGTTTTACATGAACATCTTGGAAATAGCTAATACTTCTGGTGCTTTGGGAGAGAAGATGAGTGATGAAAAGCTGGTAAGAAAGATTCTCAGATCTTTACCAAAAAGATTTGACATGAAGGTTACTGCAATAGAAGAAGCTCAGGACATATGCACAATGAAGGTTGAAGAGCTCATTGGTTCCCTTCAAACATTTGAGATGGGAATGAATGATACAATTGTGAAGAAAAACAAAAGCATAGCCTTGGTTTCAAATACTGATAAAGAAGAAGAAAATCATGAAGCAGACCCTGAAGAAAATTTATCAGAAACAATTGCTATGCTTCGAAGACAATTCAACAAGATTCTCAGAAGAATGGATAGCAGGTCCAGACCAAGTGGAAGAAACTCAAACTCTTCTGAGAATAAAAGACCTTGTGATGCTAATAGAAGGTCAAATTATGATGAGAAGACCAACCAAGGAAAATGGATTCAATGTCATGGATGTGAAGGATATGGACACATCAGAAATGAATGCCCTACCTATCTAAAGAAGCAGAAGAAAGGTCTCTCTGTGACCTGGTCTGATGAAGACTCTGGATGTGAATCAGAAGAAGAATCTGCAAAGCACATCACTGCTCTAGCAGGAGTATGTGAATCTGAAGGGGGATCCAGTGATGAGGAGCTGACTTTTGAAGAGCTTGAAGAATCATACAAGATGCTGTGTAAAAGGAGCACTGAAGTATGCATGGAGAATATAAAGCAGAAGAAGCAGATTGAGGCATTAAAGGTTGAAAAGACAAGTAATCTAGAGATCATTGACACTTTGAAAAGTGAAGTAAGCCTTCTCAACTCAAAGTTGGAGAATATGTCCAAATCTGTCAGAATGCTGAACAGTAGCTCAAACACACTGGATGTCATTCTCAACAACAACAAGCACTCAGGGGATAGAACTGGGCTGGGATTTAATAAAGCTCAAAAGTTTGAGGCTAGCTCTAGCAAAACAACTTCAAATCCCATAAAGTCAGACAAGATGTCCCAACATCATGAAAAGAACATGATGAAAAAGAAGTATCAAAGATGGAGATGCCATCATTGTGGAAGGTTTGGTCACATCAAACCTTTTTGCTACAAGCTGCATGGACATCCAAATCAGAGGAATCAGCAACCCCCTAAGCAGAAGACAGAGGTTATCAAGAAAGTGTTGCATGGACATCAAAATCAAAGATATCAACAACCCCCTAAGCAGAAGACAAAGGTCATCAAGAAAATATGGGTACCTAAAGCTAGTCTTCATGCTGATCAAAGCTACAAATACATGCCCAAGAACAAGTTCAACAAACAACCTTGGAGCTCTAAAGATAGACACTACATAGGGCAGAGGCATCAAAGGAAACCTCACAACAGTCAAAAATGGTCAAAGAAGGTTGTTGCCTATATAGCTCATACATCTCTTAGAGTATCAGCTAAGGAAGACTGGTACTTTGACAGTGGATGCTCAAGGCACATGACTGGATTGAAGAATCTGCTGGTAGACTTAAAGTCACACTCATCCAGATATGTAACCTTTGGAGATGGAGCTAAAGGAGAAATCAAAGGAGTTGGGACTTTGAACTGCCCAGATGTACCAAGACTAGATGATGTGCTGCTGGTAAAAGGATTAACTGCTAACTTGATCAGCATAAGTCAATTATGTGATCAAGGTTACAGTGTAAACTTTACCAAAACTGAATGCATAGTGTCTGATAAAGAATAGAAGTTTGTCATGAGAGGAGCCAGATCTAAAGACAACTGTTATATGTGGGAACCTCAAGATTTCAGTCTCACTTCAACTTGCTCCTTAGCCAAAGAAGAAGAAGTGAAGTTATGGCACCAAAGACTAGGTCATCTTCATCTCAGAGGAATAAAGAAGATCATATCTATGGAGGTTGTAAGAGGTATTCCAAGACTGAAGATTGATGAAGGCAAAGTATGTGGTGAATGTCAAATAGGCAAGCAAACCAAGATGTCCCATCCAAAGCTCCAACATCTGACAACTTCCAAAGTTTTGGAATTATTGCATATGGATCTTATGGGACCAATGCAGGTTGAGAGCCTTGGTGGAAAAAGGTATGCCTATGTGGTTGTTGATGACTTTTCAAGATATACATGGATAAATTTCATTAAAGAAAAGTCTGATGTCTTTGAGGTATTCAAAGATTTATGCCAAAGAATACAAAGAGAAAAAGCAAGTTGTGTGGTCAGAATAAGAAGTGACCATGGAAAGGAGTTTGAGAATAAAAAATTCTCAGATTTCTTCTCTTCAGAAGGAATCAATCATGAGTATTCTTCTCCTATCACCCCTCAACAGAATGGGATTGTTGAGAGGAAGAACAGAACTATCCAAGAATCAGCAAGAGCTATGATTCATGCTAAAAAGTTACCATTGTACTTCTGGGCTGAAGCTATGAACACAGCTTGTTACATTCACAATAGAGTCACTCTAAGAAAAGGAACCTTGTCCACCATCTATGAAGTCTAGAAGGGCAGAAAACCTACAGTCAAGTATTTCCATGTGTTTGGAAGTAATTGTTACATTCTGCTGATAGGGATCAAAGAAGAAAGATGGATCCTAAAAGTGATGAAGGGATTTTCCTTGGATACTCCATAAATAGCAGAGCCTATAGAGTATTTAACTCCAGAACCAAGGTTATAATGGAGTCAATAAATGTGATCATTGATGATGCCCCTGCAGATGTAGCTGATGATGTTGGAACATCTGCTAACAGTCAGACTGAAGTTGAAATAAAGAGTGATAATCCTGACTTCACTCTAACTGAGGCAAAGACAGAACAATCCAGCAAACCTCCCTCCATCAGAATCCAGAAAGATCATCCTAAAGATCTGATAATTGGTGATCCTAACAGTGGTGTAATCACTAGATCAAGAGAGATGATTTCAGGTTCTTGTTTTGTTTCAAAAATAGAACCTAAAAACATCAAGGAAGCTCTGAATGATGAGTACTGGATTTCTGCTATGCAAGAAGAATTAGGCCAGTTCACAAGGAATGAAGTGTGGGATCTTGTTCCTAGACCTGATGACATAAATGTGATTGGCACTAAATGGGTGTATAAGAACAAGTCAAATGAGCAGGGAGTTGTTACAAAGAACAAGGCTAGACTTGTAGCTCAAGGATACACACAAATTGAGGGAGTAGACTTTGATGAAACCTTTGCACCAGTAGCAAGGCTTGAATCAATCAGACTACTTTTAGGAATTTCTTGTATCCTGAAGTTCAAGCTATTTCAAATGGATGTTAAAAGTGCCTTTCTAAATGGGTATCTTAATGAGGAGGTATATGTGGAGCAGCCTAAGGGATTTGTTGATCCAAGTTGTCCAAATCATGTATACAAACTAAGGAAGGCTCTTTATGGTCTGAAACAAGCCCCAAGAGCATGGTATGAGAGACTGACTACTTTTTATCATAAAACAAGGGTACAGGAAAGGTGGAATAGACAAAACCTTGTTTGTGAAGGATGAAGAAGGAAATGTCATGATTGCTCAAATATATGTAGATGACATAGTCTTTGGTGGGATGTCAGACAGGATGGTTAAACATTTTGTCACTAAAATGGAATCTGAATTTGAGATGAGCCTAGTAGGAGAACTAACCTACTTTCTTGGACTGCAAATCAAGCAGATTGAAGACTCCATGTTCATATCCCAAAGCAAGTATGCAAAGAACATTGTCAAGAAGTTTGGGATGGACAATGCTAGTCACAAAAGAACACCTGCCCCCACTCATTTAAAGCTGACAAAGGATGACAAGGGTGAGAATGTAGACCAAAGCTTATACAGAAGCATGATTGGAAGCCTATTATATCTGATTGCTAGCAGACCAGATATAGCCTTTGCAGTAGGTGTATGTGCAAGATATCAAGTTGAGCCAAAAGTAAGTCATCTAAACCAGGTTAAGAGGATTTTGAAATATGTCAATGGTACTTGTGACTATGGCATAATGTACTCTCATGGATGTAAACCAATTCTCACTGGCTTCTGTGATGCTGACTGGGCTGGAAGTGCTGATGATAGAAAGAGCACATCAGGAGGATGCTTCTTTCTAGGAAACAATTTGATTTCTTGGTTCAGTAAGAAACAAAATTGTGTATCCTTATCCACTGCTGAAGCTGAATATATTGCAGCTGGTAGCAGTTATTCACAGTTGGTTTGGATGAAGCAAATGCTCACAGAATACAATGTCCCACAAGATGTCATGACATTATACTGTGACAATTTAAGTGCTATTAACATATCAAAGAATCCTATCCAACACAGCAGGACCAAGCACATTGATATCAGGCATCATTTCATCAGAGATCTTGTGGAAAAGAAGGTGATCTCATTAGAACATGTAGCCACAGATCTGCAATTGGCTGATATATTTACTAAAGCTTTGGATGCTACCCAATTTGAAAACCTAAGGGGTAAATTGGGAATCTGATTATGTGAAATATAGCAGTTATGGAGAAGTGCCAACATGTCCTATGACATCGTGTGGCATGATCACCAGATGGAAGCACCAGTCTGGTCAATAACTCTGTATATTCCACTTTTTAGAATTCCACCAGTAACGGATTTTATAAAAGCTCAAGCTTGCTCTCAGCTCTTCATCTCCTCACTATCTCCTCAAAACCTTTTGCATGCGAAAGCTGATTTTCTGAGCTCATCAAAATCAATCCAACCTAAACTCTTCTTCCACCACATTCGAAAATGTCTCAACATCAAAACCCTAACATCATGGAAGAAAATCTCAACCAAGAAGATGTGGTGCATGCAACCCCAATCTCTATAGTACGAATGGATACTACTCCCATAGACGAAATCAGAGGAAGTGTTCCTCTTGCTCAAAAACCTAGAACTTCTAATGTGAGAAGAGCAAAGGAACCTGTGTTCAGCAAAAGCAAAGGGATTCCTTCAGCCTCAAACACCACCCCCAAAGCTTCTGACTATGTAGATGCATCCATCAAGCATCTTGTGAATAGGATTTTATCTGAACAAAGAGTAGTGCGTGGGGTATCTGTTCCCCTGAACACCATGCCTGCTCCACAAGAGGAACAGAGCAATCAGGCTGAAGAGGACACTCCTGCTCAACAGGATGTCCCAATAGATGTTGAAACATCTGAGGACCAGAACAAGGCCTCAACTGATGATGATGATGAAGCCACTGATGACCAAGCTTCTGTTGATCCACCTGCTGAAAAGGAGGCTTCCCAACCTCCTCCTGCTGAAACCATAGATGATGCCTCTGACACAAAGATCATTGCATCTGTTAACCCTAGAATAGCCAAAAGGCTTAGGGCTAGGAAGGAGAAGAAGTCTGCTGGACATGCAACTCCTGAAAAGAAACAGCCTACTCCAAAGAAAGACAAGGTCAAAGTGTCATTTGGACCTACCAAACAATGGAGCAAAGTGAGTACCCAAAAGAGGAAAGCTGCTACTCCACCTGATTCAGATGTTGAGGAAGATGTCCTAACATCCCCACCAAGGAAGAAACCATCACCTTCAAGGTCTACCTCTGCTGTTCCAGAAGCTCCTCTGGACAATGTGTCATTCCATCATGTGTCAAGTGTGAGCAGATGGAAATTTGTCTACCAAAGAAGGGTGGCACTGGAAAGAGAGCTGGGAAGCAATGCACTGGAGTGCACTGAGGTAATAGACCTAATATCATCTGCTGGCTTATTCAAGATTGTTTCAAACTTTTCACCCTGCTATGAGCTGCTGGTCAAGGAGTTCATTGTCAACCTGCAAGAAGACTATGCTGATGGAAAGTCAGAAGAATTCAGAAAGGTTTATGTAAGAGGGAGATGTGTGGAATTCTATCCTAGGGTTATAAATCATTACCTAGGGAGAGAATCTGATGGGCCTAATGAGCTGGGGAAGACTGACAACCAAATTTGCAAGGTCATCACTGCCAACCAGGTCAAAACTTGGCCAGTCAAGGGCAAACTTTCTGTTAGCTTGCTAACAAGGAAGTATGCAATGCTGCATAGAATTGGTACTGTCAACTGGGTCCCTACCAACCATACTTCTTCAATAGCTACTGGATTGGGAAGATTCATTTATGCTGTGGGCACCCAAACAAAGTTGGACTTTGGGGCTTACATATTTGATCAAACACTAAAGCATGCAGGAACATCAGCAACAAAGCTTCCCATTGCTTTTCCATATTTGCTATGTGGAATCATCCTTAACCAGTATCCAGGCATCCTCACTGAGAAGGATTCAATCTGCAAGAGAGAAAGTCCACTGGCCTTCCACTACAAATTATTCTTGAGCCATCATGCTGCTGATGTTGAAGCTCCCAGTGGGACATCTGCTGGACCTTCAAAAGCAAAGACTCCCATATCCAAAGCTGCTTTGATTGCTAAACTCAAGAACACTTGCAAAGAGCTGGATGCCAGGAAGAAAAAGCTTGAGGAAATTATTCAAAGACTGGAGATGGAAGGGGTTGCTCAGAATGATGCTAAATCTGATGATGAATCTGATGATGAATCTGAAGAAGAAGAAGATACTGAATATGATGACTCTGAGTGAAAAATGTGTGAGGAATGTACTGCCTGTATTAGCATTGTATTTTGGTTTTATCTCTGCTTATGTAAAATTTGGCCCCAATTTCTGTCTAACAAGGGGGAAAAAGAGATGTGTACTGAACAACAACAATGTCTGCTGCAGTTTGCCTGATTAATGAAAAATGTTGTTTGTCTGTTTAATGTCTACCTCTGAACTAAGTTTTTTTTAATAGAAAATTCTGTTGAACAAGTCAGAATACATACAGGTTTGAGGGGGAGTAAATAATTATAAACTCTCACATGATTCAACAGAAAAGAACTGTTGCACTCTAATAAATAAAGCTCTGCTGCACTCTGATAAAACCAGAAGATTGTGTTAGCCAAAAATTAGCCAAAGGGGGAGTTTATAGATGTTTAGAATTGGCAGAATTTTTGATCAACAAGAAGTGTTGAACTTAGTTCAGGATGTCACACCAGATGTTGTGACATTATCAAACAGAGTATGAGTTAATGAACTTAGTTCAGGATGTCACACCAGATGTTGTGACATTGTATAAGTTAATGAATTAAGTTCAGACATCAGGATGTCACACCAGATGTTGTGACATCTCAGACCTGCTACCAGACGTAAATGATGCATAACAGAACTGAGTAAATTCAGGGAATTTATCTGGAATTAATTGAGAATGGATAAATAATGCAAGGCGCATCTGTAGGGAGCTTAGTTATCTGATTTCAGTATAACATAATAACTACCTCACCTAGAATCAAGGAAGTAACAAACCCTAATTCAAGGTGATGACAGCATGCGTATCAGGACTGGATAATCTACAGAAAGCCCAAAATCCAAGCATCTATTTAAGAAATAGAAACTCTCAGAATAGAGTACGAAATTAAGAAGACTAAATAGGGTGTTTGTGTTTAATAGCAGGTTTTAGTTGTGTATCACTTTATGAGCTTTTAAGCAAAAAATGTATTGTGTCTTGATTGAAACTGTGAAGTAAAATCAAGTTGTTGTGTTTGAAGTGTGACTTCAATTTTATTAAACATTGTAACATATCACTGTGTGATTGAGGGGGAGTGAGTTGGTACTCATATCTAAGTTGTGTCTTAGGTAGAAATTGCCTTGGGTAGATATTAAGTGAAGGATTAAACTGAGTGGTTTAAGTCCAGAATTAATATTACTTATATTGGATTTCCTTCCTGGCTTGGTAGCCCCCAGATGTAAGTGTGGAGATACACTGAACTGGGTTAATAATTTCCTGTGTTATTTATTTTACCTGCACTTTAAGTTTTTGTTTAAGTCTTCAAGTGTTTAAACATCTCATTCGACATCACGTACCTGATCCCAGAATTTCACCTCCCATCAGTGTCAGATACTTGAAACATGCTTTAGAAAAGCATGACTTGCTAGACAAACACGTTCCACAAGATTTAAAAAAAAATAGATAGCCACCCAACTCTTCAAAGGCAGTTCTTCCCTGTCATTATCCCGTATGATAATTTGCAATACTCTTGATCATTTACTGATTATCCACATGCAGACTTCCAAGCAATCAATACCTGATCTACTCCAGTCTTCTCTAAATTCTCCTTCCAAGGCATACCTTCTACTCCATCATTCTCCTATATGACAATGTAGATGCTCCTTAGGCAATAATGTAGGTAATAAGCTCATAACCAGAGCATAATCATCCTTCACCAAGGATATCCAACCCAGATAATGTCCTAACACCAAGTTAGAACATCTTCCACACATCAAAACAAAATTATTGATATGCTCCACCAATTGGACTTACTATATCATAGTAATCCAAAGTACTGGAGAACTTCAATCAACAATGTGCACCAACTTGAATAAGAACTCTAGAAAGAGAGAAATAAACTCTCATCTACCTTCAAGAAGAATTAATCTCCTTGAGTCTTCAACTCATCACCCTTTTTCCCAAGAGTAACTTTCTCCAAGATAATCCTAAGGACTAACCAGCTGCCACATGTTGATTATCATGATTCTTTGAATCTACTTCTGAGATCAATCAAATGCCACATTTTGATCACCTCCTTCATGAATCCTCATAAGAAAAAGTCAAATGCCACAGTTTTACCTCTTCGTGTTTGTCAGAACTCTCACAGAGATATCCTGATCTACATAAGGAAACTTGATCTTCAAGTTACATGTATCCACTTTCTCAAGAACAATACACACTTAGGCTCCTTAAGCCATGTATAATGTAACATCTTCTCCTTCCTACAGCTCCCGAAAACTGCCATTAGAACAGTCTTTTTGAAGCATCAATGTTCATTCCTGTAGATCACTATATCTTGAGTTAATGTGCCACTTTACCAACTAAGATTCAGATGTTGAACTAGATGTTAGAACATTATGATTCAACATCTAGTTGTTGAATTCATCTCCTTCTTCTATCACATGGAATAACTTTCTCCCTTTATAAAACAAGAGTACCATGCTCTCATAGACTTGATTCACCAGCCAAGTTTGAGTAGACAACCTCCATTATGTTGATTTTGAAATTATTCCAAACAATCTCACACATTGATAAATACCTGCCAATGCTCCTCCAAAGACTTCAAACCTGACATTGTTTGAATCTTCAGAAGGACTAATTAGAAACTAACCCCCATAGCTATACCAAGGATGCCACTTTTCCTTAAGTAGATTCGTTTTCATGAAGCTGTTGATATTTCCACCTATCTGAACTCCATGATGAGCATTTTGGAATGCCCTAAAGTACCCAGATCAGAATTAAACCGATCTAAGTAGTCATCAAGATTATGATTTCTTTATAGTCTTCCATCTCCATTTTTAAAAATGCATCACCATCTGGATAAGTCTCAATGCTTTCCAGGAAAAGATGTGAAGCAAATAATCCTAGGTCAAAAGCCTAGGAGACTTCTGAGTGAATGTAGAACCCCTCCCATGATTCTCTAAACCTCTGATGAAAAGATGTTAGAACATCTGATACAACATCCTCAATCTTGAATCACATTGATAATCAAATCTGCGCAAAGAAATTGATTTTTAATCCTTGTAGTTATAACCATTGCCTGATTCTAGATATTCTGAATATCACATAGATATTCCTCTTCATGATGTCTTCTTCTATTATTGTGTAAGTTGTTAAGATATCAAGTCTTCCTCCTTGACTGAAGCTCTTAAGACTCTCTCTGAACAAATCTTAATTACCTTAACTGTGTGGACTTATCCTTAGGGTTAAGAAGTATGCTTTCTTCCTTGCACGTTGTTTGTGGACGGTGAAAATAAATCACCTTCACTGTCTTCACTTCCATGCTTCCAAGAAAGCTCCTCCTAGTTTGAAGAATGACTAGCAGACTCCAGAATACGGCTTAATTGTCTTGATTAGACTTGATCATCATATCAAGTGTCTTAAATAACTTAGCCAACAAGAAATCATCAAACCCCTAGAGCGTGAGTTTGATAATTCATCTTACCTCTTCTATCCAGTCTGACTTCAGCATACATAATGATGCCTCTCAACCATGTTCCAAGTCACATAAGACTCAACCATCACAATAACATCCCTCTTCTCCTGACTTTGGAATGTTATATATCTTCAAACCGTTTGACATCTACAAGAACATAACTAGGTAAGGATAGCTATAAGCTTTCTTCAATCGTTACTCCAGTATCCCATACTAATGGAATTCTTCAATCAGAATATATGCAGCGAAATCACTAAAGAACAACTTCAACTTGCCCTAGACAAGATGTCTAGACATCTTTCGAGACAACATCCAAGAGAACTACCACTCCTCATATTTGTTGTTGCAGAACCCTTCAAACAATAATTCGTCCTGTTTAATCACCAGAAAGTACTCCATGGATCTCATCCAGAAATACACCAGGATGCTTGCTCTAATACTAATTGAAATTCTGGTTATGCAGATACTCCAATGTCCTATCTTAATGCTAAGACAATAATTACTGCATTTTAAGAAACAAGAGAAATACACAACTGTTGTTTTGAAGTAATGTAGTACAATTACCAACAGATGTTAAGACATCATGTTAGGACATCTCAATCAAGAACACAATATAGAAAACTGTAAATAGCAGAATGTAAAGTACACAGAATATGTTGACCCAATTCGATGTTAACAAACCTACATATGGGGGATACCAATCCAGAATGAATACTTCACTATCTTGTAGTATTACACTGAAGTTAAACTCACGATTTACAACTTTATCCTAATCACTACCTTTAATGAACATATTTATCTAAGGATAAACTCTAGTCATTTCTAACCTTTGATATGTGACTCCTTCTCACATCCTTCATCACCACCTCTGAAGAATCTATCTTCTGCTGATCTCTAGAACCTATCACGGTTTCTTGACCTACAAGTTATCCTAGACTTGCTTCAAAGCTTCCTCCAAGAACATTACACAAACCATTAACTAAAGGCTTCTGGTTGTGCCCCTTGTATCTCTTCCTTCCACCTTGTATCCCATACTGCAGAGAGGAGACTTCTAACTCCTAATAGAGACAATGACTCTCAAAAGCTAAACCCTTATTTTACAAAGTATTTAGGTTACAAAGTTACAAGAGATACAAAATTTACAAAGGTTACTTTTAACCCTAGGTCTAAGTCTCTTTATATAGTCTTCTGCTATTGGGCTTTCTTTCTCTGCTCCTTAATCCACTCTACAAATTTGCACCAAATCTTTGACAGATTTGTTAAGTGATTAAACCTGCTATATTAACAAGATGTCCTGACATGTGGTTGAGACATCTTCTTTAACTTCTTTAATCCTGGGCAAATTTCTTTATCTTTATCATATCAAAGTCTTACCATAATTTATTCAAATCTCAGGAGCTTTCAAGATATGCTGCTATCAATACACAATCTCCCCAAAACTTCAATGGGATATTTTCTTGAAAATGCAAGGCTTGTGCTATGTTCAAAAAAATTCTATGCTTGCATTCCATACGTCCATTATTTTTAGGTGTGGAAACACAATAAGTTTCATGCATGATCCTTTCTTCTTTTGTGAAGCACTTGAAATTAAAAGTTAGTAAACTCTATCTCATTGTCACTTTTAATCCTCTTTATATGCATATTAAACTGCCTTTTGATTAGATTGCTAAAACTAATCAAATGTTGTGAATTATATGTCTTGTGTTTCATTAAATATAACCATGTGCCACATGTGTAGTCATCTACAATGGTTAGAAAGAAATATGGCAGAATAGTATTTCCATCATAACTCACAATGAATTAATTCAAAAGGTGCTTCAGCTTTATTAATACTTAAAGGGAAAAGGTTTATACATTGTTTTGCCTTATGGAATACATCATAACAGTCTGCTCTATCAAAATTGAATTTGACTAAATGTGAAATATGTTGAAGGACTTGATTTGAGGAATGTCCCATTCTGACATGCCATAAGGTTGTCATGTCCTTCTTAGCTGCACCCATAAAGCCTTGTTGATGTTGCTTTGTAAACACATAAACCCCTTCATGCAGGCCACCTGATCCAATCTTCCTCTTAGAGGTTTGGTCCTCTATTATGCAAGAATTTTGATCATAAATCAAATAATGTTTTTTAACTATATGTTAGTTAATGAATTGAAATCAGATTGCATTTAAATTAAGGAACCAATAATACATCTTTCAATGTAAGGGAACTTTATAAATTCACATATCCCATATTTTCAACTTAGGTTGAAATCCTTATTTTATGTAGTTATGTAGAAAGGTTTATCTAATTTTCTGATTTTCTTCAATATTGAGGTCAAAGGAGTCATGTGGTGTGAAACACCACTACTAAGTATCCAATTGAAATAATATTCAAATTTACCAGTGATGTTTTCATGTGTGTTTTCATGATTTTTGGAACGAATTTCATGCATGGCGTGTCTTGATGTTGCAGCTTGTTGATATTCTTTTCTCTCAATGGCCTGAGCAAAATTTTCTACTTGTTGCCCTCCCAATTTTTTAGGTTCTTGCCTTTGAGTACTTCGTGATTCCCTACTTGCTGGATATTCAACAACTTCAAATCATTTTTAGTTGACATATCTAGTTTTGCCACAATGATCACAATTTAATATTTAATGATATTCCTTTCCTCTTTTCCTATATGCACCAGAGTAAAATGCATATGCATTTTCCACCTTGGAATCTCTTTCCTTATCTACTGCAGAACAAGGTTCTTCTCTTGGAATTTGATTTAAGAAACGTCTAAGAGAGGATAGTGGATCAATATTAAGCATGGTTTCCTTGATATAAGAGTATTATTCACTATCAAAGCCTCCAAGAAAAAGATGGACTCACCGTTCTTCTTCCCTTTGTGGCAATACTTTAGAAACTCTACGACAACATTCAAGTAAGGTTTGCAATTCCCTCAATTCATCAACAAGACTTTTAAATTGAGTGTAGTAATCGGTTACACTTATTTTTGGTTATTTCTGCATTAAACACAAGTTTCTCCACATCTGATTGATTCTTGGTGCATTGTTCTAAGAAAAGTGTTCTTCAACATCCACCCACACATCTCGAGTTGTTGAATCATGTGAGATGTTTTTGTGTATAATTTGTTTTTTCGCATTGATCCACCAAGTTGTCATCATTGAATCCGCTTTGTCACAGTCATGGTACAATTGATATTAACTTAATGGTTTCTTGATGCTTCCATCAAGGAAACTTAGTTTTGTCTTCGCATGAAAATCCGTTTTGATCGATCTAGCCCATGTGCAATAATTTTCTCCATTCAATAATGTTGTCACTAGTGAAGTTCCAAGATTATGAGAGTTGTTTAGATGATATGATTTTTAATTCTTTGTTGTGTTCTTTGTTTCAAGTTTGGAGGTATTTTTCTTCTCCAATATCTCTTTCGAATCAGAACCATGCTCGGATTCCATAGTAGAAAGTTAACTTGAAACAAATGTTGTATTCTAATTGTTTTTTTATGACACATAACATACCCTTATATACAGGTTGACGATCTATCTTTTCGAGCTTGAAAATAGGATTAACCCTAACAAACTAATAACAATCCTAACAAACTAATAACAAAATATTGAATTTATTTCTCATATTGTCCATTTTTCTTTCAATTTTCCCTTATGCAGGTTCATCAAATCTATAAGATGCAATTCTCTATGATTGTTAGATGGTATTGAAGATCCCAACTAAGCGCCTACAAGGTCTAAGATATCAATTTCGACTCTGAACGTGAACTCCAAATGAACAATATCTTCATGCTCCTAAAATAAATAAAATAAAACAAGACAACATATGATTTTTGTTTCGTGATGGTACTAGAATTGATTGGTAAATGAGAAGGAAAATATTTCGGCAATAATCCTGAGTTTCCAATGCGCTGGAGAGGAGGTTGACCTTCAAGGTTAACACCCTTGAAATTCTGGTATGCAGATCATAGATGTCCTAACCACTTTTCTAGACATTGATCTTTGCTAACCCGGTTCGATGCAATTCACCTACTCTGGGAGATACCAATCCAGGAAGAAGACTTTACTATATATATTATTATCATAAAGCTAAACTCTTTCATTTACAACTTCATATCTTAATCACTAACCAATGAATGTATTTATCAAAGAACTTTATATTTGATACGAGAACCCACACTATCTCTCCCTCTATCATAATATGTGACATCTTCATCTTTCTTCTGTCAATACAAAATTCTATCAAGCATTCTTTACCAACACGCTAACTCAAATTTGCTTCAAAGCTTCATCCAAGAACAATATACATTCCATTACCTAATGGCTTATGAACATGTATCATACCTAGGCTTACCACAATGTATCAAACTGATACAAAGGTAGACTTATAAATCATAAAGAGCATGCGACTCTCAAAACCCTAATCCTTATTTTCTTCCTAAGAACTTGGTTAAGAAAGATACATAAAAGGTACATTAAATGTCTATTAAACCCTAGGTCTAAGTCTCCTTAAATAGCCTTCAGCTGCTCCATGGGTTTCGAATAATCTAACTAATCATTCCTTGATCCATGCGTTGATTGCAACAGATAAAATCTCTTCAAATTTTCAAACGATCTTCTACAAAATCTGTTTGTAACAAACAAAGATGTTGAAACTTTCTGTTAGGACATCTTACTTGACATCATCTTCAGCTCTTAAGTTTTACCAAAATTTACGCCAAATATTTAGAGCTTTCAACCCCAACACTAAATTCAGTAAGAAAGTGAAAAATGATGCATGAATGAAAATGAATTTGAATACTTGAGAAATGGTGAACTTTCTCTCTTAAATAGGAGGTTTTTGAAGAGTCATTTTGATCCTTTATGCCATTAGAGACATGTAAAAGAGTTCTTTTTCGGATTCCATTTTTCATACCCTAATTTTTGCCCCTAAGATTTTCCGCATTTTCACCAGCATCATTGGATACAAACAAGATTACACATTGGTTCTTTTATCCCTTTCATCTATGGGATTATGCCTTACAAGGATCACCAAACATTTGTGTGTTTCTTGTTCGCTTTTATGTTTGTTTATGTTTACTAACCCTTAATCAAAATACAAAAATATTTTATTTTTCCCTTTACTAACTTTTTCAGGGAGAAGTCTGGATCAAGAACAGTTCTTCATCTCGAGTAAAATTCATCTGAACAAAGTCAACACTGATCTACAAATAATTCAAATTCATCTGATCAAGAGTTTCCCAAGAATTTATTGATTATTACTCAAGGGATTCCAAGGTTCATGTTTTTATTTCCATGCCTTCTTTGAAAAGCAAAAGAATCGAGCCAGGGCAGTCCAGTCAACAGCGTAATTTTCTAAATTTTTCACTGGTGCAATCAATTGCACCCTTTTCATTTCGTTCTAGATTTTGAATTTTATGATAGAATCATAAATGATTGGGAAACTATGAGGAAGAGGTTTCTACAATGTTATTGAGCTTCTGATGGAGTGGGGAGGGGGATGACCTGCAAGATTAGCACACCAACACTTAAACTAGTAAGAAAGTAAACAATTATGCATGAATGAGAATGAATTTGAATACTTGAGAAATTGCACGGTTTCCCTCTTAGATAGGAGAAACTGTTGGTGTTAGTGTAAGCCTTAAAGTTTAATAGTTTTATTAAGAACTTGGTGATTGAATCAATTTATTTATTATTAATAAGAGACATTTCTTTGCTATGTTTATTTTTCCAAAATAATAAAGTCCCTATAATAGATATTATGTTAAATTAAACATTAAAGGTGACTTAATCCTGAGATCTCATTTAACATAAGGATATTATTCTTAAAGTATCCATAGTAAAACTTTATTATAAAGTGGGATAATTTAAAGCATTGAGACTATTATAAGGATAGGATAATGATCACATCTCATGGATCATTTATAAAGAGTTATTAAGTATTCACATACGTATAATATTAAGAGTAGTATTTATACTGGATTGACCCACCATGATAATACTACATAAAATATTATACTAGTATCAAAATTTAATCTCAACGTGATATTGGTGTATACCACCTTTTGACCCGAAACCACTATGGACACTAGATGTGGAGTCAAGTAATTTATTGCCTATTAAACATTGTACGTCATAGGATGACAATAAACTTGGTTGGTAGGTATTCCATAATTCAAGGTGAGGGACATAAGTGACATAGATGGAATTTTCTCATTCTGCATAACTGAATATATGTGTAAGGGACATATATTAAACTGAATATATTCTTTATATTCAATATAGACACGAGGATAAAAGGATAATTATACACATAAGCATTATGACAGAAGCTTTTTTCAGATCACGTGACATTTCGGTCATTGATGTTATCATATTGCATCATATTAACATGAGCACATTGGAATTATGCACTTATTCTAGTTTGAAGCACAAGTATGTTCATCATTGTGTTCGGGATTGTATTGCCTCCAAACACCTTTAGAACCTTTTTTTTACTAATTAAATTTTTTTTACACAAATCAAAATGATAATAATTAGCTTAAAAATAGAATGTTAGATGATCATTGCAATTTTTTATGCATAAATTTGGTAACCCTAAAGAAATAAAAATTATAATTTTATTGTTCATGAAAGAATTCCCCTTTATCGTCTTACCATGGCTTCTTGCAACATGGCTAACTATTTCATCACTTGTTCCAACAACTCTCAATGAAGGTATGTTATTGAGAGACTTATCAAATGGAACTCCCTTAACCTCCACTACATTATCATAAACATTGGAGATTTCCTTGAGACATCCACTTAGGATAGTTTTGGTAGAGTCGTTTCCTCTAATTCTTGGAAAGGTATATTTTTAGGCTCATCAAATATTATTGAGGTCGAGCTTTATGCCATCAAGTGAGGCCTCTCAATCTCTAAGGATAAAGGCTTCAATCATCCAGTTAGCCACACAAGTTTTCCTTCAACAACAACCTCATTGATACCTTAACTAACAAGTATCACAACCATGATGGGTTGTTTCAAAACATCAAAAATATATTACGTCAGAATGATCATATTTTTTTGAAAGCCCATAATACATGAAATCAGAGTCAACTGGCATAAGAAGTGTCAAGAAAAAAATCAGAAATACAAAAGACAAAATAAAAGAGAAATACTAAACAAGGGTAGAGTTGCACCCAAGCAAAATTCAACTCCCGTACAAGGCACGAAAACAATAAAAGATTTTCCATTAGAAAACCAGCTAGAACTCCGACCTCTATACCCACCATCAATGAACTAGAAGAATCACTTGCAACACCAAGACCATTGAACCCTCTAAAGAAATTCATAATTCTTGATCCGTTATTGACTAAGACTTAAGATATAGTTTTGAAGCTAGTCGGGGAAGGAAGGTAATTTCAAAGTATACATGTTAAGAAACAAGTTCCTAGAAAAAAAAGTTCTTATTATCCACCTCCTTCACGTGTGTTGAGATTTCAGAAAACAATTTATTATTACGTACCAACAAAATCGTCCATACCATTGCATGCCAAATCATGGAATAACCCCTAGACTTATTTCAGAAAACACCAACACCTTATAGGGCCCCCAATTGTTTAGGATAAGGGGATATTTGGTTTCATCCAATATAAAAGAGGATCAAAGGAAGAATAACGACCATATAGATTTTGGTAAATAGAGGCCACAGAGAACAAACAATTTCTAGTATGTCTCCAAACCCACCCATCACTCTCCTTACTACGCTGAAACTCTTGGAGGACAAAGAACAAATCAAAGCCCATATATTTTTCATCAATGATGAATGGTTTCCCCCAACCAAGATTCTAAGAAGTCCTCTTATCTTCCTTCCTCCCATTCTCACACATAGTTCTTGTTTCCTTTGAGAGATGGTGAAGAGTCGCTAAAATCTAGTCCTAAGAGGTATACTCTTTATCCAAGGGTCTTCCTAAAAAGAAGTATGAATACATGTATCAACCTTCTTAACAAATTCTTCCTTAAATCAATTAGGAGGATCGTCTGTAAAACCCCAAAATTTTCCCTCTTATTTATTATCAATTTCAAGTAGCTTATGTTTCGTTTCCACATCATTCAACATGTCCTTTCATACATTGCATTATCTTCAAATTATAAATCATAATAAAAAAAATAAAAAATAAAAAATAAAGCAGATAGCATCGGCTGAAGCATAGGGCATGTGATAAGGTGTTTTCCAGTGATAATATCAATTATCAGGTCTTAGAAGAAAAATAAGCACAAAACAAAGCTTGATATCCAAGATATCCCACCAAAAAAGAAAAATTGAAATTTTGTACTAAGTAACCGGTTACCACAAGCAATTTTGCAAAATTTCATATTTTAACATAGAGGGAATTTTCCACATCTTTTTTACTTTAATTTTGCACTTCATCCTAATTTTCCCAAGGGAATTTTCTAGAACAATCCAGTACTTTCCAAGGGAAGGTTCTAGAAATTTTCTTAACCAAATCTTAACCATAACTCCAAACCTCACTCCTAAGGTAATGTCCAAACCTCACTCCTAACCCAAACCACATTCAAAGCCTAAGATGTATATAAGCATTTTTTTATCCATACCTCACATCAACAATTCATTTTTCACAATTTTCTCTCATCACTCTCAATTTTCTCTCACTTTTCTCTAATTTTCCAAAACCTCACACAAAGCTTCATCTTCCAAAATTCTTCAATTGAAGAATTTGAAGCTAAACCTCCATCATTGTATTGATTTCATGGATTATTTAAGGATTGACTACTATTTTGATGTTGAATTCACATCCTGGAAGTGGTTTTTGGAAGAGTTCATCAAGGTTTTCGTCGAATCGCATTTATTTTGTGTATTCTTGCGGAAGAGCTTCGGATCTATGGATTTTTCGCCAATATCGTGTTGATCTCTCTTTGCAACAATTACCAAAGCAAACCTCAGCTTTGTAGGTTGGTAAAACCCATAATCACTTCTCTTTTAATTTATTTCGCATTCTCTCGACATGTGTGTTCATCGGGTTTTGTTGATTTTTGATGTGTTAATTAAGTGGATCATTAAGATTCGGATCTTGAGTTGTTTCTGGTCCCAATTGGTGTTGAATTGGCGCATTTAGGTGTAAATTTTGTGTTCAATTGATATATGTTGCATTAAGGGCTTATTGGGATAAGATTTTGCTGAATTTTCCTTGAAAATGCAGAATTTTTTATTCTGGTACCAGAGTAACCGGTTACTCCCCGAATGGTAACTAGTTACTCAGTGTTTTTTGTGTGCAAAAAGCTGTTTTTCGAACTAAGTAACCAGATATCGCCAGGTTGGTAACCGGTTACCACTGAACCAGAATGAAGAATTCTTGCATTTTATTGCATTTTAGTTATCCACTCCCCCTCCAACCATCATAGATCTTTAGGATATGATTTTAGGAAGTTCTTACGAGTTGTTCTGATGCAGGTTCATGTATCTTCAACATCTTTCGACACGCGTGTTGCTTATTTCCGATTTTTGGCAAAATTGTGCGTTTGTGCTCATGGCGTGTTATGAATGTTGTTCCCTTGTTTGAACTCATTGTAGGCATGTTAATAATTGATTAAATCACTGTTTTGCATTGCTTTCGTGATTGATGCACGTTTTGGACACTAATATGCCTAATTTAACATGTTGCATATTAATTGATAAAGGTGCATGGTCCATGTATGTGTGCACATTCTTGATTGCATGTTTGCTCTATTTTTAATTTTGGTATTAATATTTGCGTTTGTTAGAATGCATTAAGATGCATGTTCACATGTTGCGGTTCTTTGTTTGCATTAAGGGTTCACCTTTTGAAAATGTGCATTATCCTTTTGTTTGTAAAAATCCATTGATGTAAAGTGTTTGAAGTGTTTGCATTTTCACATGTTCATGTTCATGTTAATCATGATGCATTCTTTGATAATGTTCTTTGGTGCATATACATGTGTTGAGATACATTATATGTTAAATGACTTAATTTTGTCATTCATTTCACTGTTGTATTTCTTAATAGTAGCTGTTAAATGCATACTGCCATGTCCTGTTTTTGCACTTTTAACACATGATGTCTTGTTGTTAGGTAGTTGTAATAAACTATTTGTATGCCATTTGCATGTGATATATGTTTGTGTGCTGAAGTGTTGTAGTAGGTTCTGACTTGTGAATTTATCTAGCCTTTAGGTACCCTTAGCTTTAGGTTTGTATCTAGTTTGAACCCTAATAACTTTAGAAGATGTTTAATGCTTAATTGTATTTTTTTTAATCATTTTTTATTTTAAAAATCATTTATTTACTAACCTTTTCAGGGGCTAATGCTAAGTATGAAGAATGTGGGTGTGCATTGACATTCTACCTTTTTCCCTCCCATTCTTAAGCTTTAAATTTGTGTGATTGTGACAAGCATTTTATGCTTATTTGACATTTCACTTTCTCTTCATCCCCTTTGAGTTTTTATCTCATCTTCAATCCTTGAAGTGAGTAAGAACTTGTTATTTTCTCTTCTTTTAGAATTAGAAAACCACACTTAACCATTAGGATCTCCATCCATGATAACATAGGATTGGTCTTTGTCTTCATTAGAGTTTTCCTTTTCTCTCCATTTGAGTTCTCTCTCTCTCTCTCTCTCTCATCTCAAAACAACTAAAAAACACATAATAAAGGTTGATGCCTCTTCTTGCGCAAAGAGCCTTATGCCATGGGGTGTTTGCATTCATCCCATCTCGGGGTGAGTTATAAGTCATCTAGCATGTTGAACAAGACT